>JARQOC010000004.1:208352826-208952826 GCA_033576535.1 Allobates femoralis
CCAGCCCCCAGCTGCTTAGCTGTACCTGGCTAGACATAGAAATTGCGCGGAGCCCCACGCATTATTTTTTTATTATTTCATGAAATTCATGAAATAATTTAAAAAAAAGGGCTCCCCTATATTCTTGTGTCTGGCCAGGTACAAATAGGCACCTGGGGGTTGGGGGCAACCCGTCGCTGCCTGCTGGATCTGGCTGGTTACAAAAATACAACGAAGCCCATTTCAAATTTTTTCTGAAAAATCCATAAAACAATATAAATAAAAGGGACGGCCTCTTTATTAACCCTTCCACCATGGCCGAGGGGTTAATAAAGATGCAGTCCCTTTTATTTATATTGTTTTATGGATTTTTTAGAAAAAAATTTGACGTGGGCTTCGCCGTATTTTGGTAACCAGCCGGATCCAGCAGGCAGCGACGGGCTGCCCCCAACCCCCAGGTGCCCATCTGTACCTGGCCAGACACAAGAAAATATGGGAGCCCTTTTTTTATTATTTCATGAATTTCATGAAATAATAAAAAAAAAACTGCGTGGTGCTCCGCGCAATTTCTATGTCTAGCTAGGTACAGCTAAGCAGCTGGGGGCTGGAATCCGCAGCGCAGGGATGCCCAAGCGTTCTGGGCACCCCCCGCTGCGAATTGCAGCCCGCAGCCGCCCCAGAAGATCGCACATTCATTGAAGCGCCATCTTCTGGCGCTGAACCCCGCCTCTTCCAGTGGCCCTGGTGCGGTGGCTCACTGGGTAATAAAGGGGTTAGGGCCAGCTTTTTATTATCAGCTGGCCCTAAGCCCGAAATTTTTGACGGTCACGCCAATATTAGACATGACCGCCATGAATTTCCAGTAATTAATAGAAAAAAAACACAACACAGAGAAAAAATAATTTTATTAGAAATAAAACAGAACACAATTAGGGACTCCAACTTTATTTAAAAAATCCTCTTCCGTCCGACGTAGTCCACAACGAAGGTCCCACGACGATCGCCTCCGACGTAGTCCATAAACGGAATCTTCACTGCCACATCCCTCTGCATAGACTCACGTCTATGCAGAGGGAGAGCAGACTGCAAAATGACTTTCACAGTCACGGTTCACCTCAGGTGAACCCTACTGTGACAGCCCATTCACTGCTCATGCCGACGGGAGCGCCGGCAGAGCAGTGAATAAATTATCTTCAGGGAGGTCGGCAGGGTCCCGCAGGTCCCAGTGTCCTCCCGGCGTTGCAGCTATCTGCTGACAGGACGTCACATGACCACCGATCATGTGACTGTGACGTCACAGCAAGCCTGTCAGCAGATAGCTGCGACACCGGGAGTCCCGGTGTCACACATCCACGCACGCACACATCCACACACGTTTCACATCCACGCATGCTCACATCCACGCACGCACACATTCACGCACGCTCACATCCACGCACGCTCACATTCACGCACGCTCACACCCATCCATCCATGAATCCATCCATCCATACATACATACACACACATACACACATACACACACATACACACAACACATACACACACACATACACACATAACACACACATACAACACACATACATACACACATACACATACATCACACATAAATACATACATGAAACACACATACACACACATACACACACACACAACACATACATACACACATACATACATACTCACTCATACACACATAAATACATACACACATACATATGCACACACATACACACACATAACACACACACATACACATACATACACACATACATACATACTCACCATACAACAACATACACACACATACATACACACCATACAATACACATCACATATACACACACACACATACATACACACACATACAAATACACCACACATGCACACACATACATACACACATACATACACACATACACACATATACATAAATACATACACACACATGCATACATACACACCCATCCATTCATGCACTCCTCCGGAGTGCAGGGGTTAAAAATAACAAAGGAGGTCATCCTCACCTCTCCTCTTACAGGACCTGGCATGATGTCATAATCACATGACAGCCATTAACCAGTAACCGGCAGTGTAATTACTGCCGGTTACTAGGCAACCGGCTGTGATGTGAATATGACATCACGCCAGGTCCTAGCAGCACATCGCAGGAGACGCTTGGAGAGACCGGACACCCACCGGGGGCGTACGGGACGTGCAGGAGCGAGGACAGGTGAGAAGAATGGAGGAGGAGGAGTAGAGGGGGAGCAGAGGAGAGACACAGGGGAGCACATAGGAGGACGGGGGAGCAGAGGAGAGACACAGGGGAGCACATAGGAGGACGGGGGAGCAGAGGGGAACACTGCGAGGGGCATACTGTGAGGGGGGGGGCGCAAAACTGTGAGGGGGGGCCTGTATACCTACGATGGAGCCTGTATATATGCTGGGGGAGCCTGTATTACGGGATATGCACTGCATCCCCCTGCAGATGGACGGGAGGATGCAGTGCATATCATGAATAGCAAATGAGCGGCACTACGTGACCGGCCGCTCTGCCTGTATACCTACGGGGAAGCCTGTCTATATGCTGGGGGAGTCGAATCGTTATCGAACATACCCTAGAACGTCCGAATTTGATGCAAATTGTTTGAGTTCGACGAATGACTCGAACACCGCCCAAAACAGGTCGAATCTGAGATTGGCGAACATTTCGAATCGAACATCGCTCATCTCTAGTTACTACACCTCCTCTATTGTTCCTTTCTGGGCCTCTCTCTCTGATCCACAGGCTAGCTCTGGTCCAGCGGTTGCGGGGTCTTTCCCGGGAGATCTCAGTCTGTTTCCCTGACCCTGTCTGACGACCTTTCCTTTGCTGCACTGGAGGGTAGGTCCAGGGCATGAAGTCCCTTCACCACGCCAGTTAATTTGTGGATGGGGCATAAAGCATCCGGCCGCACCTACAGAGCCGACACCCTGTCTTCGGCCCGGTATCCCCGGTGTCTCCGTTGTTCTGGGCACATCGTGGACCCCTTCTTCCTTCCCACGGGAGGCTGCCTGGGACCCGGACTAGCCATTCAGTGACACAGGCCGCCGGGTCTGTGGTCTTCCAATCTGGACCACAGTCTGTCAGGCTTATGGGGTGTCTCGGTTTAGGGGTTCCGTTCCTTCTCCCCTTACACACGCCAGACACTTCGACCAGAACTCTCTCCGAGATACCCTAACTTTGTGTTCCTAGGTTTTTAATCTAGTTCATCCACCCATTTTGCCACTGGATCCACCCTCCACTCGGTTCCCCTCCTATCCCCTGCCTGACTAAGACTAGGGATTGGGGGATGTGTTGGGTGTTTGTGTAAAGTGTCCTACCTATACATCCCAGCTGCAGTTGTGGCGCCCCTGTGACCAGGGCGGCCACAGGGTGAACTGCAGCCAGGTGAGAAAGACGGTTGACCTTAGGAAAACCTACGTACTGACACACACTTACCCTACGCCTAGGACTCTAGGTTAGGTAAGGGGTAGCAGGGGTTAAGAGCAGTGTGGGAGGAGAGAAAGAGTAGCTAAACAAGTGGGTGGAGAGACCACAAATAAAACACGGTAACACCTAGTTGTAGACACCACTTCACAGGAGGAGAGTTTCCCTGGAGGATGCAGAATCTTGGAGGCAGAATACCCAAGAGAGAAAGCTCGCTCTATAGCTGGAGGCAAGGGAAAGAAGCCAAAACAACAACACCCCACAGTGAGAAAGAAGGAGCCTGGTGAACCCACATTATACCTGGGTCACTGGAGGCTAGGTCAAAGGACAGGCAGAGAGCCAGCTCTGTAGAGGTGACTGCGGAGACTCAGACACTAATCACGAGACACCCCGGCGTGCGGCAGGTACTCTATGACCTGCAGCCTACCTACCACCACGGTCTAGGAACACAACCATCAAACTAGGGCTAGTGACCCTGAGACAGAGGGAAGTATCACACAAAAGCCTGTGAAGGAAAGACCAAACTCGTGAGTGAGAAGACAGAGGAAGGAAAGGGCGTGAAAGGACTTGAGGGAGGCAACGCAGAGAAGCCGCCTGAGCTGCATAAACCCAGTTACCCGGAGCAGTGTAAAAGTGTAAAGAACTGTAACTTGAAAGAACTGTGACTGTGAAACTGTGCCTTGTAACTGCTGCTAAAAGAACTTTAAGTAAAGTACCTGGTAAGCTCACCATTGCCTGAGACTGCTTCCTTTCAGCACCACAGCAGAGTCCCACCTGAGGAGCCGGAGACTGTTATTTCCACATTCTGGCTGGAGAAGTGACTTGTTCAAAGCACAACCCCTCACCAGGCCCCTCCATCACCACTACACCTGCCCTGGGGACATTCAGCCCTACCCGAGGAGGGCTTACCATCCACGCTGCCCTAAGTCACCGTCCCCAGCAGGAATACAGCAGCAGTGGTCCCCACTGACCACAAACCCGGGTGGCGTCACAACAAATCCCCTGTAAATAACCCCTTCCTTTTTGGACTGAGCCCAGGCCACGGAACCGGGTCACGACTACCATGATCCCAGAGAGACAGCATCAGCCTGGACCTGAGTACCCCACGGCCTGGTGGCGCCTCACGGTACCTTACTGTGGCCACTAGTCTGCAGGGACGCCACATATGCCCATTGGTGGCTCCTTGTAACCAAAAATTATCACGGTGACATGGTAATCATATGATTTCTTTTACTGTACAGATCTATGATTCTAACAATAATTTGGCATTAAAACATGAACTATACTTTGTGGTTTTACAGTCTTTTAGATCAGGCAGAACTATGTATTATGGGTCTTATCTGCATCATCTAGTATATTGTTTTTTTGATCAAATATGTACAAGTAGACTATATTTTTTCTGTAAAATATGCCATTAAAGATACCCAACCACAGGACTTAAGCACTGGTAAATCAGTGCAGCAGGTGACTGATGTGTACTGCATCACATCGCTATTTTTTTTATTCTTCCCCTGTGGGCTTGTTTTTTTTGCTGTAAGCCGAACCCCCTTCCCCCTCCCTCACATCGAGACATATTTGGGGGGTGGCTTACTGCAAAAAGACAAGCCCACAGGGGAGGAATAAAAAAAACACAAATAGTGATGTCATACTGCACAAGTCAATCACCTGCTGCACTGATTTACAGATGGTTAAATCCTGGTGGTTGGGTACCTTTAAGTGCTGAAGGGAGTTTTCAGGTAAAAATGTTTCAGAACACAGGCAAGCTCTGTGTAATAAAAAAAGAAAATCAACCACTTACACTGTGATATAGCAGTCAATAATTATTTTAACGACTTGACAACCTTTTCTCTTTTTTGCATTTCTTCTCATTTTTTGGGATCTGGGGCTGTAAGATAGCTTATTTATTATTTCTTCAGCTGATTTATTTCTAGTGATAACATTGTTGAATAGATATGCTGTTTTGGTTGCCTGTTATCGCATTTAATTGCAATGTTGTAGCAACAAAAAAAAATGTGATTTTAGGATTTGGACTTTTTTTCCATTACGGAGTTTACAATCCAATTAATTGATTTTGGTAGATCGAGCATTTCTGAAAACAGCAATACCAACTATGTGTATTATTTTTTAATAGTTCTTTCAATAGGACTTTATTTTAGTTGGCCCCTTAAAGCGAACCTGTCACCCCCTCCAGGCATCTAAAGATAACATAGCCACCTTCTGCAGCACTAAGGCTGCATTCTGACAAGGTGTCTATAGCATTTATGCTCCCTTGATTCACTGAAATAAAGACTTTTATAAGATCTGTTTCAAACCAGATCCAAGACCGGGAGGCGGGTTTTCAAGTGTCTGTCCCCTCCTCTGTGGTGTCAGTCATCCCTCTCTGCTCTCTGTGCGCCGCCTCCAGGGCCATCTCCCTCCATTACAGAGCTTTGTCAGCTCTGCTACAACATAGAGCTGCTGTTATAGGAGACCCCACAGTAGTAAATCTTGCAGGAGGATACTGCCTGCTACGTAGCAGCCCTTGAGCTGAGCAGGTTTCACTTTCAGTTTCTTGTACCCAGCAGCATTGCTCTGTCCTCAGCCCCTGATCTAAAGCACAAACTCAACTCTGCTGCACTGCTGACAGCTCGGCTCAAGGGCTGCTATGTAGCAGGCAGTGCTTTCTCTGCTCAGGGTCCTCCTGCTAGATTTACTACAGTGGGGTCTCCTATAACAGCAGCTCTGTGTTGTAGCAGAGCTGACAAAGCTCTGTAATGGAGGGAGATGGCCCTGGAGGCGGTGCACAGAGAGCAGAGAGGGATGACTGACACCACAGAGGAGGGAGACAGACACATGAAAACCCGCCTCCCGGTCTTGGATCTGGTTTGAAACAGATTTTATATAAGTCTTTATTTCAGTGAATCAAGGGAGCATAAATGCTATAGACACCTTGTCAGACTGCAGCCTTAGTGCTGCAGAAGGTGGCTATGGTATTTTTAGATGTCTGGAGGGGGTGACAGGTTCGCTTTAAGGCCACTTCACACGCTAGGATATCATTAACGATATCATTGAAACATCACGGATTTGTGAACGTTCTAACGATATCGTTTGTGCGTCGTTGTGTGTGAACGAACAATGTAGGAAGTAAAAATCGTTGGGACGTTCATTCAAAATTTATGATCCTCACCTCAAATCTATCGTTTGTCGTCCAATTAACGTCCTGGGAAGCAGCAACATCGTTCAGTGTAATACCTTTTAGAACAATATCGTTCATATTTCTCCTATTCCTGCCGCTTTGTAAAATCATTCAAACGTTCTTCTCCAAATAGCTTGAGCATTGCCAAATGTAATATCGTTAACGATATCCATGTGTCTGACAATGTACTAAAGATGTCGGAAGAAATGCAGTCGCATGACATAGCTAACGATATTGTTCACCTATATCATAGCGTGTGAAGTGGCCTTTAGGACGCCTCAGCACTGCACAGTCTGATCACTCCTGCTGTTCATAGCTATGATTGTCCACGGCTTTGAACAGCAGAAATTATCACTTTCTGTGGATGCTGCAGGTGCCCGCCGGGCGAGCCATGTCAGAATCCAGGACCCCTTGCTGTCATGGCCACACATTGAGGCCCTGTGATCGCATCACCGAGCCGCCAATGCCGGCAGGGATATAACACAATCCCTCTGCACATCTTTAGATCGCCCTGTAAGTGTTTGACACCGCAATCTAAGGGATTTACAACGGTGAATGGATCGCTGATCAGCTCGTACTTATTACCTGCACATGTCAGCTAATCATATCAGCTGATATGTGCAGGGAATGATGTGAGCTCAGCGCGTGAGCTCGCATCAAAGGGAGGGAGGCAGTCTTGAAAGTATCAGTATTTCCAAGGTCATGAAGTGGTTAAGGTATGTGTAAAACATCAAAGTTAGCTCCTACTCCTCTTATTTGGATTGTAAAATAATACATTGCTGTGTAATGTGTTATATAGTTTGTATTTGGGCAATGGGTGTAGCAAGAGTGTAGGCCTAGATTTGGCAGGGGTTTTAAGGAGGAAGGCCAGGAAAAGTTGATATTTAGACTGGTTAGAAGGGGGTAATGTAGAATTTGGCATGTACACAAAATAAAATTGAAGGGGTGTTTCAGTTAGAGGCTAGGTTATATGGTTTGAGATTAGGTTTAGGATTGGATAGGAAGCTTTTAGACAGGGGTGTGGAAAGAGGTGAGAGGTAACTTTAAAAGACAAGGAGAAGCCATTGCAGCACCATTTTCCATTGCATCCAGGACAACAAGGGAGTTGAAAGTACCAGACCCGGATTTCCTCAGAAAAGATGGAGTACACTTGAACAATGCGGATTTGGATCTCTGGAATCTGGATTTAATGATAGGAGTTGACAAGGCAACTAAGATGCAGCAGGACCCTCAGGTGCAAGGTGTTACTCACAATCATTATTGAGGTGAGGAGGTCAGGGTTGGCTACAGCTAATGGGGTAGAGTCGCATCGGAGTTATGTTGACCCTTCTTTATCAAGTTATGGTTAGTTCCTGCAGGGAGGGGTCCTGGGGAACAGGTTGCAAAAGTTTGAGAAGGCACAGCACTCTGACATAGGGAGTATTTATTCTGGTGCTCTTCAGTGGTTTTGAGGCCATCCAGAATCTTGTCAGAGAAGAAGGTGTTATGGTTTGAAATTGATTATACTTTCTAAACAATAAATGCTGCTGTGGCACCCCTGCATCCAGGAGGCCACAAAGGGAACTGCAGCCAGGCAGGTAGGATGACAGTTGAACACCAACACCCTCACAGCCCACACAACCCACGTACAGTAGAGGGCAGCATCCAGCCCAGAGCTTGGAGACTCTAGGCAGGCGAGGGGTGGTGGATTTAGAGCAGTGGGTTGGGCACACACGTATTCAGGTGACTGAGTGAAGGGGGAGGAGGAAGGAGTCAGTAGGCCAGAGTGAGCCGACCAGAAAAGACACAGACCAGCAGCAGGCTGAGGAACACGGCACAGGCCGAGAGACAGCAGCAGGCCGAGTCAAGCTGAGCAGGAAGAAGGGCTCACACTTCCTGGAAGAATGAGGTGTAGGAGCGCAGAATCTGTACCGAGCCAGTGTGAGCCGGAGGAGAGAGAAAGTCCGTCTGAAGCCAGATCCCCAGGAGTGTGAGAGGACAGAGAGGGACGGTGATACCCGGGCCCTAGACTTATAGCTGAGACGACCGGCTGCAGGCGGAGTAGCCCTCCTATGATACTGGAAGACGCAGAGGGAGAGAGCCTGGTAGAGCCTCACACTGGAGGACTGCTGGAGGCTGGGCTGAGTAGAGTGTCGGCTATAGAGGGGACCGTAGTTTTACCCGGAATCCCCAGACAACTGACGGGGGACCACAGCTACACGTTAGGGTCCCTACCCCAAAGGACAGGCAGCTCAGTGACAAACAGGAGGACCCACAGGGGCCCGAGTCACCGCCATACTGTACGGAGTCACACACACCAAGTCAGAGAACGTTAACAGCCCGGAAAGGACATAGAGACAGAGTGAGGGGTCACAGAGAAAGAGACTTGGCTGCAGAGAGTAAAGGGAATCCCAGAGGGGAGGGTGAGCCCGTGTATTGAGACTTGTAACCGACTGTAAGAACTGTACTGAAGTGTAACTTGAACTTGAGAACTTGGAAAGTAAACACGGAGAACCCTGAATCTGCCTCACTCGTCTGTCTCTATCTGCGTACCATTCCCTCTATACAGGATTATAACAGCCGCAACCTGCAGAGCCACAGCTTGCCAGCTCCAGCACCGAGGAAGGATTCCTGCAGCATCTGGCTAGTAAGTGAAATGCACTCAGCACCAAGCCTGCACACCGCACATAGACATTTATCATCACTGCCCCGGGGAATACAGTTCTACCAACTGGAACTACTCCATCTACGCTGCCATTACATCATCCCCGGAGGTTCTGCAGCAGCGGCGGCCCCATCACTGGCCACACATAGTGGGTGGCGTTACGACTGACAATCCCCTGAAAATATTCCCTTTTATTTGCCAGCCCGGGACACGGTCTGGACCAGGACCACCCGTGACTACCACAGTAGCAGACCGGTCCGGTACCGAGTACCCTTGTCCCAGTGGGCTCGACACTGCTGTGGTCATATATTTCCAATTGTCACTCAGCATTGTTTGGTATTTATTTATGCCTTAGACACTTTACAATATCTTAGTCAAGATGAGGAATGTAACGGGCATATCTGGAGTGTAGGCCTGGACATTACAGGGGTTTGGAAAAGGAAGACCAGGAAGAATTTTAATGTAGACTGGTTAGGAAGGGGTTATTATGCGTTTTAGCATAGACAAAATAAAGTTGATAGGGTATTTAGTTTAGAGGCTAGGTCTCATGGTTTGGGTTTAGGTTTAGAATTGTATAGGAAGTTTTTAAAAAGGGGTGTTGTAAGGGGTGAGGAGTACCTTTAAAAGAGGAGAAGCCATTGGAGCACCATTTTCAGTTGGATACTGGACCAGTGAATGACCTACCCGCTCTTACTTAGATTTGTAATTTTGTGGAGTAAAGAGAAAAATCTTCGGCAGTGATGTATTGGTTAATTATATGTAATAGTAATGTCATCACAGCTGGAGGAGAGGAGGTAAGGGATGGCCTCGGCTAATGGGGTAGGGTCGCATCAGAAGTATGTTGACCCTCATTATCAAGTTATGGCTAGTTCCTGCTGGTACGGTTCCCGAGAACAGGTTATAAAAGTTGGAGTAGGGACAGCACTCTGACTTTATCACCCCCGAATTGGAGCAATGCGATTGGGGAGTATTTATTCTGGTGTGGTTTTGAAGCAATCCAGGATCTCCTCAGAGAGTTATGGATTATGGCCAAAAATTGTTTATACTTTGTTATCAATAAACATTGCTACAATTTTTCTCAGCAGTACATTGTGTTAGGCCCCCTGGCACTGCTTCCCAGTTCACCTCTCCCGGGTCGGCATCTTCTGCTCCTCTGCCGACCGGGCGTCCGGCATCCAGGCGTGCTGTGTCTCGGAGCCATCGCCATGTTCCCTTCCTGTCAGCTGACCGCCGTATTCGCTCATGAGCACATTACTATGGTCATTTTCATGAGCCTACTCAGCGGAGTGCTAGGTGCACTCCTTCCCTGTGACTATAGGGGCCGGCAAGGTCCAACCTGACACTCCCCTTGACCAATAGGTGCTCTTCCCATGGTATATCAGGCCACCTCCTCTGATGGGAGGTGCCTGATTATTAAGTCAGTTTGCTTCTGCCTTGCTGACTGTTGGTCAGGCCTTCCTTGTGCTCTGTGTCATGGAACCCTTGCTGTGCTCCTCCCCAGTAGCACCATTCCTGTCCTCCAGCCTTGTACTCTGTTTCTTGGAACCCTTGCTGTGCTCTTTCCCAGTAGCACCATTCCTGGCCTCCTAGCCTTGTTCCCTGTTACCTGGAATACTTCTCTGTTCCTTAGTATAGGCTAACCTTACGAGCCGCCCCCCTGGTACTAGCTGCTGTGGTATTTAGACCCCCTTGGCTTGCCCCTGACAATCCCTGTATAGGGGTTGGGTAAACTAGGATCAGCTCACCCAGGGGAGTTCGGTACCACGGCCCAGTGGGTCCACTCTAGGGCGCCTTCCCCCGGAAGCGTGACACATTGGCCTATGTAAACATGTGCTATATTGTGAAACAAATATTGTACTGACACAGAACAATTGTATATCCGCAATTGTATTCACAACAACAAAAAATTCCCTGGTGAATAGGTAGAAATTGACCAATAACTGGACATAAAAATAGACTGATAAATTTGTGACTCTTCGGCAAATATAAAGTGCACCCTAAAGTGACCTGCAGCTGGTGACTGTCATTCTGCCCTGCAGCCACCTGCTGTAAAGATATTGGGGCCAAAAAGAATGAAAGCAAATGTTTCCTATATAAAAGAATTCTGCTGTGGATGAGACAGAGTAAAAAAGTCAGTCCACAGTTACCCGCCACATGCCATTCCATAGGAACAAATGGCCATGATAGCACTCAGAGCTGTTCCATTGCTCTGTTTTATGCACCGACCCTATAGGGTGGGTGCTGCCTGATTGGTGGGGCACTGTCACCAGTGTGTCTTGGCCTGACGAGACCTCAGGTTGATCTGGGATCAGATGGTTACAATGTATAGTTCATTGTAGATCTTCTTAAGTGACCGCTCATCGCTTATTCTGAGTAGTAGGATATTTAATTCAATCCAGTGCTCAAGGGATTAAGGTTCCTCTCTAGCTTGCTGTGATTAGCAGGTAGTTGTTATCTCAGCTGCTGCCATGGCCTTCTATTTTATTCAGCATGATATACTCTCTACATGTTTTCTTGTGTTGTGTCAAAACAAAAATAAGACACATCAGGAAAAAAAAAATCACTGGCACTTCCTCTTCAAATACTTGGTGGTTTGCCCATCTGATGCCATGCTTTTTGACGGTTTCCAAAAGCATCAGCAGATTTGTTCATTAAGCATGCCTGCATACAGGCACCGGAAGATTGGAAACACACTGTCCGAGTGACATGCGAGTTACTCGCACGAGTCTCGGATCATTTACCCGAGATGGCCTCCACTTCTCTGGATGGGACTAGTGGAGCCAAGTAGAAAAACATAAAGTACTGACAGTATCCCGACCAAAGAGACAGGGGTGAATGATCGGAGACTCTTGCGAATAACTTGCATGTCACTCGTACAGTGTGTTTCCAGCCTAAGTGTAATATCCTACCCACTTGCCTACTCTAATACCAACATTTTTATTAAGAGCATTACATGAATAAAAGCAATGGCTCCAGTATTTTGGAAAAAGAACATCTTTTGTATCACAACCTGTGCCATTGATTTTCATACAGTATTTAATATAATTTTTTTTCTTGTTTTAGCAGAGCGAAAAGAACAAAGTCATGTGAAATCTGCTGTCAGGAAGACCTATGCTTTTATGCAATAATTGTGGTAAAGCATCACTCCAGCACTGAAATATAAAACAAAAACTCTGGAGTGGTGCTTTAAATGTACATCCCCTGCACTCTGTCCACTCACCTGCTACCGTCTTAATATGTTTTCAGCAGCGCTCCAACCAGTGCCCGGGAATTTGACACCTGCCGGCTGCTCCAGTGTTTCATGAGGCATGCCGGTGGTGACAAAGCAATGTAAGTCTATGAAAGACTCATTCTTGCTCTCATAGACTTATATTGAGTGCTTGTGATGTAACGTCTGACTTCCGGACAGTCAGAAATTATCGGCACAAGATGATACCATGGGAGGACCAGAGTGGCGCCAAAAAAGGATGAAAGCCCAGAAAAAAGATCTACACGAAAGTAATACTAGAATAAAATGAATAACCACCATGAATTTGTCCACATGAAATTTACAAATCCAGTAGGAGGGGGAAATCTATATCTATATCAAGTCTGCGGAAAGTACATAAAAAAATGTATGTAACACATGATTTTGTAGTCAGGTGCACTTCTGACAAATATATGGCAGAAAAAAAATTTGCCATTTTTGAAGCCACCATAATACCATCATTGTTCTAGTTATGTTTAGGTGTAATTGTTATGTTGTCAGGGTCAGGAAATTCCAGTGTTTATATATGCTTGCTCTTCCACATATAAGAACGTCATGGACCCCAGATACCTAGATTGACAGATAAGAAGCTTGAAAATGGCCCGAGGCAAAGGAGGAGTTTTCTTTTGACAAGAACAATGCAATGAGATTTGTGATAGGGACAGAACTTACTGAAATAGTACAGTACACAAATATTTTGTTCCTTAAAGCACTACTCTAGAATGTTTTTTTTTCAAGCGGAGTGGTGGGGTCACACGTGGCGATGTCGCACGCGACATCGCCGAAAAGTGATGTAACAGCGATGTCGCGGGCGATATCACAAGTGCGTCGCGCTGTGTGACAGCGCGACGCAACTGCAAATTATCGCTGGTTGCAGGTTGACAGGTTTATGAACATGTTCATAAACCTGTCAACCTGTGACCAGCGATTAGGCTGGATCGCGCCGTCTGACACTGTTGGCGGCGCGATCCAGCCTATACCGCAGCGTTGCTGCGGATCGCTCGCTGGGCTGAGCCCAGCCCAGCGAGTGATGTCACCGCCCGCATCGCTGCGGTGTCGCCGGCTGCAGCGATGCTGTGTGACAGCTGGCCAGCGATGTCGGAAGCGAGCGGGCACCCGCGCATCGCTTCCGACATCGCTGGCCAGATCGTGCTGTGTGACAGCACCTTTAATGTAAGCACTCGATCACTGGTATTATACTCACTCTCCAGTGGCTGCAGTATAAACCATAACTAGGGAACAATATAAATTTGAATATTCTTTTTGCATATCCTTACATATTTTCATGAACTTTAAAAATCAAATATGAAACAATATATGAGTTAACATAATTGATGACATACATGAAGAGGTTTCTTAGGTTTCTGCATGTTCATTGTATAAGAATTTTAATTACAGGTGTATCAAAACGAATTACAAAATTATCAACAAGTTATTTTATTTCAGTAATTCAATACATAAAGTGAAACGCATATACTGTATATTATATAGAGCCATTACAAACAGAGTGATCTATTTAAAGTGTTTATTTCTGTTAATGTTGATGATTATGACTTACAGCCATTGAAAACCCAAAGGTCACTCTGTAATGACTCTATATAATATTTGCATTTCATTTTTTGTTTTGAATTGCTGAAATAAATTAACGTTTCGATGATATTCTAATACATTAAAGGGAACCTGACCCCTCCAAACCTGCCCCTGCGCCTTCCTATAAGGTTTCAAGCTATCCCTCTCTTTCCCTTTAGAGATTATGTAATGTGCAATAATCACATTTATTACCTGGCAAATCTGCGGCTTCTGAATCCCCAAGGAGTCACAGTGGGTGTTCCCTCTGGCTCCCTATCGCTGCCTCCACTGTTGTTTTTTTACGCCCCAATGGGCGTGAAAATGAATATTGATGATCTTGTGTTGGATCGCTGGGCGGGCTTACCCGGAATGACGCAGATCGCGTCATTTCCGGCGCTGTGACGTTCGATACACCCTTTGGGTGTATGTACGGACCTCACTGCGCATTGCGCATGCGCGAGGTGTTATTTACAACTCGCGCATGAGCAATGTGCAGCATGAGGTGTATCGACGTCACAGCATCGGAGATGACACGATCCGACACAGGATCGTCAACATTCATTTTCACACCCATTGGGGCGTGAAAAACTACAGTGGAGGCGGTGATAAGGAGCCAGGGGGCTGTATACAAATGGAACAAAGTGTCCATAATTTCACTGCAACCATCAAATTGCCAGTGAAATTGCCTAGCAATATTGCTGCGTGTGATGGTAACTTCAGGATCCCTTTAAGATGCACCTGTATTCAGTTTCTTAGTGTGAAAATCTGTCCTGGTTCTCTAATAGACACACAGCTTACAGTACAGTCTTATTCACACAGCATATAAAATATATATGTAAGTATTTTAAATATACAGTGCATTGTGAAAGTATTTGGCCCCCTTGAACTTTTCAACCTTTTGCCACATTTCAGGCTTCAAACATAAAGATACAAATTCAAATTTTTTTGTGAAGAATCAACAACAAGTGGGACACAATCGTGAAGTGGAACGAAATTTATTGGATATTTTAAACTTTTTTAACAAGTAAAAAACTGAAAAGTGGGGCGTGCAATATTATTCGGCCCCTTTACTTTCAGTGCTGCAAACTCACTCCAGAAGTTCAGTGAGGATCTCTGTATGATCCAATGTTGTCCTAAATGACTGGTAATGATAAACAGAATCCACCTGTGTGTAATCAAGTCTCCATAGAAATGCACCTGCTCTGTGATAGTCTCAGGGTTCTGTTTCAAGTGCAGAGAGCACCATGAAGACCAAGGAACACACCAGGCAGGTCTGAGATATTGTTGTAGCAAAGGTTAAAGCTGGATTTGGATACAAAAAGATTTTCCAAGTCTTAAACATATCAAGGAGCACTGTGCAAGCGATCATATTGAAATGGAAGGAGTATCAGACCACTGCAAATCTACCAAGACCCAGCCGTCCCTCTAAACTTTCATCTCAAACAAGGAGACTGATCAGAGATGCAGCCAAAAGGCCCATGATCACTCTGAATGAACTGCAGATATCTACAGCTGAGGTGGGAGAGTCTGTCCATAGGACAACAATCTGTTGTACACTGCACAAATCTGGCCTTTATGGAAGAGTGGCAAGAAGAAAGCCATTTCTCAAAGATATCCATAAAAAGTCTTGTTTGAAGTCTGCCACAAGCCACCTGGGAGACACCAAACATGTGGAATAAGGTGCTCTGGTTAGATGAAGGCAAAATTGAACTTTTTGGCCACAATGCAAAATGATATGTTTGGTGTTAAAGCAACACAGCTCATCACCCTCAAAACACCATCCCCACTGTCAAGCATGGTGGTGGCAGCATCATGATTTGGGCCTGCTTTTCTTCAGCAGGGACATGGAAGATGGATAAAATTGATGGGAAGATGGACGGAGCCAAATACAGGACCATTCTGGAAGAAAACCTGTTGGAGTCTGCAAAAGACCTGAGACTGGGACGGAGATTTATCTTCCAACAAGCAATGATCCCAAACATAAAGCAAAATCTACAGTGGAATGGTTCAAAAATAAATGTATCCAGGTGTTAGAATGGCCAAGTCACAATCCAGACCTGAATCCAATCGAGAATCTGTGGAAAGAGCTGAAAACTGCTGTTCACAAACTCTCTCCATCCAACCTCACTGAGCTCGAGCTGTTTTGCAAGGAAGAATGGGTAAGAATTTCAGTCTCTCGATGTGCAAAACTGATAGAGACATGCCCCAAGCGACTTGCAGCTGTAATCGCAGCAAAAGGTGGCGCTACAAAGTATTAACTCAAGGGGGCCAAAAAATATTGCACGCCCCACTTTTAAGTTTTTTATTTGTTAAAAAATGTTTAAAATATGCAATAAATTTTATTCCACTTCACGATTGTGTCCTACTTGTTGTTGATTCTTCACAAAAATATTAGAATTTATATCTTTATGTTTGAAGCCTGAAATGTGGCAAGAGGTTGAAAAGTTCAGGTGGGCCGAATACTTTCACAAGGCACTGTAGATATATATTTAATTTTTGAAATTGGCAAATTTGAATTTCAAAAGCTAGAGCTATTTCCAGATGTGTCATCTGCATTTGGAAGCTGTTTCTGTAAACCCACAAAATGCAATCAATGGTAGTCATTAGCTGGTAAAACAAGAAATGCATAAGAGCAATGACAGAAATGTTAGGAATGTCCAAATCAACAGTTTGGTACATTCTGCAAATCAAGAGCACACTGGTGAGTTTGGGAACTCACAAAGACCTGGACGTTCATGGAAGACAAATGTTGTAATTTATCGCAAAATCCTTGCCATGGTGAACAAAAATACTTCACAAAATCCAGGCATGTGAAGAGCACCACAGGAAGCAAGTGATTCATTATCTACATCCACCTACAGAGAAGACTTCATGACAGAAAATACAGAGGGTTCATCACATATGCACACCATTAATTAGCCTTAAAAAATAGAAAGGCCAGATTAGACCTTGTAAAACAAAATCCATCCATAGCACCAACCTAGTTCTGGAACAGCATTCTACAGATGAACTAAAATTAATCTGTACCAGAATGATGCAAAGGAGAAAGTATGGGGATCGCTTGGAACGGCTCATGATACAAAGCACACCACATCCTCTGTAATACATGGTGGAGGCAGAGTCAGGGCCAGCTCCAGATTTTTGTGGGCCCCAGGCGAAAGACTCTCAGTGGGCCCCTTTAACACACACAGCACTGCTACATGCCCAATACATGCACATACAGACACACAAAGCCCTGCTACATGAACACTACATACCCAGCTCTGCTACATGTACAATACATGCATATACAAACACACCCAAAGCTCTGTTACATGCACATACAAACACACACCTCTGCTCACGTGTACAATACATGCACAAGCAAAACACACACACCTTTGCTACATGCACATACAAACACACAGCTATGTTACATGCACATACAGATACACACAGCTCTGCTCTATGCACAATACATGCACATACAAACACATACAGCTCTGCTACATGCACATACAAACACACACAGCTATGTTACATGCACATACACATACACGCACAGCTCGGCTACATGGACACTATATACTCAGCTCTGCTGTATGCACAATACATGCACATACAAACACACACAGCTCTTCCACATGCACAAGCACATACAAACACACCGCTCTGTTACATGCACATACAGATACACACACAGCTCGAATATATGGACACTATATACTCAGCTCTGCTACATGTACACTACATGAACATACAAACACACACAGCCCTGTTACATGCACAATCAGGCCTGGTGCAAGCACCCGGCATTCCCGGACAGGTGCCAGGACGCTGAAGAAGTGAGAGGGCCTACAAACTGTCTGTGAGCAGAAGCAGTAAGGAGACCCGATCACAGACAGCTGCCCTCTATCCCTCTCTCCTGCTCTGCACTGATCTATGTAAACAGCAGGACAGAAAGCCCCAGGAACTGAACTGAGGCCGAAGAACCTTCCAGTTCAGTCATGTGACTGATCACATTACTGAAATCAAGATCCCTGAAGAACCTACAGCAGCTCAACTTCTGCAGCCTCAGTGGAGCTCCCAGTGGCTCCTCTCTCTTCTGCTGGGCACCAATTAAGAAAAGCTGGATGAGGTAATATGTGGATGTATCTGTATGTGTGCGTGTATCTGAATGTATGTGTATGTATGTTGTCTGTATTTGTGTGTCTGTGTGTGTAGATCTGTATGTGTGTATATCTATATGTGTGTGTGTATATCTGTATGCGTGTGTGTATATCTGTGTGTATCTGTGTGTATACCTGTATGTGTGTATATCTGTATGTGTGTGTGTATATCTGAATGTGTGTGTGTATATCTGAAAAAGTGTGTATATTTGTACGTCAGTGTGTGTATATCTGTATGTGTGTGTGGGGTGCCCCACTGGTCAGGCATCACAGTTGGGGTACTGCAGCCATAAAAGAGTGTGCGGTTATCCCTGTCGCATTGGGAATGCAAGGTTTGTAGGAGGATCCCACCCCGGCACTCCCACACTCAACCCTAGGAAAAGGGTTGGAGCTCAGTCCCTGGGGGAGGGGGGAGGTAGCAAAATGGGGAGTTCTAGTTTGCCTCCAGGAGAAAAAGGAAAGGGAGCCTAAAGTGAAAAAAGGGGACTCCGAGAGAGGGGGCCTGTGAGAGGACAGGTAGCTCAGCAACAGAGAGAGGGAACCTCCATACCGGAGCGCCCATACTCCAGGGGGAACCCTAGTCCACCACGGGGAGCCGGCTCCAAGGACGTGGTGCAGGGAGTCTAGCCCCTGAGCCACCAATACCGGCTGTCGCGGATCAGTCCACTGACCCCGACAACCTGTCCAAACAGCACCGCCACACCAGGATCATCCACCACGGTCGAACCCCCTTCACAAGAGCTGGGAAGCACGGGAATTCAACAGCACCCAACGGGTCTGGTAGTAAGGGCTAGTGCAAGGACAGGGATCAGCAGCAGGACACGGGATCGACTAAAGAAGGCATACCATGGGAGTCTCTGAGAGACCTTGCAGCCCGCTGTGACTACGCGGCTGGTTACCTCTTGAGAAAGACTGTTTTGTACTGTGAACTGTATTGCCACTAGAACTGTTCTAGTAAAGTACCCGGGTAGAGTGACAGAGTGTTTGTTCTTCTACCGTACTGCTGATCACTGGCATTTACAGCATGCATCCCCATCATTGGTGTACTCGTGCCCCGGAGGCCCAGCTCCACCTGCAGGGAGCTGTTCCATCAAAGCTGCAGTACCATCGCCTCCCGGAGGTCTGAAGCGGCGCTGGTGTCCAGTCACCAGAATCTGCAGGTGGCGTCAAGTGAACTTTATACTTATACTTATTTTCAAATTTTCCCCTTTATGAAAGCAGACCACCAGGGCCACGGGTCTGGGCAGGCCAGCAGTGACATCCCTACCACAACAGAGGGCCCAGGTACCTGAGTCCCTATACCCTGGGGTGCGTCATGTGTCTGTGTGTATATCTGTATGTGTGTCTGCATATCTGTATGTGTGTGTGTGTATATCTGAATGTGTGTGTATATGTCTGCATGTGTGTAAATCAGTATGGCTGGGGTCACACTGCCGTTAAGCGTTAAAGTTATGCGTTTCGGGGAACGCTGCCCTTGGTAACCCGATGTGTACCATGGCTACCAGCCACACATAAAGCTGCTTGGGGTGTGCTTTAGCTGAGCACACAGAAAATGTTGCGGACTGGTGGCCACAGTGAGGTACAGCAGATGGGACAGGTAAGCCAGTAACCCCACACCAACATTCAACACATCCCCCAATTCATAGACCATGTCAGGCAGGGGATAGTGGAGGGGAGCAAGGTGGAGGGTGGAGTGCAGAGAAGGAACCCGGGAAAGGGGTGGAGGAACTGGAGTAAAACCCAGGAATACCAGGTTATGAGAGCCTTGTCTAGTAAAGAGACAACAAGAGGTTCAGGTTCAAGTTCCTGGCGTGTTGTAGAGGGAGAGGAACAGAACTCTTAAGCAGAGACACCTTGAAAGCCATGAAGTTGTAACACCGGGGGAAAGAACTCGGACCCGGTGGCCTGTGCCACCGTATGGCCGGTCCGGGTCCCAGGCTATGTATCGAAGAAGAGCAGAAGGGGTCCACGGTGGGCCCGAACCAGCAGGGATACCGGGGGACCGGGCCTACACCAGGGAGCCGACCCTGTTGACATGGTAGGATGCTGTATGCCCCAACCATAAATTAACCAGCGAGGTGAAGGAACTGTATGCCCGGAACCCAACCCCCGGTGCAATGATGGAAAGGCCGTCACGCTAGGGCTAGGAGTCCCAGAAGGGAACATCCACGAACAGCACGCGACTGCCGGCCCGGAGGATGTGCGTGGGAAAGAGGAAAGAGGCTCGAAAGGTACTGGAAAGTGGGTGCCCCTAGTGAACTGTCCTAGCTGCTAAACCGGTGACTGGAACCGCAAGTGAACTGCTTTAACAAGTGAATTGTGACTTTGTTGTTGTGTGAACCGAGCAGTGGAGTTAAGTACCTGGTTAAACTATGAGCTTTGTGTGAAACTCATTAGTACGTCTACAGCAGGGGCTCACCTGCGGAGCCGTCGAATGAATCACTGTGCAGGCGGACGCAGCCTGACAGCAAGTTACACTGAGCTCTGCTGGCGGCGGTGGTATGTACCGACCTTTCCCTACATCTGTCCTGGGGACAAACCCCTACCCGTGGAGGGCTCACCATCCTGGCTCTCACCAGCAACATCATCCCCAGAGGTCTGAACGGCAGTGGTGGCCACGTTGGCCAGGACCCACGGGTGGTGTCACGAACAATTTGCACAAACTTTATACCCTATTCCCCCATTTCCTTTATTAATCCCCTTATATTGCCGCACCTGGGACCACAGAGCTGGGTCACGTCACCGTGACAACCAGCAGCCCTAGAGTATGAGAGGGCCCGGCTCTGAGTACCCCTGCCCGGGGCGCGACACACACACAGACACATACAGATATGTACACACACAGATATACACACAGACACAGGAAGCCCCAGGCAGTGCACTTATCCAGGATGCACAGGAAAATGTTGCAGACAACGTTTTCCTGTGCGTCCTCAATAAGCGCACTGCCTGGAGCTTCCTGTGAAGGTTAATATGGAGGAGCGTTCATAGCAAACACCTGACTTTAGCGGTCAGCGTTACTGCAGGCAGGGCTCTGCAGTAACATCATCCGGCTAACGTGGGTGACCTGTTAAGTGTGGCCCTAGCCTAATATATACATTACAGTTCAATTTTCACATAGGAAAAAAAAGGTGATTTTTTTCATCCATGTGTCTCTGTTGCATTAGTTTTTGTATCAGCAGTTAATAAAATTTATAAGACCCCAAACAATCTCTCATGGTAATAATTGCAAAGTATCCATACAATCCGGATGCCATATGGGTGATCCATATGGTATATGATTTTATCTTAAGTACGGAAGTGACTGTTATGATTTTTTATGTTTAGACATTTGGTCTATCTGAAAAAACATCTGTACAGCCCAATCGAATAACATTGGACTAAGTGTGGTCCGTGTGAAGCTAGTTTTCTTCATAGACAGCATTCTGAAAATATGGACCCATGAGTGTACCCCAAGGATGAGAACCAACATGCAGTTAACCAAATGGCCAAACAAAACATCACCCACCTGTGATGGCCAATTGCTGTGCAATTTGGAAAAACGTATTCCAAAACATAAACAGCTAGAGCTTATTTTTTTTAGACAATCTAAATAATGATAACAAGTAATATATACCAATCACCCATAGAAATAAATAAATAATGAATAATCTGCCTAATATTGCGTAAGTCCCACTAATGCTGACAAAACAGCTGTGTCCATTATGGACTTCCAGTTCCTTGAGAGTTTTTTGAGAACTTTAAAAAAAAAAACAATTTTTAAAGCAGAAACATCTTCAAGAAAACCACCTTTTTGGTGGAAGTTTTTGTAGGAGGATCTGTTTTCTCAATATTTTTTTTTCAAGTGTTTTTCACAGTACGTACTGCACTCTTTGGGCCCCTTTACACGCCACCACTGCAAGGTAGCAACTGCCTGGCATTGGGGATATATGTGGCTAGGTATAAGAAGAAGCGGCACTCACCGAGGTAGTATAGATGGTCCTTTATTCCACAATTCTAGAAACGGACAGGGTGCAGGGAGGAGGCCACGGGGGGCCAACGGACGACGACGCCGTTTCGCGACAGCTGTCGCTTCTACGGGTCTGGATATGCTGGAGTGAGCAGGTCACCATGTTAAATACATGTGACCTAATGCATCACTTCCTGCTGGTTAGCTCCAAGTTTGAAGCAGCCAACTTTAATCACAGTTATCAACACAAAATGCACAAACAGACAATACAATTAAAACAAACAGTCTCTAAAAATAGAGGTTACAGGACACTTACAGCAGGGTCCTCAGAGGGACCAGTAACGGGTACTCCCGCGGCCCCCGCTCCTAATTACGGCATACAGGATCGCGTCCGAGTCGGCACCGTCGGTGCATGTAACTCTAAATGGCACACACAAATAAACAGTCCATCAGCCGCAATATCAGAGCAGCGTCACTAGGGAGTACCCATCACACCAAAAAACTACAATGTTTGTATATTTAAAAACCGAAAATCATGAGGCAGTATTTCTGTAATCCAGAACTCTACATCGCACCCTGGTGTGTTTATATTTATATTTATATTTTATTCTTTGAGAATGTCTACATACATCTAGTTATGCTGTAACTTGCCCCCTTTTTTTCATCATTTATGAAGTATCATAATTTGTACATTATGTCTAGTTTTCTTTCTCTCCCCTTGCCCTACTAACATGTGCGCAGGCGCGCACATTTTCTGCTATAACTTTGTATGTTGCGCGCAGGCACACTTTATGGATGTTTGATTTATTGTATGATATACACCAGGGGTGGGGAACTCCAGTCCTCGAGGGCCGCAATCAGTGCAGGTTTTCACGATTTCCTTAGTATTGCACAGGGATTGGAATCATCACCAGTGCAAGTGATTATGTTATCACCTGTGCAATACTAAGGGAATCCTGAAAACCTGCACTGATTGCGGCCCTCGAGGACTGGAGTTCCCCACCCCTGATATACACGATCATGGTCCATGGCACTCTATGTATTCCTGTACCGCAAGCCTCATGATTTTCGGTTTTTAAATATACAAACATTGTAGTTTTTTGGTGTGATGGGTACTCCCTAGTGACGCTGCTCTGATATTGCGGCTGATGGATTGTTTATTTGTGTGTACCATTTAGAGTTACATGCTGTCGGCATGAAGGGGTTAAATTGAAATCTCTTCTGAATACATTGTATTCTTATCCCTATATCTCCATTTTGATTGGGGTGGTTTTGTCCCTCGGGGTGGGCGCCATGTTTTCAAGCTTTATATATGTGCATATATTCCTTTATGTGCCCTCCTCTGCAGCGTGGGGCTCGCTTTCCTATTCTTTTGGTTAGCCTAAGGGGGATGTTTCCACGGCTCGGTGTCCACTGCTCAGGTCTGTGATGTGGAAGGCAGTGGTGATTGGCTCTGAGCTAGTCTCGCCATAACCACGCCTCCATCCAGCTAGGGTTAGTGGAGCACCGACGGTGCCGACTTGGACGGATCCTATATGCCGTAATTAGGAGCGGGGCCGCGGGAGTACCCGTTACTGGTCCCTCTGAGGACCCGGCTGTAAGTGTCCTGTAACCTCTATTTTTAGAGACTGTTTGTTTTAATTGTATTGTCTGTTTGTGCATTTTGTGTTGATAACTGTGATTAAAGGTGGCTGCTTCAGGCTTGGAGCTAACCAGCAGGAAGTGATGCATTAGGTCACATGTATTTAACATGGTGACCTGCTCACTCCAGCATATCCGGACCCGTAGAAGCGACAGCTGTCGCGAAACGGCGGCGTCGTCCGTTGGTCCCCCGCGGCCTCCTCCCTGCACCCTGTCCTTTTCTAGAATTGTGGAATAAAGGACCATCTATACTACCTCGGTGAGTGCCGCTTCTTCTTATACCTGGTTATCTTGATTTGTGCTTTGGCTGCGCACCACCGGTAGTGGATCCGCCTTAACGGGAAGTTCTCCCGGACCTGACTTTCAGCACCGCTTAGTGCCCTGAATACCTGGCTTTAAATTGATATATGTGGCTGTTGCCATGAAATTGCTACGAAATGGCAGCGTGTAATTAGGGAAATTCCTCCCGGTGTCCTACAGTTGACTCAGATACCTGTTGCTGAGCCATGCTCAAAAACCAAAGGCAACACAAAGGCACAATTGCCATGGTAGTGGCGTCTAAATGGGGCACAGGCATGGATGTTGTGTCGCCTAGTGATTTCACAGGGGCGTGCCATAGCGTCATGGATACCACGCCCCATCAGCGATCATTGGTGGGGGCCACTGTGTTATGATTGTCTGTCCCTTCTCAGGGCGCCATTTTTAAAGAGCTGTCCATTCACACTACACAATTGCAATGGCGTCATGTAATAGCCAGCCTTCCTGCGCAGGCTGGCCAATCATGACGCTATTGCGTTGTCCAATCAGCGTATTAGATACCTTTATTAGGTACCTTTACACGCCGTCACTGTGCCTAGCAACAGGTATCCACCGTACGTGCACGCGCACGTTTTTGATGGTGGATACCGATCGCCGATGCCGCATATACACGCCCCATTGCATTGTCATCTGAAGGTATCTTTGTTCCCCGGAAGTTCCGACAGCTCCTGCGGCTTACTTCCTGTTGAATACCTTCGCTGCTTCACACGTCGCTACCACAAAGGAATATGGGCGTACATCTTTTGCGCCGCAAGTACATAGGCGTGACAGAGTGTGTATTCCGTGACGCTAATACACTGATTGGACAACGCAATTGCGTCATGATTGGCCAGCCTGCGCAGGAAGGCTGGCTATTACATGACGCCATTGCAATTGTGTAGTGTGAATGGACAGCTCTTTAAATATGGCGCCCTGAGAAGGGACAGCCAATCGTAACACAGTAGCCCCCACCAATGATCGCTGATGGGGTGTGGTATCCATGATGCTGTGGCACACCCCTGTGAAATCACTAAGCGACGCAACATCCATGCCTGTGCCCTATTTAAACTCCACTACCATGGCAATTGTGCCTTTGTGTTGCCTTCGTTTTTTGAGCATGGCTCAGCAACAGGTATCTGAGTCAACTGCAAGACACCGGGAGGAATTTCCCTATTTACACGCCGCCATTTCGTAGCAATTTCATGGCAACAGGCACATATATCCCCAATGCCAGGCAGTTGCTACCTTGCAGTGGTGGCGTGTAAAAGGGCCCTAAGAGTGCACCAAACAAGACAAAGGTAGTTCATCTCTCCACACATAAACTCTCGGATTCCCAGACTGAAGTACTTTCTCTGGGTTTAACCTTATCACCCGCAAATTCTTTTAATTTTTTTTTCAGCAGTAAAGGTTCTGCACCTCTTTGCGAGGAGAGTGATCTTGAATAAACTCCATCACAAAGATCCTTTCTCTGACCCCTTGACCCCACTGGAGATGGATGCGTTAGCTGACTTGGAGGACCTCCAATTTGAGCAGCCCCAACTACCAGGTGTATTTCCTAACAACCTTCTTCCTAGATCTAAGAAGTTTCCACCCTTACCTATCTGCCCAGTGGTAGATATGTTCACACGCCTTGTTGAGTCAGATCTCAAACAGGTCTCCAGTCGCCAAAAATTTGATAACCTTAGGCTAGGGTCATACATGGCCATTAGTTTTTTTCCTTGTTTTCAATAACTGATCCGTTTTTTTAGGTGCTTTTTGACCCTCCTGTGCAGCTCTGCATTTTTGGGACTTTATCATTTTTTCCATGAACAATGCTCTAAAAAACGGATCCGTTTTTTGTGTGCCATAAACAATGCTCTAAAAAACTGATCCGTTTTCCCATAGGGCCCCATGTTAAAAAACATCCGTTTTTTTACTGCACCCAAAAATGTTGCTTGCAACATTTTTTGGGTCCTGTAAAAAACTGACACCATTGCATTCGCACTCGAGTGCAGCATCTGTTTTTGGCATCAGTTTTTGGACTTAGAACACAAAAGTGGAAAAACTGATGCCAATAACGGATCTTGGGCTTATGTCTGACCCTAGCCTGACTCACAATCAGAGACAGGCAATTGAAGAATTAAAAAACCTGAAAGATGTGATATTTAAGGCGGCAGATAAGGGTGGAAACATTGTGGTTTGGCCAGCTGCTCAATATGAGAAGTAGGCAATGAGGCAGCTTCAAGATAGAACTACATATAGCAGACTATACTCTAACCCCCTACCTGCTTACTTGTCTCAATTACGAGTATACTTGATGGGGCCCTTGAACAAGGTCTAATAACTAAGAAAATTGCAGACGGTCTCTTGGTGATTTTCCCCAGCTTACCCACGTTTTATTTGCTACCGAAAATCCACAAAGATGCCCTCAACCCTCCAGGTCGTCCGATAGTGTCGGGGATAGGTGGTCTCTGTGAACCTATTTGTAAATTCATAGATTACCATTTGAAGCCCTTGGTAGAGACCTTACCATCCTATCTCAAAGACACTACGGACGCACTGAATCGTGTTGATGGCATCTCTGTGGAACCCGATATGCTTTTGGTCACGGCTGATGTTGAATCCCTCTATACTTGCATCGACCATACTCATGGTCTGGATGTGGTCGGTTTTTTCCTCGAGGCTGGTGGTGTGGATGGCGCACTTGGTGTATTCAAGGATGTCGTCTACTTACGGGAGCACGGCACTGCGATGGGCACGGCCTGCGCACCATCGTACGCCAATCACTTCCTAGGATACTGGGAGAGGGAGATCTTTGGCGACGGAGGCGTGGAGGCCTGTGCCTAGTTACAGTGCTGAATGTGCTATATAAACGACGTCCTTTTTATTTGGCAAAGCTCGGTGGAGCAGCTGGACAGATTCATGAAAGAACTAAATTTGAACTGTTATAACATCAGACTGACTCACAAGTGTAGTTCGGAGAGGATTGACTTCCTGAATGTCTTGATGGGAGGTGGATTGCTCTGGTCTGATACAGACAGACTTCCATAGGAAGCCAACTTCTGTAAACTCCTTGTTACATGCATCATCTGGTCACGGTTCTTCCACCATATGCACCATTCCCACGGGCCAGTTCTTGAGGATGAGACGGATCTGTTCAACAACTAAGGGATTTGAGCATCAGGCAGTGGACCTCAGGCAAAGATTTGCAGATTGGGAATATTCTAATCAGTGCATAAGGCGTGGATTGGAGGGCAAGACATACACCAAGAGATCGTCTCCTAAGACCGACACCCAAAAAGACCGAACAAGAACCGACACTACGGTTTACTTATAATCCTGAATGGCAAACTATGAGGAACATCATCCAAAGACATTGGGCTGTCCTTATGACTGGTCCAACTTTAAAGAAATGTTTGTCTGATAGACCTCTTATGTCACCACAAAGTGCCAGGAGTCTAAGTGACACCTTGTTGAACAGTCACTATGTGCCGCACATACCAAGTCCCTTTGGCTCACGGGCCCTGTTCTTGGCTGCTACCCCTGTGGACACTGCTTTCTTGCATCAATGTTGTACGTGCCACCCACTTTCATTCAGCTGATGGCTCATGTAGATATGAGATCAGGCACAGAATTTCATGTACATCTACTCATGTGGTATATTTTGCCCAATGTGCCTGCTCTCTAGTCTACGTGGGGTTAATGTTGTGTGAATTGAGAGTAAGGGTACGGGAACACGTTCGGGACATTGTCGCAGCAGGAAAAGCGGATGATCCCACAGTACTAAAAACGCTACCTACGCATTTAAAAAAAAATGTCATGGGTGCAGCCCTGCCTCCCTGAAAGTCAGAGGGATTGACATGGTGCATTGGTGCAATAGGGGCGGTGACCTAAAAAAACTCCTGGCACGTACGGAAACAAAGTGGATCGTGTTGTTGGGGACTTTAACCGGCAATGGTCTTAATGAGAGTGTAACCTTTAGTTCATATTTATAATGTATTGATTGTCCTGCCCCCTCAGACTTTTCTATTCCAGTCTTTTCTATTATCTTAATTCTTGGTCCTATTTTCTAGGATTTTAATTTCACGTACACCACAAGAGCATTTTTTTGATGTCTTGGCCATCGCCAAATTCTTCTGCCGAAGAATGGCCTGTTTCTACAATCAAGCAACCATGGTGAAATTTCCACTGCAAAAGAGTTGCTTTTTCACTAATCATGTACTAATGATTGGATCTCGAAGTTCAGTGTAAATACTTTCGGTGATTACTGTAGATTATTTTAAAAATTACATGATATAGGGGTTTCTCTAATATGTATGAGCTCTCTCCTGTTGTTACGACAGGTTACTATGGTGATCTATCTATCGGCAGTAACGCTGCGCAGGTATGTTCCGCTCCTCCTGTATCCAGCCTGGACCCAGCTCCTCCCACTCCGCCTGACAATCATGGTGTCGCGTCCCTACGTCAGGCGGAGGCGGGAGATGAGCCAGAGTCAGGGCCCGTCTATGGAGTTGAGCGGCTGTGATGCGCATGCGCATGACATCAGCAGAACTCGGAAGTGCCATATATCGCACCCGAATTCCCTGGCGCTATAAAGACACCGCTGGTGCTACTGTTTGGTGTCCACTACTTCCATAAAGATCTCCTTGAGGAAGCTAAGCTACCATGAGGGCAAAACACATGTAGGGGCCTCCATAACAGGACCAATTCTTTCCTTGAGCCCTGTTTTCCCTCTGTGGTTTCCCTATAGATATGATGCCTGATTTATTCATGTGATTTTTGATGATTGATGCAACCTTTGTAACCATCTATTTACTGGATATGTTTTGTAAAGGAATGTAGTCTGATGCTGAGTAAATTGGTGTTCACCTCAGGCTGTGTAGTGACTCATACAGCTGATTTGCACAAAATTGTTCACCATTTCCTGCATTCAGTACTTGTATATACCCTAATATGCATTAATCCACAACTGGTATACCATACATAGTTGCTTTATCTGAAATCATGGCTTAACCATAGTAGTGAGTTGCATCTCAGACCTTCTTGTATCCACTTTTAAATGGCGCATTTTAAAAACCAATAAAAAATTCTGTTTTATACTCCATGTTTCCCTCCAGTTCTTTAAGCTACAAGTTGGAGATTGTGCAAAAATCCCTGAGAGGTGATTTACTCACCAGGGTTAATTCTTAAATAATGCCGAGCAATATTTTGTTACTAAAAGCCATCTTGAGATAGCTGACCAACGCAGCAAGGCTGTGCTACCTTGTGCCTGTGACTCACCGTAGCTGGGTCTTCGCGTCTCGGGTGTTGCTTCTCCCTGTCACGGTTCCGCGCCCGAGGCTGTGGGGCTCGGTGGTCCAGATCAAAAGGGGTTGGCTGAACGGATAAGGGTTAATTCTTCTTGTCGTGACGCCACCTGCGGGAATTCCGGTGATTTCACCGGCGCTGCTTGGGCCTCCGGGGGATGTACGGCAGCAAGATGGGACGCTCCCCACAGGATGAGCGGGAGTCCCCGGGGCCAGGAGCTGCACTTGGTGGTGTATGGCAGCTTAGTATTGCTGCATGTTAGATACAGGAATAATGCGCAGACACACACAAGTCTTTTAGGTACCTTTACTGGTGGCAACAGGTACACTTGAACCGGGTGATGAGGTTGACACTCCTGGAGTTTTCCACAGCAAGCAGTGTGTAGGCTTCCTTTCTCTCTTGTTCTGGTAGGGTCGGGTGGATATGGAATCCTGCCAGATCGGGTTGTACGTTCGGTGAAACGTGATTCACCTGGGTTAACTGCACTGAGGGCACTATCAAAGGGATTAAGACATATTCTCCTCTTCCCTGGGCTCTCATCCGTGGGTGCTTCAGGTGAACAGGGGGCTAGACTCCCTGGTTGTGGTGCTGGTCTCTCTGTGGTTTATGTGGTAGTCTCCACAGCTCGGTTCCAGTAACCGGATTGTTCGGAGAGTTTGGATAAGTCTTCTGTCCCTGAGAGGTGCTTTTCTCCTGTCCTATGACCCCAGTTGCAAGGGTCTCTCACTCGCTGGGTATGCTAGTTTGGGCCTAGTATAGCTCCAGTACCAGAGGTTGCACACTTCCTGCAGCTCTCCTAGCGTCTGCACACTCTACTGTTTCTCTCTCCAGGACCCTATTTATAGGGGGAACTGGCTTAAGGTGACCAGGGGAGCTCCCCCTAGAGGCCTGGGGTGAAACAGGGTGTTTTAAGGTGTTTTGTTAGTGGTGGGTGTTGCTTGCTGTGTACATTCCATTTGTGTACCAAGAGTTCTGTGGTGCCCCAACCAGGGTGTCAGGGTGCCACACCTTCAGTCTGCACTTGGGAGAGATGATTGCTCTGGAGGATGTAATCTTCCCCACCACCCCAGAGGCCAAGGGTGCTTCCCCAGAACTAGAGCAGCCCGCAGAGGAGATGTGTACATCTATATATTTTGAGCTAGATTACGACCATGCTCCCTGCATTGGACCTGATATGCAGCGAGGTCGGAATCCAGTGCTATTAACGCATGCCTGAAGAGGTCCCACTGGTGAGGAGCTCACAGTCAGCTCTTTCCTATGCTAGCCGGGAGTCGGACCAGCACATGTCAGAGTCATGACCCTGCAGCATGCCTGGACTTATGAAACCTGCAGCCGGTGTGCAACGAGTTTATCAGCAAATGCAGGAGGAGGTACTTCTAGCAGAAGCCCCTGTTTCCCTGCCTTGTGTAGCACCCCTGCCAGAGACCTTCGACTGCAAGAATTTCATGTGCAGACCCCTGCCCCCTCCCAGCAAGTATCCTTATAGGCATGGATCATTTCTGCAAGAAATTAGGCTTGCGGAAATCAGCGCCAGGGAGTGGTTTCAGTGACCTCACCACACTGAGAATTCCAGCCCCCAGCTGCCTGGGTTACCTTGGTTGGCAGTCAAACATACGACAAAAGACACTCATATTTTTTACAATTAATTTATTTAATCTAGCAACCTATCACAGACGCCAGTAGAGATGGTGGGCAGGGCTATATCTAACCAATCACTGGAAGGTAAGCACATTGACATATTCTTCAAATGTGAAGTTACCAGAAGCTAAAAGAGATGACAGCAGAGAGGATCAAACTTTGTGTTTAATTAATTAAAGCAGCTAGAATAATTTTCCAATTCTATATGTGATGTCAGGGAATCCATCAGTTTGATTTGTGCAACTAAACCAGGGGCATACAGCTACTGTATATTGAATGTTAATAGTACAGTGCAAGACATGACCACTGGTGAAATGATCAGAATTCTCCCCTATCACATGTCCATGTGGCATCTGTTTATTTCACCGATACCACACATATCTATATTATAAACTATGGGGATCATTACATGTCCATGTTTTTGTCTGTGTGAACTATGTGGAGATATGTCAGTTTTTTCCGGCAGCATGGATGACAAGGGCCAATACTAGTCTATGGGTCCATTAAAAGCACATGCAGCACATGACAACCATGTGCCATCCATGTGCTGTCTGTGTTTAACATTGCAAAGTATAGGAGAAGCTTTGTACTTCCATTCTTTCCATAGCCAAACCGGAAAAAAACAGATGGTACACTGATAGCACATGTCGGGCCCCACGGGACGGGGGTACTCGGTACCGGACCGGATGGTGCTGGGGAAGTCACGGGTGGCTTGGTCCGGACCGTGTCCCGGGCTCGGCAAATAAAGGGGGGATTATTTACAGGGGAATGTCACTCGTGACGCCACCCACTTGATGCGGCCAGTGATGGGGGCCGCCGCTGCTGCAGAACCTCCAGGGGTGATGTGATGGCAGCGGAGATGGTGTAGTTCCAGTGGGAAGAACTGTATTCCCCGGGACAGTAAGGATTAAGTCTATGGTGAGGTTGTAGCACACTTACTTGCAGATGCTGCAGGGATCTCTCCTCCTGGCTGGTGCTGACAGGCTGTGTCCTGTAAGTAGAGAATCACTTTCGTGCAGAAACACAAGGGAAGCAGTTCCAGAGTTCTCCAAAGCTTTACTCCAAGTTCTTTCAGTTACTTTACAAGTCATTTGCAGTTCTTACAAGTTACAGTACACGGGCACATTCTCCCTCTCCGGGTTCCCTTTGCTCTGCAGCCAGGCCTCTCTCTCTGTGACCCCTCACACAGTCTGTAGTGTCCTTTCCGGGCTGTTTACGGTCTCCATCTGTACGGGTGGTGTGTGGTGCGCTGGACAGTATGGCGGTGACTCGGACCCCTGGTGGGCCCTCCAGTTTGTCACTGAGCTGCCTGTCCTTTTGGTGGGGACCCTAACGTGAAGCTGTGGTCCCCCGTCGTGTTGTTTGGGGATCCCGGGTAAACTGCGGTCCCCTCTAGAGCCGACACTCTATTCAGCCCAGCCTCCAGCAGTCCTCCACCAAGAGGCTCTGCCAGGCTCTTTCCTTTCTGTTCCTTTCAGTATACTAGGAGGGCTACTCCGCCTGCAGTCAGTGGCTTTGGCTGCTGTCTAGGGCACGGGTTCCACCGTCCCTCTCTGTTCTGTCACACTCCTGGTGGCATCAGCGTCGCACGGGCTTTCTCTCCCCTCTCGCTCACACTGGCTCAGTACGGATTCTGCGCTCCTAGCCTTGCACTCACAGGACGTGTGATTGTCTTTCTGTCTTTGCAGCTCAGCTTCTGGTCTTTGCATCTCGGCTCACTCCGGCCTACTAACTTCCTTCACTCCTCCCCCTTCCTATATACTCTCAAGTCACCTGACTACGTGTTTGCCCAACCTACTCCTCTGATCCACCACCCCTCAATCTCATAGAGTTCTAATCTCAGGGCTGGATGTTAACCTCTTCTGACACGTGGGTTGTGTGGGCTGTGAGGGTGTTGGTGTGCAACAAGTGTCCTACCTGCCTGGCTGCAGTTCCCTTTGTGGCCTCCTGGACGCAGGGGCGCCACACTCACCCGGAGTTAACTAGCGCGTCCTCGCGCTGCCCGTCATGAATCCCCCTGAAAACATTTTTATTTTAAACAACAATAACATTAAGCATTAAGGATTCTTGGTTTATTCCCTTCCGGGAGGCACGAGTCTTCAAATGTTACTTTAAATTAACTATTTACAAGTGCACGGGTATATTCTCATTACCCTTTTTCTATCTAGACCTCTACCGGTCCATTGCTACAACGCATTCACTTTCCTGTAAAACACACACATTATTTAAGTCACTACTTTCTTATAAAAAGTATAAAAGTTCCTCAAAAGTGCAAAAAGTTCAAAAAACAGCTTCAAAACAGTCATTGGCACTGTCTCTCACGTGTACAGCTGGTCTTTAAACCAAAGGGGAGCACACAAAGGTGCTCAACTATATACAGTTCAACGTTCGTACCAGCTCATTGTTCGTGGTGCAAGTGTTCACAGCCACGTCCGTGTAGCTTAGGACTTCAGGGTCATCACTGGATTCAGGGTATTCTAGGGCTGGCATTGCATCTTCTTCCGCAGGGTATAAACAGAGTCTTTTTACTTTAATGCCGTATGGGCCACGCTCTCCTTCCACAATGTGGTATGACACCCACTCTCCTACTTCCAATTGTCTATCTGGGTGATCTGACGGGAGGTGTTATTCTACTTCCCTCTTGTTTCTAAAGATATCACATCTTGTACCGGGCACACGTGCAAATGCGAATCCTCGCTCTTCAATTACTTTAACTATTTTGCCCTCGTGCCGTGGGGATCTCTGAACTTCCTTGTCTCTGCGGGCTGCATTCTTAGCCTCTTTCGCACGGGCGATCATTATCTGCTTCTGCACTTGCCGCTCTACCTCTTCTTTCTCCCACTTTCTCACGCATCTGCGGATATATTCCTCACGTGTAATCAACTCTGCAGGGCCTACTTCGCCATCGGGATCTCCTAGGAATCCCATCATGTCGTCACAGTCTCTGTCTCGCTCCCACCAGCAACGGAGCTGCTCCCCTCTCACCTCTGTCGTGTTAGGCGCTGGTATCAGGGGCTGCGGCAACACCAGGTATCCCTTCTGCAGAGCTCCAAGTGGGTCGGTGTCTTTCTTTACAGTCCGCGGTGCAGTACGTGGCACGGACAGATCCACCAACGTTGCTGTATGGCATGGGGTGTCGCTTTCAGCGCTATCCCGTGTGTCTTCAACCCAGCCGGGTCGTATGGACAGAGTCTGCTGGTGGTGATCGATGCGAAGCTGGATTCGGGTACGCTGCTCATGGATCCGGGTCATCTGCTGGGGCAGCAGTCGCAATATACCCCTCCGGGTATCTGGGACGTAGGGACGCTCTCCACCTTCTGCCATCTCTCCGCGGTCACACAGGGTCTTTCCTCGGCCGGGTTCCACCACTGAGTCATTCTGTGGGCCCTCCGGGATCACGTGTGGTCTTCCGGGTGCAGCACTAATCCTTGCGTCCTCCGCTTCCGTCCTCGTGTCTCTGAATGGCGACTGCTTCTCTTCCGGTTGCTCGTTCCACTCCCTCCTGATGATGATTTCCTTCTTCTTCATTCCCGCCAGCTTGTTAGGAGGAGGATCTAGGGGCGGAGGCTCTTCTTTGAGAGTGACGGCTGGCTGTCCCGGAGTTAAGGAGAGCCAGGGCGGGACCTTCTCTTCGCGCCTTGGACCGGGCCGGACCACGATGGGAGTTTTAGGAACGCCTCCCCTGCACATGGCGCTAGTCCCCTATAGCCGCCATTAAGGTCAGTTTTGGCGGGAAAAGTCCAGAAACAGTTCTTTTGGCGCACGGTGTCCAATTAAATTGGACCGGGTAGATCCTGTTCGTGACGCCAGGTTTGTCGGACCCCACAGGACGGGGATACTCGGTACCGGACCGGATGGTGCCGGGGAAGTCACGGGTGGCTTGATCCGGACCGTGTCCCGGGCTCGGCAAATAAAGGGGGGATTATTTACAGGGGAATGTCACTTGTGACGCCACCCACTTGATGCGGCCAGTGATGGGGGCCGCCGCTGCTGCAGAACCTCCGGGGGTGATGTGATGGCAGCGGAGATGGTGTAGTTCCAGTGGGAAGAACTGTATCCCCCGGGGCAGTAAGGGTTAAGTCTATGGTGAGATTGTAGCACACTTACTTGCAGACGCTGCAGGGATCTCTCCTCCTGGCTGGTGCTGACAGGCTGTGTCCTGTAAGGAGAGAATCACTTTCGTGCAGAAACACAAGGGAAGCAGTTCCAGAGTTCTCCAAAGCTTTACTCCAAGTTCTTTCATTTACTTTACAAGTCATTTGCAGTTCTTAGAAGTTACAGTACACGGGCACATTCTCCCTCTCCGGGTTCCCTTTGCTCTGCAGCCAGGCCTCTCTCTCTGTGACCCCTCACACAGTCTGTAGTGTCCTTTCCGGGCTGTTTACGGTCTCCATCTGTACGGGTGGTGTGTGGTGCGCTGGACAGTATGGCGGTGACTCGGACCCCTGGTGGGCCCTCCAGTTTGTCACTGAGCTGCCTGTCCTTTTGGTGGGGACCCTAACGTGAAGCTGTGGTCCCCCGTCGTGTTGTTTGGGGATCCCGGGTAAACTGCGGTCCCCTCTAGAACCGACACTCTATTCAGCCCAGCCTCCAGCAGTCCTCCACCACGAGGCTCTGCCAGGCTCTTTCCTTTCTGTTCCTTTCAGTATACTAGGAGGGCTAATCCGCCTGCAGTCAGTGGCTTTGGCTGCCGTCTAGGGCACGGGTTCCACCGTCCCTCTCTGTTCTGTCACACTCCTGGTGGCATCAGCGTCGGACGGGCTTTCTCTCCCCTCTCGCTCACACTGGCTCAGTACGGATTCTGCGCTCCTAGCCTTGCACTCACAGGACGTGTGATTGTCTTTCTGTCTTTGCAGCTCAGCTTCTGGTCTTTGCATCTCGGCTCACTCCGGCCTACTAACTTCCTTCACTCCTCCCCCTTCCTATATACTCTCAAGTCACCTGACTACGTGTTTGCCCAACCCACTCCTCTGATCCACCACCCCTCAATCTCATAGAGTTCTAATCTCAGGGCTGGATGTTAACCTCTTCTGACATGTGGGTTGTGTGGGCTGTGAGGGTGTTGGTGTGCAACAAGTGTCCTACCTGCCTGGCTGCAGTTCCCTTTGTGGCCTCCTGGACGCAGGGGCGCCACACACACTTGTAGCTCAATGATGACAAAAGTACAGTTTTTTTCACGTACATATGTTATACAAACATGTGAAGGAGCAGTGGCGGACTTTGCGACCAGGGGGCCCTGGTGCAGCTGTCATTGATGAGGACCGGGGTGGGGGGGTGCTATCGGCCGCAGTTGAGGACCGGGGGATGTGCTATCGATCGCAGCCGACGGCTCATACCTGCATCGAGTGAGCCCCTGGGAGCCGGAGTAGCAGCGGAGGAGAGGAGGGGCGGGCTCAGCCAGGGGAAGCAGGTTAACCCCCTCTCCTCTGGCACATTGGCACAGGGTCATGCGGGGCGGCTGGGGGCCCACCTGCAGGCTTAAGGGGCCCCCTAGCCGGTCGGGGCCCTAGTGCAGCTGCACCAGCTGCACCACGGTAGGTCTGCCCCTGTGAAGGAGATCATAATCTGATGAGAAAAAGGATTTCTAGAACTGCCACTTGCCTATCATTGTAGTCTGTTCTAGAGAAAGGGAAATATCACTATCTCCAATCTATTAGGACATGTGTTAGCACTTGCACTCCCATGGCTCACATCCGCACTGGCTTAACTCTCAAGCTGGGGCCACACTTGGGAGCCTGCATCCGTCTATGAGTTACTGGATCCAATTTTTTAAGTTGTAATTTTTGAGCCATTTGTACCGCATGCGTTAACGCATGGTACCTCCATGTACTATGCGTTAACGCATGCGTTTCCGTATGACCCCCATGCTAAAAAAAATGCATGCGTTTTTGACAAAACACCAAAAAACGTTGCAAACCCTATTGCAAACAGATTTCTCAAAAACGCAATGCGTTAAACGCATTGAAATTTTGTAGACTTTTGCAATGCGTTTTTTGCATTTGAGTCTATGGGTGCGTTAACCCATGCGTTTTTCAACATCTCAAAATGAAAAAACTGGATGAAGTAGCAGGATTGCAGATGCAAGTGTGGCCCTGACCTTACCATTTTAGACGAATAAAACATCAAGAGGATGTCAGAGCTGCAGCTGGTCGCTTATTTCCTGTAGATATTCGATACATCCGAAACTGGGACTGTAAAGACAGGGCTGATTGGGTGAAGGGATCACGCGTCATAGCAACCTCACCTGAACCCTGAGAGAGAGAGTGCAAGAACTGGAAGTATGTGGAGTTTTTTTTAACGGGGTCAAACACTCTGATTCAGAAAGGGTTGTCAGAGTAGTGGAAAATGCTTTTAGTAAAAATTTCTTGTCTCATACAGGCAAGTATTCAGGGGCAGATATACCATTGGTGCAACCTGTGCAGCTGCACAGAGGCCCAAGAGGTAGCAATACCATCCTAAGGCCAGGGTCACACATACCATTAGTTTTTGCCTTAGATCCATTTTTAGGATCTTTTTAGCCATTTCTTTGTCAAAATCCAAAAACGCATATGCGTTAACGCATGTGTGTGTGCGTTTTTTAAATGGGGATCTATGGGAGACGCATGCATTAACGCATGGTACAAATAGGCACCATGCGTTAACGCATGCGTTTTTGCATGCATTTTTTGGAAAAAAATGACTAAGTCCAAAAATTCCAAAAAAGCGTCCAGGACCTCAGGGAACTTTATTGGCACCCTTAAAAAAACAGGTCCGTTTTTCTAAGGACTTAAAAAAGCGGATGGGCATGTGTGACCCTGGCCTAAGACTTGTGGAGATATGGAGAGGTGAGGAATATGGCACTTTATTAGTGCACAATGTGTTCAATTGTGACTTTGTGGAGAGTAACATAGTAACATAGTTTTTAAGGTTGAAGGAAGACTTTACGTCCATCTAGTTCAACCCATAGCCTAACATGTTGATCCAGAGGAAGGCAAAAAAAACCCATGTGGCAACACTAAGCTCCACATTGGGGAAAAAAATTCCTTCCTGACTCCAGGTACGGCAATCAGACTAATTCCCTGGATCAACGCCTTATCAAAGAATCTAGTATATATAACCGGTAGTAGTATAGTTTTCAAGAAAGGCATCCAGGCCCTTCTTAAATGTTAGTAGTGAGTCACTCATTACAACAGCATGTGGCAGAGAGTTCCATAGTCTCACTGCTCTTACAGTAAAGAATCCACATCTGTGATTATGATTAAACCTTCTTTCCTCCAGACGTAGAGGATGCCCCCTTGTCCCAGTCTCAGGCCTAAGAGTAAAGAGATCATTAGAAAGTTCTCTGTATGTACTGTCCCCTCATATATTTATACATTATTATAAGATCACCCCTAAGCCTTCGTTTCTCCAAGCTAAATAACCCCAAGTTTAATAACCTGTCTTGATATTGCAGACCCCTTAATCCTCTAATGACTTTTGTCGCTCTTCTCTGGACCCGCTCTAGTTCAGCTATGTCTTTCTTATACACCGGAGACCAGAATTGTACACAGTATTCTAAGTGTGGTCGCACTAGTGACTTGTATAGAGGTAAAATTATGTTCTCCTCATGAGCATCTATGCCTCTTTTAATGCATCCCATTATTTTATTTGCCTTTGCAGCAGCTGCCTGACACTGGCCACTAAATGTGAGTTTGTCATCTACCCATACACCCAGGTCTTTTTCAGTGACAGTTTTGCCCAGTGTTTTACAATTAAGCACATAATTATACCTTTTGTTTCCTCTGCCCAAGTGCATGACTTTACATTTATCCCCATTAAAGCTCATTTGCCATTTAGCAGCCCAAGCTTCTAGTTTACATAAATCCTCCTGTAATATAAAATTGTCCTCCTCTGTATTGATTACCCTGTAGAGTTTAGTGTCATCTGCAAATATTGAGATTCTACTCTGTATGCCCCCTACAAGGTCATTAATAAATATATTAAATAGAAGCGCGCCCAACACTGACCCCTGTGGTACCCCACTGTTTACTGTGACCCATTCTGAGAGTGTTCCATTAATAACCACCCTTTGTTTCCTATCACTAAGCCAGTTCTTAACCCACTTACACATATTTTTCCCTATCCCCATTGCCCTCATTTTATGTATCAACCTTTTGTGTGGCACCGTATCAAAAGCTTTTGAAAAGTCCATATACACCACATCCACTGCATTTCTTTGGTCCAGTCCAGAACTTACTTCTTCATAGAAGCTTATCAGATTAGTTTGACAGGAACGGTCCCTCATAAAACCATGTTGATAATGGGTCATGAGGTTATTTTTCTTCAGATACTCCAGTATAGCATCTCATAGAAAACCCTCTAGGATTTTACCCACAGTAGAGGTTAAGTTTACTGGCCTATAATTTCCAAGTTCAGTTTTTGTCCCCTTTTTGAATATTGGCACCACATTTGCTATACGCCAGTCCTGTGGTACAGACCCTGTTATTATGGAATCTTTAAATATTAAAAATAATGGTCTATCTATGACAGTACTCCTGCAGCACTCTGGGGTGTATCCCATCCGGGCCCGGGGATTTGTCAATTTTAGTGATTTTTAAACGATGCCGTACTTCCTCTTGGGTTAAGCAGGTGACATTTAATTGAGAATTTTCGTTATCACTGATCATATTGTCTGTCATGGGATTTTCTTGTGTAAATACTGTTGAAAAAAAGTCATTTAGCATATTGGCTTTTTCCTCATCCTCATCCACCATTTCACCCAGTCTATTTTTAAAGGGGCCAACACCATCATTTTTTAGTTTCTTACTATTTATGTAGTTAAAAAATATTTTGGGATTATTTTTACTTTCTCTGGCAATGAGTCTCTCTGTCTCAATCTTTGCTGCCTTAATTTGCTTTTTACAGATGTTATTTAATTTTCTGTATTTATTTAATGCTTCATCACTACCTACTTGCTTTAATTCCCTAAATGCTTTCTTTTTGTCACTTATTGCACCTCTTACTGCCTTACTTAGCCATAGTGGTTTCCTCCTATTTCTAGCATGCTTATTCCCATAGGGTATATATTGTGCACAGGTCCTATTCAGGATGCTAATAAACATCTCCCATTTGCTTTGTGTACTTTTATGTCTCAGGACATCGTCCCAGTTTATTGCACTAAGATCATCTCTCAACCGTTGGAAATTTGCCTTCCTGATGTTTAGTGTCCTTGTAGCCCCTCTACTACACATCTTAGTAAAGGATACTTGAAAGCTTATTATGTTATGATCACTATTACCCAAGTGACCTCCAACCCGTATATTTGATATGCGGTCCGGCCTGTTGGTTAATATTAGGTCCAGCAGTGCCCCCCTTCTTGTTGGGTCCTGAACCAGTTGTGAAAGGTAATTGTCTCTCATAGTTTTCAAAAACTTATTACCTTTGCTGGAACTGCAGATTTCTGTTCCCCCAATGTATTTCAGGGTAGTTGAAGTCCCCCATAATAATGACTTCTCCCTGAGTCGCTGCTTCATCTATTTGCTTTATGAGGATATTTTCCTCCACTTCCATTATTGTTGGGGACTTATAACAAACCCCTATCAGTAATTTATTATTTTTTCCCCCTCCCCTTATCTCCACCCACAGAGACTCTACATTTCCATTAGATTCACCTATATTATCACGCAGGATGGGTTTTAAGGATGATTTTACGTATAAACATACACCTCCTCCACGCCTATTTGTGCGGTCATTTCTGAACAGACAATAGCCCTGTAAATTAACAGCCCAGTCATGGCTCTCGTCCAGCCAAGTCTCCGAAATCCCCACCATGTCATAATTATTTTCCAACAAAATCAATTCTAATTCCTCCATTTTGTTGGTGAGACTTCTGGCATTAGTGTACATGCACTTTATGCATCTCTCTTTACCTCTATTCCTTCCTACTATATTGACTGTTCTAACCCCACCCCCCCATGCCACCCCCAATTTTATTATTTGTGCCCAGGTTACTATTTACACTATCTTCCCCTCCTATACAATGAATACCCTCCCCCCCAATCCCTAGTTTAAACACTCCTCCAACCTTCTAGCCATTTTCTCCCCCAGCACAGCTGCAACCTCCCCATTGAGGTGCAGCCCGTCCCTAGCATAGAACCTGTAGCCAACAGAGAAGTCGGCCCAGTTGTCCAGGAACCCAAACCCCTCCTTCCTACACCAATTCCTGAGCCACTTATTTATCTCCCTAATCTCCCTTTGCCTCTCTGGTGTGGCACGTGGTACAGGCAGTATTTCAGAGAATACTACCTTGGAGGTCCTTGCCTTAAGCTTGCAGCCTAATTCCCTGAAATCATCTTTAAGGACCTTCCACCTACCTCTAACTTTGTCATTTGTGCCAATGTGCATGGGCAAACTGTGGATAACCCCCAAATCAGTTGTGCATGGGCAAACTGTGGATAACCCCCAAATCAGTTTTAGGAAAATCCAGGATTAGTCTTGTAAAGTGAGAAGTCTGGTTTGATTGGTTTTGTACTACTGTTTCAGAAGCTCTTTTTTTTCTTATATGAAGAATTGGTTGATATTAGCAAAAGAAGATAGGCGACAATTTCTAAATCATAGTAATTAGGAAGCTAACCACATAAATAAATACGACATATCATTCATTATACTGAAACAGAGCTTGAATGAATCTATGCCTGGAATGTAAGTCAGGTATGAGGATGCAATGACGAAGTAAAGGCAACTTAGGCTGCCTTCACACCACGGCAAGATCCGATCCAGGGTTGTCCAGTGTAAACCAGACAGCCCCAGACCGGATTTTGGCCCCATAGTATCCTATTGGGCCGGATGGAGACGGATGGCAGCTTTCTGCCAGCTGCTTTCCATCTCTATGGAAGAATCCGGGAGAAATTGGATTTTTCTCCTGGACACAAAACTGTTGCTTGCAACGGTTTTGTGTCCGGGTAGAAAAATCTCTCCAAATTGGCTTCTCCAAAGATTACCCCGGATCCTCCCGATCTGGGAGGATCCGGGAGCCGGATACCGGTGGCTGCACGCCACTTATTTCAGGATCGCGGCTAACTCCCTGCGAGCCGCGGTCCTGAATCATCAGCAGCGGCAGCTGCGTTCTGCTGCACACCGGACCGGAGGGCATATTTGCCCTCCAGTTCTGTGTGCTGATCTGGTCCGGGGCTGTCAGGTTCATCCATGACAGCCCCGGATTGGATCTTGCTGTGGTGTGAAGGCAGCCTTAGTGCTAACGCACAAAAAAAAAAAATAGTTCCCAATAACAATGAAATAGCATTGTCAAAGTACAATAAGGAAAAAGTGCTAGAAATGACAAGAAGGTAGATTGATACGCAGGCTCTACAAAAGTTCTTAATACTGTGCCTGAATATACGGATACTTATTACACTGGATCACAGGTACTAATAAGGTTAAATAAGTCCCTCATTAATGTCATTAAAGTAACTCCACCCCCAGCACCAGTATTTATAGGGGATCTTGCCTAAAGGCAGCAAGTTGATCTCACCCTACTGTGCTGGGGTGGAAGGTGTTGTTTGTATCTGAGCACCCACTGTGGAAATCCATCTGTGCTGTAGGTGTGGTTAACTGTGTGAGCAGGGTGCCACATCCGGCCTTTGGGTTCCTTCTGGAGTCAGTAGTTGATATTCAGTGTCCGGGTTCCTTCTGTAGGCCCAATCCACCTCTCAGCCGTCTGCTTGGTCAACTTGGCTCCAACTTCACCTCCTCTCTGACATCACGAGTCTTTATACTTAACAGCTACACCACAATTATTATAGTTATTGGATTTTGGGTTATTCCTTTGACCAGCCAATAGCGATATTCGTCAATAAACATTACCAGATCTGAGTATGTCTTCTGTTGTTCCCACACCCTTAAAGGAACTAGAAGAGGAAGTTCAGTGAATACAGATATATGGGTACTTCTAAAACGCCCCATAAAATATGATATAGTGACCCTGTTTCTCCATGACTCCATGAATGTGTGACTAATGGTCCACCTCTTCTGAAACCCCAAACCCAACCAGTTACTTAGCTCCTTACTTGAATAAAAAAAAAACCTCACTGTGCAACATTGGATGTAAAAGCCACAGCAGCCTTGTTTTTTTAGGAACAGCAAAATACAAATATAACATTTCATACAAATCATCATATCAATGTGCATAAGTAGCATAAGCCACTCCCCACCCAAAAAAAAAGGTGGGGAGGGAATTTGATGGGGGAAGGTTTTGAAGTCTCTACATTTTTCAACAAACAGCTCTTTACCACTGCCTTTACCACACCGGCTTCAGGGCTCCCGGCTAAATGATGCTGATCCAAAATGTCTCACTGGGACCTGAGCCCTGTAGGGACCTGCTTTTAATTCTCCAGCTCCTGTTCTAAACCAACTGGGAAGCTTATTTCAGAGGGGAAATGGACGAATAGAAAATTATGCATAGAGGTGGCTAAAGTATGTAGAGTTTGTAAACTTTAATAACTGATAGATGCAAAGCTAGAAAATACCAGATCATATTAGGATTAGAGATGAGGAAACCTTTTGAAGTTCAGATTCAGTTCAGTTCACCGAATGGGCATATGTTCATCAAATAGGCTGGGGAGCAGTTTGCCAAACTTCCAAACCTCATTCAAATCAAAGGGAGGCAAAATCAAGGGCATAGAAAACACCTTCAAACGCCCCAAAGCTGCCAAACACAGCTCAAACCATGTTACAGTGGAGCCCCACTGTTTTGGCACAGCCATTTGCTTCTGTGAGTATTACCAAGATTCAGCGCAGCTGTCACCCTGTTTCCCAGCCTGCTCATGAACCTCACTGCTCGACCCCTTAATTGGTTAAAGTCAGACCTAGCCCCACCCTCTATGCTGGCATCTGTGATTGATTGCCAGTATGTCATCCAAATTGACATCAGATTATAGCAAACACAAATCATTAAAAAAAAAATTGGCGTGGGGTCCCCCCAATTTTGATACCAGCCAAGATAAAGCACATGGTTGGGGGTTGGTATTCTTACCCTGGTGAGGCAAATAGTTATTGCCCCCCCCCTTAGTGTAAAAATAGCAGCCCACAGCTACTCCAGAATATGGCGCATTCATTGGAAGCGAAATATCTTGGCACTTTGTCATGAATATAGGAATATTGCTCATGATTTTTTAAGATGCTTGAAGAGTCAGCCAACAATAGCGCACTCATCTCTCCGCCCTTTTGGTTTGTGAGTAAGTTACTTTGACCCAATTCATGCAACCCCCAGTCAGAACTATTTACGACCCCCCCTATAAATACCTGAAGCTGAGAGGAGCAGAGCTTATACAGATTTTAACCAGATCTGTTCTTAAAGAAACTCCTTTGTTTAAATCTACAGTCTTTCAATGTCGAATTTAAGAAGACCCGTTCATGCCACATACACATAATTCATATTTTCAGGTTGTTCACCAGTTTGCGCATTTAATGATATGTCTTATATACAGTTAGGGCCAGAAATATTTGGACAGTGACACAAGTTTTGTTATTTTAGCTGTTTACAAAAACATGTTCAGAAATAAAATTATATATATAATATGGGCTGAAAGTGCACACTCCCAGCTGCAATATGAGAGTTTCCACATCCAAATCGGAGAAAGGGTTTAGGAATCATAGCTCTGTAATGCATAGCCTCCTCTTTTTCAAGGGACCAAAAGTAATTGGACAATGGACTCTAAGGGCTGCAATTAACTCTGAAGGCGTCTCCCTCGTTAACCTGTAATCAATGAAGTAGTTAAAAGGTCAGGGGTGGATTCCAGGTGTGTGGTTTTGCATTTGGAAGCTGTTGCTGTGACCAGACAACATGCGGTCAAAGGAACTCTCAATTGAGGTGAAGCAGAACATCCTGAGGCTGAAAAAAAAGAAAAAATCCATCAGAGAGATAGCAGACATGCTTGAAGTAGCAAAATCAACAGTTGGGTGCATTCTGAGAAAAAAGGAATTGACTGGTGAGCTTGGGAACGCTAAAAGGCCTGGGCGTCCACGGATGACAACAGTGGTGGATGATCGCCGCATACTTTATTTGGTGAAGAAGAACCCGTTCACAACATCAACTGAAGTCCAGAACACTCTCAGTGAAGTAGGTGTATCTGTCTCTAAGTCAACAGTAAAGAGAAGACTCCATGACAGTAAATACAAAAGGTTCACATCTAGATGCAAACCATTCATCAATTCCAAAAATAGACAGGCCAGAGTTAAATTTGCTGAAAAACACCTCAAGAAGCCAGCTCAGTTCTGGAAAAGTATTCTATGGACAGATGAGACAAAGATCAACCTGTACCAAAATGATGGGAAGAAAAAAGTTTGGAGAAGAAAGGGAACGGCACATGATCCAAGGCACACCACATCCTCTGTAAAACATGGTGGAGGCAACGTGATGGCATGGGCATGCATGGCTTTCAATGGCACTGGGTCACTTGTGTTTATTGATGACATTACAGCAGACAAGAGTAGCCGGATGAATTCTGAAGTGTACTGGATATACTTTCAGCCCAGATTCAGCCAAATGCTGCAAAGTTGATTGGACGGCGCTTCATAGTACAGATGGACAATGACCCCAAGCATACAGCCAAAGCTACCCAGGAGTTCATGAGTGCAAAAAAGTGGAACATTCTGCAATGGCCAAGTCAATCACCAGATCTTAACCCAATTGAGCATGCATTTCACTTGCTCAAATCCAGACTTAAGACGGAAAGACCCACAAACAAGCAAGACCTGAAGGCTGCGGCTGTAATGGCCTGGCAAAGCATTAAGAAGGAGGAAACCCAGCGTTTGGTGATGTCCATGGGTTCCAGACTTAAGGCAGTGATTGCCTCCAAAGGATTCGCAACAAAATATTGAAAATAAAAATATTTTGTTTGGGTTATGTTTATTTGTCCAATTACTTTTGACCTCCTAAAATGTGGAGTGTTTGTAAAGAAATGTGTACAATTCCTACATTTTCTATCAGATATTTTTGTTCAACCCTTCAAATTAAACGTTACAATCTGCACTTGAATTCTGTTGTAGAGGTTTCATTTCAAATCCAATGTGGTGGCATGCAGAGCCCAACTCGCGAAAATTGTGTCACTGTCCAAATATTTCTGGCCCTAACTTTAACTATGTAACGTTCAGAAACCTGGCAAATGAGTCCTGCCGTTCTGAACCTCATACATAGGTCATATTTGGTATCAATATTCTCATAATTAAATGACAGTAAATATTGTGGGCCTGAGGGTGACTGGATCGAGGTATATATACGTTCCTAGCAGGAACTGGTGGTATATGTACATCCTGTCGCATCACGTGCCGCAGTAGACAACATAAATTAGGGCAGCTGGGCTCCTTTCTTATCCTCTGGCAATACCAGATTTGGCCAGCAGGCTAAGGGGGCGCCAGAGAGCTGCAGGTCCTGACTAGGTCATCGTGACACACTTCATCTTGTTTCATCCTGCTGCTCTGCTAGTCTAAATAGCTATAACAGGAGCGCACAGCTGCATGTATTTCGGGTGGCAATGCAAGGTGATGTATGTGAGACTCGAGCAAGTCTTGCATGTGTTTCCCCCAGTGTGACTCCAACTTCCAACACTGAATCGCAACTGTGAGCGGTGACATCAAACTGTTCATCTGAGGTCACCATGGTACCTGCTCATGGAGTTACCTTGGTAACTTAGCTGTGACTGCCGATCAACAGTCTGACATCACTGCTCACAGTCGTCTGTTAGTGAGAGCGAGCTGCTGCAGTTTGTGGACACTGTAATGGTCTCAACTCACTTCACGTAGCCGTTCCTGGACATTACTGTGGATTATCATCGGAGGGCATGTTTGAGCTTAAAGAAGCCATCCCTTGACCCCACCTCTACAACCAGTTACCGGACCATATCCCTGCTCCCGTTTGCTTCCAAACGTCTCGAAAAGCATGTGAACACTGTACTATCGGAGCATAATGGAGAAGGTATGGGGCACCGGTACAGTGCAACAGCTTCCGGGTGGGACGAACAGGAGCAGCAAGTCCAGACTACGCTTGCCACCTCAGCCGTCCCCCTCCCTGCACTATGTAAGTCGCAAACCTCACTAAAAGCCCAGCAACATCCCGGTGAGTGCTGTCTCTTCTATTTTTTGGACACACTGTACTCATCCTACCAGTCATCCAACTCTCTCTTTGAAGACCTTCAATCCAGCTTCCTCCCCCACCACTCCACTGAAACTGCCCTGACCAAAAATAACGACTTACTCACGGCCAAAGCTAACATTTCTCCGTCCTGCTCCTTCTAGACCTGTCCTCTGCATTTGACACAGTCAACCACTGTCTCCAATTACAGATCCTCTCTTCCATTGGCATCACTGATCTTGCCTTCTCCTGGATCTCTTCCTACCTTTCCAACCACACATTTAGCGTATCCCACTCCCACATGACCGCCTCAACCCATCCCCTCTCTGTTGGGGTCTCTCAAGGCTCTGTCCTGGGGCCCTCTTTTTTTCAATCTATACCCTTGATCTGGGACTCTCATAAAGTTCCATGGCTTCCAGTATCACCTGTATGCTGATGACACTCAGATCTATCTCTCTGGCCCAGATGTCATCTTTCTCCTGTCCAAAATCCCTGAGTATCTATCAGCCATATCCTCCTTCTTCTCCTCTTGTTTCCTAAAACATAGACAAAACAGAACTCATCATCTTCCCTCCATCTCACACACCTTCCTTACCAGATCTATCTATCACAATAAATGACACCACACTTTGCCCTGTTCCTGAAATCCGCTGCCTCGGAGTAACCATTGACTCTGCCCTGTCCTTCAAACCGCACTTCCAAGCCCTTGCAATCTCCAACTAAAAAATATTTCCATCATCTCCCGTCTCGACTACTGCAACCTCCTTCTCTGCGGCCTCCCTGCTAACACTCTTGCACCTCTCCAATCTGTCCTTAACTCTGCTGTTCAACTAATCCACTTCTCTCCTCGCTATTCCTCCACTTCTCCCCTCTGCAAATCCCCCATTCTTTGGAATTCTGCACCCCAAAACTTCTGACTGTCCCCCACACTCGGAACCTTGAAGCGGAACCTGAAAACCCAGCTCTTCAGAACAGCCTACAGCCTGCAATGACCACAGTGCCCCCTCACCACCACTGGACCTGGTGCTCCACAACCACTGGACCTAGTGCTCCACCACCATTGGATCCGGCGCTCCACCACCACCAGAGCAGACCCAACCTACTGTCTCTCTCCCCATTGCCCTGAAGAATGTAAGCCTGCAAGGTCAGGGTCCTCTCTCCCCTCTGTACCAGTCTGTCACTGTTAGTTTGTTCATTGTATTTTTAACTTGTTTGTATGTAACCCCTTCTCATGTACAGCACCATGGAATCAATAGTGCTCTATAAATAAATAAATAATGATAAAAATAATAATAAAAAATTGGTGACAGTGGGTTGTCTGTGTATTTTGTTTCTAAGAATGGATTTATCTCTGCATTTGTGTTTTTTAACTATTTACTCACTGGATTGGTAATGTGAGGGTATCATAGATGCCCAAACATTCCCAATGCAGAGGTTAATGAGAGCGGACAATGCTCATCTGTTATGCAGAATATCAGGAAAAATGGTATCAAATCTTCACTGCTGCCAAATAATCCAGTTCAAAATGATCGCTATAGCATATGGTGGTTTATACTAAGTATTTCAAAGCGTAACCCCGCATCTTCATCAGGAAATGTTCACCAGTACAATACTCATCTGTTTTTGACCCCTTCTATTACCCTGGCTGCCACTGCAAGGGCAGCGGGATCAGCCGGGGCAAAGCACCAGGAGTGGGGTATTTTATGGAGGCACCAGTTTTGGGGCGGCTGCAGCCTGCTATTTTTAGGGTGGTAAGAGCCTATGAAAGATGACCCTTTCCACCCTGAGAATGCCAGACTCCACCTGCCAGCTTTACCTTGGCTGATAATCGAAAACGGGTAGGGGAGAAGGACTGTTTGATGTTTTTATTTTCAAGTTATTTTCTTATTTGTAAATAAATATTGAATATTGAAAAAAATAGCTTGGGGTGACCTCTGTTTTGGATTACAAGCCACGGTAAAGCCGCCAGCTGTGGTCTGCAGGCTGCACCCTAGCTGACGATGAGAGATAGAGTGTACCCTACGTCATTTTCTTATTATTAATTATTGGTTTTTAGCTATATACAAGGCTAAAACACCCTTTAGTGGACCATGAAAGGCATTAAAGGGTGCAAGCTTATAATATATAGGAAGGTGGGACATTATATAGCTGTTTGACATCTATCTATCGATCTCTAAATCTATTTTACCATCTCTCTATAAATCTACCTCTACTTTCCAACCATATACTCATTTAAACCATCTATCTATCCATTATCTATCTATCTATCTATCTATCTATCTATCTATCTATTTATCTATCTTCTATTCTTTCTATGGATATATCCATCCATCCATCTACTTAAACAGCTGAACATTCAAGTAATCTTTAAAATCTTAAAGGGAACCTCACCCCCCCAGGGCATTTTAAACTATGCCCACCAGCCTTTACATGATGTAAATGGGGTTCTGGTAACCCCTGTATGTGCCCAGACTGTCCCCTTATACCTGAAATATGAACTTTTATTCTTTCCAGAGCTGGCCTCCTATTTAGACCGCAAAGAGAAAAAAGCGATCATACGCCTCTTAATGTACAAAAGTGATAATTCTTTATTAAATGTGTAACCAAGTCAGGATAAGAGTGTACATCTGCACGAATTAGACATTACAAAAATCTCATCACATAATTTTACATATACATTGGTAATTATAAACCCCAAAAATGATCAGATTGCCATGCAAAATATGTCTAAAGGTACCATCACACGCAGCAACATGGCTTCCATATCGCTGGCGATTTGACGTGAGCTCGCACGTTGTGGACACTTTTTTTACATCGCCATGGAGCTGTCACACGTAGCAATTTTGCGGGCGATCTCCGGCGATCCTGCGTTCCTGAAATTGCCTGGCGCAGACCGGAAGCAATTTCCTATTTGCACATTGCCGCCTCACACGCCACTACCTCATCAGCGATGTGGCCGGAGACTGTGAGTATGCCGAGGAGACAGGCGTGCCAGAGTGTTTCTCACCGCGCCCCTACCACTCCGATTGACCAACACAACTGGGTTACCATTGGTCAGCCTTGTCTGGACGTCTGCCCACTACATGACGCATTTGCCCTTTCTACTATTTCGCTACTGTACGCTCCTGTCATGTGTTGCGGGTTCTAAAAGGCACTTTGGGGTCGCCAAAGTGCCACACAGGACGGCTTGTTTGTTGCTCTGGGGATTACACTATGAATGGCTATGTGTGCGTCTGTTGTTTTCGTAGGTAAGCTCAAAACAACACTCTGGGCATATGTGGCTGAATTGTGAGTGGCCCTGGCTGAACTATGTGTGTGCAGACATGTGTGTGCTTACTGATGACTACCTCCATCCTCAACAAACACAATACAAATGTGCATGTGTGTGGACACATACCCATGTGTAAATCCATATAATATGGACATGGAGACCCAGTCTGAGCATACAGTGTGGGCCAAAGGACCTGTGTACTGGACATTAGCAGACAATGCTGCTGGGACCCATAATGACCATTGTGGTCTCACATACCTCTGTGCATAGCATAATGCTATGTGCAACTGCCCTGTAGTTAACAGGAAAGACAGATACAGGTAGTTCTGATCAGAATGCTTTTTTTAGATCTGTGCACAAAACACAAAATAAACAATAACATACCGAACAAAAACACAAGTGTTTACATCACACAAATAAGACAAATGTGAGCTCAAACAATGGGCATAATAAAAAGAATTAAGGTTAATTAAATAAATAAATTACATTTAAAGTCCAACCTAAAACCCCCCAAAAAAACCTCCTACTGCAGCCACACTGGTGACTACCCCCTCCTCCTGGTGGTGCTGCCTGACAACCCCAGCCACCCTACACCTGTTGTTGCTGCCAGGCCACTGCCCCAGGGCCACTAAAGTAGGAGCAGTAGCTGTCCCTCCTGCTTCTGGCATCCTGTGGACTCCAACCCTGGCTCAGTGGCAGGAGTGGCGCCAGACCTGGGTCTGTTGCACGCCACGCCCCGGGACTGACTTCCCCTGTTGTGGAGTCCACTGAATCCACATAACTTGCCGGCATGTATGATGCAGTATCCCTACGACGCAGAAAGTTATGCAGCACACAGCATGCCAGCACTACTATATCTATAGATTCCAGTTTCATATTCAAAGGCGTATGAAACAAGCGTAATCTATTGGCCATGATCTCAAATGCATTTTCAACCACACAGCGAGCCCGATATAGCCAGTAATTGAAAATGCGCTGCTCAGAAGTAACAGTCCTCTGGGGATGTGGCCGAAGTAGGTGAGTATGAAGTGGAAAGGCTTCATACCCCACAAATGCAAAGTTTAGATGCCTGGTTGTGTCATCATTTGAGGGCAAGTTTAGAGCACATCTCCTCAGCACTTGACCAAAGGAGCTGTGTCCAAACACCCCTCCATCTGAGACACGGCCGTTCATGCCAACATCCACATAGAGGAACTGATAGTAAGCATCCACAAGGGCCATGAGGATCACACTAAAATAACCTTTATAATTGTAAAAAAATGACCCGCTGTTGGGGGGTTGCGTGATCCTCGCGTGCTTACCATCCAATGCCCACCGCAGTTTGGAAATTGCCAGCGATCACCAAAACCACTGGCAACATACACCCATTCTGCGGTGGTGGTTGGTAACTGCAAAAAGGATGGCACCAGGCACCTCAGGATGGCCTCACACGTCATGGGTATGATGCGGCTCAGCAGTGGCTGCGACACAGCGAAGAGTATTGCAGGTCTGTCATAGAACGACCTGTTGCGAGGAACCTCAAAGTTACAGCCAACCGCTCCTCAGGTGGCACAGCTCTGCGCATCACGGTATCCTCACGGGCTATCCATGGCTGAATGCGGTCCAATAGGAACTTGAATGAGTCCTCGGACATACGGAGATAGTTCCTGAAGTCATGCGGACTACGGCGGCTGTGTTCACCTGATTACAAAAATAATCAGGTGAAGGATGTTGTCAATGGCCGCCTTGTTGCCTTCGCCCAAGACCACCACCCTGGGACGTGGTGGGATAAGGCGAAGGTGAAGGCCAAGATCAAACACCTGTGCACCGTATTCAAAATGGAGCGCAACCTGGTTCAGAGGTCCCAGCATTCTGGGAAGGGATGTGAGGAGGTACATGTGCCACAACTGTGGTACTATGACCTCCTCACTTTCACTCTGGATCAGGAGGCTCCTCGGAGATTAGGGTGCGCCAGGGATCACACCACCACGGCCACATCCAAAGCCATGGCTCCGTCACAGGAGGTACGTTTTATGAAGCTTCTTGTGTATGGAAATCCCTTGGTGGTAGTAGTCACGTGTTGGTTTTGCAGGTCCCTTCAGGCACAATCCTGTGGTTGTTTTTCGAAAACTGTGTGTGTTTTGGTGATGGGTCACACACTTGGCTCCTCTTCTTTTTTTTCTGGTTGTTTGTCAGCACACATCACTTCCCATGTTGTCCCCTTAGGTAAGTAGATTGGATATGTTTCACTGTTTCTTCTTCTTGTTTTCTGTTGAATGTTTTTGTAGCTCTAATGCAATAACGTCATACTGCTGCTTGTGCAGTTCATCTGCACTGGCTAATATACTTTTTGTGGGACATGACAAGTGATTCCCTCTTATTTTTTACCCATTCTTTACAGGATCCGCCGGACCACCAGTGCATGCAGGAAGGGTCACCCGCTCATGATCCTCCTCCTACAATATCTGCGGGGGAGGTTGTGCCTGGTCCCAGTTCGGTGGGCCAGCACCCTGGTCCCTGCTCAGGAATCTCCCGAAGATGGGCACTGACACCGCCCAATACTGAGCTGGGAGCATGGGCAAAATGGGTGCTGTTTCACACTGAAAACCAGCCAAATACTGTGATTGAACACCTAGTGTATGAGCGGGTGTCCACGATGACAATACCTCAGCGGAAGATTGCCAAGTGAATCATAATTCGGGTCCTGGAGACAGGTGTGGACGAGGCGCTGATGCCCCAGGTCCATTTTGTCATCCCCAGTGGCCAGGCATCAGTGTCACATGGCACATGGTCCTCGGCCCCGTCGCATGGGCCCCGACAAGATCCTGAAATGTCCATGGGCACCAGACCCCCACCCCCCAGTTGGTCGAGTGGTTGGGAATATGGGGATTTGGAGCCTCAACTCACATCTGATCAAGTAGATGATTACACCCAAGCGGAGAGACGCTACCAATGACTTTGGCTTTTTGTTTGGACATACCTTTTATTAAATTAGTAATTCACACGGTGTGTGTGTGTTTTTTTTATGTTTGTTTCCAATAAAATGATTTTGTTGAGCACAATATCATGTTTGAACTTGATGTCTCATGTATGTGTAGATATGTATAGTGATGTAGTATAACACGCCAAGGCTGTGTGTCACTTGTATAGCCCACATAAGCAAGATAACATGGTCACGTACATATTTGGACATATGCTCCATCCCTTTGTCCCCTAAGTGTCACAATGCATTTGTTGGAGTTGTAAAGGTTGATCACCTACATAGCTCAACAATTGTGTACACGTCAACCATAAAATGCTTGTGTTGTTTGCCATACAATGCTGATGAGTAGTGTTTACCCATTGTTTTGTTTGGGATGCTCCTTAAATTGGGTCAGTAATGTAGTGTAGTGCTTAGAACATTCATGTTGTCCATTCATGCAGCACATCTGGAACTTGGAAATAATGTTTGCACCGTCAATGCTAATGTGACCACTCACAAATTTGTTAGTGACATCAAGATGTAGCCTTAGAAAAGAGGTTTCAACTCCATACTCAAGCACCTCTGTGTATATAATATATGAATATATAATATATATAGTCATGAGGCCAAACACAGTAGTGGGATTTTTACAACAATTTTATTGTTTAAATCCCTGTTTTTGGGGGTTGGTGTTATTGGCCTTTTTGTTAAGGTTGGCCAAGGTCAATTTTTTTGCTTTTCTAAGCAATGTTTTTTTTTTTTGTTTTTGTTTTTTTTTTGGTGTAAAAGTCAAAATAGCAAACATATTTGCCATGGTGACCATGGAGTCACAGGCATGTTGAACATATTAAAATTGTCCAGTAAAAACTATTTTAAAACAAGCATGGCAACATGCCACAACCTAAACACACAAGGCTGTTGTGAAAAGGGGATGGTACAAATGCACAAAGATTAGGCCTCTGGCACAACCCCAGGATGCTCCCCAGCCTGGCCACCAGTGAGAGGCTGGATGAGGGCCCACATTCGGTTCAGATTGGCCTGCGCCTCATTGGCCAACTCTTCAATGGTTTGTTGCCCTGTAGGGTAAATATACAACATTAGGATAATGTAATTCTGTGTTCACTAATGTTATGTGACTGTGTTACCAAACTTACGATTCTGGACAGCATCCGCAACTTCCCGTTGTGGTGGGGGGGATGACTTCCCTAGCAACATGCGCCCAGCTGCTGTGGCATCTGCATTAAACAAAGGGATACCACAAAAACAGGAAGGCATTAACACCGAGTCACACAAGGGACATTTAAAAAAAAAAGGTTGTTTCATATGGTCGACACGTATCATCAGTGCCAACTCCAACAGGCTCACTTTCACTCTGTGGGCACCATTCAACAACAGGGCTCACTACTTGGCTGGCTACGTCGGATGGAGGGGTGGCACAAGGTGGTGGTGTGTGCAGCCGCCGGTGTGTGGGGCCTGGGTCAGGCGTTGGGCCTCTTGTTGCCCTTCCAGGTGGTGTGGCGGTTGGGCTGTGCGGCCCTGAGGCTGGGCTGGCAGCTGTAGAGGGGGATTTCTGAGGTGTCCCAGAGGCAGAGCTGACTGCAGGTGTTGAGGCAGGCCTTCCAGGAGAAGGTGGCGGCGGGCTGCCAGATGGTGTTGCTGGTGGGGATGGACATCTGGCGGGTGTTGGGCTTGCCGGTGGTGATGGTTTCCTTCAGAGCTGTCAGCATCCTCTCTAAGATTGAACATTGCAATTATCAGCACATGTATACCATCGACAACACCTATGCCAACATACATGTCATTTGTATGTGTGTCTGCGGTCAACATGTAAATGCTTGTTGTTTGGCCCATAGTGATGTGATGTGAGCTGAGTATGCTCATGTCTACATGGGCATGGCCAAACCCACTGTTTTGTGGCCATGCAGTACACACAACCATATAGTGTTGGCCATGACTGAGACTTTGTGAAAGTGAGAAAATGTGCAATAGAGTCTTATCTCCAGAATATGAGGTGAAAGTGCCACTATAGAGTGCTAACCACTGAGCCATCGTGCAGTGCTAACCATTGAACCACCGTACAGTGCTAACCACTGAGCCACCATACAGTGCTAACCACTGAGCTGCCATACACTCTGCTAGTGAGAGAAGATTGTGGTCAGTTTGCAGGAGCGCTCAGAGTGGGAAGAAAAGATTATAGAGATTAATGGAGCACAAACCTCCTTTATTCATAACACCAATACGCGTTTCTACAGCGACCCACTGTCTTCCTCAGTTGCGTTCACATAAGTATGTGCTGCGTTGCACTGCGTTTGCATCTGCATGCCATACGCATGCAGACACAAACGCAAGTGTGAAGCCAGCCTTACACTTCAAAGGTGCTGGTTTTCTTGGATTATCCAAAATTGGCTCTAAAGTAGTAAACATTAAAAATATAGAAATAAGCATTATTTGCCCATTGAGCCACTTGTCACTGCTTAGGTAACACTGAATAGTATCAGAAGTGATGAATCAGCCCACTGCTGCAGGGAATTATTGTACTAACTGGTAACTTTTGTACGAATGACCCTTGACCACTGTCACCACTTTTCAATAACATTGGAGTTTCTTTATTTTATAATATTCGGGTATCTTATGGCTAATTTTGCATAGTGCCAAAAAACTCTTCAATTATTCTCTTCTTTATTTTAGATTTCAAGAAATGTTATTTGGCTGTACATTTTAAAACTATTCCTTTCATACAGGATTTTCTTTAAGCTGATAATGCTTATGGAATGAAAAGGTAACACATATGTAACCTGTTGCACAACAATAAATGTGAGGTCACATGACAGTCAATGGTCAACCCCTTTTAGCTCTTATGGTAAGCGGTGTCCACTCTCTCTCTTTCTCTCTCCTTTCCCCCCACATGTATTTTCCGAGTAATTACAATTTTTTAAGTATTGAGATTCATTCTACATTTTTCAAAGAAAAATTTTTGGGGAAGTCATCAAATTTGAATTTCACTCATCTTTACTTTAGAGTCAGTCCTGGCAAGACTATTCATCATAAATTTCATTACAGATAGTGATTAATGTACTGGAATATATTTTGGCAGTGGGATAAGTGGTTTCACTTGTACACCTCCTACACATGCATCTCAATGAATTAGAATATCATCAAAAAGTGAAATATTATATAGAGTCCTTACAAGCAGAGTGTTTATTTGATTATTATAGCTTATAGTCAATGAAAACCCAAAGGTCATTATCTCAGAAATTGAAAGTAGGGAGGATGACGGGTCTGAGAGATAAAATATTACCTAAATAGGTATCAGAGGCTTCACCTTGTGTGGTTGTGAGAGTCACAACCACTATAAAAGCATATTACGGCTGCTGCAGTCCCTAGTGTGGTGCATATAGAGTAGGGACGATGAAGGGTTAAAAACCGCGCTGCCGTATTCCACGAGACATCAAAGGGTGAATATAATGTCCTCTCCCGTCGTGTATCAGCAAGCACTGACTGCTCATATGTACTGTACCTGTTCTTGTCACCCCCATTTCTTATGTAAAGCGCCATGGAACCAATGGCGCTATATAAATAAATAATAATAATAATAATAATATTGATTTATTAGTCAACGTATTTCAGGGCTCCCTGGCCACTTCCTCCGGACAAGTCTACATCGTATTACCATGTTTCAGGGCATTTCAGGGAGTCCTGAAACTTGTTGACTAATAAATCAATATTATATTCACCCTTTGATGTCTCATGGAATCCAGCAGCACGGTTTTTAACCCTTCATCCTCCCAACTTTAATTTTCTTAGGTAATGACCTTCGGGTTTTCATTGGCTGTAAGCCATAATCATCAACATTAACATAAATAAACTCTTGAAATAGATCACTCTGTTCGTAATGACTCTATATAATATATGTGTTTCCCTTTTTGTATTGAATTACTGAAAAAAAAAACTTTTTGATGATATTCTAATTAATTGAGATGCATCTGTAGGAGGTGTACAAGTGACACCACTTATCCCGCTGCCAAAATATATTCTATTCTACTGTATATTTTGATATTCTAATTCCTTGTGATGCACCTGTACTTCATAGCTACACCATTGCATTTATCATATCAGATATTATTTTCTCTATATAGCAGTAGATTGCAGGGGCGTAACTACAACAGGTGTAGGGGTTGCAATCGTACCCGGGCCCTGGAGCTTTGGGGGCCTCAAAAGTCCCTTTGGCCCATAGAAAAAGACATACTATTAAAGATTTGTAATAATTGGGGGCCCTTTGGGAGCTTTCCCATCGGGGCCCATGAGCTTCTAGTTACGTCACTGCTAGATTGTATGGTTTCTGTTTTATGGACATTGTGACATATTAGAGAAATACCGTATATACTCGTGTATAAGCCAACCCGTGTATAAGCCGACCCCCCTACTTTTGCCCCCAAAACCTGGGAAAACCTATTGACTCGTGTATAAGCCGAGGGTGGACCCCAGCACAGGTATACAGCCCCCAGCAGTGTGGTATACAGGCCTCCCCAGTGGTAGTATACAGCAGCCTCCCCAGTGGTATATACAGCAGCCTCCCCAGTGGTATATACAGCATCCCTAAAGGTATAAACAGCAGGCCCCAGAGGCATACAGCAGGCCCCAGAGGCATATACAGCAGGCCCCAGAGGCATATACAGCAGGCCTCAGGGGTATATACAGCAGGCCCCAGGGGTATATACAGCAGGCCCCAGGGGTATACAGCAGGCCCCAAAGGTATACAGCAGGCCCCAGAGGCATACAGCAGGCCCCAGAGGCATAAACAGCAGGCCCCAGGGGTATATACAGCAGGCCCCAGCAGGTATACAGCAGGCCCCAGCAGGTATACAGCAGGCCCCAGCAGGTATACAGCAGGCCCCAGCAGGTATACAGCAGGCCCCAGCAGGTATACAGCAGGCCTCAGCAGGTATACAGCAGGCCCCAGAGGTATATACAGCAGGCCCCAGAGGTATACAGCAGGCCCCAAAGGTATACAGCAGGCCCCAGAGGCATACAGCAGGCCCTAGAGGCATATACAGCAGGCCCCAGGGGTATATACAGCAGGCCCCAGCAGGTATACAGCAGGCCCCAGCAGGTATACAGCAGGCCCCAGCAGGTATACAGCAGGCCCCAGGAGGTATACAGCAGGCCCCAGCAGGTATACAGCAGGCACCAGCAGGTATACAGCAGGCCCCAGCAGGTATACAGCAGGCCCCAAAGGTATACAGCAGGCCCCAAGGTATATACAGCAGGCCCCAGAGGTATACAGCAGGCCCCAGAGGTATACAGGCAGCCCCCAGTGTATACAGGCAGCCCCCACTGTATACAGGCAGCCCCCACTGTATACAGGCAGCCCCCAGTGTATACAGGCAGCCCCCACTGTATACAGGCAGCCCCCACTGTATACAGGCAGCCCCCAGTGTATACAGGCAGCCCCCACTGTATACAGGCAGCCCCCACTGTATACAGGCAGCCCCCACTGACAGTCGTCCCCCCATCATGGAAAGAGCCCCCTCACTTTGCAGAGTCCCCCCCCCGGCCCCCGCTGCATTATCTTACCATCCAGGGTCTTCACCGCGGGTCCTCCAGTCCTCCATCCTCGCGCGCTGTCTTCCCGGTCTCATGTGACCCGGCGGTCGCAATGGAATGACGTCATCGCGCCGGGTCACATGAGACCGGGAAGACAGCGCGTGATGATGGAGGACTGGAGGACCCGCGGTGAAGACCCTGGATGGTAAGATAATGCAGCGGGGGCCGGGGGGGGACTCTGCAAAGTGAGGGGGCTCTTTCCATGATGGGGGGACGACTGTCAGTGGGGGCTGCCTGTATACAGTGGGGGCTGCCTGTATACAGTGGGGGCTGCCTGTATACACTGGGAGCTGCCTGTATACAGTGGGGGCTGCCTGTATACACTGGGGGGCTGTATGCACGGCTCCCCCTGCCGCTGTGATGGGCGGGGGGAGCCGTGCATATCTAATGAGCGCCACGTGACGGGCCGCTACTCATCAGCCTCCCCCCGCCTCCCCCAGCCTGCCCAGCAAAATAGTTACCGTATTGACCCGTGTATAAGCCGAGGGGGTGACTTTTCAGCCCAATTTTTGGGCTGAAAAACTCGGCTTATACACGAGTATATACGGTAGTTTACTTTTCCTTTTTGCTATTTCTATCCAGAAACTATACAGAGGACACATATTTTGCAGTTTCACATTCCCTTAAATGCCTCCAGTTTGGGTGTGGAGTTTAAAGAAAAAAAGTACATTTGCAAAACAATGATGAGAATTCTTGTTTTCCAAATATTTGAACACGTACCTTAAACCGGAGTTTCAAGTTTTCAGTAGTAAAATGGAGGTAGTGGTGGTGTTGTTTTAAAACACAAGTAAAATTGGCAAAGAATAAAATGTTTCAGAATGAGAGGTTGCTAAAGAATTCTAAGAATGACAGCTACAATGAGGTAGGAAAGGTAGTCTTTTGCAGGGAAAGACTACACAAGTTTATTGTGCTTACATTTATCTTTTTAAAATATTACAAATTACAATTATTTTTGTAATCAAGCTAGTGAAATACGTAAATTGTAGTTAAGATGTAAAAAAAAATAAGAGAACGGAGGGGGCGTGTCCTGCCGGGAGCAATGCTGGACGCATAGTCAGAGAGCTCCACCAGCGATCTCCAGATCCCAGGGGATTAGCGGCTCCTACCTGACTTAATCTAGCCCCACTGTGAAGGTAATCTTACCTCAACCCTTTGTGATGCCGCGGACAGGCTCCAGGAATCGCAGCACCGCTCAGAAGGTATCAGATTTCTTCTCTCCTGAACGCCCCGGGGCCGCAGACAGAAAAACAAACATGGCGCCGGCAGGAGAAGATATCTCCCGCTCTCCTAACTCTCCCCACTCACAAAGCTCGCGCGCGAGCTCTGATGGAGGCTTAAACAACAGGTCTCATAGGGGAAAGCATGAGGACTCTACAGTGATCACTTATGGGTCTCTCAAAGGGCTACTAAGCGATCTCCGAGCTTCCATACAAGGAGACATACGGAGCATAGTGGGAGAGATCAGGTCTGACATGGCTGCCATGAATAACCAGACTGGCATATTAGAGGAAAAAATGGCGGAATTCGCTGGTGCCCATAATGATCTCGCAGACAGTTACCAAGATTTAGCATCTGACCTTAGGATCACTAAAGCGAAACTATGGGACCTAGAGGACAAGCTGAGAAGAGCTAACATTAAGGTCAGGGGAGTAGCTGAATCAGGAGATGAGGAAGATTTAACTGCTCTAGTGAAACCTTTCTTGAGGATCATACTTCCCTCAGCTGCACCAGCAGACTTAGATATTGAGAAGGCTTATCGGCTTCCCCGCTCACAGAAAGCTCCCCCTGATGTTCCCAGAGATATTATGGTCCACCTAACGACGCCAAAACTAAGAGACCCTTTACTGCATGCTCTGAGAAAGAACCCAATAGCTGACGCTCCATTTGCCTCATGGTCCTTATTCCCAGACCTATCACCTGGCACTCTCGCAAGACGAAGAGATTTTGCCCCATATTGTGCAATCCTAAGAGAACGGGGAATTAATTATGCTTGGGGCTCACCAGTCAATGTATCCTTCCGATACAAAGGAGCACGACAGTTCTTTGCCTCCCCTACTAAAATGAAAGCTGCTTTGATTGACTGGCGCCTGCTGACAAAGCCCGGCTCGCCGTCCAACAGTCCAGGACATCGCGACAATCGTCCGAATGCTTCTCCTTCCAGTGGATCGGGTTTGAAGTGACTTTATATCCCTGGGGACTGGATCTCATCGCTGGTATGACTATTGTCAAATTCTCTGCCACACTTTCAGACTTTGGTGTACATTTGCACAATCTGGAAGTGTGTTTAGGGCTTTACACTGCCCTACCACCCCTCACACAAGTGCCCAACCTCTTCCTTAAGTATTAACTGATAACTAATACAGACATTTGGGCCTGGGAGTGCTTTGAGAAGCACTCATACTGAGAGTTATTTTTATTATTTGTTGTTCTGTTATTGATATACGGTTTATGAAGGGAGAGGGTGTTTCAACCTCACATTTTTCTTCTACCCCTCTCTTCATAATTCCTACCAACTTCCTATCTCTCTCTCTCTTCTTACTCTCCTCCAGCTCTTAACCTACGTTTCTTTAAGTACTTCTAATCTCTATCTAACCCTCACTCTTTCCTTCTGGGGTCTCTACCCCAATATCATTCTTCCCCACACACCTCTAAACTACTCACTTTTTCACTTTCTGGTATACAAGACTCTATCTATCCACTGGTATTTCTTTTCCTCTCCTTAACACATCTTCATTTTCCACTACTTTCCCCTCAGAACTTGGTCTCCCTCACACTAGACCCTACCTGACGGAACTCTCGTCTACATAGATCACCTAGTATATAATTAAATATCATTACAATTGATTTCTCCCAAGAAATCCAGGAGAGGTGTTGTTTGAAGTTGAAATACGGGATATCATACATGTAATACTTTTTAATTTCTCTCTTCTGTCCCCTCCCCTTGCCCTCCCTGATCTTTCCTGTCCTTACTACCCCTCCCCCTCTCTAGTGCCAAAAGCTTATGTGATTTATAAGGTCTTTAATATGTACTAAATTGTTTGATACTGGATAAGGTACACGTATCTTTAACTACGATCAGGTCACCATGAGTTTTCACTGTGCTTCAATAAATGTGAATGGGCTAAATTCCCCAAAAAAAAGAACCTTGGTATGGCAACAACTTACCAAACTAAAAGCTGACATTTTATTTGTGCAGGAAACCCACCTCTTAGAGGGGGACAACTTTAGGATGAAATCAACTCGATTTCCTAGCCAATACTTTGCTAACGCACCCAACAAAACAAAACCTCTGGAGTAGCTATCTTTGTCCACAAAGCACTGGCATTTACGCTCGTGGAGAAAGTAGCAGATCCGTGTGGTCGCTTCCTAGTGGTTAAAGCCTTGATAAACGGGAAACTATACACTTTAGTTTCGGTCTATGGTCCTAATACAGGCCAACTAAAATTTGCCCAATCCCTATTCTCTACATTGGACTCTCTGGCTAAGGGATTCCTCCTTGTGGCTGGAGACTTCAATATCCCGGTGAACAAACGCCTTGACTGTTCGTCATCCTCTATGTGCCGGGGTGAGCTGAGTGGGTTGTTGTACAACCATCACCTTCACGATATCTGGCGCTATACCCATGTTGAAGAGAGAGATTATACTTTTCTGTCCCCTAGACATCAAACGTATAGTCGAATAGACTACTTTCTAGTCGGAGACTCCCTTCTTCCAAAATGCCAAAAGACTACAATCGGACATATTACTTGGTCTGACCATGCCCCGATCCTTATCCAAATAGCTGATGACATGCAAGTCTCTCCATCTCCGACATGGTCAATAAATGAATATCTTTTAAGCCTCCCTGACAACATAACATATATAGACTCCCAACTTGATCAATACTTTGCACTTAACCATTCTCAAGACACTAACCCGGAAATATTGTGGTATGCACATAAGGCAGTTTTACGGGGCCAATTTATTCAACTGGCAGCTCGAGATAAGCGCAAACGTGATGAGCAACTTAAGGAGCTTACTGACAAACTAACGGCTCTGGAAAAACAATATAAAAAATCCCAAACTCCACAAATACGATCGGAATTGGAAATTACACGTAGAGACCTTAAATCCCTTTTCCTACATAAAGTAGAACATAATCTTAAAAAACTTAAGGCCCACTTCTACGGCATGGGAGATAAATCAGTTAAACTTCTAGCCAAACGTGTACAAAAACAAAGAACGCCCACAAAAATTGATCATATTTTAAGTTCCTCAGGAGAGAAAATCAGAAACCCCTTAGACATCTCAGCCCAATTTAAAGATTATTATGCTTCCCTCTATAACCTAAAAGAAGATCCCAACACTCCACAACCAAACTCTGAGACAATCGAATCCTTTTTAGCCCAAGCACACTTACCTAGACTAAAAGAATCGCAACTCAATTTATTAAATGCAGATTTCACGAAAGAGGAGATAATGTCAGTAATTAATTCAATGAAGAAATCCTCGGCCCCAGGCCCAGATGGGTTTTCCTATAAATACTACACTACCTTTTTATCGCGTCTTTTACCACACTTGCTTACCCTCTTCTCCTTTTGGAGAACCAAAGGTCAGATACGTCCTGAAGGACTGGAAGCAAGGATCTCCACGATCCCAAAACCGGGAAAACCTCCTGATTCCCCCCCAAACTTCCGCCCAATTGCTCTCCTGAACAGTGATGTAAAAATTTATGCAAAAACTCTGGCACAACGCTTGGCAAGGGTGCTACCAGACCTGATTGGCCTGGAACAAGTGGGATTTATCCCGGGACGACAAGCGTCTGATGGCACACGCCGCGTGATTGAACTGCTTGAGTTGTTGGAGCGGAAAGGGGCCCCCAGTGCACTTTTGTCACTAGATGCTGAAAAAGCCTTTGATAGGGTGCGCTGGGGGTACCTAGAAGCAGTTTTAGATCGGTTTGGACTGGTGGGCAATATCAAAACTGCTATACTCGCTCTCTACTCCTCCCCCACAGCCAGAGTCAAGGCATCGGGATTCCTCTCAGACTCCCTTTTGATTACAAATGGCACCAGACAGGGGTGTCCTTTGTCTCCCCTGATCTTCGCTCTAATCATGGAGCCGCTGGCAGCTAGAGTGAGACAAGACCCATTGATCTCTGGTCCATGTGTGGGAGGAGTGGAGCATAAAATAAAATTATACGCAGACGACGTGATCTTCATTTGCACGAACCTCACGGCCACTGTCCCCAGGATAATGTCTTTATTGTCCGAATTCTCAACTGCCTCATATTATAAACTGAATGTGACTAAATCGCTATTCTACCCAATTCAGATACCACCTGTCATAGCTGCCTCACTGAAAGCAAATTTCCCATTTCAGTGGTCCCCTAAAGGTATTCAATATCTAGGGATAACGATTTCTAATACCGGGGGTTTACTTCGCCAAAATTATGACACACTACTCCGATCGATAAAGACAGGCCTTTCATCACACAAACAATTGATTCTTTCCTGGATTGCCAGAATCAATATTATAAAGATGATTTACCTCCCTAAAATTCTTTACGTTTTCCGCTGCTTACCACTACTGTTCCCAAAACGCCTGATAGCAATTTTGCAGTCCACCCTTAACAATTTCATTTGGGACCACAAACGCCACCGAGTGGGCATGAAAATTCTTTCTTTACCTGTTCAATTGGGAGGTATGGGGATCCCAAATTTGGCACATTACTACACTGCAACACATCTAGCATCAGCAAGTTACTGGTGGGCAGACGCCCCTGGCCCGCTGTGGATGGCAATCGAGAAACATTATGCTCCTCAACACTCCACCAAACTTTTATTAGAAATTAACCTTCTAAAGCAATCAGAGGGATCGACATTACTTAAACCAATGTTAACTTTGTTACGTCTCTGGAGACAATATGCTCACTCCCTGCTGGCTTTTCTATTTAAATCAATAACTATCCAAGCGGCTGAAACGTTAGTAGGATCTCTCTCTCTTCATCATTGGAAATCCAGGGGTATCACTCATCTTCACCAGGTTCTTGACAATACCACCATGAAATCTTTCGCTGAATTGGTAGACAGATACTCTCTTCCCAAAACTACATTTTACCAGTATCTACAGTTGCGCCACTTTCTGGGCTCAGTACCCTGGCCAACTGTAGATCTTTCAACGGCAGATGGAGCAACACAACGATTTTTTAAATCTGCTCCCTGGGGCTCTCACGGGGTGTCTGTCCTGTATGGAGCATTAGCTCGACTGAACTCTACAGAAAAATTGCCCTACATGATTAAGTGGGAAACAGCATTGCAGGAAGAGTATACACTAACCTAATGGCAGGAAGCATCGGTGAGAGGCTCAAAATATACAAGTTGCATAAACCACCTCGAACAAATTAAAAAAATACATTATGAGTGGTACGTCACCCCAACTGTTTTAGCGAAATATAATGGAAAGAACTCTAGTCATACTCGGATTTGCTGGAGGGGTTGCGATGAGGTGGGGACTTCACTACACATGTGGTGGGGTTGTGATGTGCTGCGTGGCTTTTGGCAGGAGGTATCCAATCTTCTTTTGTCCATAACGGGTGTGTCTTTCCACTTGGGGCCCTCCTTAGCTATTCTGAGCTTAGGATTAGAGGAGTGGCCATCTCCACTGAGGCCTATAGTTACGAATGTACTACTAGGAGCTAGACTGTGTGTCTCAAGATTCTGGAAATCAAAGACACTCCCGATTATTCATAACTTACATGATACACTTAATCTACATTTTCAACACAAATATATGCTGGCTCATGACGCATTCAAGCACAACAAGGTTCTTTCCTGGTGGGATCCATGGAGGTTGTCCCCATATAACAATGTTCAAATTTCATGGTAATTACATATTTTCTCATTTACTACGCAGATACTAGAATATGACACTCAATATAACCTTGATACCAGAACGGAATCTGCTGGGCACAAAAAACCCCTTCCTCTCCCCTCTTCCCTATTCCCCACTTTCCTGGATATATGTTATCCCATTCCTTTCATGTCTTATGATTTTACTTTATTTACCTTCTATTTTATTATATGTTGGTTTTTTACAAGAATAATGTGAATTGACTGTATTTTGTATTTTCCTACTCAACTGTTATTCACTACGTATTCTTACAAGTTTGAATTTGAACCTGAATAACTTCCAGGCGGTTAATATGCTAATTATTGTTCTTTTTGTAATTCTTTGCAAATGTTTAATAAAAACTATTGAAACAAAAAATAAGAGAACAATAGTATTGGTACCTTTTTCAACCATTGAATACAACAGCTCATAGGCATAGACGTCACCCACCTATTGAAGCACTACTCCGGTGTTTTTTTAATGTCAGCACTGGAGTGATTCTTTAAATGTAAAGGCCCCCGTTAAACGTGACGATATTGTAACAATGTTGGCTGCAATCTCGTGGACGCGTGGTCGTTTTTGAGATCCATTCAACATCACTGGTGAGATGTCCCACGTCTAGATATCGTGGACAACTCACCAACGATGTTCTGAGCAGGGAGCGTTCGCAAATCCCGCAAACGATCCCCGCTCATTGCTGTAAATGGACGAGGTCGACCTTGACATCGTTATCGCGGTGTCACACAGTACGATGCAGCAGGTTGGTTGAGCTGAAATCGTCAGGTTTTTGAAGATGTTCATAAACCTGTCAACTCCAACTTGACTAATTATCATAGTTGAATCATTCGATTACACGCAATGACGCACTAACGATGTCGTTTCAACATCGTTGAACACGTCACTTTTGAACGATGTTGAGCACGATGTTGAGCCGTGTAACGGGGCCTTAAGACCCCTGCCCCCTATCTTATATTAACCTTCCAGTGTCTTCGTCTGTTTTCAGCCAATCCCCACTCCGTCTCCTGTGATTAGTGACCTACCGGCAGCTCCAAATCAGTTACGTCTTCAAAGACAATGAAGTCTGCGAGACAAGGGTGAGAGGGAAAAGAAGGGGACACAGATCTAAGTGCAGAGATTTACTTATATCAAATAGTAATAGAAATTCTTCTCACCTTTCTGGTGTCTTGCTGTTCAGCATGTAACCCTATGTTTGGGTGGTGGAGTAATCGTCTGGATCTGCCAGCCTGCAGCTCAAAACAGGTGGAACAACTGCCTTGTAGGAGATTCGTCAGGGAATGCACGAAAGGATTTCCAGTTTGTCAAGGAGCACTTTCAGATGATTCATTAATTACTCTGAATATTTCAAAGAATATCCAGTTTGTCATTATACATACAAACACAACGCGTTTCGGCTATGCATAAAATTAGCCTTCATCAGGTAAAATCATATATGTCTTTAAAAAACACATTTATATAGGGGAGGGAAAAAAAAACATATGTATACCTCTCCAAAGTATTGGGAGACTATGTTACTTGAAATCTAGTATAAATCTCATTTTCTATGTTTTGTTTTGTTTTTGTTTTTTTTAGGTAAAAATGTTTTTAGTTCTCATTTATTTAAGAAGAATATTGCAAGATCCTCGTGCTCAAACAAGGAAATAATTATAAAAAAAAGAATTCTTGTTTTATATATAGTTCTTCCATATTCGATAAAATTGTGTTTGTTTTGTTATCTAATTTAATATATCTCTGGTCAGACAAAACTATTTATCTAACCCGTAAATGATATAGGGAATATGAATACGTGAGTTCTAGTCCCAACAAGTTAATCTGATGGTCCCTAGTGATGAAATTAATACGTTTACGGGTTAGATAAATAGTTGTGTCTGTCCAGAGATATATTAAATAAGATAACAAAACAAAATCTTCACTATTGATGCCAGAAGATAAATAATTTTATTAATTTTACTCCTTTTATCTTTAAAATACAACACAATTTTATCAAATATGGAAGAAGTATATATAAAACAATAATTCTTTTTTTATAATTCTTTCCTTGTTTGAGCAAGAGGATCTTGCAATATTCTTCTTAAATAAATGAGAACTATAAAAACATTTTTACCTAAAATAAAAAAAGAGGGAAAAAATAATTTAAAAAAAACATAGAAAATGAGGTTTATACTAGATTTCAAGTAACATAACCTCCCAATACTTTGGAGAGGTATACATATGTTTTTAATTGCTAATTGACTGAGGGGTTGAACTTTTTTTTTTTCTCCCCTGTATAAATGTGTTTTTTAAAGATATATATGATTTTACCTGATGAAGGCTAATTTTATGCATAGCCGAAACGTGTTGTGTTTGTATGTATAATACTAAATTGGATATTCTTTGAAATATTCGGAGTAATTAATGAGTCATCTGGAAGCTCTCTTTGACAAACTGGAAAACCTTTCCTGCATTACCAGCAGCTCTAGTGATTCATGGAGCGCGCCATAGGTTATGACAAATCTGAAAGAACCTCATTCTGGCTCTCATAGAGAGGCATTGAGCTTCCAGCCAGTCAGCAGTTACAGTCACAAGATGGCAGAGCAGAAGCTAAGCAACGCAGGAAAAAAGGTGAAGCCGCTGGAGAATAGCTTACATTTAAAGCACCACTCTAATGCTGAAAAAAAAAATGTCAGAGTGGTGATTTATTCACACTGCAATATAGGCTAGTATTGAATATTACTGAAAAAATTACAATAAGAACCATTGTAACAAACATAAGCATTTCTATAGTAGGTACAGGGGTTGCGGTCACACTTGGGTATGCATATTGCCTGGAAACAACAAGACTAGTGGGTGCGCCCTCGCGCCATACAAACTTGGCCTTGCTCTATACAGTTGTATTAAAGGGAACCAACCACCTCAGATCACCCTAATACACAGTTAGTACATGTCCCTGCACCCTAAGGATACTTTTCCAGCACTGTTTTTGTGTAAAATCTTGCATTAGTATAACTGATATAAAGAGTTTATAAACTTACTAGCCTGGTGACTTCTGGGCGTATCCCTCCTTCTGTTATACTTCAGGGCTGTGCATTCATTGCATGGCTGTGCTCCCCCTCCCTCTGTGCAGAGACGATAACGATCACGCCATCAGGGCAGGGCAGCAGGCACGGAGGGAGGGGGAGCACAGACATGCAATGCACAGCCCTGAAGTATAACAGAAGGAGGGATACGCCCAGATGTCTCCAGGCTAGTAAGTTTATAAACTCTTTATATGAGTTATACTAATGCAAGATTTTACACAAAAACAGTGCTGGAAAGGTATCCTTAGGGTGCAGGGACATGTACTAACTGTGTATTAGGGTGATCTGAGGTGGTTGATTCCCTTTAAGTGAGGCCACACCCACTAGTTGGGGGCTTTGGTCGTAGAGGCCAGGAACATGCATACTTCATACCTGCAGGCCGTTCCCAGTTTAGAAACAGTGAATCCTGTAAGGAATAGTACAGAGTTCAATGGAAGTTGATAAGTAGAAAAAATCCACTAAAAGAAAGCAAATACATCTATAAATATGATTATTATATTATATTATAAGTATTAGGGATGGGCGAATCTACTCGCTAGGACTCGTTACTCGGCGAGTAGTAAGGGACTCGCAGGACTCGGTACTCTGCGAGTTTCCCAGTGATTACTCGCACGAGTCCAATGCAAATCAATATCAATCCTAGTTTTGTCAGAAACGCTGACAAAACTAGGATTGCCATTGTTTGCATTAGACTCGTGCGAGTAATCACTAGCTACTGTGCCAGTGATAGCAGGGAGACTCGCAAAGTAACTTCTGTTTCTTTGCGAGCCGAGTCCAGCTGTCTTCTCTGTGCAGCTCCAGGGTCCTAGAGCCCACCTGCTCACAGAGATGATGTAGCAGTGCTGAGATTGTTCTCAGTCTGCTCATTCCCTGTGCATAGACATCTATATTTATGCACAGGGGATGTAGCAGAGAGGACATCGCGTTTTGGACTGCGTCGGACGGAAGAGGATTTTTTTAATTAAAGATGGAGTCCCTAATGGCTTTTTTTTTTATTTCAAATAAAAAATTTTCTCTGTTGTGTTTTTTTAACCCTTTATTGGCGATTCTTAGTGGCTGGGTCAAACGTGGCCTGACATTAAGAATCTCGGGCTTAATACCAGCTTGTATAACAAAGCTGGTATTAACCCCTTTATTACCCAGTGTGCCACCGCCACCAGGGCCACTGGAAGAGCGGGGTTCAGCGCCAGAGGATGGCGCTTCAATGAACGCGCCATCTTCTGGGGCGGCTGCGGGCTGCAATTTGCAGCGGGGGGTGCCCAGAAAGCTTGGGCATCCCTGCGCTGCGGATTCCAGCCCCCAGCTGCTTAGCTGTACCTGGCTAGACATAGAAATTGCGCGGAGCCCCACGCATTTTTTTTTTTATTATTTAATGAATTTCAGAGTCAGAGGCTCAGAGTCAGAGTCTCGGAGTCGGAGTCTCCTCAGAGTCGGAGTCGCCTCGGAGTCGAGTCGTCTCGGAGTCGAGTCGGATCGGAGTCGTCTCGGAGTCGAGTCGGAGTCGTCGTCGTCTCGGAGTCGTCTCGGAGTCGGAGTCGTCTCGGAGTCGGAGTCGTCTCGGAGTTCGAGTCGGAGTCGGAGTCGGAGTCGTCTCGGAGTCGGAGTCGTCTCGGAGTCGGAGTCGTCTCGGAGTCGGAGTCGTCTCGGAGTCGAGTCGGAGTCGGAGTCGGAGTCGTCTCGGAGTCGGAGTCGTCTCGGAGTCGGAGTCGTCTCGGAGTCGGAGTCGTCTCGGAGTCGTCTCGGAGTCGGAGTCGTCTCGGAGTCGTAGTCGTCTCGGAGTCGGAGTCGGAGTCGTCTCGGAGTCGGAGTCGTCTCGGAGTCGGAGTCGTCTCGGAGTTGGAGTCGTCTCGGAGTCGGAGTCGGAGTCGTCTCGGAGTCGGAGTCGTCTCGGAGTCGGAGTCGTCTCGGAGTCGGAGTCGTCTTGGAGTCGGAGTCATCTCGGAGTCGGAGTCGGAGTCGTCTCGGAGTCGGAGTCGGAGTCGTCTCGGAGTCGGAGTCGTCTCGGAGTCGGAGTCGTCTCGGAGTCGAGTCGGAGTCGGAGTCGTCTCGGAGTCGGAGTCGTCTCAGAGTCGGAGTCAAAAAAATGCGTGGGGCTCCGCGCAATTTCTATGTCTAGCCAGGTACAGCTAAGCAGCTGGGGGCTGGAATCCGCAGTGCAGGGATGCCCAAGCTTTCTGGGCACCCCCCGCTGCAAATTGCAGCCCGCAGCCGCCCCAGAAGATGGCGCGTTCATTGAAGCGCCATCCTCTGGCGCTGAACCCCGCTCTTCCAGCGGCCCTGGTGGCGGTGGCACGCTGGGTAATAGAGGTTAGGGCCAGCTTTGTATTATCAGCTGGCCCTAAGCCCGGAATTTATGGCGGTCACGCCAATATTAGACATGACCGCCATGAATTTCTATTAAATTGTTTTAAAAAAAACACAAACACAGAGAAATTTTTTTTATTAGAAATAAAAAAAAAAGCCATTAGGGACTCCATCTTTAATTAAAAAAATCCTCTTCCGTCCGACGCAGTCCAAAACGAGATGTCCTCTCTGCTACATCCCCTGTGTATAGATATAGATGTCTATGCACAGGGAATGAGCAGACTGAGAACAATCTCAGCACTGCTACATCATCTCTCTGCACAGACATTCATGTCTGTACACAGGGAATGAGCAGACTGAGAACAATCTCAGCACTGCTACATCAGGCAGCAGGCAGGCTCTAGGACCCTGGAGCTGCACAGAGCAGACAGGACTCTTCTCTTATCTGTGCGAGTTTCCCAGCGATTACTTACAAAGTAAACGAGTCCAATGCAAATAAATGACAAAACTCGGATTGCTTCAGGCTGAAGCTTCCAAGACACATCTGCGATTTGTAAATCTCACACTACTTGCTATTACTCGCTTCCCCTTTCATTAACATTGGACTCGCTAGACTCGCAACGAGTAGCGAGTCCTGGGCTCGGACTCGCTAGAGTCAAGTGATTCCGAGTAATTTAGGATTCGCCCATCACTAATAAGTATATAACCGAAAAAAGAGGGGTGGGGGGATTATAAAACAATAGGTAAGCACAAATAGGGTTTTATCCGCAATCAAAGTTTCCATTATATATCTATGGTTTGACTCACCTTCTTTAGTTGTGTGAGTCACAATCAACTTAGACCAACATGTGTGGCTGCTGCAGATTCCCTTGTAAAGCACTACGATCAGGAAAGAAGGAAAACGGGGGCACTCCACGCTACCAAATAAAGAACCGTCTGGATGCTTTTCTTTGTACTTTATTGGAGCCATCGCGTTTCATAGCCTTCTGCTACTTCATTTGGATGTTTTTGGTCATTATGATTTAAAAAGAGAAAACAGTAGTTTGACAATGAGATGAAGAAACCGGGCCGTGACCTGCGGTAGTGTGGAGCACGGCTTCGGGAAATGGCATCCTGATCCGGCGGGTGCACAGCTGTTACCGAAGAGCCACATTGTGTATGAAGAAAACAGCACGGCTGGAGAGGTGCAGTTGCGGCTTTATTGATTAAAATCCATGAGGTAGACAAACAGGGAGGGGAGAGAGTGCAGGACGACGGTAACCGTTTCACACCGATTTGGCGCTTCTATGGGTCCACAAAGGTTTTTGTGTTATCATTCATATTCACTGAAAAGAGGCCAAGAAAGCAAAAAAAAAATCTCTCGGGGTATGTAAACTTTTGAGCACAACTGTACGTGAGACTATCTCAATTCCCTAGCAGCATGGAGCATGAAGAGAAATTAACACAAACATGTGGAGAACATACAAACTCCTTACAGATGTTGTCCCAGGGCCTCAGGACCACAGTGCTGCAAAGCAACAGTGCTAAGCACTGAGCTCCTGCAGTCCTACTTAGTATATACAGGGGCATCTCAATGAATTAAAATATCATCAAAAGTTCATTTTTTTCAGTCATCAAAACAAAAAGGGAAACACATAATTATATAGAGTCATTACACACAGAGTGATCTATTTCAAGTGTTTATTTCTGTAAGTGTTGATGATTATGGCTTACAGCATGAAAATCAAAAGATCATTATCTCAGAAAATTAAAGTAGGGAGGATGAAGCGTTAAAAACTGTGCTGCCCTATTCCACAAGACATCAAAGGGTGAATATAATATTGATTTATAGTCAACGTGTTTCAGGCCCCTGAAACGCCCTGATACATAGCAAATGATATGGATTTGTTCTGAAGAAAGGCTAGAGAGCCCTGAAACGTATTGACTAATAAATCAATTATTTTATTCATCTTTTGATGTCTCGTATGACAGCGTGGTTTTTAACCCTTCATCCTCCCTACTCTATATGCACCACGCTCGGGACTGCAGCAGTTGTGATTTGCTTTTATAGTGATTGTGACTCTCACAACCACACAAGGTGAAGCCTCTGATACCTATTTAGGTAATATTTTATCTCTCAGACCCTTCATCCTCCCTACTTTCATTTTCTGAGATAATGACCTTTGGGTTTTACATATACATATATATATATATATATATATTTAAATAAATATATATATATATATATTATCAAATGTATATATATGTATATTTAGTTGTGCTCTGACGTTTACATATACATATCTATATTAGGGATGAGCGAATACTGAAATATTCGGACTCGCTAGACTCGTAACGAGTAGGTCCCCATACTCGAGTACTCGTTACGAGTCTAACGAGTCCAATGTAAGTCAATGGGGAATCGAGTATTGCGAATATTTCCTCTGCTGCTGAACCCTATAAAGAGGTCTGGCAGCAGAGGAAAAACCTGCAATTCCCCACATCATTGTTTAAAAGCCAGCGTAAAAAGCCGCCGGCTTTTAAACAATGTTGACAGCCGCTGACAGCTTCCCTGCCGCCTGACAGCAGGATCCTCCGCTCCCCCCACGCCTCCCCACCCTATCCTAACTTAGGATCAGGTGGGGAGGCTGCGGGGGGAGCAGAGGATCCTGCTGTCAGGCAGCCGGGGAGCGCAGAACCGACCGCAGCCAGCAGGGAGCTGTCCGCGGTCGTGAACTGAGGTAAAATCGGATTCTCTCGGATTGCCTCGATCCGGAGCAATCCGGGACCATAGAGCCCCATGTTATGGGGCGCCAGATTGCACCGGATGTGTACAATCCAGGAGAATCCGGTTTTGAAAACCGGTCTGAAAACTGTATTCTCCCGGATTGTACCCGTCCGGTGCAATCCGGCGCCCCATAACATGGGGCTCTATGGTCCGGGATTGCTCCGGACCGGGGCAATCCGGGAGAATTCGGTTTTACCTCAGTTCACGACCGTGGCAGCTCCCTGCTGGCCACGGTCAGTTCTGCGCTCCCCGCTGCCTGACAGCAGGATCCTCTGCTCCCCCCGCAGCCTCCCCACCCGATCCTAAGTCAGGATAGTGTAGGGAGGTGGTGGGGGGAGCGGAGGATTCCGCTGTCAGGCGGCAGGGAAGCTGTCAGCATTGTTTAAAAGCCGGCGGCTTTTTACCGCTGGCTTTTAAACAATGAAGTGGGGAATTGCAGGTTTTTCCTCTCTTTATAGGGTCCAGCAGCAGAGGAATTGCACTTCCCTTGATTTACATTGGACTCGTTACTGTGCGAGTAATCGCTAGGAAACTCGCAGAGTAACGAGTAGAGCGATAACCCTACTATTTGCCGAGTAACGAGTAGTAACGTGTAGACTCGCTCATCCCTAATCTATATATACAGTGAAGGAAACTAGTATTTGATTCCTTGCTGATTTGTAAGTTTGCCCACTGACAAAGACATGAGCAGTCTATAATATATTTTATCTGTGAGATATAGAATATCAAAAAGCAAATCCAGAAAATCACATTGTCTAAATTATATAAATGTTGAAGGGCATTTTGATGAGAAAAATAAGTATTTGCCCCCTACCAACCATTAGGAGTTCTGGCTCCTACAGACCAGTTAGGGTATGTGCACATTGGAAGTTTTGTGAGCTGTTTTTTAGCGTTTTCTGGCGGCGATTTCAGCTGAGTTTTATGTAAATTTATGTTAATCCTAACCACCGGTTGGATTAACATGCTAGTCAATGGTTTTCAGAAAACGCTATTTACATTAGAACGTTTTTTTTTTTCTCCTTTCCACTTTCTTCACCGGTTTTCCACCGGTTTTCAAAGATAGAGCGTGTGACTTCTTTTGAGCGTTTTTCCAGCGTATCTAGCTTACAAGTGCACAAAAAACAGTCTTAAAAACGCCAAGAAAAACCGCCAGAAAACCGCTGAGAAAACGCTGTATAAACGCTATAAAACCGCTCAAAAACGCTCAAAAAACGCTAAAAAAACGATTGAGACTGCTGAGGTCAGGAATTTCATCTCCTGAAATTCTACTCCGGTTTTCTGACGGTCTGCAATGATGCAGAACCGTCCAATGTGCACATACCCTTAGATGCTCCTAATCAACTCGTTACCTGCATTAAAGACAGCTGTCTTAAATTGTCACTCGCAGGGGGGAACCTAGCCTCTCTGCTGCCTGAGGCAAACTACAAAACGGCGCCCCTCCAAACACAAGGATGTCAGCGCCATCACACGCATATACAGTAGAAAAACCACAAAGAAGAATCCAGAACAAGGATCATTAATGGCAATGGCAGCTTAGCACAAGCATACGGACTCACAATGATGGCTGCAGAGCTGTACTCCTGTAGGCAAACACAGTCCTGAATCCTTATAGCACAGGATTGCCAACCTATTAACTCTGGCTACAAAACTCTGGGTAGCTCCAATGTGACAGTTGCCTGGCACTGGCTAGTCAGACATGTACAGCAAGTCCACACACCACATGCAACGACCTGTGGTCTGAGCATCAACAAGCTGCCACTGCTCTAAGCTTCCCCAACAGACCCCACCTCCTCTTGAATGCTTAGCCAATCACAAGCGCCGCACAAGGGCCTGTCCAGAGTTAATAGCAGGGGCCGTACAAGTTGGTTAAGGAAGGGATGTGGGAGCAGGAAGTGGGACGAGCACCACTGACCAATTGCAGCTCGGGAGCAACATGGCTGGACACATGTGTGTACCCAGGGACGGCACTGGACCTGGTGTATAAGTTATGGCTAATCAGTCCTGCAGTAGAGTGATAATGCATCCTGCACCATGGGCATACATAAAAACCATGGGCCCCATAGCAGACATTCTAATTGGGTCCTGCCTCCCCCACCCCAAAAAAAAAAAGATCAGAATATTTGGCTGGGTCACAAATGTAAAAATCTCACAACTCTGCAGCCCTTACAAAGTATTTTTCCTCCTATTGAAGCCCTTGGATTCCCCTTTCATTACCCCCATACAGTATAATACCAACAAAAGTGCTCCACAAACACTGTATGATCCCCTCCACAGTGAATTCATCTGCAGGACCCTATAGTATAATGCTTTCCCCCCCCCCCCCCAAAGTCCTTCATACATTATAATGCTTCCCCATAGTCCTCCATATATTATAATGCACCATTCATAGGCCTCCATATAGTATAATGCACCCCATAGACCTCCATATACTATAAAGCACTGCCAATGTACATGACAGCACCCTCCATATACATGACAGCACCCTCCATATACATGACAGCCCCCCTAAATACATGACAGCACCGCCCATATACATGACATTGCAGTTCCTCTCACCTCCTCTCTCCTCACACCTCTCCTCTGCTTGCACCTCCTCTCTCCTCGCAGTCCCTCTCTCTCCTCACAGCTCCACTCACCTCCTCTCTCCTCACACTTCCTCTCACCTCCTCTCTCCTCACAGCTCCTCTTCCCTCCTCTCTCCTCACAGTTCTTCTCACCTCCTCTCTCCTTGCAGTTCCTCCTCTCTCCTCACAGCTCCTCTCACCTACTCTCTCCTTGCACCTCCTCTCTCTCCTCGCATCCCCTCTCTAATCGCACCCCTTTTCCCCCTCGCACCCCCCTCTCTTCGCAGCTCCTCTCCCTTCCGCTCTCCTCTAGCTCCTCTCTCATCATAGCTCCTCTCCCCTCTGCTCTCCTCACAGCTCCTTTCCCCTCCTCTCTCCTCGCAGTTCCTCTCACCTCCTGTCTCCTTGCAGCTCCTCTGACCTACTCTCTCTGCACACCTCCTCTCTCTCCTCACACCCCCTCTCTAATTGCACCTAACCTCTCCCCTCACACCCCCTCTCCCTTTCAGCTCCTCTCTCTACCCCCTCTCCCCTTTCAGCTCCTCTCTAATACGCTCTCTTCACAGCTCCTCTCCCCTCCGATCTCCTTGCATCTCCTTTCTCCTCGCACCCCCTCTCTCCTTTCAGCTACTCTCCCCTCGCAGCTCCTCTCACCTCATCTGTCCTCGCATCCCCTCTCTCCTCGCATCCCCGCTCTCTTTTGAGCTCCTCTCACCTCTCTCCCCTTGCAGCTCCTCTCACCTCCTCTCTCCTCACACCTCCCCTCTTCCTGCACCTCCCCTCTCTTCGCACCTCCCCTCTCCACGCAGCTCCTCTCTCTTCACAGCTCCTCTCTCCTTGCAGCTCTCCTCACCTCCTCTCTGCTTGCAGTTCCTCTCCCCACCTTTCTCCTCACAGTTCCTCTCCCCACCTTTCTCCTCGCAGTTCCTCACACCTCCTCTCTCCTCACAGTTTTTCTCACCTCCACTCTTTGCAGCACTCTCACCTACTCTCACCTCTCACCTCCTCTCTCTCCTCACATCCCCTCTCTGTAATCGCACCCCCTCTCCCCTAGCACCCCCTCTCCTTGCAGCTCCTCTCCCCTCAACTCTCCTCCAGCTCCTCTCTCCTCTCCCCTCCTCTCTCCTCCTCTCTCCTCGCAGTTCATCACCTCCTCTCTCCTTGTAGCTCCCCTCACCTCCTCTTTCCTCAAAGCCCCTCTCTCTCCTCGCACCCCCTCTCTCCTCCCAGCCAGCTTCTCTCACCTCCTCTCTCCTTGCACCCCTTCTCTCTCCTCGCACCCCCTCTCTCCTTCCAGCTCCTTTCCCCTCCGTTCTCCTCGCAGCTCCTCTCCCCTTCTCTCTCCTCGCAGCTCCTCCCACCTCTCTCTCTCCTCGCACCCCCTCTCTCCTTCCAGCTCCTCTCTCCTCCGCTCTCCTTGCAGCTCCTCTCCCCTCCTCTTTCCTCACAGCTCCTCTCACCTCCTCTCTCCTAGCACCTCCTCTCTCCTCGCACCCCCTCTCTCTCCTCGCACCCCCGCTCTCCTTCCAGCTCCTCTCACCTCCCTCTTCTTGCATCCACTAATTGCACCCTTTCTCCTTCCAGCTCATCTCTCCTCTACTCTCCTCGCAGCTCCTCTCACCTCTTTTCTCCTCGCACCCCTTCTCTCTCCTCACACCCCTCTCTCCTTGCATCCCCTCTCTCCTTTCAGCTCCTCTCAGCTCCTCTCCCTTCGCAGATCCTCTCACCTCCTCTCTCCTCACACCTCCCCTCTTCTCGCGCCTCCCCTCTCCTCGCACCTCCCCTCTCCACGCAGCTCCTCTCTCCTCACAGCTCCTCTCTCCTTGCAGCTCCCCTCACCTCCTTTCTCCTCGCAGTTCCTCTCCCCTCCTTTCTCCTCGCAGTTCCTCACACCTCCTCTCTCCTCACAGTTCCTCTCACTTCCACTCCTTTGCAGCTCTCTCACCTACTCTCTCCTCGCACCTCCTCTCTTTCCTCGCATCCCCTCACTGTAATCGCACTCCCTCTCCCCTAGCACCCCCTCTCCTTGCAGCTCCTTTCCCCTCAACTCTCCTCCAGCTCCTCTCAGCTCCTCTCCCCTCCTCTCTCCTCCTCTCTCCTCGCAGTTCATCTCACCTCCTCTCTCCTTGTAGCTCCCCTCACCTCCTCTTTCCTCGAAGCCCCTCTCTCTCCTCGCACCCCCTCTCTCCTTCCAGCTCCTCTCACCTCCTCTCTCCTTGCACCCCCTCTCTCTCCTCACACCCCCTCTCTCCTTCCAGGCAGCTTCTCTCACCTCCTCTGTCCTTGCACCCCCTCTCTCTCCTCGCAGCTCCTCTCTCCTTCCAGCGCCTCTCCCCTCCTCTCTCCTCGCAGCTCCTCCCACTCCTCTCTCCTCGCACCCCCTCTCTCCTTCCAGCTCCTCTCTCCTCCGCTCTCCTTGCAGCTCCTCTCCCCTCCTTTTTCCTCACAGCTCCTCTCACCTCCTCTCTCCTCGCACCCCTTCTCTCTCCTGGCACCCCCTCTCTCCTTTCAGCTCCTCTCACCTCCTCTCTTCTTGCACCCACTAATTGCACCCCCTCTCTCCTTCCAGCTCATCTCTCTTCTGCTCTCCACGCAGCTCCTCTCCCCTCAACTCTCCTCCAGCTCCTCTCAGCTCCTCTCCCCTCCTCTCTCCTCCTCCGCAGTTCATCTCACCTCCTCTCTCCTTGTAGCTCCCCTCACCTCCTCTTTCCTCGAAGCCCCTCTCTCTCCTCGCACCCCCTCTCTCCTTCCAGCTCCTCTCACCTCCTCTCTCCTTGCACCCCCTCTCTCTCCTCACACCCCCTCTCTCCTTCCAGGCAGCTTCTCTCACCTCCTCTGTCCTTGCACCCCCTCTCTCTCCTCGCAGCTCCTCTCTCCTTCCAGCGCCTCTCCCCTCCTCTCTCCTCGCAGCTCCTCCCACCTCCTCTCTCCTCGCACCCCCTCTCTCCTTCCAGCTCCTCCCTCTTCCGCTCTCCTTGCAGCTCCTCTCCCCTCCTTTTTCCTCACAGCTCCTCTCACCTCCTCTCTCCTCGCACCCCTTCTCTCTCCTCGCACCCCCTCTCTCCTTTCAGCTCTCATCTCTCTTCTGCTTTCCCTCTCTCTCGCACTGCTCCCCACTCTCACCTCCTCTCTCCTCGCACCCCCTCTCTCTTCTCGCACCCCCTCTCTCCTTTCACCTACTCTCTTCTCACACCCCCTAATTGCACCCCCTCTCTCCTTCCAGCTCCTCTCTACTCTGGTCTCCTCCTCTCTCCTTGCACCCCCTCTCTCCTTCCAGCTCCTCTCACCTCCTCTCTCTTCGCACGTCCTCTCTCCTTCTCACTTCTCTCACTCCTCTCTTCTCGGAAACCCTTATCACACCCCCTCTCTCCTTCCAGCTCCTCTCTCCTCTGCTCTCCTCGAAGCTCCTCTCACCTCCTCTCCCCTCGCAGGTCCTGTCTCTTCCAGTTGTGTCTCGTGCTCTACACGGTGGGACGCTCTCTGATGATGTCACCACCCTCTCCGTGAAGAGCAGAGCTGAAGGGGTTGGGAGATTTGAAAGCAGACAGCGGCTGGCGTGCTGCACTGCTTTAGTATATATCGCAGGCAACCCCTATATAGTACCTGAGGCGACCACTTCATATCGCCTCATGGTTAATGCGGCCCTGGTCACCCGTATAAAAGACTCTGTCCACACACTCAATTAATCAGTCAGACTCTACCCTCTACAACATGGGCAAGACCAAAGAGCTTTCTAAGGATGTCAGGGAAAAGATCCTAGACCTGCACAAGGCTGGAATGGGCTACAAAACCATAAGTAAGATGCTGGGGGAGGAGAAAACTGTTGGTGCAATAGTAAGAAAATGGAAGAAATATAAAATGAGTGTCAATTGACAGTAATCTGGGGCGCCATGGAAAATCTCACCTTGTGGTGTATCTAGGATCATAAGGAAGGTGAGAGTTCAGCCTAAAACTACATTGGGGGAACTTGTTAATGATCTCAATACAGCTGTTACCACTGTCACCAAGAAAATCATGGGCAACACATTACGCCATAATGGATTGAAATCCACTGTTAAAAACAACCTGCCCTTAAAATTATAGAGTGTTCATGTTTTTGTCAGTGGGAAAACTGTACAATGTACGATGATCATGCTAAAGTTTTCGTGCAATGTCTAATGTTTTCATCCTTGTCCAAGGCATTGCACTATTTGTTGCTTTTCGGCAGCAGAGATATCTTTTTTCTTTCCCATGTTACTTGAAAACTGTGGCCTGCTTAATATTGTGGAACACCCAGTTTTCCTTTTTTTGGGCTCACCTGCCAAACTAATTATCACAGGTATCTGAGATTGATTTCAGTGATCCAGAGAACCCTGAGACACAATACCAATGACATCCATTGCAAAAATAAAAAACCCCTATGACACTTAAAACTAATTAGCATATTTATTTGGAACATGGCGTGTATATATATATATATTATATATATATATATATATATATATATATATATATACAGTTAGGGCCAGAAATATTTGGACAGTGACACAAGTTTTGTTATTTTAGCTGTTTACAAAAACATGTTCAGAAATACAATTTATATATAATATGGGCTGAAAGTGCACACTCCCAGCTGCAATTTGAGAGTTTCCACATCCAAATCGGAGAAAGGGTTTAGGAATCATAGCTCTGTAATGCATAGCCTCCTCTTTTTCAAGGGACCAAAAGTAATTGGACAATGGACTATAAGGGCTGCAATTAACTCTGAAGGCGTCTCCTTCGTTAACCTGTAATCAATGAAGTAGTTAAAAGGTCAGGGGTGGATTCCAGGTGTGTGCTTTTGCATTTGGAAGCTGTTGCTGTGACCAGACAACATGCGGTCAGAGGAACTCTCAATTGAGGTGAAGCAGAACATCCTGAGGCTGAAAAAAAAGAAAAAATCCATCAGAGAGATAGCAGACATGCTTGGAGTAGCAAAATCAACAGTTGGGTACATTCTGAGAAAAAAGGAATTGACTGGTGAGCTTGGGAACTCTAAAAGGCCTGGGCGTCCACAGATGACAACAGTGGTGGATGATCGCCGCATACTTTATTTGGTGAAGAAGAACCCGTTCACAACATCAACTGAAGTCCAGAACACTCTCAGTGAAGTAGGTGTATCTGTCTCTAAGTCAACAGTAAAGAGAAGACTCCATGACAGTAAATACAAAGGGTTCACATCTAGATGCAAATCATTCATCAATTCCAAAAATAGACAGGCCAGAGTTAAATTTGCTGAAAAACACCTCAAGAAGCCAGCTCAGTTCTGGAAAAGTATTCTATGGACAGATGAGACAAAGATCAACCTGTACCAGAATGATGGGAAGAAAAAAGTTTGGAGAAGAAAGGGAACGGCACATGATCCAAGGCACACCACATCCTCTGTAAAACATGGTGGAGGCAACGTGATGGCATGGGCATGCATGGCTTTCAATGGCACTGGGTCACTTGTGTTTATTGATGACATAACAGCAGACAAGAATAGCCGGATGAATTATGAAGTGTACCGGGATATACTTTCAGCCCAGATTCAGCCAAATGCTGAAAAGTTGATTGGACGGCGCTTCATAGTACAAATGGACAATGACCCCAAGCATACAGCCAAAGCTACCCAGGAGTTCATGAGTGCAAAAAAGTGGAACATTCTGCAATGGCCAAGTCAATCACCAGATCTTAACCCAATTGAGCATGCATTTCACTTGCTCAAATCCAGACTTAAGACGGAAAGACCCACAAACAAGCAAGACCTGAAGGCTGTGGCTGTAAAGGCCTGGCAAAGCATTAAGAAGGAGGAAACCCAGCGTTTGGTGATGTCCATGGGTTCCAGGCTTAAAGCAGTGATTGCCTCCAAAGGATTCGCAACAAAATATTGAAAATAAAAATATTTTGTTTGGTTATGTTTATTTGTCCAATTACTTTTGACCTCCTAAAATGTGGAGTGTTTGTAAAGAAATGTGTACAATTCCTACATTTTCTATCAGATATTTTTGTTCAACCCTTCAAATTAAACGTTACAATCTGCACTTGAATTCTGTTGTAGAGGTTTCATTTCAAATCCAATGTGGTGGCATGCAGAGCCCAACTCGCGAAAATCGTGTCACTGTCCAAATATTTCTGGCCCTAACTGTATATATAGGGTGGGCCATTTATATGGATGCACCTAAATAAAATGGGAATGGTTGGTAATATCAACTTCCTGTATGTGGCACAATAGTATATGGGAGGGGGAAAACTTTGCTACTTGCACCCTGTGATCCACCACCTGGCTTCTCTCCACCGTAATTTCCCTGTTGATCCTCTTCCGTTTCAGGGGAGCTTTCCTTTAAAAATACGAGAAATTAGTATTCTAAAATCGCATGTACAACCAATAAAAGATGTTGTACATACTTTTTACATGAGCTACTTGAAACCTTGGGTGGCATGCAGTGGAGCTCCCATCACAATAGTATCAGCTGGATCCCAGCATTCAGATGGATGGAAGGAAGGAAGATCCCACCAGCAGATTTGTAGAGCTGTAAAATAAAGAAAGTAATTAGTAGGGGACATACTCAGATAGGGACATGGTGTTTTTGGAAATATAATTACAATAGTCAGGTAGACCTCGCATTGAGATGATGATGGATGGATATGGATGGATGGATGGATGGATGGATGGATGGATGACACCTCACACCAGCAGATTTGCAAAGCTGTAAAATAAAAAAGAATGATTAGTAGGAGACAGAGTCAGACAGTGACATGGTGTTTTTGGAAATACTGTATGATGGGCCATTTATATGAATACACCTAAATAAAATGGGAATGGTTGGTGATATCAACTTCCTGTTTGTGGCACATTAGTATATGGAGGGGAAAACTTTTGCAGATGGGTGGTGACCATGGCAGCCATTTTAAAGTTGGCCATTTTGGATCCAGCTTTATATTTTTCAATGGGAAGAGGGTCATGTGACACATCAAACTTATTGAGAATTTCATAAGAAAAACAATGGTGTGCTTGGTTTTAGCTTAACTTTATTCTTTCATTAGTTATTTACAAGTTTATGACCACTTATAAAATGTGTTCAAAGTGCTGCCCATTGTGTTGGATTGTCAATGCAACCCTCTTGTCCCACTCTTGACACACTGATAACAACACCACAAAAGAAATGCTAGCACAGGCTTTCAGTATCCGTTGTTTCAGATGCTGCACATCTCGCATCTTCACAGCATAGACAATTGCCTTGAGATGAGTGAAGGGGAAAACATTTAGTGAATGGTGAAGTTAACAAACAAAACCACTGCTATTGATCTGACACTAACCCACAGTGGATAGATCCCTCCAAGACTGTTGGAACACAAAAATTGATTATATGGTGGGTATTTGGGGTTCAAAGATAGTGGGGACATTCTTCATCAATGAAAACCTCAATGCCACTGGATATTTGAAATTGCTACATGATTCAGATATCCAGTGGCATTGAGATTTCCATTGATGAAGAATGGCCCCACTATCTTTGTACCCCATATACCACACCATACCATCAATTTTTGTGTTCCAAAAGTCTTCAACCAGCATTTGAAACAGCGGATACTGGAAGCCTGTGCTAACATTTCTTCTGCGGTGTTGCAAGAGTGGGAGAAGAGGGTTGCATTGACAATGCAACACAAAATGGGCAGCACTTTGAACACATTTTATAAGTGGTTGAAATCTTGTAAGTAAGTCATGAAAGAATACAGTTATGGTAAAACCAAGCACGCCATTGTTTTTCTTTTGAAATTCTCAATACGTTTCATCTCTCACATGACCCTCTTCCCATTAAAAAAAATAAAGTTGGCCTTGGCCTTTGTGATTTTCCAAAGTGAGATTTCCGAAAGTGGGCAGCAGAGATATTCCAGAGATGTATTACCTACACTTCCCAATGCTGTGATGCCCTGATGTGACAAAATATCTTCTTCCTTTATTGATTTATTGGCGTATCTAACTTCTGCTGTAGTATCCAATCACTGTATGCCTTCCACATAATACATGGTATGGACACATTGATTTGTGCGTACCTAACTTCTACTGTAAATCCAATCATTTGTATGCCTCCACATAATACATGGTATGGCATATCTCCCATTTGCTTGTACCTAGTAATATCCATGTTTCATCCTAATATCCATATTATTTCATCCTGCTTGTGTCTCCCTCCTGCTGATCTGGCCCCAAATGTTTCTCTTAGCAGCAATTTGTTAATTGTACCCTGGTGTGCAGTGGCCTTTTCTGTCCTCTGACCCCTCCCCTCAATATACCTGGGCTATTATCTGCTGCCCACAAGAGCTATAAATTTCAGGGCACAAGACCTTTTGTGCCTTGGCCTTTGTGATTTTCCAAAGTGGGATTTCCGAAAGTGGGCAGCAGAGATGTTCCAGAGATAAGCCAGAGGTAACCAGAAGGTAATAACTCTACCCGTCTACTAACTGTCTTAATTGTAATAGTAACCATATCCAAAAGTCCCTCAGTTCAATGCCATTTTATCTTGTGCATTAGTCAACCACTTTTACTGCCCCATTCCTCCTCCATCACTCTGTCTTCACATCAGCCCCTCTCTACTCCCCTTTACTAAGCCCTCAAGACTACATAAATAGCCCCGACCAGTTGACCCCACACAAGGCTAGGACCTGCACCACAGACATTACTGTTCCTCCACATGACCAACACCAACCGGGAAAAAGCCAACCAAATACCCCCCAAGCCCCAAAATAATGCATACAAAGCAAACCACAATAAGAGAAACTAAGCCAAAGCCAATATCGCAGTTATTCCCACAACGCAACAAACCCACAGCCCACGAAATGCCACCCACCCAAGCAACCCCATCAAGGCAGGGAGACCCCACCAAAAGCCCCAACAAACCAGAAGCAGCCCCCCACAGAATGCACCCCCATGGGTATGGAGGAACTCCTGACATCCATTAAAAAGACCTTCAGGACCAAGCTCTCCACCGCGGTCGACAATTTGACACGCCGACTTCAAGACATCACTCAACGCACCAATGATGTAGAAAGACAAATGGACAACACAGCTGATGCTATAGAGACCGACAGGAAACTACTCCAACAACAAGACGCCAGAATTGAATACCTGGAGCTGAAAAGCGAGGACATGGAAAATCGATCAAGGAGAGGAAACATTAGTATTAAAGGCCTCCCCGAAAACGATACAAACCCAAAAGCAACAGTCTCCAAACTCTTCCAATCTCTACTTCCTCAAGCAGACCCCAATCTCTTCCAGATAACCAGAATACACAGAGCTTTAGGAAAACCCAGATCAGATGCATCACCAAGAGACATGGTTCTTAAACTACACCATGAAGAATCAAGAGACCTGATCCTCACAGCCGCACGCTACAGACCTACTCTACCAGGACTACCAGACACGTCACTGTATTCCCGGACATCTGCCCAGCAACCCTAATGAGAAGGAGAGCAATGAAACAACGGCGCTACTAAAAGCACACATCAAATACAAGTGGGGCTTTCCACATACCCTGATCTTTCACTACAACAACAAAAACTACTCACCGAGAACGGAAGAAGAAGGCCAACAAGCCCTGGAAAGGGCAGGTATGCCTCCAAATGACACCAACGCACTACCACAACGACCAAGACCTAATAGGAGTGGACAGAGGTTCGTCGCTCGAAAAACTCTAACCCCCAATCCCCCCAGAAACCATGACCAAAACAATTAAAAATCTTAGAACACCAAATAAAACAACACAACCCCCCCCCCCGCACACCAAATGCCCAATCCTACCTACTACTAGACGACTCCAAAACAAAGCAGCAAACCTCCAACCCCTACCCCACAAAGCCACCCTACAGTGAATGTACTGTCCCTTAAACCAGATGATTCCTGAAAAAGACAGCAAATCCCCAACCTATACCCCACACAAACCACCCTACAGAGAACACAACAACTCTACATTAAAAGTGCCACCCCAAATTGGGCTGACGCTACCCATGGTCATAACCTCAAGAGACCTGAACACTCAGGTCCCAAAAACCACCGTATATCGCCCCTGTTGTACCCGCTGTGTCCACCTGCCCAAACGCAACCCCCCATCGCCCCCCCTCCCGCCCCACAACTCCAAGTTACCTCTCCCCAAATTAATGCCCAAACTGACCATCACCACACAACACGGAGACAGACCCCACACGACAGCTAACATGCTCCCCCATATTGCGAATGTATAAGGTACTATCACACAATGTCAGAGGACTCGACTCTCCATTTAAGAGAATGAACGCGCGTTCATAGACTACTCAAAACATACACCCGACATCATACTACTACAGGAAACACATTTTACAGACCGCTCCTTCCCGAAATTCTTCCATAAGTCATACACTAGATCCCACCTAGCATCCCATAATAAAAAAACTGAGGAGTGGCCATCCTATTCCACAACTCCTTCCCATTCGTACAGGAACAAGTGACTGAGGACAAAGAAGGTAGATACCTCATAATACACGGGACAGTCCAATCAAATCGAATCTGTATCATAAATAACTATGCCCCCTCGTCGATGCAAATGAAAATGATCCGTACCATAACGAAGCTGATAGTGGACGCAACCTGTGACCTCCTACTCTGGGAGGAGACTTCATCATAACCATAGACGCCACATTGGATAGCTCCATCCAAAAATGATCCGTTATCACTAACACTGAGAGAAAAACTCTACAAAACCTACTTAAATCCCACCGACTAGTAGACACATGGAGAGAAACCCACACGCACTCGAGGGCTACACCTACTTTCCAAGGCCCACCACTCATACTCAGAATAGGACTGGATACTAATGAACTCGGCAACCTAACCTCCCTTGTCTACTCTAGCACTCCCGTCCTCCTGTCAGACCAGACCGTACTAAGTATTTAACTGATACTGAGACATCATCTCTTTACAGATGGCGACTAAACGAGTTCTACTGACAACCCCACACTAGAACGCAGATAGAACAAGAACTCAAAACTTACTCGCCACAAACAAATCGTCAGAAGTCTCAGAAGGCAACATTTGGATGGCCATAAAAAATCATGACAGGCGTACTTATACGACTGGTCTCCAAAAAATGAGAGACAGACTAAGATACAGCGACCTTGAAGACAAGCTCAGTAACTGGAATTGCAACCAATCCACCCCTCCAAATATCTCACAAGAATACTCACACAAACTAAACCAACACAATACTGACAACCCCACTGAAAGAGCCATTAGGGACACACAAGTTTTATAAATACTCCAGGATGGACAGACTGCTTGCACGCAAACGCGAGACAAAGAATGCCTAAGCACGATTTCTCCAATTAAAGATTAACAATCACATACCACCCACAACCCAAATAAAATTTATGCTGCATTCCAATTCTACAGATTTATATAATGACAACCCACACTCCACCAACCCAAAATTGACGAATTCCTAGCCACACACACTACCTCCTAACCCCGAACTACGCGGCAAAACTACACTCACCAATACGAAGAAGATATACTGACCACCATCAAACACTAAAAGCAGGTAATGCACCAGGCTCGGACTGACTGACCGATTATACTACAAAAATTCCAGGAAGCACTAACCAAACCACATCGCGCATATTGGACAACTACTGTCAGGACAAATCATGCCCAAGAATTTTACACCCACACATATTAGACTGTCATCGCTAAAACACAAAAAAAGCCATACTCATCAAGAACACATGCCCATCTCCTTTAAATATAGACTTAATTTCGGCCATATTACCAACAAATAAAACCTCCTCCATAGACCTTGATACACTAAGGCAGTGGGTTTCATACCTGAGACAAGCACAGACAATCGTTAGAGAAACCCAATATATACACAGCCAACAATCCAACTACTCATAAATGTCCTGGCTCTAGACATAGAATAAGCTTGACTCAGTTGCATGGCCAACCTTATTCCAGTTCTGAACAGTGGGGCTACCTCACATTGATAAACGCCCTTAAACTCCATCTACAAAACCGATCGCAATTTACCTAAAACTCCCATCCACTCCACGAAACCATACTCATTAGAAGAGGCACAGCAGGGATGCCCTAATCACCGGCTTAATTGCTTAGTCAGGAACCCTAGAAAGTACGATCCATCCTGATTCAGCAAAACTAGGGAAATTCACCTATAAAGTAAGCCTCTTCACAGACAACTACATGACCCTACGAACCCCAAGTCGCTTCAAACTTGAGCCACCCTCACATTCGGAGGAGAGTTTAGGACGAAGCTATAACATGGATGTAAACGTATTGTTGTTATTACTCACAATGCTGAAAGAATCATCCAACTTTTTTTACTGAGCCGAGGTCACTACATTCCCTATCTCGGAAAACCAACCTAACATCACATAAAAACACCCTATACAAATATAACTACAGCCCCATATTGCAAAAACTAGAACAGAATCTAAACAAATGGTCAACCCCAAGCTCTCCTTTTTAAGGAGAGTCCACAGGATAAAGATGGTCACACTATCCCAATTCACTTTAGTCCACCGGACACCAGAGTCCGATTCTGCTAATAATCTAAAGTGAAGCAGAGAAAGCCCGGACAGACCAGGAGGATCTAATCCCCCTGAGAGAAAAATAAAAGACACTCAAACCTGACCAAGTATAGGACCAGGGACCTAAGCAGAGAATAGGGATCCCACAGAAAGGTCCTCATTGTCGGTTATGGAGTAGTACCCTGAGAGGGATAAGGAGCGGCAAGTTCAGTTTCAGGCAGGAGTTACCCCAATCACTGCACACAATAACAGAGGAGGCCTCACAACTTTCCAAGGTGAACGTCGCAAATTGCACCGAGAACCTGGTTACTCTGACCCTGGACTGTACCTGTTATTGTGTGTGTGAGTGCTTGCTTCCCCACCGCTGCCCGCAGCGTTCACTGCAGAGACACTACAACGACTCCCCTCATCTACCCCCGCTGCCATGAGATAAAGCTCCACCTATGGGGAGCTGTACTACTCTGAGCTGCACCTCCATCACCTCAGCGGCCGGCTGCAGCGCTGGTATCCACATTACCAGGTACCACAGGTGGCGTCACGTTACCATTCCCCCATCCAACATCATCATCCCCCCACCATCCCTGCCATTGAGGGTCCAGGGCACGGAATCGGGAAGCGACCAGCCGTGATCCCCCCATTCAAAATGACCATCTGTCCCGGTATCCGAGTGCCCCCTACCCTGTCGACCGACTCAATTCAAAAAGAGAAAACACAGTAGTTTGACAATAAATGGCTTCACCCAACCACTAACCATGAGGGGAAAAAAGGTTTTTGTGTTATTATTATTCATAATGAGTCACTGTATATATGGATGGATAATGCTCACATAGACAGCATACCACGCAGAAGGACAGTTCCACCAGCCAATGAGCATTTTAAACAGTCTGATGAAGAAAGCATTAAACTGTGTGAATGTGATGTTAATGAAGAAGCACAGTGTGATGTATGAATGAAAATATCTGTAATTCACTTTTCATATTTTCAAACAATTGCCATAAAAAAATTAACAAATAGTACTTTGCTGCTATTAGATATTAACGGATGACCCATAAAATCCACAGATATGTCTCATTGTATAGCTGCATATTTTTTCCCCTATTGAAATGCATCATTCTAACGTAGATAATAAGATAGGATAGGATTTTGTGGCATATCTTTATATTGTCATACTTTGAATTCAAACTATCTACAGGACCCTGAAACATAGCATGCTTGATTGTATGTCTCAAAAACAAAGAACGGACTGAACAAAAGGTATTAACATGTTAACTTCCATTACATATCAGAGCAAGAGGGAAATTGGTCACCATTTTGAATTGATACAAATTGTCGCTAACTTTATTGAACAACTTATATATCTTAAGCGATAAATCTTTAGCACAGAACAGGTTATTCCAACTCCCATATAAATATTGTTAGGGATTGTCAGGTCAAGGTATGGACACCATGGCACTATGACAGTAGAGCTTAATATGTAGTAATCCTGGGTAACCCTTCATTTGATACAATTGGTAAAAATAATCTAGCACGAGTCCAGCCTCACTAAGTGCTGTGAGTTCACATTACTACTAATACCTCTCTGTGTAATACAAGATTAAGATCATGGAAAGAATAGTAATTGATATGTATAGACATCCGTCTGCTGCCAAGTTTACAACCTTACACAAAGTTTACTTTGGTTTGATTTCAACAATCTATTCTCCCTAAGGAACTAACAACACAAAAAGTTTCAATGACACCAAGAAACCTTTCTCAGCATACAGTTATGCAGACATTGGGGGTGGGAGAACCTGTCCTTGAGCCACGCCTGCTTTGAGCCCTTTTAGACACCTGTTACACCTGTCTACTTTACATTTGGGAACTTGCAGTATTACAGTGCTAGAGTCTTCTATACCCAGAAACATAACTGAGTGGACTACATAGAAGGACATGGTAGACAGAGTAGCTACTGGCCATAATAAAAGGTAAGATGACACTTAACACTATACTATGATTTTTTTATACATATATATGAACCTTTCATATATGTAAAACAGAAAAATATAAAATATATATATATATAATTTTTTTATTATTTTTTTGTATATATATGTTAATGCAGTTGTGTGGAAGTCAGACTTTAAAATATTGATTTGTAAGAAAAGAACCAAAATAATACATTATAATAATATACTATATGATTATTATTAAGCATTTGTGTTTTTAGAGTTTTCTTATGTTGGTTAATTGTTTCACTTTTATGAATGTAGATATGTTTATGTCCATTATTTACATTGTGATGAAACTATTTTCTTAATACCACTGCCTCTCAGTCAGCATAACATAATACAGTGTAAAACTAGTGTAAAACTATAATAAACCTGCGCAGTTAAAGGACATGCTGTAAGTAATATTTACCGTATTTTTCGCTTTATAAGACGCACCGGATTATAAGACGCACCCCCAAATTTGGTGAAGGAAATGAGAAAAAAATAGTTTTTAATGTGAAATGGGGTCCGTCTTATAATGCCAGTGTCCGTCTTACAATCAGTGTATATGTCCCTAATCCTGGTACATAAACCCCCCAATCCTGGTATATATATCCCTCATCCTGGCATACCTGTCTCTCATCCTCGTATACATGTCCCCATCCTGTATAAATGCCCCCATCCTGGTATTTATATTGCTCATCCTGGTATATATGCCCCCATCCTGGAACATATGCCCCCCATCATGGCATACGGTATGTCCTCATCCTGGTATACATGTGCCCATCCTGTATATATGGCCCCCATCCTGTATATATGGCCCCATCCTGTATATATGCCCCCATCCTGTATATATGGCCCCCATCCTGTATATATGGCCCCATCCTGTATATAGGCCCCCATCCTGTGTATATGCCCCCCATCCTGTATATGTGCCCCCCATCCTGTATATGTGCCCCCCATCCTGTGTATATGCCCCCCATCCAGTATATATGCCCCCCATCTAGTGTATATGCCCCCCATCCTGTATATGTGCCCCCCATCCTGTGTATGTGCCCCCCATCCTGTGTATGTGCCCCCCATCCTGTGTATATGCCCCCCATCCAGTATTATATGCCCCCCATCCAGTATATTGTGCCCCCCATCCTGTTATGTGCCCCATCCCCACCTTTGATTATGCTATATGCCATTTTTTACCCCCAGACCCCCATGGCTCACCGAGGGTTCAGTTCTGCTCATGCGGGTGTTGCCGTTAGGCAGGGTTCTCGTGGGTGGGGGACACAGCTGCAGGACCAGAGCAGCGGAGATGTACAGGCGGCAGTAAGCGGTGGGCGCCGCCATGTTTTTGTGGCTGGCTGCATTCATTAACACTGCAGCCAGCGGTAGGAGCTTCAACAAAATGGCCGCGGCCATAATGGAGACCCGCGGCCATTTTAAAGCCTCTACCTCTACCGGCTGGCTACCAGAAAAAACATGGCGGCGCCCACCGCTTGCTCCCGCCGCTACATCTCCGCTGCTCCGGTCCTGCAGCGGTGCCCCCCACCCACCGGAACCTGCCTACGACACCCCCACTGGGCAGCTGCACCACAAACACCCCCCCTTATCTGGTAATATTTAATTTTTAAGTTTTTTTTTTTTTTACCTGCGCTTTTTAAGACGCACCCCCGTTCCCCCCCAAAGTTTGGGGGGAACAAAAGTGCGTCTTAAAAAGCGAAAAATACGGTAAATGCTGAAGACAGGCTTCTTTGTTAATGAGATTAGACTGTGACGGCTTCTGTTTAAATTCCCATGTCTCTTGTTTTAGGTTGAGAACTCAGATTAGTTTATGTTTTGAGAATAAACAGTACAAATGCTGTCTCACACAATTTCCTAATAAGAACTGCAAAAAAAAGGCTCAATCAGACATACTTTATTTTCATAGTTTTTAAGGTTGAAGGTAGACTTTAAAGGTACCGTCACAGCTTTCAACATCGTTTCCGACGTCATTCAAAAGTGACGTCAGGAATGATGTTGAAACGACATCGTCATTGTGTCGTAGCATGTAAACGCACGATTCAACAATGATAGTTGTTCAAGTTGGAGTTGACAGGTTTTCCTGCATGCAATAAAACCTGTCAACTTCAACTTAAACAACTGGCGGGATCATTCGGTGTGACACCGCAATAGCGATGTCACAGCCGATCCTGCCTATTCGCTGCATTGCAGCGGATCGCTCGCTGGGTTGATGCCAGCCCAGCGAGCGATCGCGCCACCAACATCACAGCATCGTCACCGGCAACATCTTGCCATGTGACAGCTAGGCTGCGATGTGAGAAGCGAGCGCGCACCCGGGGCATCACATCCGACATCGCAGCCGATGTTCGATGGTGTGACGGGGCCTTTAGTCCATCTAGTTCAACCCATTGCCTAACATGTTGATCCAGAGGAAGGCAAAAAAAAACCCATGTGGCAACACTAAGCTCCACATTGGGGAAAAAAATTCCTTCCTGACTCCACATACAGCAATCAGACTAGTTCCCTGGATCAACGCCCTATCAAAGAATCTAGTATATATAACCAGTATTATTATATTTTTTAGGAAAGGCCCTTCTTAAATGCTACTAATGTTAGTAGTGAATCAACCATTAACACATCATACGGCTGAGAGTTCCATAGTCTCACTGCTCTTACAGTAAAGAATTACTATTAAACCCTCTTTCCTTCAGATGTAGAGGATGTCCCCTTGTCCCAGTCTCAGATCATTAAAAAGTTCTCTGTACTGTCCCCTCATATATTTATACATTATTATAAGATCACCCCAAGCCTTCGTTTTTCCAAGCTAAATAACCCCAAGTTTAATAACCTGTCTTGGTATTGCAGACCCCTCAGTCCTCTAATAACCTTGGTTGCTCTTCTCTGGACCAGCTCTAGTTCAGCTATGTCTTTCTTATACACCGGAGACCAGAATTGTACACAGTATTCTAAGTGTGGTCGCACTAATGTATGATAATAAAAGGTTCTAGTCCTTCTGGTTTTGTTCAGTTTTATCAGATTTGTTTGTTTCCATTTAATCTGAGTGTCATTCAAGGTCAATCAGTTTTTCTCACATGAGAAAAAAAAATATTTTCAATTGTCTCCCGGCTGGCAGTCCATGAAATATGAATGACATAAGAGTGCTGTCTGATTTTTTCATGCACCCATAGACTTAGGCTAGGGTCACACATGCCAATCATTTTTTTCCACTGGTTTCAATAACTAATCAATTTTTTTAGGCTGCTTTCGAGCTCTGCGTTTTTTGGTAAAAAGAAATGCTAGCAAAAACGGATCCGTTTTTTTAGTGCACCCAAAAAACGAAGCTTGCAGCATTTTTTGGGTCCTGTTAAAAAACGCATAGCAGAGCAGTCACACTTGAGTCCAGGATCCGTTAACAGCATCAGTTTTTGGACTTAGAATTCTAAAGTTGAAAAACTGATGCAAATAACGGATCCAGGGCTTATGTGTGACCCCAGGCTTACAGACATGTCTCTTTAATTTTGAATTGTCCACTCAGACCACAAAAAAAGAAAGAAAACTGTAATGTGACTAGCCCATAGACTACTGTGTATGAGTTTTATCTGTAAAAAAAAGATGGCTATAACTCATAGGCCAGGGTCACACATGCCCATGTGCTTTTTTAAGCCCTTAGAAAACCAGATCCGGTTTTTTAAGTGTGCCAATAGTGTCCCCTGAGGTCCTGGACATTTTTGGAAATTTTTGGACTTAGTGTGTGATGTGTGCCATCACTGGGGCCAAATGCAGGATGGGGGGCCATGTACTAGGATGGGGGACATTGCACTTGCACAAACAGCAAGACTGCCTCTGTTCCCTCTTCACCAGAATCCCAACCCCACACTCTATATACAGCATAAGACCACACAGGGTGGGATCTGGTGCCTTTGCTTTACGCAGGTGCAATGTTCACACATCATGTGATCTCAGCTCTCGGGCAGAGATCACAGAGCATGCCCAAGAACTGAGGGAACTGCGCAGGTGCCGACTAAGTCTCAAGAAAGAGAGGAGGAGGGTCCTGGAGGAAAAGAGGAGAAGTGGTAACAGCAGCGAGACGTTCAGGCCCAGGGAGGGGAGTATACCTCCCAGACCTAAAGTAATTTCTTATAAAGTGATTATATTGGTATTCCTTGGGAAAAGTAAGGGGATAAGAGCCACCTTCACAAAATGCAGCATAGGTGCTGCTGACGGTGGCTCATTTAGTTTAATAGGCCCTGGAGTGGTGATAGGTTCCCTTTAATATTAGTGTATACACTGTGTTCCAAATTATTATGCAAATTGGTTTTAAGTGTCATAGGGTTTTATTTTATTTTTTTTCAATGAAACCCACTGATGGTATTGTGTCTTAGGGTTCTTTGGATCATTGAAATCAATCTCAGATATCTGTGATAATTAGTTTGGCAGGTGAGCTGAATAAAAGGAAAACTGGGTGTTCCACAATATTAAGCAGGCCACAGAGAAGAGAAAAAGAAGATTTTCATAATAATTTGGAACACAGTGTATAAAGCCTTATACTTGGTAAATATTTCCTCCATTTTTAACAATTAAAATAGGATGAAGTATGCAACATTTTATTATAAAACACTTTTAAACACATTTCACAATAATTTCTTCTGTTTGATTGAACATTGATGGGAAATTTCAGGACTCTGCAGGGGGATTACCTCATTCTATCTGTTACATGTGTTGGTAATCAACATTGTTTGCTTAGAAGTTCTTCATACCATAGAAAGGCTCAGTTGCCATACAATACAAAAGTGCATGACTTTTAAAACAGATCCTAGTAGTTCTACTTACATATGTTCTTCACCACAGAAAGTCGCTTGTTAATGGTGCATGAAAGAGGGAAAGCCTTAACCAAATAACTGAAAATGAAACCGGATTAGATAGATGGGTTATTGGTCTCCAATTATTATGCTCTCATTTGTTATGGGTCATTACACAGAAATCTGCCTATTGTGAGCCTATTCTTCTAAGGCTAGGATCACACTAGTGCTAGGATTGTTTTCAGAGGGATTCCGTCAAAAAGATAGAATCTGGTAGAATTAATGCAGTGTAACCGTAAAGGTAACGCTGCCTTAACACTGCCAATACAAACCTATGGGTGACGGACTCTCGAGCGCAGTCAAACGCCAGCATCTAATTTGAAATCTCGCGCTATTTACAAGTGCACCACATGACATGCGCTTCTGCGTCATGCGGGGAGCTTGGAAATAGCGCAAGATTTCAAACTGCACTCGGGAGTCCGTCACCCATAGGATTGTATTGGCAGCGTTAAGGCAGCATTACCTATACGGTTACGCTGCGTTAATGCTACCAGATTCTATCTTTTTGAAGGAACCCCCTGAACAAAATCCTAGCGCAAGTATGACCCTAGTCTAATAATCTTCTACTCAGAGGGCATCACTTGGGGAACCATATTTGACCAGATTAGTTTAGACTAGCATTTTGTACCCAAGTCGTAATGAAGGCACTGATCGAGAGAGAGGTGCCATCTACCACAAATGTTACTCCAGTAAGGGGATGAAGTACATTTCTGTTGTAATTACACATTAATTTGAGTAATTATAGAACGTTTTGATTAATTTTCCAAGTGGACTTTGCTGCACCCAAGCTCTGCTCACTTTAGTGGAGCTGGTTAATGCTGGAACAAAAATGACAAATGTTTCAACATCTTTCAAAACTTGGAACTCCCTAAACGTTTCTGCGTTATTTCCAGGTGAAAAGACATCTTGATGAATCAAGATTTGTGTTCTGCATATGTATTAATGCAGGTTTTGAGCAGTTGCCACCAAACATACCCAATAATCTTTCATTCTCTCTTCATAAGACATAATAAAATGTTGTAAAAGGAGTTCCTTTTCAATCTATTCAGATGACAAAATAAGACTCCCACCTATCCAACCCCATTCCAAAAATATCTCCAAGATTTAGCAAAATAGTGTTAGATCCCTAAGGGCCGATTCACATGTCCATGGATTTCAGATTGAACTCCATCTGCAATGCATGAATTGACCACAGGTGTCCCGACCTGAGCGTAACAGCCTCATAAAAGTATATGGAACTATCATGCTCTAGTTGGGAAAGTCACGGCCAGTCTATGCTTTAGTGGCCCATGCCCAGGCCGATTGGCAAAGATGTCTGAATGAACGCTAACACTGTTTTTCTGGTTTTCTCCAGTGCTGACCTTTGGAGACAGCTTTGTTTTTATGGTAATCTTAAAAGCTTCATTCAAAAAGCTTCTGATTGATTGCATCAATGAGTTCGTCCTTGTTTCCACTTATTAGGTCATCTGTTTTTTCTCTTGCAGTTGAGGAATCTAATGGTGGGTTTACACACACCAATTTATCTGTTCAATATCTGAACCAATCTCTGGTTGCAGTGAAATCATGGATACATTGCTCCATTTTGTGGCTGTGTACAACATGGAGCAATGTATCCATGATTTCACTGCAACCAGAGATTGGTTCAGATATTGAACAGATAAATTGGTGTGTGTAAACCCACCATTAGGGATAAGGTTTCTTCTTATGGGGATTGACATGACAGGTCTGGGAAATGTAATATGCAAATTGCCTCTTCAAAGAGGACTTTAACTCTAGTGCCACCTATAGGAAGTAAATCCAAAAGAGTTTTTTACCAGGCTATTTGCGCTCCCAGAGGTCTATGATCCAAAGCTTTGGATCATAGACCTCTGGGAGCGCAAATAGCCTGGTAAAAAACTCTTTTGGATCTATATTCCTATGGTAACTCGGTCTGAGCTACTTACTAGCTACCAGGGATTTGCAGCATACCGACTACTGAGGAAACCTACGCCTGGATACTTAATGGTCCCTAGTGACCGATACGCAAGTTAACAAGACCTAAAAAAGGTGAGTGCCATCCACATCCACCTACGATCTGATTATACATTTACATTTAGATCGGTGCGCTTTCTTCCTTTCCTTTTCTTCTACCAGAAACCTATAGGAAGTAGCAATCCTAAAACTCAATATTAATTTTTTAATGATCCCTGACATATGATCATGAATGTAAACCAAATCATATCTCATACATTGCAATGATGAGGACAAAAAGTCCAAAACACTGTGTCTAAAAAAAGAAAATATGATTTGTCTTATATCCTTGGTCACACAAAAAGGCTAGTTAAAGGTTCGATATTGACTTTTTGGATTGCTACTTCCAATAGGTGGTACAAGAGTACAAGTCCTCTTCAATGAAGCAAATTGCATATTCTCTTGCAGTGAAACACCAAAAGCAATCTAATGCAAGAAGTGATCCTGTAGTTTACCATTTACATTCCTTAGTAACATCTCTTCTTGAACAGGACCTTTTGAGGAACTATATGCAGCATGTTTCGATCAGGTTTTCCAGTTTTTCAACAAAAACTGGTTTAAAAGTCTTATGACTAGTGATTCTATTTTTACATAAAGGCTCAGGAAACATGATCTAGATGGCACAGATTTATGAAATCCTGACTTTTCCTGTTAGAAGAGTGTAAAACAATGCTCCTTCATGAAGAAAATGAATACACTGTTCTGACATTAAAGGAAATCAGTCACCAGGTATTTGTCACCTTATATGAGAGCAGCATGACGCCGGAAGGGAGGAAATGACCATAGAAGAACTAAGCGGAGGGAGTGAAAGGTGATCTAAGGGCAGGGTTTTAGGTTAGGGAAGAAGTGACATGGGGTCTAGGGTCGTAGTTATAGGTGGGACCTTAGATTAGACTTAAAGAGGACCTGTCACCCCCCTGGTGCTTTCGAAACTGAATGTACCACTGAATGCAGCGTATCTGCCACATTCAGGGAAGGGGCCTCCCATGTTTCTACTTTATAAAATTTAGAGATACGAGTCTGGAGGTACTTACTGATTATGGAGTCCTCGCTGTTCCCGGGGGTCCGCCCCTCCTCCTTCCTCTCTGTGCCACCTCCTGCCCGAGACATCATCGCTAGAGCCCACTCTGCTACAGATTATGCTGTATGCAAGGTGGGCTCCGGTGATGATGTCAAGGGCAGGAGGTGGCACAGAGAGGCAGGCGGCACAGAGAGGAAGGAGGTGGGGAGGATACCCGGGAACAATGAGGACTGCATAATCAGTAAGTCCCTCCGGACTTCTTATCTCTAAACTTTATAAAGTGCTTTTTACAGGTTACAGGGCTGGTAGAAACATGGATGACCCCTTCCCTGAATGCAGCAGACACGCTGCATTGAGTGGTGCTTTCAGGGGGTTGACAGGTCCTCTTTAAATACAACTGACTTAGGGGGAGAGCCCTCTGTGACCTTGGACTCTTGGAGCAGCAAGTCCCACCCACTCTCCCTATGAAGAAACTTTGAGTCACGGTGTAGATTATTGGCGGCCTTAGTGGGTCCTTGAAGTTGGTTAAAATTCGGGATTGGGGGGTCATTAAATAGGTGACTCACTCTTTTTTTTTGGATGGTAATTTAATGGTGGTCAGGTGAAAATTTTGGATGCTACCCGGCAATGTCATAGAAATCACCAGATTTTGTAGCTTCGAGGACTTCACCAATTAGTTAAATGGAGGTTGGTTTAGAATGGGGGGATGAGGTAGGAGATTAGTGTTGGTGGTTAGGTTACAAGATCGACCATTCCAGAGTCGTATAAAAACAAAGACCCTTACTTCAGCGATGTGTCACTTACTGACCTGCTTATTAAAGTTTTGATAGAATCACATTTTTATCAGCAGTAGATTTTCACTGAAGGACTACTAAACCTGCTACCATGTAGCCAAGCAGATTTATTTGTTCTGTATAGCCCCACCAGTGATTGGCATTTTTCTGTGTACATGGGCAGAAAATTGCCAATCCGTGATGTGGGCAGGGTTATAGAGAGCTCCTCATTCAGAGAACTATTAGTAAAATAGATGGATACAAAAAAGTGCAGATGGGGTCTTGTCTAAGAGATATATTAATAACAAAGCGAACAGATTAGGCTCAACTTTTGTGGCTGTAAAAACTCACAACCACTATTCCAGAATACAACCACGGCTGCAGCAGTCCCCAGACAGTACAATTAATAGTATCAGAAAGAAAAAGGGTTAAAACACAGCACTGCCATGACAAAGATAAAAGATCAACATATTAATAGTAATCTTTAATGTCAATGCATTTTGAAGTATAATACTCCTTCATCAGGACAATATAAATTGCAAAGTTGACATGATTGTCCTGATGAAGGAGTATTGTACTTTAAAATGAATTGACATTAAAGATTACTAGTAAAGTACCTTTACATCCGCTACGGAAAGTTAGAAACCACCGGGTGTCTCACGTGCACGGCACGTTTCAACGGTTCCTAATGGTACCCGATACCGCCTTTACACGCCGCTACAAGGTGCTCCACAGTAGGCTTTTTTTTCCCTGGAGGCAACGACGGTGCAGCAGGTTACCTTCTGTAGAGCACCTTCCCTCATTTACACGCGCTACAGAAGGTAATATGGGAGGACCTGGAGCAGCAGGACAACACATAAGTGCCAGAGTTGTGGATTATGAGACGCTCGTACGGTGATTGGACAATGCAATAGCATCATGATTGGCCAGCCAGCGCAGGAAGGCTGGCTAATACATGATGCTATTGCAATTGTGTAGTGTGAATGTCAGCTCTTAAATATGCCGCCCTATGCAGGGACAACCAATCGTAACGCAGGAGCTTCCACCAATGATCGCTGATGGGGCGCGGTATCCCAGAGGCTATGTCACGCCCCAGGGAGTTCATTAGGTGTCAAAAAAACCTTCCTGTTCCTCGATTACACGCCGCTACCATCGGGTTGAAACCAACCTGTTTTTGAGCACTGCTGAAAGACAGGTGTCGACAGTGACCGGTGGCAACAACCTGAATTACACGCCGCTACCTCGCGGTGTTTTGATGGTACAAGATACAATTATCTCCGACACCCGGTGGTTTCTAGCCTTCGGTAGCGGCATGTAAAGGTACCTTAATATATCAGTCTTTTACCTTCGTCATGTCAGTGCGGTGTTTTAACTTTTCTTCCTGACACTTTTAACATTTGTAGAATACTGGAGCAGTTAAAACAATGAATGTATCAAAATGATAGCAAGCAGCCCTGCAAGTGTCCCATCACTGAAATCATGGTCTCTACCCCTACATTATATTGCTTTCAGATACACAGCAAAAATCTGGTCACAAATTCTCTTTAAGTGGACAAATAAATGATACTGGGGTCTCACTGTGTTGTAACATTTGTAGAAGCTAAACAAGCACAAGTGCATCTCAATAAATTAGAATATCACCAAAAAGACAATTTATTATAGTAATTCAATACATAAATGGAAATGCATATATTATATAGTTATTACAAACAGAGTGATCTATTCCAAGCATTTGTTTTGTTAATGTTGATGATTATGGCTTTCAGCCAATGAAAACCCAAAAGTCATTATCTCAGAAAATTAGAATATTATATAAGACCAACTGAAAAAATTACTTTTAACTCATTGATGTTGGCCAAATGAAAAGTATGTATAATAAATGCACTCAATACTTGGTCGGGGCTCCTTTTGCATGAATTACTGCATCAATGCGGCATGGAGGTGATCAGCCTGTGGCACTGCAGAGGTGTTATGGAAGCCCAGGTTGCTTTGATAGCAGCCTTCAGCTCATCTGCATTGTTGGGTCTGATGTGTCTCATCTTCCTCTAGCAATACCCATAGATTCTCTATGTGGTTTAGGTCAGGTGAGTTTGCTGGCCAATCAAGCACACTGATAATGTGGTTATGAAACCAGATATACTTCTGGCAGTGTGGCAAGTGCCAAGTCCTGCTGTAAAATGAAATTTCCATCTCCAAAACGCTTGTCAGCAGAGGGAAGCATGAAGTGCTCTAAAATTCCTGGTAGATGGCAGCACTGACTTTGGTCTTAATAAAACAGAGTGGACCTACACCATAGATGACATGGCTCCCCAAACCATCACTGATTGTGGAGACTTCACACTAGACCTCTATCAGCTTTGATTGTGTGCCTCTCCACTCTTCCTCCACACTCTGGGACCCAAGAGTCCCTTTGTCGTATAGAAAAAGACTATTGCTATTAAAGATTTGCAATAATAATAAGGAGCTCCGTTGGGCCCATGAGCTTCAAGTTACGCCACTGGGTAAGGCTGTGTGCACACGGTGCGTTTTTGTATGTGTTGTAATGCCGTTTAGTCACAAATCTGCATTCCTATTCTGAAGTGTTGTGCACATGTTTCTATTGTTCCTTGCAGATATGGTGCAGAAAAAATTTCAGCATGTCAGTTGTTGAGGTGTTGTTTCGCAACGTTTTTTACTCATTGACCTCACTGTAATCATGACAAAGGCTGATCTATTCACACAGTGCGCATTTGGTGCATTTATTACCAATAACCACTTGCCTAGTGAAAATTTCTGAAAATGTAATTATTATTATCTCTCTCTCACAATCACTCTCACTCGCCCTTTCTCTCTCTCTCCCAACTCTCGCCTAATAAAATAGAAACACAACCAAGAAACAAACGCATGTTAACATGGTAAACGGCACCACGAAGCGCAACTAAAACATATGGGATTTTTTTTGGTGCATTTTTCGGTCATGAGATTTAGTGCACCAAATTCCTGCACCAAATCGTAGAGTGCGCCCTCCTACATTGCTCCATTCTGTAAGGAATTAGACTATTTTCATATGTGGTGGACATATTGTAAAAATGTTACAACACAAAGTAAAAAACATCCTGTTTATATGTGTAGCTAGAATTATTTCTCAAAAGTATCTTGATAGAGGGCTAGAAGAGCACTGATCTGATCCCAAGCACTGTCTAATGAACTATACTGATGAAGGCCATTGCTGGCAGAAACGTGTTGTTTGTTCCTAGTAAAGTGTCCCAATAAATTTGATATTGAGAAAAATATCTCATCTCTAACCATCATTATCCTACGGAAGTGCCGAAAAAGGGAAATCTTCTCTTCACTCCAATATTCACATGCAAGCCTGTACCAAGGCTGACATAGGTCCCACATTTGTGCTCCAGACCGAAGGATTGCAAAGAGCTGATCCACTATATGGATCGTTTGAGTGAAAAATCAAGACATCTACAGGGGTGAGTGCGAAAAACAAAATGTGTTACAACAGATGCACATATATTCCTCTACACTTACACTCTGCACCCCTTGTCTCCCCTTTTATCCCTCTTTATATCGCTATGAGGATTTGTAGACATACAATATGCAATTTGCAGTGGATGAATTTTTATGAAATCTCATCAACAGGCTGCAGAAAAAATGACTAGTGCTGCACATCTGACATGCACTAGAGTTTCATGAAAATACTTGTCCTGCCTTGTTCTGACTGTCAGTCTGGTCCTCAGTTGTGGATGGACCAAGATTGTCTTTGGTTCTCCTGGCATTCACTAGACTGAGGACCACTTTACACACACCAACTTATCTGTCCAACTTCTGATCAACTTACAGGTTGCAGTGAAATCATGGACACATTGTTCCATTTTGTGGCTGTGTACAAATGGAACAATGTGTCCATGATTTCACTGCAACCAGTAAGTTGGTCAGAAGTTGGACAGATAAGTTGGTGTGTGTAAAGTGGCCATCAGCGTTACCATGTTAGGCCTGTTCACAAGGCCTCATGCCATGTTATTACATACACTCGAGGATTAATGTATGCCGGAGGCGCTCAAATTGCTGGCAGCAAAAGTGAAAATTGCCATAGAGCACAAGTCTAGATACTTAACAAGAACAGCACTAATGATTTAGCTCAGCTCTAAGGCTATGTGCTCGCTGGGCATTTTTGATCCATCTTTGGTGCTTCATTTTTTTTGAAGATGCAGCCACAACAGATATTCTAAATAGAGCATAAATGCCTGTGGGCACATAGCCTAACATGCACAGGTTGTTCTTTATCATGTGAGCTTTCCTAAAAATATATATTTTTTAAAATTATATTAAATACTGCTACTAACAATAAAAAGAGATTATATATTATTTCTGGCTTCTCTAAACTTCACACAAATAAAAACTAATATAACAAACAAAACCATATACACAACATATATTTATTTTTTTTTTAAATCAATAATGAAAATTACAGTTTAAAAACTGAAAGGAAAGGGGTAAAGCTCATAACTTCATTATGTCCCTTTAGATGAACACAGTCCACCTTTATTTTCCATCTGGATTCCAACTGTAACAATTTGTTTTTCCAATCCTCTCCTCATTCATCTGGTAGAACATGATCAAGCCCCCTAACTTTAAGAAGATTCGAATCACATCCATGGACTGCTTTAAAATGTCTTAGGAATGGTTTTGATTCACCATTTTCATTCATTGAGGAAGCATGTATAATATCATGGACATACTCCCTCACCCTTACTACCAGCTGTCTGGAGGTCAGGCCTATATAGATAATACCGCAGGGACAGGTGGAAAGATAAATCCTATAATCAGTGCTACAAGTTAAGTGCTGTATAACTTTAAATTCCCTCAGACCATCACTTGAAGAAATTCCCTCTGATCGAACCATGTTGGGGCAAGAAATACAATTCCCACATGGAAAAAACCCTACTTAAGGTACCCTCACACGTAACGATATCATTGCCGATATCATTCAAAAGTCACGTGTTTTGTGACGCTTGAACAATGTCGAAACAACATCGTTGTGTGTGACACTACAAACGATGAACGATCAGTCAGCTGATCGTTCATCGTTTGATTTGGGGTCCTGTCCTCAAATCAATCGCTGGTCGCCGGGTGGACACGCAGCATTGCTGCGTGTGACACCGGGAGACGACCAATAAGCCAGCTCCCAGCGCCTCTCTGCAAGCGCTGGGAGCTGGTATCCAATCCAAGGTAAACTGCAGGTAACTAGGCAGCACGCGCTGCCTAGATACCTGATGTATACCTTGGTTACCAGCCTTCTCAGCTCACCGGCTGGTATCCAAGGTACACAGCGGGTAACTAGGGACATAGTTACCCGCTGTGTACCTTGGATACCAGCCTGTGAGCGGAGAAGGCTGGTAACCAAGGTATTCATCAGGTATTTAGGCAGTGCATGCTGCCTAGTTACCTGCAGTTTACCTTGGAGACCAGCCTGCTCCCGCTTACCACAGGCTGGCAGCGGGAGCAAGACATCATGGAAATGATATTTTAATCGTTTCCACGATGTCTCTGGTCCATTGATCGCTGGTGAGTCTGCCTTTGTGACAGCTCACCAGCGATATGAATGATATTGTTAGCGATCGCACATGCATGTGATCACTAACAATATCGTTCATCGCATCGCTGCATGTGACGTCACCTTTAGGGTCTTTGGATTATTCACAACTTCAAAGAGGGAAAATACTGCTGGTTGTGTTTCTCTGTGTTTGCCAGAGTGCAAGTAATGTACCTTTCTGTTGCTTGGCAACGCTGACTGCGTGTGTGTCTTAAACTAGGGCCACATTAGCGCTGTGGCCTCCATCATGGGGGATCCCCAAAGACCCGGATTTCCGCAGCATTAACGCAGAATTACCATAGTGTACTGCTGCCTTAACGCTGCCAATAGATAGGGGTGACAAAAGCCACAGCGCATGCAAACGCTGGCGCATAAGTGCTGGACTTTTAAATCTTGCACTATTACATAGCGCACAGGAAAACGCGGAAAGTAGAATTTTCCTGTGTGGTACGAAATAACGCGAGATTTCAAACTTCGACACTTATATGACAGCATTTGCATGCACTGTGTCCACAACGCTAATGTGGCGCTAGCCTTAGTGTGTTACTCAGGGTAGGCATCTCACTGGCCTAACGAAATGGCAAGTGGTGGCAGCAATAACATAGTAACATAGTAACATAGTTTTTAAGGTTGAAGGAAGACTTTAAGTACATCTAGTTCAACCCATAGCCTAACATGTTGATCCAGAGGAAGGCAAAAAAAAACATGTGGCAACACTAAGCTCCACATTGGGGAAAAAAATTCCTTCCTGACTCCAGATATGGAAATCAGACTAGTTCCCTGGATCAACGCCCTATCAAAGAATCTAGTATATACAGTGTTGGCCAAAAGTATTGACACCCCTGCCATTCTGTCAGATAATACTCAGTTTCTTCCTGAAAATGATTGCAATCACAAATTCTTTGGTATTATTATCTTCCTTTAATTTGTCTTCAATGAAAAAAACACAAAAAAAAATTGTCCTAAAGCCAAATTGGATATAGTTCCACACCAAACATAAAAAAGGGGGTGGACAAAATTATTGGCACCTTAGAAAAATCATGTGATGCTTCTCTAATTTGTGTAATTAACAGCACCTGTAACTTACCTGTGGCACCTAACAGGTGTTGGCAATAACTAAATCACACTTGCAGCCAGTTGACATGGATTAAAGCTGACTCAACCTCTGTCCTGTGTCCTTGTGTGTACCACATTGAGCATGGAGAAAAGAAAGAAGGCCAAAGAACTGTCTGAGGACTTGAGAAACCAAATTGTGAGGAAGCATGAGCAATCTCAAGGCTACAAGTCCATCTCCAAAGACCTGAATGTTCCTGTGTCTACTGTGCGCAGTGTCATCAAGAAGTTTAAAGCCCATGGCACTGTGGCTAACTTCCCTAGATGTGGATGGAAAAGAAAATTGACAAGAGATTTCAACGCAAGATTGTGCGGATGGTGGATAAAGAACCTCGACTAACATCCAAACAAGCTCAAGCTGCCCTGCAGTCCGAGGGTACAACAGTGTCAACCCGTACTATCCGTCGGCGTCTGAATGAAAAGGGACTGTATGGTAGGATACCCAGGAAGACCCCACTTCTTACCCCGAGACATAAAAAAGCCAGGCTGGAGTTTGCCAAAACTTACCTGAGAAAGCCTAAACCTTTTTGGAAGAATGTTTTCTCTTTTTGGGCAAAGGCATCAACATAGAGTTTACAGGAGAAAAAAAGAGGCATTCAAACAAAAGTACACAGTCCCTACAGTCAAACATGGAGGAGGTTCCCTGATGTTATGGGGCTGCTTTGCTGCCTCTGGCACTGGACTGCTTGACCGTGTGCATGGCATTATGAAGTCTGAAGACTACCAACAAATTTTGCAGCATAATGTAGGGCCCAGTGTGAGAAAGCTGGGTCTCCCTCAGAGGTCATGGGTCTTCCAGAAGGAAAATTGACCCAACACACACTTCAAAAAGCACTAGAAAATGGTTTGAGAAAAAGCACTGGAGACTTCTAAGGTGGCCAGCAATGAGTCCAGACCTGAATCCCATAGAACACCTGTAGAGAGATCTAAAAATGGCAGTTTGGAGAAGGCACCCTTCAAATATCAGGGACCTGGAGCAGTTTCCCAAAGAAGAATGGTCTAAAATTCCAGCAGAGCATTGTTAGAAACTCATTGATAGTTACCGGAAGCGGTTGATCGCAATTATTTTGGCTAAAGGTTGTGCAACCAAGTATTAGGCTGAGGGTGCCAATACTTTTGTCCAGCCCATTTTTGGAGTTTTGCGTGAAATGATCAATGTTTTGCTTTTTGCTTCATTCTCTTGTGTTTTTTTCATTGAAGACAAATTAAATGAAGATAATAATACCAAGGAATTTGTGATTGCAATCATTTTCAGGAAGAAACTGAGAATTATCTGACAGAATTGCAGGGGTGTCAATACTTTTGGCCAACACTGTATAACTGGTAATATTATAGTTTTCAAGAAAGGCATCCAGGCCCTTCTTAAATGTTAGTAGTGACTCACTCATTACAACATCATGTGGAAGAGAGTTCCATAGTCTCACTGCTCTTACAGTAAAGAATCCGCTTCTGTGATTATGATTAAACTTTCTTTCCTCCAGACGTAGAGGATGCCCCCTTGTCCCAGTCTCAGGCCTAAGAGTAAAGAGATCATTAGAAAGTTCTCTGTACTGTCCCCTCATATATTTATACATTATTATAAGATCACCCCTAAGCCTTTGTTTCTCCAAGCTAAATAACCCCAAGTTTAATAACCTGTCTTGGTATTGCAGACCCCTTAGTCCTCTAATGACTTTTGTCGCTCTTCTCTGGACCCGCTGTAGTTCAGCTATGTCTTTCTTATACACCGGAGACCAGAATTGTACACAGTATTCTAAGTGTGGTCGCACTAGTGACTTGTTTAGAGGTAAAATTATGTTCTCCTCATGAGCATCTATGCCTCTTTTCATGCACCCCATTATTTTATTTGCCTTTGCAGCAGCTGCCTGACACTGGCCACTAAATGTGAGTTTGTCATCTACCCATACACCCAGGTCTTTTTCAGTGACAGTTTTGCCCAGTGTTTTACAATTAAGCACATAATTATACCTTTTGTTTCCTCTGCCCAAGTGCATGACTTTACATTTATCCCCATTAAAGCGCATTTGCCATTTAGCAGCCCAAGCTTCTAGTTTACATAAATCCTCCTGTAATATAAAATTGTCCTCCTCTGTATTGATTACCCTGCAGAGTTTAGTGTCATCTGCAAATATTGAGATTCTACTCTGCATGCCCCCTACAAGGTCATTAATAAATATATTAAATAGAAGCGGGCCCAACACTGACCCCTGTGGTACCCCACTGTTAACTGTGACCCATTCTGAGCGTGTTCCATTAATAACCACCCTTTGTTTCCTATCACTAAGCCAGTTCTTAACCCACTTACACATATTTTCCCCTATCCCCATTGTCCTCATTTTATGTATCAACCTTTTGTGTGGCACCGTATCAGAAGCTTTTGAAAAGTCCATATACACCACATCCACTGCATTTCTTTGGTCCAGTCCAGAACTTACTTCTTCATAGAAGCTTATCAGATTAGTTTGACAGGAACGGTCCCTCGTAAAACCATGTTGATAATGGGTCATGAGGTTATTTTTGTTCAGATACTCCAGTATAGCATCTCTTAGAAAACCCTCTAGGATTTTACCCACAGTAGAGGTTAAGCTTACTGGCCTATAATTTCCAAGTTCAGTTTTTGTCCCCTTTTTGAATATTGGCACCACATTTGCTATACGCCAGTCCTGTGGTACAGACCCTGTTATTATGGAATCTTTAAATATTAAAAATAATGGTCTATCTATAACAGTACTTAATTCCTGCAGCACTCTGGGGTGTATCCCATCCGGGCCCAGGGATTTGTCAATTCTAGTGATTTTTAGACAATGCCATACTTCCTGTTGGGTTAAGCAGGTGACATTTAATTGAGAATTTTTGTTATCACTGATCATATTGTCTGTCATGGGATTTTCTTGTGTAAATACTGTTGAAAAAAAGTCATTTAGCATATTGGCTTTTTCCTCATCCTCATCCACCATTTCACGCAGACTATTTTTAAAGGGGCCAACACCATCATTTTTTAGTTTCTTACTATTTATGTAGTTAAAAATTATTTTGGGATTATTTTTACTTTCTCTGGCAATGAGTCTCTCTGTCTCAATCTTTGCTGCCTTGATTTGCTTTTTACAGATGTTATTTAATTTTCTGTATTTATTTAATGCCTCATCACTACCTACTTGCTTTAATTCCCTAAATGCTTTTTTTTTGTCACTTATTGCACCTCTTACCGCTTTATTTAGCCATAGTGGTTTCCTCCTATTTCTAGCAAGCTTATTCCCATAGGGTATATATTGTGCACAGGTCCTATTCAGGATGCTAATAAACATCTCCCATTTGCTTTGTGTACTTTTATGTCTCAGGACATCGTCCCAGTTTATTGCACTAAGATCATCTCTCAACCGTTGGAAATTTAGTGTCCTTGTAGCCCCTCAACTACACACCTTAGTAAAGGATACTTGAAAACTTATTATGTTATGATCACTATTACCCAAGTGACCTCCAACCCGTATATTTGATATGCGGTCCGACCTGTTGGTTAATATTAGGTCCAGCAGTGCCCCCCTTTTTGTTGGGTCCTGAACCAGTTGTGAAAGATAATTGTCTCTCATGGTTTTCAAAAACATATTACCTTTGCTGTAACTGCAGGTTTCTGATCCCCAATGTATTTCAGGGTAGTTGAAGTCCCCCACAATAATGATTTCTCCCTGAGTCGCTGCTTCATCTATTTGCTTTATGAGGATATTCTCCTCCACTTCCATTATTGCTTGGGACTTATAACAAACCCCTATCAGTAATTTATTATTTTTTCCCCCTCCCCTTATCTCCACCCACAGGGACTCTACATTTCCATGAGATTCACCTATATTATCACAAAGGGTGGGTTTTAAGGATGATTTTACATATAAACATACACCTCCTTCTCGCTTATTTGTACGATCATTTCTGAACAGACAATAGCCCTGTAAATTAACAGCCCAGCAATGGCTCTCGTCCAGCCAAGTCTCCGAAATCCCCACCATGTCATAATTATTTTCCAACAAAATCAATTCTAATTCCTCCATTTTATTGGTGAGACTTCTGGCATTAGTGTACATGCACTTTATGCATCTCTCTTTAGCTCTATTCCTTCCTACTATATTGATATAGAAAAGAGGAAAGAGCGACAATTCAATATAATGCAATATCAAATTTATTAAGGTTAAAACCAGCATGACAAGACATGGGAAACAGAGGGACCGAAGTCCACAACCCACAAGTGGAAGGCACCCACCAATTAGGACAATTATACAGAAAGAACAGTTAATTATTAGTATAAAGTGCTGGTACAGTGCAAGTTAGTTGATTTGTTGTATAAACCTAAACTCAATAAATATTGAGTAGTCAGCGGTCAAACTGAAGATATACATGTAGAGTTGCATATGCACAGGTTAATTCATGCTGTATTAGGAACTATATTGGTCCAATATGTACATGTACACATATCCAGCGTTAACAATCAGCCAAACTTGAAGGAGGCTATCAAATAACCAATTCAGTAGAGTTGCTGTTTGGATCCTCAGTTAAGAGGCGCTGACAAACATGGGGCTATAATAAATGCATGATATTTCTGTCCCTAAAACCAGGAATAGTAATGGTAATCAGGGCAGGAGGAACCAGCACTGGTTCTATCAGTTAGTGGCTTACCTAATGGTACATAGTCCAAAGTGTGGGTGCCGACCCCAACAGCTGTTTCGATTGACCTTCGTAACTTCCTACTATATTGACTGTTCTAACCCCACCCCCCATGCCATCCCCAATTTTATTATTTGTGCCCAGGTTACTATTTACACTATCTTCCCCTCCTATACAATGAATACCCTCCCCCCAATCCCTAGTTTAAACACTCCTCCAACCTTCTAGCCATTTTCTCCCCCCAGCACAGCTGCACCCTTCCCATTGAGGTGCAGCCCGTCCCTAGCATAGAACCTGTAGCCAACAGAGAAGTCAGCCCAGTTTTCCAGGAACCCAAACCCCTCCTTCCTACACCAATTCCTGAGCCACTTATTTATCTCCCTAATCTCCCGTTGCCTCTCTGGTGTGGCACGTGGTACAGGCAGTATTTCAGAGAATACTACCTTGGAGGACCTTGCCTTAAGCTTGCAGCCTAATTCCCTGAAATCATCTTTAAGGACCCTTCCACCTACCTCTAACTTTGTCATTTGTGCCAATGTGCACCATGACTGCTGGGTCCTCACCAGCCCCTCCCAGTAATCTGTCAACCCGATCAGCGATGTGCCGGACTCGAGCGCCAGGTAGGCAGCACACTGTTTGACGATCCCTGTCTTTGTGACAGATTGCCCTATCTATTCCTCTAATGATTGAGTCCCCCACTACCAGCACCTGTCTGGCCTGCCCTTCTCTTCTGTTTTCCTCCTTACTGGCTTACTCCTTTGGCTTTCAGAGGTCATGCTCTGCTGCAGCAGTGCTATCCCTGTACTGACACCCCCTCATCTGCCAACATAGCAAATTTAAGTCTGGTGTGATTGTGTGAACTGGCTGTGTGATACCCTTAAAGTGGTTGTCCAGTCTAAAATGATAATTCTGCAGTCACTGTATGTGATTGCAGAATTCCTCCCAGGGTATGCACTGTCCACTGCGAGGATTCACTGTTTTGTAAGCCGGAAATTAACCCCAATTATGTGGTATACATGTTCCCGGCAAAACAAGACTAGTGGGAGCTGCCTCGCTCAATACAAGTGGAGTGAGTGTGTCCAACTAATGGGCGCAGCCTTGTTCCATACAACTGTATTGAGCCACAGTGGTCGGGAACATGCATACCACATAACTGTGTTCCATTCCCGGTTTAGAAACTGCAAATCCTCGAAGCACACAGTGCGAGTTATGAGGATTGATAATGCTGCAGTCACACAGAGTGACTGTATCTCAGAGTGACTGCATTATCATTTTAGACCGGACAACCCTCTTAACTCCGTGTCAACCTATAATTAAGTGGATGAGTGAGTGTGAGAAGTAGAGTTCCCATTTATAGTCACATCCAAGTCACATGTGCAGAGATTAGGCGCTGTTTGCATCACATATTTTTGTCTGTCTCCTGTTCTGGTCAATTGTATGTGTTTTTGTGTATATTGTAATAAAAGCTTAGAGTCTGGAAAAGTGTAATCTTACTATACAAGCTTTTAAAACTGCCACTGAATAAAAGGCAAACAAAGCATACAATGTCTAATAATATTGATACTGTAGTATAAACAGATTAACCATTGTAATACAGCCATGTCATAAAAGAGACATCAGTTCTACAAAGGAGGGATGAACTAATATAGTACAAACTATTATCAAGACACTAAGTTATGTCTAAGGACACTATTACACAACACAAAAGAGAATAGTCACAGGGCACCCTAAGTTAAATTGAGCCCATACCTCTATTTTGTTTCACTCAAGTTCAGTGGTAATTACATAAGCCATTAATAAACACTTTAAGAAACTGAAACTTTCAGATTATTTTAATTCTTTAAAATTTGTTCTGAACTTGCTGTGATGTGGACAGGTAGTAAAGATTAAATAGGTCTAAGGACATATAAAGACTCAATAAAAGCTAGCAAGATCTGATAATTATATTATTATTATTATTTATACAGAGTCAACATTTTCCACAGCAATTTACAATTCAGCGGGAACATATACAAACAATATCAGACATTACAAAGTAACATTTAATTCAATAATTCAGAAAAGTTAGATTAGAAAAGTGATTGATTGGCCAGCCTAGAAAGACGTGTTTAAAGGGTTTGTTCAAAATGTTGGACACTCACCATTAAGAAGATTCTTTGAGGAAGTCCATTCCAGCGAACTGGTGTAGCGTGAGAAAAGCCTTGGCGATAAGAGTGGTAGGTTCAAATTATCGACAATATTTGTCTTAGGACATCATCAGAAAGGAGACTATACATTTAAGAGGGGAGAGTTTAGTGGAACATAGACTGATTAGCATTTTTTTTTACAGTATTCAAGAAAAGAATATACAGCAATAGTAAGGGTACCTATACACGCCGCAATCTCACCTGGGAATCCTAAAGGAGATATGTCGCCCTGGAGCAATCACCGTGTAATTGCCTCACAGTTGCGGCATGTGATTGGGGAATTTCGTGGTGATAAATCGCCTCTCGCCTGTCGCCTGATTCCTGAGCACTGCTCTGAAATCAGTCGCAATCATGAAGACAATATTTGCATGTTGTGGTGTGTGATAGGGCGATAGTGATGGAAGCAGCATTGCCTAGGATTTCCCGTAGGCGTGCCTCAGCGTGCTGGACTCCGTGCCCCGTCTGAACTGATTGGTGTTGGCTAGTGTGTTCCCATTGGCTGTCAGTTGACACCGCGCCATATTTGAGCGTGTATTGGTGCCAAACTCCACTAGACAATGGCGTCATGTATTAGCCAGGCTTCCTGAGCAGACTGACCAATCGTAACAGTGTTGCGTTGACCAATGAGCATGTATGGGGCACGGTGTAAACCACTGTGGCATGCCTATCACCTCGCTGAACATGTATGCCCACATTGTCTTTGGAATTGCGGCGTGTGAAGCTGCGATGGAATGAGGCAAGATCGTTTCCCCTATAGGTGAGGCGACTTCCGGAGCGACACATCGCCTTACTTTCAGGGCAAGATTGTAGCGTGTGATGCCGCCATCGGCGATCTGAGGTGACCATGAAAAACGTGCATGCGCATGTTAGATCGCCTCATATCGCCAGGCGATATTGCGGCGTGTGAAGGTACCCTAAGAGTTTTGCAGTTTCAATGGTAAGAAAAGATCAGATTCTGAACATATTTTTGAGGTGTAAGTGACATGAACAAATGAGTGATTGGATATAGAGAGCAAAGGAAAGTCATAAACCAAATATAATCCCAAGGCAGTAGGCCCGCTGCCTGGGAGAACTGGAAATATCAGGATTCAGTAAGATAGGGTTAAAACAAAAGTAGTTCAGTTTCGGAAAGTTTTAGTTTTAGACAGTGGATAATCACTTGTATTTTCTAGTAGTTCATAGTTAATGTTAGGAGATGTATAATGTATATAATTCAGTGTCCGCAGCATAGTGATGGTACTGAAAGCCAAATCTGCTGTTAGTTTGTCCAATAGGGGCACTATATAGAGAATAAATGGGAGGGGGTGCAAAAACTATAGTCACATAGGAAACACAAAATTAAGGGTTAGAGGAGAGCAAGACAAGTCAGCAAATGATACCCTAAAAGAGCAGTTAAAGAGGAAGCAAAAAAAAACCAACAAGAAATGTGAAATGATTAAGCTTTTACATAAAAAGTACAGTTCTGATAAGAATAATGGGAAAAAGAGAAAATAAGGTGATATACAAGTATATAAAATATTTCTAAAATAAATAAGAAATAACAGAACATGTGTAAAGGTTTCGCTCAATAGTCACTCTTCTGTTCCCTGAGGGTAAGGTACTTATAGAGCATATTCAGACCAGGTTGACCCAGCCTGTGAACACCTTTTAATTGTTCAGTCTTTTTATCTGGGCTCATATTTCCAGAGTGGTCTATATTTTAAATAGGAAAATCACAGGTCTGTAATCGGACTTTGAACTAATAAGGGGGCAAGCACATTCAATATAAAATAGTTCATTTTCTTCCATTATCTCTTACTATAGGAAATGAGACTGCACAGTTGGATAACCAAATCCATCTTGCCATAATAATAATTTTTAGTTATATAGCACCAAACACATTCTGCAGCTCTTTACAATTCAGAGAGGACATGAACAGACAATGAGACTATACAGAATAACAAAAATTCAACAGACACCATGAGGAGTGAGGTCCCTGATCGCAAGATTACAATGTATGAGGAAATAGGGGAGACACAAAAGGTAACAGGTAAAACGTGCTTGTCATGTAAGATCCTGCCATCAATATAAAAAATAGGGGATTCACATAATGCTGCATGAAGCTGTCATCAGCCAGGAAATGCAAATATATAGATAAAGTGCTATTAAGTGCATGGATTCAACCTGTAAACGTGAGATAAATGCGCATAGGGTCTTATCCTTTTTACAAAGGGTTATAGCGGTGTATATTAGAACTGCTCACCTGGCTCAGTTGTGTCACCCACAACCGTATAATCGCCTGTAAGATGGCTTGTAGAGAATGGCTGCTGCAGGGCCGCACCTTCCTGAGGAAGGAGCTCGGATAGAGGCTCTGAAACGCGTAGGATAAAATAAAGAAACATCTGCCCAGTTAACTCCTTGTTTCCTGGTGATTCCTGGTGGCAGCGCGGGCAATTCGGCATTTTGTCCCATTACAGCATTAAGTGCATGGAGGATGTAAACAGATGATACAAGGATACATTTTTTGGAAGAAAATTTTGTAAGGGGCAGAATGGAAAGAGTTAGATAAGTGAGGTAAGGCAATTGACTTACTTACTTAGTATTACTTAGTAATTGATTATGTGGCACCCCAAGGGTTAATGTGCCACAGAAACATCAACACAGGTTTACTCCCCACACAACACTACACTAGAAAGTGGGAGGAGTTTAGGTGACACCTGCACTAGTGGGAGGAGCTAAGTTGTTTACCACAGAGCAGGAGTGACAGTTAGTTTCAGTTTGAGTCTGGAGCAGGAGCAGAGTCAAGTAGAAGTGGAGGTCCTGAGAGGTCTGAGGAGAGGAGACAGAGGAACAGAGGAACATACCCGGGATAAAGATTTACCCCAAAAACCTAACCCCGGAGAGGCGCTTAAGACGGATACCGGATCCGAGGCTGTGCCTGAGACAGACAGGACAGTAAACACTGGGATAGTGAAGGTCCACCATCTTCACAGCACCATAGCAAAGCAACACGGAGGGGTCAGTGACACAGAGGACTCAAGTTGCCCAGCATATTGGTACCCGTGAGCAGAGACAGGGACAGCAGTACAGCTACAAGCAGCAGCAGGGCCACACACAGCGTTTAAGTAGGAAACCAAGGACCCGGTCAGGGTGGGAGCAACCTGGTACAGACTCCGTGGACAATATTGTGATTTACCATCTGCAAGTAAAGACTTGGAAAACAACAGAAACCGTGAGTGTGTGTGATCCTTATACTGAAGCCCCACTTGCCCTCATATACTGCGATTACCTCTACTCTCATCATCTCTACTGCTACCCCTACTCTCCTGCAGCATCAATAACTATTCTCACAGACTTTAACTACTACTACCACTGCCCCGGGGAACCCAGTTCTGCCCACAGGAACTATTCTATCCAAGCTGCTATCCCATCATCCCAGGAGGTTCTGCAGCAGCGGAGGCCCCATTACTGGCCGCATTTAGTGGGTGGCGTCACGAGTGACAAATCCCCTGTAAATAACCCCCCATTTTATTGTGCGGGCCCGGGACACGGTCCGGACCAGGACCGCCGTGACATCCCCCAGCAGTACCCCGGTCCGGCACCGAGTACCCCGTCCCAGTGGGCTCCCCAATTATTCTAAACAAATGCGTTTTCAGAGCCCACTTAAAACTGTGGGTAATGGGAATCAATTAAATTGTTTTTTGTAGTATGTTCCAGAAAATTGGCACAATTACTGAGAAGTCTTGGAGACAGATTGGGAGGTTAAGATTATTGAGGATGTCAATCTTAGATCATTAGCAGAATGGAGGGCATGTGTAAGGCGACAAGATCAACATGAGGGAGGAGATGTAGGGTGGTGCAGAACTGTGGAGGGCTTTGTGCGTCAGAGGGTCAGAGTGATCATTTTATATTGTACTCTGTAGCAGATAGGCAATCAGTGCAATGACTGGCACAGGGTAGAGGCATCGGTGAAACGGTAGTAGAAAGATATGATCCTGGCTGCTGCGTTCAGAATGGATTGGAGAGGGGTGAATGTAGTAAGCAGGAGACTAATTGGTATAGAATTACAATAATCCAGACGAGTATGACCAAGAGCAACAGTAAGGCCGGCTTCACACCACGGTGAAGTACGATCTGGGGCTGTCAGGGGTGAACCTGACAACCCCGGACTGGATTTGCAAACAGAACCGGAGGGCAAATCTGCCCTCCAGTCCGGTGTGTAGTCGAATGCTGCAGAGCTCAGCTGTCCCCTGCGAAGTGGTGCTGAACCGCTTCCCAGGGGACAGCTCCCTGGTACTGAAGTTCAGTGTAGCTCATGCTGAACTTCAGCCGCAGGTGTCCGGTTCCCAGATCCTCACAGATCGGGGCAATCTGGGCCCATAGACTCCCATGTTAGGGAGCGCCGGATTGACCCAGATCCTGGAGAATCCAGGAGAATCTGGGAGAATCCAATTTGGGGAGATTTTTCTCCCTGGACACAAAAATGCTGCATGTTCCGTTTTTATGTCCGGGAAGAAAAATTTGATTCCTCCCGGATTCTCTCGGACACATGGAAACCAGATGGCAAAGAGCTGCCATCTGGCTACATCCGGCCCCAGAGGATACTATGGGGCCAAAATCCGGTCCGGGGCTGTCTGGTTTACACTGGACAGCCCCGGATCGGATTGTGCCGAGGTGTGAAGCCGGCCTAAGAGTTTTTGCAATGTAAACAATAAGAAAAGGTCAAATTCTAGAGATGTTTTTAAGGTGTAGGTGACATGAGCGAGTGATCGGATGTAGAAAGTGAAGCAGAGATCTGAGTCAAATAAATTCCCTAGACGGCAGGCATGCTGCTGGGGAGTAATGGTAGAATCACACACGGAAATGGCAATATTGAGTTTAGAAAGGTTAGTTAAATGAGGAAACATGAGAAGTTTAATTTTTGACAAATTCAGTTTGAGGTAGAGAGAAGACATGATGTTAGAGACAGCAGACAGATAATCACTGCTATTTTGTAATAATGCAGCGGTGATGTCATGAGACAAGGTGTATAATTGGGTGTCATCAGCATAGAGATGGTACTGGAAATCAAATTTACTCTTGGTTTGTCCAATAGGAGCAGTGTATAGAGAGAATAGAAGGGGACCTCGGACTGAACCCTGAAGAACGCCAACAGTTAGGGGAAGAGGAGCTGGCAAAGGGTACAGTGGAGGAGCAGTCAGAAAAGTAGGAGGAGAACCTGAAGTGAGTGGTGTCCTTGAGTCCAATAGAATGGAGCATGGTGATGAGTAGCTGATGATCCACAGTATCGAATGCAGCAGAGTGATGCAGGAGAATCAGCAGAGAGTATTGACCATTAGATTTACTTGTTAGCAAATCATTAGACACTTTAGTAAAGGCAGATTCAGTATTAAGGAGTTTAAGGAGCAGAAATCATATTGTAGAGGGTCAAGATGTCTGAGATATAGCAAATGAGGTGTGAGTGGACCATTTATTTCAGAAGTTCAGAGATGAAGGGGACAGGTTTGTAGTTAGCAGTGCAGTTCTGGTCGAGGTATGATTTTTTTAGCAATGGGTGTATGCTGGTGTGTATGAAGGAGAAGGGAAAGATCCAAGATGAGAAAGAGAGATTAAATATTTTAGTTAGGTCAGTGGTGACAACCAAAGAGGAGGCCTGGAGGAGATATGAGGCAATAGGATCACTGGAGCAAGTAGTAAGTCGAGAATATGCAAGGAGTCAGGTAACTTCTTCCTCTGTGACTGGATCGAAGACCAAAAGTGAGCCTAATGTAGTGCAGGAGAATGCATGTTATTATGAGGCTGGGAGGAAATTTACTGTGGATATGCATGTAGTCAATTTATTCTTTTTTAAATAAGCATATTTTAAGAGAGGAAGGGCAGCATTGAATTTTTTAAGAATAAACTTATAATGGATGAAATCTTTGGCCAGATTGGATTTTCTCCATACAGTAGATGTTCAGCGAACCTGGAGCAATTCTGGAGAAAGCTTGTTTGTAGCGTGTGCCAAGTTTGCCGCCATCTGTGTGAGTTGTTCTATGTTTAGGAGGTGCAGCTTTATCCAGGGCATTTTGCAGTGTTTCATTATAGTATGTCAGAGCAGAGTCAGGACATGACAGGTAGGAGGCCAATGATGACTGCAAATTATTTATACCGTATATACTCGTGTATAAGCCGAGTTTTTCAGCACAAAAAATGTGCTGAAAAGTCCCCCCTCGGCTTATACACGAGTCCATATACGGTACCCGGTTGTATACAGCCCCCCCCCCGTGGTATACCGGGCCCCCCCTTGCTGGTGGCAACCTGTAAAGGAAGAGATCATTATACTTATCGTTTCGCTGCCGCCGCTCTGTCACCGTCCGTCACTGCGCTCCTCCTGGTCTTCAAGCTTCCTTCACCGGCGCACAGGAAATGACGTCATTGTCTGTGCGCCGGAGAAGGAAGCTTGAAGACCAGGAAGAGCGCGGTGACGGACGGTGACATAGCGGCGGCGGCGGCGACACGATAAGTATAATGATCTCTTCCTTTACAGGTTGCCACCAGCAAGAGGGGGCCCGGTATACCACGGGGGGGGGGGGGGGGGCTGTATACAACCGGGTACCGCTGTATACAGCTGGGGCTGCTGTATACCCCTCTGGGGCTGCTATATACCCCTCTGGGGCTGCTTTATACCCCTCTGGGGCTGCTGTATACCCCTCTGGGGCTGCTGTATAACCCTCTGGGGCTGCTATATACCCCTCTGGGACTGCTATATACCCCTCTGGGGCTGCTGTATACCCCTCTGGGGCTGCTGTATACCCCTCTGGGGCTGCTGTATAACCCTCTGGGGCTGCTATATACCCCTCTGGGGCTGCTATATACCCCTCTGGGGCTGCTGTATACCCCTCTGGGGCTGCTGTATAACCCTCTGGGGCTGCTGTATAACCCTCTGGGGCTGCTATATACCCCTCTGGGGCTGCTGTATACATCTCTGGGGCTGCTGTATACAGCTCTGGGGCTGCTGTATACCCCTCTGGGGCTGCTGTATACAGCTCTGGGGCTGCTGTATACAGCTCTGGGGCTGCTGTATACAGCTCTGGGGCTGCTGTATATACCACTGGGGAGGCTGCTGTATACTACCACTGGGGAGGCTGCTGTATACTACCACTGAGGGGGCCTGTATACCACACTGCTGGGGGCTGTATACCTGTGCTGGGGTCCACCCTCGGCTTATACACGAGTCAATAGGTTTTCCCAGGTTTTGGGGGCAAAAGTAGGGGGGTCGGCTTATACACGGGTCGGCTTATACACGAGTATATACGGTAAGTTCCTGGGTGTTAACGGCTTGTATTTGTGTTCTTAATAAGTTGACAGTTCTTGACTGAGAATGAAAGAAGGTTGTGGTCAGAGCGTGGAAGAGGGAAATTAGCAAAATAATACACTGAGCAGAGCTGGGAGAAGATCAGGGCCAGCATACATTCATGAGTAACAAACCGAAGCAATCACTGATCTCAGGGAGACCAGTCCAAGAAAACACTGCAGGCAGCCAGCTAAAGCGCTCAATGCAGTGAATTCCAAGGCGCATTGTCCCCTGTGAATTACGATCATGCAAATAAAGTCTGTGGAGCCTTGTTTAGGAGTCTCGACACATGACAAGCCAGATATCCCTCCAGGGAAGGGCCTAGCCATGGGGTGGCTCTTTGAGGAGACCACCATAACCACCATATTAAGTAGCCCTTTGATTCAATATCCAGTTCTTTACAAGCTTAAAGATATGACAAGGGAATACCAAGGGCGCATTGCCCCCAGGGAATTACGAATATGCAAATAAAGTCTGTGGAGCCTCGTTTAGGAGTCTCAACACAGGCAATGCGCCTAGGAATTGACTGTGTTGAGTGCTTTAGCCAGCTGCCCGCTGTGTTTTCTTGGACTGGTCAGCCTGATATCAGTGATTGCTTTGGTTTGTTGGTCTACTAGGCATTGCTCCCACCTAGCCAGAATCCTACTCCACACTGATGAGGGGCAACACCCCAAAACAGCTGTCTGTGGATGGATACCTGGCTTTGGTATTCCCTTGTCATATCTTTAAGCTCGTAGAGAGCTGGATATTGACTCAAAAGGCCACTTCATTTGGTGGTTATGGTGGTCTCCTCAAAGAGCCACCCCATGGCTAGGCCCTTCCCTAGAGGGATATCTGGCTAGTCCTGTGTTGAGACTCCTAAACGAGGCTCCATTGACTTTATTTGTATATTCGTAATTCCCAGGGGGCAATGCGCCAAGTAATTCACTGTGTTGAGCGCTTTAGCTGGCTGCCTGCAGTGTTTTCTTGAACTGGTCTCCCTGAGATCAGTGATTGCTTCGGTTTGTTGGTCTACTAGGTATTGCTCCCACCAAGCCAGAATCCTACTCTACACCGATGAGGGGCAACACCCCGAAACAGCTGTCTGTGGATGAATACCAAGCCTTGGAATTCCCTTGTCATATCTTTAAGCTCGAAAAAAGCTGGATATTGACTCAAAGGGCCACTTAATATGGTGGTTATGGTGGTCTCCTCAAAGAGTCACCCCATGGTTAGAACCTTTCCTGGAGGGATATCTGGCTAGTCCTGTGTTGAGACTCCTAAACTAGGCTCCACAGACTTTATTTGCATATGTTCATGAGTAGCAGAGTAAATAAGTTGTAAAAGGCCAAGAGAGGAGGTTAGCGATAAAAGATAAATGCCAGATTGGGAGAGGAGATTATCATTACGGATGTAGGAATGTCAAACTCCCCCATGATAAGCATGATGAGAGTGGGAAGGTCAAAGGCTAGAAAGAGTGGTATCCAGGTGGCAGAGTGATTTACTAACAGACATAGTACGACACACAACCGCCACTCGCAGAAAAAAGGGAGAATGGCCTGTAAAGTCTGACAGTGTGGACCTTTAATGAAGATAAGTGAGAGAACATGAGGGATGCAGTCTGTTCATTTTAAATGTTGTTTATTTTCTTTCGGGCATTAAGGGGTAATGTCAGTTTTTTCCATGCTGTTGTTGCTATTGCTTTAATCATGTGATGCGGCTAATGACTTCTACCCCACACTTTAAATAGTCACATGATCTATCACCTGTTGTTGCAATTAGAGTTAATTCTCTGCTAGACCCTATTGCTTTGTGGTAGTAGTTCTCTGCTGCTGAAGCTTTCCTGGAGATCCCCTTTACCTATCCCTATATTGTATTACCTGCAGTGGTAAGGCTAGTGCCCTCACCGACCAGTGCACTAGCCAGGGGTACCTTAGGTGACAGAGAAGGTCTAGGTACTTAACAGCGGCAGGGGGGAGGACATTCTCAGGATTTCAGAGTAGAAAGAGAAAGACACAGGTCAGTGTCAGGAGTTGTCCTTGTGTCTGCTCCCTACTGTTAAAGACTTCCTTTCCTTTTTTACCGTCCCACTGTCCATTTATGTAGCGCCATGTGCCAGACATGTTACCTGCTCGCTCATGACAGAATGGATCTGGATGGTTAAAAATTCCCAAAAGAGCATGGGAACTGTACATAGGAGAGAGGAGCAGAGAGGTAAAGATATGGATGGAGTGCACAGACTGTGTGAAAGGACGGTAGAGAAGGAGGATTGAAGCAGCTAGGACATAAATTATATAATACATATGCGGACTCATGTCAAGTAGAAAATGGCTTCTGAGACTCTTTAGAGAAATATGTGTACTACTGGATCTACCACCAAACAAATGTACCCCCGAGCTGTTAATGCACTTGTAATGCAGAATATAGGGATTGGGCTACTGAGAGGAGATGACTGAACTCCTGCCCCTGAAGATACAAGCATATCGGTATACATAATGTGTTTATATATTGCATAAAGTATAAAAATATGTAGATTAATGAGAATGGAAACTAGCATATGATAGTGTGTAGTGTAGCGCAAAATGTAGCAGTTAGAAATGTAAATAATAGGTTGTTGTTAGCAATTGCCCAGTGCTAGGTGACAAGGAAGTAGTTAAAGGGGTTTTCCCATGATGAAAGTTCATTTTAAAGTTCATTGTATTCAATAGTTCTTTGAATAATACTAATTTCCACATTTGGATGTGTTTAAAATAAATGTTCCTGTGCTGAGATTGTCTTATATATGTGTCCCTACTATGTAGTGTGTAATGGATGTGTCTGATCAAATATGGGCATGGTCTGATCATACCACATCTCCTGTACTGAGCTGCTTTGTGGCAGCTATGTTTTTGTGAAATCACAGCCGTTATTTAACCCTTTATATTACCCCAAATGCCACCACACTTGGTCAGTCGGAATGAGCAAGGTAAACATCTAATGAATGTACCAATTTTGGGTCAGCTGCTGGCTGCTATTTTTAGGCTGGAGAGGGCCCAATAATCATGGGACTCCCGAGCATGAGGATATCAGCCCCCAGCTGTGTGCTTGGCTGGGCATCAAAATTGAGGGTGACCCCATGCCATTTTTTAAAAATTATTTAGTTAAATATTTTTTAAAAATGTGTGGGGTCGCCCATATTTTCATATGCAGCCAAGATAAAGCACACAGCTGGAGGCTGCAGCCTACAGCTGTTTGCTTTATGTGCACTGAGTATCAAAATATGGAGACCCCATACCTTTTTGTTTAATTTTTTTTCTTTTAATTTGCACTGGCCATTCATAGACATGATAATACTTGGCATGACTGTGATGGGACTGGAAGTGCCCACACTAGTAAAGCTTTCTGATTAACTGAGCTATGGCCTTTCAACAAGCTTTATTCGGGTGGCTGAACCTGAACAGTAAAATAGACTTCCCTGAGAACTCTGTCTTCAGGGTCCATGCACTTTACAGTTCGGGTTTGCCCATCACTTCTCGAATGTGCTTTTACATAGAGTTATCCATGTGGTCTCCAGATGAAGAATTGAGGCTGGAACGAAGTAATGGAGGCTGGAAATAATGCCTATCCTCTTTAGCGATGAGTCCCACTTTCGTCTTGGATGCAATGATAGCCTAGCCAGAGACGACACATGGATAGCACTTGTAGCACTTGGAGAGCACACAAACCCTTATAGGAAGTGTGCAAGTGCATGTGCTCATTGTATATACAGACAAATGTTCTGCATGGAAAAAATTGTCAGAATGCATTATTTTGGTCTTATTTATAGATCAGACAAGTGCATGTACGAGGCAGCTCCTGAAATTAGCCAAAAATGAAGAAGCCAGACCAACATAAAAGCCTAAATTCTTCCAGAGCATGGGGCAGCATAACTGCCAGGGACATAGATTACCATAGCATTGAAGAATATATTTCAGGTCACCAGATAATATTTTCAGCTTTATTGATATAGCTATTGAAATATCATTACATGCACACACTGTCTATCAGCAGCAGCACCAACAAATTTTTGGTATGCTCTGCACATTTAATCATGGTGTTAAAACAAGAAGAAAGGAGAAAAGGGAGCGCACATAGGGTCTTATCTGTGATTTGCAAAATCAATGCCCCACACTTAGTTCAACTCATCTTTTGTAGTTGTGTGAGTCACAACAAACTGTAGGCGCCTCAATACAATGGTCGCTGCGTGCACCTGGTTGCAGGATAAATTATATATAAAGGAGGAGAAAGAAAAAAAACAACAGTTTTGCACTGATAAAGCAGCAGGTCCTGCTGCAAAACGCGTAGGCTCAATAAAACGGACTTTTATATACAACCCCTCTTCGTTGGTGGTCAGCGCGGAATTGGAACCTGGTGTTAAAACGAGGATGAGCACATTTATATACCATTGTTTCATCCAGTGAATTAATGGCATCAAGTCAAAGACAACAAAGAAAATCATTAAAGCAGAAATGATTCAATTGCAGTTTTTCAACCTAGAAGAAGCATTTATATACAGTGCCTACAAGTAGTCTTCAACCCCCTGCAGATTTAGGTGGTTTGATAAGATGCAAATAAGTTAGAGCCTTCAAACTGCAAACGATAGTAGGATTTATTAACAGAAGCATAAATCTTACAAACCAAAAAGTTATGTTGCTCAGTTGAATTTTAATAAATTTTAAACATAAAAGTGTGGGTCAATTATTATTCAACCCCTAGGTTTAATATTTTGTGGAATAACCCTTGTTTGCAATTACAGCTAATAATCGTCTTTTATAAGACCTGATCAGGCTGGCACAGGTCCTGGAGTTATCTTGGCCCAATCCTCCATGCAGATCTTCTCCAAGTTATCTAGGTTCTTTGGGTGTCTCATGTGGACTTTAATCTTGAGCTCCTTCCACAAGTTTTCAGTTGGGTTAAGGTCAGGAGACTGACTAGGCCACTCCATCACCTTGATTTTTTTCCCTCTTGAACCAGGCCTTTGTTTTCTTGGCTGTGTGCTTTGTGTCGTTGCCTTGTTGGAAGATGAAATTACGACCCATCTTAAGATCCTTGATGGAGGAGCGGAGGTTCTTGGCCAAAATCTCCAGGTAGGCCATGCTATCCATCTTCCCATGGATGCAGACCAGATGGCCAGGCCCCTTGGCTGAGAAACAGCCCCACAGCATGATGCTGCCACCACCATGCTTGACTGTAGGGATGGTATTCTTGGGGTCGTATGCAGTGCCATCCAGTCTCCAAACGTCACGTGTGTGGTTGGCACCAAAGATCTCGATCTTGGTCTCATCAGACCATAGAACCTTGAACCAGTCTGTCTCAGAGTCCTCCAAGTGATCATGAGCAAACTGTAACGAGCCTTGACATGACGCTTTGAAAGTAAAGGTACTTTACGGGCTCGTCTGGAACGGAGACCATTGCGGTGGAGTACGTTACTTATGGTATTGACTGAAACCAATGTCCCCACTGCCATGAGATCTTCCCGGAGCTCCTTCCTTGTTGTCCTTGGGTTAGCCTTGACTCTTCGGACAAGACTGGCCTCGGCACGGGAGGAAACTTTCAAAGGCTGTCCAGGCCGTGGAAGGCTAACAGTAGTTCCATAAGCCTTCCACTTCCGGATGATGCTCCCAACAGTGGAGACAGGTAGGCCCAACTCCTTGGAAAGGGTTTTGTACCCCTTGCCAGCCTTGTGACCCTCCATGATCTTGTCTCTGATGGCCTTGGAATGCTCCTTTGTCTTTCCCATGTTGACCATGTATGAGTGCTGTTCACAAGTTTGGGAAGGGTGTTAAATAGTCAGAAAAGGCTGGCAAAAGAGATAATTAATACACACATGTGAAGCTCATTGTTCTTTGTGCCTGAACTACTTCTTAATACTTTAGGGGGACCAAACAGAATGCTGGTGGTTTGAGGGTTGAATAATAAATGACCCTCTGAATTAACTTTTAACGCTTTAAAAAAAAAAAATTTAAAAAATCTTTTTGGCTGCAGTGCATTTCCCACTTCCAGGCTGATCTACAGTCCAACTGTCACAATGCCAAGTTAATTCCGCATGTGTCAACCAGCTAAAACTGCAGGGGGTTGAATACTACTTGTAGGCACTGTATAACAGAATTGTTTGATTTAGTACGTTAAAGTTGAAAAAGTACAAATAAACATAGTATAGGTGCAAATCTAAATGTAAAATTAAATAACACTACAGAGAAAAATCAATACGAATGAACTGCAATAAAAATGATAGCTTTCTCTGAGTGACAGGGCATTTTTGATGTTATGCTTTGATGCTTCTGACCACTGCAGACAACATATGTTTTCAATTAATTCACTTCTTTAAAGGGGAACTCTGGGGACATAAAAAAATTGTACTGTCCCTGCCCTCCTACATGATGAAGCTGAGCTGTCCACTGCAGTTCTAGAATCTATAAATTGCTTATACATCATACATCAATAAAATCATATCTGCTCTTCAGCTCTCCTCCCTCCCTTTAGAGACAGAGAAATTCAGTCATGCATAGTGCTAAAGTTTCTGGGGACTCGAAGCTACCAAGTTGATATGGGGGAGGGGAGACCATTGCAGTGCTGAATCAATCAATGCAGTGCTCTGCCTCTGCTCCTAGCCTGATAAATGAGAGTACACATTGTGCACCATCATATCATTGTACAACAGTAGATCACAATGTGTATTTATATCTGCTTGGTGACATAATTGCTATTTGAAGGGAGAATACCCTTGTTCTTACATTACATAGAATGGTATATCGGGGCCAAATTGTAGTGTGACCATGGGGTCGGCAGCCACACCCCCTGCATCACCCCCTTTTCATACAGAAGTATGAGGGGGAAAGAATGTAAGATGATCCTGGAGCCCCCCAGGGTCCATGCCCCAACACATTTCCTGATCTCTGCTGTAGAATGAGGCTGAATTTCTTTGTTCCCAAAGGGAGGGAGGAGAGCTGAGGAGCAGATAGGATTTTATTGATTTGTAAGTGATCTATAGATTCTAGATCTGTAGTGGACAGCTCAGCTTCCTCATGTAGGAGGGAGGGACAGTGCAGTACTCCTCGGAGTTCCCCTTTAAATATCATGTACATGGAGCCACAGTGTTGTTGCTGTTTTTTGGGTGGCTTTTCTTAAGTGCACTGGATTTTGCCCAGCATATTGTAAGATGAATTGTGGCTTTATTACATGGCATTATTGTGTACATATGATTGAGAGAGGGAATTCAGATTGCTATCCTGGATGGAGACATAAGCTGTGAATGATGGCGATGATCTCTGTAATATATAGCAGAATAATTTAACACATTATAACCAAAAGGAAATAAAATTTGGAGCAAAATTATTTAGCAGGAATGTACAAAGATAAGCTATGACAAGTATGGCGGCTCATTCTTATTAAAATATGTGGCTCAGATACAAGACGAGACATAACCCAAGGACAAAGGTTTAGCTGCCGTTGTTGTTTTTTTGTCACAAGATTTTGTTTTGATTGAGACCATTCTATTGCCATAAAGAGCACTGTAAAACACTGAAAAAATTCTAAGCAGGTGGAAATGCTGAACAAAATGCCACCCCACCATTATTTTTATGTTTTTGTTTTTACAGAGTTCACTGTGCAGTAAAAATGTCAGGACAATTGATGCTAAAACTATGGAGTTTTGTAAAAATGTTACATAAAAAAAATCAGAACCCTAAAAGCATTCTTTAATGAATTTTATACCAGTATACCTGATTGTTTATTGCAGAGCAATTGTAGTTTTTTTTGTATCACTTTGGAGTTTTTAATCTGGCATTTTTTTCCATTTTTTTACATTTTGACATCAGGGGCTGGCTGCCTAATTTCGGCCTGGAGGCAAGCATACAACAGTGACCCATGAGCAGTGAACTTCAGGGGCAGAGCAGCCTCCCAGACCAACATGACAGATGGCTGAGCGGCGCCAAAACTGTTGCTTGACCACTGGCCTGGGGGGCATGTGTCCCCCTGCCCCCTGGGCCAGCCAGTTTGACATTTACTTTTAGCTACACAGTAATACCAAATATGCATTGTTTTATCATGGCAAAAAATAGGGTGATGTCAGTGTTTAGTTTTTATTTAGTTATTTGTTGTTAACGTTTGAGTGACTCCATAAACCCGGTCCCATTTGTACATCAGGAGGAAGCTAAAAGAAAAAGTGCCCGCCATATTGAAAATACACTTCTATGTGTTAGCAATATGGTACAGAACAGAATTAAGTTTGTGATCAGATTGCGTTTGTGTGAAAGCACTGTACGGGACACTACTTTGTATAAGAGGACTTTTTAGGCTATGTAGACACCTAGCTAAATTTATGCTTTTTTTCATATCTGCAAGGGGAAACGCAAAGTTCATGAGAACTCTGTAGTGCTGTGCCCACCATCAGTTTTTTTCACCTGCAGATTTTGGTGCAGAATAAAAAGCAACTTGCTTATTCTTTCTGCATTTTCCCCAGCATTTTTCTCATAGACTATATATTAGAAACACAAAGGGAAAAAAAAACACACAGAAAAACACAGCAAAAAACAAAGAATGCTGCATTTTTTACGCAACATTTTGCCTGCAAGAAGATGCAGATTTTGGTGCAGAAAAAAACTCTAGGTGGGCACATAGCCTTAGGGGTCCAGTGGGCGGCTTTACTTAGCGATTGACAGCCGTCCCTATGTGACAGTGTAAAGAGATAGTTGTCTATCACAAAGTAAGACCACTCACAAAATAGTCATGAAATAAGACCACTCATTGGATTCCCAGGCATGAATAATATGTAAGATATACTGAATCTTTTAGCCAACACTATATTTATTTTATTTTCCTTATCTGCCATTTAGTTATATTCTTAGCTTTTGTGTCTTTTGATTATTATCTTAACATAAATTATGTAGACGTTTAACAATAAGTTGTGAAAAACAAAAGATTTTATGTTCATTGTGTTGTCTTCCCATACAATGCTGTTTATATTTCTATTTCGCACTAATGTAACTTGTTACTTATTAAAAGCAGAGTGTCAACATGTTCATTGCTTCTTCTTAGGCATTTCAAAGGTCACATTGTATCTTCAGCAATGAATTTGTGGAGAACATCTTTTCTGCTGCTGGTAATGGTAATGTCTATTGGTGAGTTAAATCTGGCTCAAACATCAAACGTTAGAATCTGAAAAATGCTGTTTGCATAAGAGTTCAATCCAGTCGACCAGGGAAATTCCACTTGTTGCAAAAGACCTGTCAATCATTTCAGTGGTACAGGGAAATGCTGGCAGTGTTGGAATATTCTAGACTCGGCCTATGGTCTATACCAGGGATCTCAAATTCGGCTGGGTTGGTGGGTCGCACATAGAAACAAATTTATATCGGGGTGCCACATTACTAAGTGACATTTTTAGTAATTCCAGAATTTTTCGCTCAATGTAGTAATGTTCAAATCCTGATTTCCTTTTAGTAATGTCCCCACCGTGGTTCCCTTCTTGTAGTAATGTCCCCACCGTGGTTCCCTTCTTGTAGTAATGTCCCCATCCTGGTCCTCATCTTGTGTAATGTTCTCATCCTGGTCTTCCCTTTTAGTAATGTCCCCATCCTGGTCCCCTTCTTGTAATAATGTCCTCATACTGGTCCCCATCCTATATTAATGTTCCCCATCCTGATCGCCTTCTTGTAGAAATGTCCTAACCCTGGTCCCTTCTTGTGCTAATGTCCCCACCCTTGTCTTCTCTTGTAGTAATGTCCCCATCATGGTCCCCTTCTTGTAATAATGTCCTCATACTGGTCCCCATCCTATATTAATGTCCCCCATCCTGATCGCCTTCTTGTAGTAATGTCCCCACCCTGGTTCCCTTCTTGTAGTAATGTCCCCATGCTGGTCTTCCCTTGTATATGTCCCCATCCTGGTCCCTTCTTGCAATAATGTCCTCATACTGGTCCCCATCCTATATTAATGTCCCCCATTATAGTCCTTCTTGTAGTAATGTCCCATCCCGATCTTGTAGTAATGTCACCATCTTGGTCCTCATCTTGTAGTAATGTCCCCACCCTGGTCCTCATCATGTAGTAATGTCCGCATACTGACCCTCATCTTGTAGTAAGGCCCCCATCCTGGTCTTCTTCTTGTAGTAATGTCCTCATCCTGGTCCCCATCTTGTAGTAATGTCCCCATCCTGATGCCACTTTGTAGTGATGTCGCAACCTGGTCTCTTTTCTTTTTGTGTACACACACACAGTCTCTCATACACACTCACGCACATACACACTGACACACACACACATACACATGCACACTCTCATACACACACTCTCAGTCACACATACACACTCTCTCCTACATACACTCTCATACACACACGCAGATACACACGCTCATACACATTCTGATACATACACTCGTTCATTCACATGCATACTCATATACACACACTCTTATACACACACTCATACATACACAGTCTCTCATACACACTCATACGCTCATACACACACAAACATGCTGACACACACACTCATACACATACTCACATACACACTCATACACACACATGCAAATACACACACTCATACACACTCACACACACACACTCATATACACCCACTCTTATACACTCACTCTTATACATCTACTCACTCTCCCATACACACACACACACTCTTATACACACACACACACATGCACACACACACTCATACACACACACTTTCTCATACACACTCACATACTCTTACACACTCACATACACACACTTTTACACACATTCTCATATGCAGACTCTCATACATACACTATATACACACACACTTTCCCATACATACTCACATACACACTCACATACACACTCTCATACACACATTCATATACACACACTCTCATACACACTCATACACACACACTCTCAACACACACACACACTCATATTACACACTCATATACACATACACACACACTCATACATACACTCATACACACACACTTTCTTATACACACTCATATACACACACACTTTCTCATACACACACACTCATATACACACGCTCTCATACACACTCACATACACACTCTCATACAAACACACTCTCTCAGACACACAGTCACACTCTTTCACACACACCTTAACGATGCCGGGATCCACTGTGCAGGGGGCCGCCACGGTGTGCTGTGTAAGGGACCGCCACAGTGCGCTGTGTAAGAGGCCACCACGGTGTATAGTTCTGGGGACTGCGGCTTTATTATCACTTCCTGCGGCCGGTACGACAAGCTCCGAGACTCCTGCCCTCAGCTTCATCATTGGAAGCTGATTGGTCAATCAGATCACAGACCTGCAAGTGACGTCAGCGTGAGACATCACTTGAGATTTCTGATTGGCCGATGTCACTTGCGAGTCCGTGATCTGATTGGACCGCCAGCTTCCATTGATGTAGCTGAGGGAAGGAGGCTTGGAGCTTGTCGTAGCGGCCGCAGTAAGTAATAATAAAACCGCAGTCCCCAGCACACTGCACTTCGGCGGCCCCTTACACAGTGCACCGTGGCGGCCCCCTGCACAGTGGATCCTGGCATCCTTACGTTGTCCACGGTGCCGCGGGCTGCACGTTGAAGCCCCAGGGGCCACATGCGCCCCCGGGCCGCGGTTTGAGATCCCTGGTCTATACCCTTATCTTCAAATTCTTCAGACCCTGATTCGTGCTGCCTGTGGTTCGACACCATGAATTAATTGACAGATTCCTTAAAAAATGGTCTACTTGTGAATCATTAAAATCATTCTATAGATAATGGCAACATTTTTGTGACGGTGAGTCTAAAAAAGCAAAAATATTTCAATGAAAATTAAGATAAAGTTATAGACATGCAAAAATATGAAAAGCTGCAAAATAATGTCTAAGGGTACATGCACATGATCAGTGTTAGCAGCGTTTTGGACGCAGCTTGTTTTTGCTGCATTGTACATTACAGGAAGTGGATGGATATATAGAATCTCCCGCCCACTGTGCTTCTTTTTAATGCTGCACAAACTGACCTGCGAGGTGTGTTTCCGAGCCACAGGTGAATTTATTCTTGCAGGAACACTAGTGTTCTCAGCGGGAGAACACAGCAAAATACCCTGCACCCAGAATACTGATCGTGGGCACAGACAGTGCGTTCTCCCACTTGGGACATTAATGTTCGCCACAAGAGAAATTACATGAGGAAGCCTGATTGTGGGCACGTATCCTTAGTCTTTATATATACAAATGAGCACAGTTGTCTCAAAAAGGTAAGCCGTATTATTCCAATAGACAAGGCTGTTCTTCCAAACTTAAGGTGCGTTTATACCTGCTGATGTGTGATATATGACCACCAATTGGAAACTTGTTTGCCAGTCAGTATTAATTTAATAGCCTGTTTAGACAGGCAAACAGTGCGTCACATGCACACATAACAATCTACCGTATGTGTATAGGCTGCCATTGTTCTTGGAAGTATCGGTCCTGTTTACACAGGAGAATGTGCTCCAGAGAACATGGTAATGTTTTGGGCAAATTACAATTACTTTGAGGGAGCAACTGAATTTAATGGCCCAGACAAGAGCGACGATATACCAGTCAACAGATATAAAGATGTCATCTGAAACCCAAATGTAAAAAGGCTTATTCTTTATTGGAAGCGGTCTAATGCTTGGTTCCATGCTCCTAGAGCTGTAATACCAAGTCCTGCTGAACCCAAGTCCAAACCATATGTCAGCAACCTTTAGAATTCAAATCAATGACAAAATTCATGTCTTAGGCCAGGGTCACACATCCCAATCCGCTTTTTTTAAGCCCTTAGAAAAACTGATCCATTTTATTTAAGGTGCCAATAGTGTCCCCTGAGGTCCAGGACGTTTTTTGGAACTTTTGGGACTTAGTCATTTTTTCACCAAAAACTGCATGCAAAAACGCATGCGTTAACGCATGGTGCCTATATGTGCCATGCGTTAACGCATGTGTCTCCCATAAGGCCCCATGTTTAAAAAAAGCATGCTTTTTTTACTGCACCCCAAAAACACTGCTAGCAGCATTTTTGGGTGCAGTGAAAAAACACATGCTTTTTAAAAAAAAAAAAAACGCACACATGCGTTACCACATATGCGTTTTGGACTTTGAAAAAAAATTTCCAAAATGATCCCAAAAATGGATTTAAGGCAAAAATGGATTTTATGTGTAACCCTGGCCTTAGTCTTACTATGGTCAATATTTTTGCATGATTTGCCATGACAATTTCCACATTTAAATAGTTAATGGGAATGTAAAATCAGAAAATGACTTGTTCAAATTAGGTTTTGTGTTAAATATTTTTTTAATTATTATTTTGTCTTTTTTTTTCATATCACAATCTACATAAATAAATCTTGAAATTTTCACAAAGGCACAGGGGCAATTTTTAGACTCATTATTATTATTATTATTTATTTATATAGTGCCATTATATTCCATTGCGCTTTACATGCTAAAAGGGGCAGACTAGGACAGTAACATAGTAACAATACAAGTAACAATAAATGTGGACAATTCAGTCGTACAGATACAAGAGGGGAGAAATCCTGTCCGCGAGGGCTCACAGTCTACGAGGGCGGGATGGGATACAGTGGGAGGAGGAAGTTCCATACATCCTCATACATCCTTTTCTCTACTAAAGACCTTCAGAAGTTTAAACTATCACAGATAGGATTACGATTACAGGTAACACCTCCAAATACAGCTAATAGCACAGGATCTACCAATTTCAATAGGTTATATCACATTACTCCCTATTTCTCTTTACTTCACAATGACCTTTGCTCATTAAATTCTTCAGAACAAAAGATAGCATCTTACTTATTCTATTGCTGTTAATATATGTGTGCATTTCTAGGGGGAGGTGGTAAAAATTGCAAGATTTCTATTTTCTTTTAATACAGACTGAGATATGAAAAAAAATATTACTAACAATCTTTTAAATAGTATGTATTTAACACAAAGAAACATATTTAAACAGTATATCATTTTCTGATGACACTTTCCTTTAAGTTCAGTTTGATTCTTTTTTCTTTTAATTTGATCAGATTACTATATAAAACCATAGATCATACATAGCTTTAGACTGTCATTTTCAGTTTACAGATTTAGTTTTTACAATGTCATTAAAACATATTTCTACATTAAAAATGCCCTTCTACCACCATATTTTCAATGATAGCTATATATTAGAATTTAACAAAACCCATTCAGTTTACACTGGGCTATGGGATAATAGTTTCAGTTGACTTGGAAACGTAAAATATTATTAAATAATTGTTTAGTAATCAATTATTGCTTCATATTTTTATACAAAATAATATGAGAAATGTTTTATTTTTTCAGTTACAGAGTCCCCACTACAAGTACCGACACCCCGTCACCCACCCCTGATGTGACTTTAACAAGCTCTACTGTCATGAATACTTCGAAGTCAGCCATAACAGCTTCTGACAACAATACTTCACTGTTAACTTCAAATTCCTATATCTCTACAACTTCAGCCATAGCTCTCAATAATACAACAGCTTTAGATAAAACAACAACACTGCAACATGCAATGCCTTCAACAACTGAAACTCCATTAACAGCAACATCAACTTCATCCCACGTAGTGGAATTATCCACCTCCTCACCATCATCACCAGGTTTATTAACAACATCCAATATTATAACACCATTGCCAGCTTCATTGCCCTTCAATAGTTTAACTCTATCAACAGGTTTAGCTATATCTACATCACAAGCAACACAATCATCCAAAGTGTCAACATTATCCCAGGTTACATCAACAACCTCCAACATCGCAACAATTATGCCAAGCTCATCACCTCCTGATACGTCAACATTGTCAACAAGTTTAGTGTCATCAACATCATCTCAAGCTACATCAGGAACATCCCACATTACAACATTCCTGCCAATCACCAATACCTCAACATTATCTGAAAGTACAACATTATCAACTACACAAAGTATGCAACAATTCAACACATCAGCATCATCCCAAGGTACTTCAGCTATAACACCGGAAAGTGCAACAGGTCCACCACCTACATCCATCTCCAATACTTCAACATTATCAACAAGTTCTACTACATTATTGCTAGAAACAATGCAATCCCCAAACATGTCATTATCATCCCAAGTTACATCAACAACAACACCCAACTTTGCAACTTTGTCAACATCATTATCTTCCAATACTTCAACATCACCAAATTCAACGTTATTCACTTCACAAGCAATGCATTCTTCCAACCTGTCAACATCATCCCAAGTGACACCAACATCATCAAACATTACATCTCTGCCAAGTTCATCACGCTCTGATACATCAGCATTATTAACAAATTCAATTCTCTCAGCTACACAAGCAATGCAGTCTTCCAACACGTCAACATCAACCCAAGTTATATTAACAACAACAGCCAACATTACAACCTCTCTGTCAACTGCATCATCCTCCAGCGCTTCAACATCATCAAATTCAACTTTATTCACTTCACAAGTAACACAATCTCCCAACTCATCAATATCATCCCAAGTTACATCAGCAATAGCCAACATACCAACATCTCTGCCAACATCATCAACCTCTAATACTTCAACATTATCAACTAATTCAACTCTCTCAACTACACAAGCAATGCATTCTTCCAATACGTCAACATCATCCCAAGTTACATTGACAACAACATCCAACATTACAACCTCTCTGTCAACTGTATCATCCTCCAGCGCTTCAACATCATCAAATTCAACTTTATTCACTTCACAAGTAACACAATCTCCAAATTCATCAACATCATCCCAAGTAACATCAGCAACAACATCTAACATAACAACATCTCTGCCAACATCATCAACCTCCAATTCTTCAACATTATCAACTAATTCAACTCTCTTAACTACACAAGCAATGCAGTCTTCCAGCACGTCAACATCATCCCAAGTTACATTGACGACATCCAACATTACAACCTCTCTATCAACGTCATCCTCCAACACTTCAACATCATCAAATTCAACTTCATTCACTTCACAAGTAACACAATCACCAAATTCATCAATATTATCCCAAGTAACATCAGCAACAACATCTAACATAACAACATCTCTGCCAACATCATCAACCTCCAATTCTTCAACATTATCAACTAATTCAACTCTCTTAACTACACAAGCAATGCAATCTTCCAACACATCAACATCATCCAAAGTTACATTGACGACATCCAACATTACAACCTCTCTATCAACTTCTTCCTCCAACACTTCAACATCATCAAATTCAACTTTATTCACGTCACAAGTAACACAATCTCCAAATTCATCAACATCATCCCAAGTTACATCAGGAACAACATCTAACATAACAACATCTCTGCCAACATCATCAACCTCCAATTCTTCAACATTATCAACTAATTCAACCCTCTTAACTACACAAGCAATGCAATCTTCCACCACGTCAGCATCATCCCAAGTGACATTGACGTCATCCAACATTACAACCTCTCTATCAACTTCATCCTCCAACACTTCAACATCATCAAATTCAACTTTATTCACTTCACAAATAACACAATCACCAAATTCATCAACATCATCCCAAGTTACATCAGCAACAACATCTAACATAACAACATCTCTGCCAACATCATCAACCTCTAATAATTCAACATTATCAACTAATTCAACTCTATCAACAACACAAGCAATGCAATCTTCCAACATGCCAACATCAACCCAAGTGATCTCAATACAACCAAACACTACAACATCTCATTCAACAACAAGCAACATTTCCGATTCAATATTTACCTCTTCATCAACATCATCACCATTACAATAACATCCACCAACACAACTTCAGCACTGACTACATTAGCATCCACTACCACAATGACATCCTTAGCTACCAGTATTTCAAATTCATCACAAGATACAACAATAGCCAACAATTCAGCAACAACCATAACCAGCTCAATCAGCACAACAACACAACAAACAACTCCTGCCATACCTACTGCTATTGTCCCATTGGGGTTTAAGATTCTTAATAAAGTCTTCACTGAAGAATTAAAGAACAAATCATCAGAAGCATATATTAATTTAAAGTCTAATATTGAGAATGAGGTAAGAATGCTAAAAATGTTTTAACTATTTTAAACACTTTAGTTTCCTGGACGAATGTTTACCAAAAACAATACCCACTGAGCTCAAATACTACCACCTTCTATGGGCTGTAGATGACTTTGTTAATTAAATAGAATAAGTCAAGAGCAACCTGTTAAGATCAAATGCTATGCAGAGGTAATGAGAAGATTCTCCAAAGACCAGATAGTGAATGGTGCAAAGCAGTAACCTGAGTATAAGTATTCTTTCAGTTTTTAATCTTTTGATCGTCCCATATGCTTTGAAAAATGGTGGCCAGGTGCCATTTTGCTCAATCCACAGAAAAATGAATTACAAAAAATCTGCATTTTTGTGAATGTAGATTTTTGTAATATTCAAGTGGAATTAAATTCCCCATGAATATATTCACTTCATCTCTAGAGAAGAGAAAACCTGCAAATGTTCGGATTCTGCGAATCTGGTTGGACAAAGTCCAGGTTCGGGATCAAACTTTGCCTGAACTTGAGCCTTAACCCTGAACATCATATGTCTACGGGGACCTAAACGTTCATGATATAAAAAGGTGGATAGAGAGCTGCAAAATATAGAAAAATGGCCATTAAAGCAGGAGAATCATACTTACTGAGAACTGCATACTTGCTTCTCGGTCCGCTCATTAAGCCTTGTGTTTATTCACTGCTTCCCCCTCCCACCCTCTAAAACAGCATCTTCGGCTGTTGCACTCAGACTGCGACCCTCTGTGTCGGCACCTATGATGGGGTACCATACACATTAGTGTATGGCAACAAAGCTGCCATTATATTAGTGTAAAAATAGATAAATCATTTAAAAAATAGCATGGGGTCTCTATTGATATTCAGTGCAGATTAAGTACATTGCTGTAAGATGCAGTTCCCAGGCATGTGCGTTATGTTGACTGGGTAACAAAATACGGGGGAATTCACACAGCTTTTTTTACTAATTAAGTATATAGTTTTAAAAAAACGGCATTGGGTCCCTCCAGTTTTGAAACTCAGCCAAAATAAAGCACATGGCTGGAGGTTGATATTCTCATCCTGGGGAAGCCCATGGTTATTGGGCCCCCCAGGTTAAAAATACCAGCCCGCAGCCTCCTTAGAATTGGTGCATCCATTAGATGCGCAAAATCCTGACACTTTACCTGTCTCTTCCCAATTGAACTGGTGCAATGGCAATCATATAATAGAAGAAGTTAATGACAGCTGTAAATTGACAGCTGACATCAAGCCCTGGATTGGTGAGATACAGGTCTGTATGAGACCTCCACGTTACCAATCATGTAAGTAAATAGTTAAAAAACACAGACACAGAGAAAAATCCTTTATTTGAAATAAAATATACAGTCACAGAGGAAAATCCATGATTTGAAATAAAACATACAGACACCCTCTTTTACCTATTTATTAACCCCAAACATACCCTTGTAGCTCCGACAGTCATCCACAAAGTCAATTGACGATGCTCCCCGACTCTGTTCCATCACACTGAGTGGTGGCATTAAAGCGACCGCTCAGCTCGAGCACTGCTCTTCACCGATAGCTGTGACAGTTGTGGCTGTGATAGTGGTCATGTCAATGAAGTCCCCGAGGTCACAGCTGGGAGACAGATTTTGTAAGCAGAGAGGAGGAACAGAGCCACAAAAGTACTCCCTTCGGACCAAACCAGTCTCAGTACACCGCTGGACCAAATCAAATAATACTTTTGTGTGTACAGGGGAAGTCAGTGGACAATGTAATGAATTGTGAAATGTTTAACAAAAGCAGAAATTTGCTGAGATACTAAAAAAAAGGTGACAGGTTCCCTTTAAGTATTTTCTTATCTGATAGCATCTTTTTAGGACATACTTTCACTTTATGATTGGTAAGAATCCAAATTGTAGAATCACTGACCAATATTGAGCATAAGTGATTGCAGCATGACTCTATTTGCTTCAGTGAGGCTATACATGTCCATGATGATCAATATTGAATGTGCAGAGGTAAAGCAGCACAGCATCCCTTTCATTATAGTGATTGTTGCTATTCCCAGAGGTCAGATTGCCACATATCATATCCTACAAAAATGGAAGTACCGTGTTTCCCCGAAAGTAAGACCCTGTCTTACATTAAATTTACCTCCAAAAGTCCCACCCTGTCTTACTTTCGGGGGAGGTCTTACATTAGAAAAAAAAAAAAGACAAATTTTTTTTAACAATAAAATTTAACTTTTTTTAACAGGCTGAACAGTATGGTCAAAAAAATAATCAAACAAATGTATCAAGAATATCTTGGTAATACGGTACCGTATCATTACGGTATTTCCATGTATAACATGCAAAACAATGAACAGTCACGAACAGTCTCAATATGTAACACCGTAGCATAACACAAGATTTATTCCAGGACAACCATGTCATCATCTTCTGGAACATCATCATACACATCCAAACTCTGAGGTTCCTCTGTAATTGCTTGGGACTCCATTTGCTGCTGAATCATTGGCCCATATCTGTCATGTGTAGCAACGGCACTGTCCAGAAATGAGCAGGTCTTGTCCAGGTAGCCAGCTCGTAGTGCATTTTCAATGCAAGTGTCCGTGATCTTCCCCCATGAATTCTTTACCCAATTCACAATCTCTGGCAGTTTAGCTTCACAAAGTTGCCACGTACATTTCTCTCCATTCTATTCTCAATGTAGTCATTGATCTCGGCACGCAGATTGTCCTTGAAGGGCTTGTTCATGGCGATATCCAGAGTCTGGAGATAAGCCGTCATCCCTGCCGGAATCATGATTTGGTCAATTCGTCTCTCATGAAGGAAATTCTTCATGTCCTTGGCGCGGTGTGTGCTGGCTGCATCCCAGATCAGCATTCCTCTTTGGCTCCCTCGCATGACAAGCGGCAGCATTAAATCGAGCCACTTCCTTATAACCGCTTGTGTGGCCCAGGCTTTCTCCGTTTCCAGAACATAAATGCCAGAAACCCGTTCAATCTTGTCCTTCTTGCCCTTTGCAATGAGTAAAGGTGGGACTTTAGTGCCATCCAGACGAATTGCCAAAATACAGGTAACCCGTGCACTTTCATATGCAGTGGAAGGAACGTACACTGAGGAGGCACCTCGCTGTTCAATGGTGGTTTGAGCTGCTTGGCCCATGAACACGGCAGTTTCATCCATAGCGATCATGTTTGAAAGGCTGTATTGTGAGAAGTCAGTGTCATCGACAAACTTCTTGTAGGCAAAAGCGCGTTTCACAATCTCAGCATCTTCCAGCCTAAAGAGTGTGGTGGATCTTCTCAAAGACAGGTCATTCCGTTCAAGGAAGTTATCCACCCAGTGTTGGGATGCCTTGAATTCTTCAGGGGAAATGTCAAACTGTGGTGCCATTGCAAGGGCATATTCCTGGATCTGAGCCCTGGTCACCACCAATGTCTTTGCTCTCCTGTCTGCAACCCACTCAGAGACCAGGCCTTCCAGCTTGGTATACATTGGTTGCCGACCACATCCAACCTTGCGCATTTTAGCCTTTCCGGCCTCCACTTGATCACTGAAGTGATCATAGTCTGCTCGCCATTTGCGGACCAAACGTTCGCTCAGTATTTACTGTTTGCAGAATTCCGCCAGATTTTTCCCCCAAGATTCTTCCACGATTTCTTTTTTGTACTCGACAGAGTAGCTCTTTCTTTTGCCGGGACCGGAAGTGCTCATGTCTACCGTAGGGGGGAAAATATATCGTATCAGCATTGTTTATGGTTCCGTATCTGTTACGGTACTTTACGTTAGAGCATTCAACACAAAAGCAGACAACAAATCAAAGTACGGTAACAGTACCGTAACACAGTACGGTACGGTAATTACGATACCATAATTGCCCACACAGAACCACAAAACATACTGGTACTGTAAGGGCTCCCACACACTGTTTGGACACAGTACCGTATTGCAACCTCCCATACGGTTACAGTGCTGTATCCCACTTCAGCCTCCCCTAACTTGCGGCAAGACCACTTGCTCTAAAATGGCTCCCATTTTAAAATGGCAGTTGCGGTGAAAAAACCGCACTTGCCGCACTTGCGGCGCAATTGGGGCACGGCCCCATACAATGTATAGGACACTTGCGGTTCACTTGCGGCAAGTGCGGGTGAAAAAACCGCACTTGCCGCACAGCACTTGCGGCGCAATTGCGGCACGGCCCCATGCAATGTATAGGACACTTGCGGTTCACTTGCGGCAAGTGCGGGTGAAAAAAACGCACTTGCCGCACAGCACTTGCGGCACAATTGCGGCACGGCCCCATGCAATGTATAGGACACTTGCGGTTCACTTGTGGCAAGTGCGGTTGCCGCACTTGCCGTAAGTGAACCGCAAGTGTCCTATACATTGCATGGGGCCGTGCCGCAATTGCGCCGCAAGTGCTGTGCGGCAAGTGCAGTTTTTTCACCGCAACTGCCATTTTAAAATGGGAGCCATTAGAGCAAGTGGCCTTGCCGCAATTGCGCCGCACACAGTGCACACACACACACTGCACACACACACTGCACACACACAGTGCACACACACACACACAGTGCACACACACACCCATGTTTACAGTAGACACGTGTACTGTACCTCTTTTCGCCGGATCACTTCCTCTTTTCCTCTGCGGTGCTGGGTGACGATTCCTCAGGGCTGGGCGGCCAATCACAGGTCGCGCTGTGCGGAGATCAGCGGGGCACAGCATGTTAGGCTGTGATTAACCCCATGATCTCCAGACCAGCGGCTGCACCAGGGGGACAGAAGGAGCCTGGACGGCGGCATATGCGGTAAGCCTGCGGCAACCTAAAGAGAGGCCCGCGACCCCCCCCCATAGGCGGCCTTACATTTCCCCGCAACCCCCCCGAAAGCGGCCTTACTATCGGGGGGGGCCTTACATTAGAAACCCCTGGGCACCCCCCTACCCGGCCTTACTTTCGGGGGGGTCTTACTTTCGGGGAAACACGGTAATAACAGCCCACCCCAAAAAAAAAAAACTTTTATTACATTTTCAAGAGTATTTTGTGTCCCTATGTACAGTAATTTTATTTGATTCTTTATCATTGACCACTATCAAGTATTTTATTTATTATTTGTACTATTTTGTATTTCTCTATAATTTTTGGACATTTAAAAAAAGTTGTATTCTTTTATATTTACTTTTTGCCTATACAATTTTGTTTTGTTTTTCTTGATTTTTTTTACTCCCATTTTTTTAGGATATACAGATTATTTAGAGCTCCTCATTCCCTATATTGGGAATATGTTTTGCCTATTCATCCACACCTATGTGTTTGGAAATTGTTTATTGCCACCTATCATAGTTTAGCAAAATGCTATCTATTCATTACAATGGAAAAATCTCTTTAAGGGGTTAATAGTTTGCTTGATTACTATACTTACTGGAAATAATTTGCCTTTCTTTTGCTTGCTATAGTTGAATGAAAATATAACATTATTTTTAATACATCCTTTATTTCAGCTGACAAGTGTTTACAAAGCAAGATTTAGTAATTTTAAATCCGCTAATGTGACAGAATTGAGGTAAGTAAAACATTTATAACCATTTTATTTGATAAAATATCCTGTAGATCACGTTTTTTTTACATTGTGATACAGTTTTTGACATAAATGTGAAAATGTGAACAGAAGTTGTGATTTCTCACGGCACTTGATCATATTGGAAACTGACATGAATAGTAAGCGTGATCTATAATATAGGGGATGCCGGACGCTCAACAATATTTTTAGTGCACATTTCACCACAAATCTGTGAGCATATGTAGATACAAGTTTCCGACTGAAATAGTTTCCAATGTGACTAATTTATTACCATGCATGCAACTTTATTTTACATTGGTGCAAATCAGTTAAATTGTTTCCAGAAAAAAAACTGTCATAATATAAATAGTGGATGTAAAAAAATTATAATCGTGGACCTACATCTTAACTTTTGAAAGATTAGCTAGGAAAATTTCTAATGTATTTGGGGAATTTATCCGGTCAATTAATTGCTCCTTTTTTCTGGTGTACTTTCTGCAACATTAACATTCAATCACTTACCCTCCCCATTGATCTCATGGTGAGTCCTGGTGATGTTTTCTTTCCGGGTATCGCACCTGTGGGTAATCGGGTACGGTACTTCCAGGACTTTCCCATGTAACTCAGGCTAGGTTACATGGTGCTGGGTCCTGTAAGTACTCGCACTACTGACAGACAGGGCCTGCCGGTGCCTAGAAAGAAGACCTCGCTGAGGCTCCCCACTGGGGAGGGTAAGAAAGTGTGAATGTGTGTCTCTGTGTGTCTTGTGTGTCTATCTGTCTATATCTCCAAAAACAAAGCAAAAGAGCAGCACAAACAGATGATGCGTTTGTGATGCTATTTTGCAAAATGAGGATCCATTTTTGGAGCACCAGAAAATGGACCAAAAATGAATCAACAAAAAACTGAGCACAAACCATCTGTTTGAATTCGGCCTTATAGTCAAAGCTGTTTTTTTTTTATAGCAAAAGGGATCATCAGTCAAGGGTAACAAGAACCAAATATTGTAATATGTACATTCAACTACACCAATGATGTTTGGATGAGATGCACTTTGGAGCACTAAGAAAAAGCAAAAAGTTGGCACCTATAGCTTTGAGAGGTCTTAATTGTTGGTAACTGTCTTTTGCAGTGAAGGATCTGTGATTGCTGCAGCTGAGCTGAAATTTGAAAATTCAACAGTGAATTCTGTTCCGTCTCCTGACAATACTATACGTGCCCTAGTCAGTGGCCTCCAGGACAATAGTTCTGTCGGTGATTTACAGCTCAAAACTGAAAGCATCAGCTCAGGTGGTGAGTAGAATAAAATGCTATATTTATAATATAACAAGTATTGCCAATGAAAACCAACAGAAAGATGGCAATGAACCAAACAATGGTCCTGCATTTAGAAAAGAAAATCAAGCCAACTAGACTCATGAATTAGCATAGGCTTCAGGTCAACTATGTCCAAGGTTGATCCTAAGAATGAGTGGGTTCTATTAAGTGTTTTCGCTGGAAAGACAATTACATTACCATGATATTATTTGTACTTACAATAACATACTGTATACAGTCATATTCTCTCAAATATATATGCTTCAGCAAGGTATGAATATGCATAAAATCTTTATTATAGCCTATAGTTATTTAACATTGTAGCATTGTAGGTCATTCATTTCTAATCTGACCCCAATTTTCTAAACTGACTTTGTCAAATAACAAGAACTTAGAAAAAGAAGACAAATAAAATTTTTATCTCTACATTAATTTATTTTTTGTTTTACAGACAAAAATGTGACTAACTTACCTCCACTTATTGTTACAATCAATTTCCTCGTTCACACGTCATATAATGAATCATCCCAAGGTATTCTGGAAACTGATGCAATTCATTGGGTATGTTCAGTTTCTTTATATAAGTTTAAATCCTGTACTGATTGAAGATTGAACAGATCAGACAAGTCTTTGCTACCCAACCACCACAACCCCCATGTATACCAGAACACTCCCCACCCCCACTGACCCTCCTCCCCTCCATCACTTAAGGAGAACTTGCACACCTCCTCTCTAGATCGCACCTCACCACTTGTGCACTGGACTCTATCCCATCCCACTTCCTCCCCAACCTCACCACAACACTTATCCTAGTCCTAACCCACTTATTCAACCTATCACTGACTTCTGGTATCTTTCCTTTTGCTTTCAAACATGCAACAATTACACCTATCTTAAAGAAGCCATCCCTTGACCCCACTTCTACATCCAGCTACCGACCCATATTCCTGCTCCCGTTCGCTTCCAAGCTTCTCGAAAAGCATGTTCACACTGTACACTCATCCACCTCTCATCCAAATTTCTCTTTGACAACCTTCAATCCGGCTTCCACCCCCACTACTCCACTGAAACTGCACTGACCAAAATTACTAACGATTTACTCACGGACAAAGCTAGCAGACAGTTTTCCATCCTTCTTCTAGACTTGTCCTCTGCATTTGACACAGTCGACCACTGTCTCCTATTACAGATCCTGTCTTCCAATGGCATTACTGACCTTGCCCTCTCCTAGATCTCTTCCTACCTTTCAACTGCACTTTCAGTGTCTCCCATTCCCACACGACCTCCTCGCCCTATCCCCTCTCTGTTGGGGTCCTCAAGGCTCTGTCCTTCCTTTTTTCAATCTATACCCTTGGTCTGGGACAACTCATAAAGTCCTATGGCTTCCAGTATCACCTGTACGCTGATGACACTCAGATCTATCTCTCTGGCCCAGATGTCACCTCTCTCCTGTCCAGAATCCCAGAGTGTCTGTCAGTCATATCCTCCTTCTTCTCCTCTTGTTTCCTAAAACTCAATGTTGACAAAACCAAACTCATCATCTTTCCTCCATCTCACACACCTTCCTTAAAAGATCTATCTATCACAATAAATGACATCACACTTTGCCCTGTACCTGATGTCCGCTGCCTTGGAGTAACCCTTGACTCTGCCCTGTCCTTCAAAGTGCACATCCAAGCCCTTGCCACCTCCCGCCACCTACAACTCAAGAATATTTCCAGAATCCGTCTCTTCCTCAATCTACTAAACTACTAGTGCATGCCCTCATAATTTCCTGTCTCGACTACTGCAATCTCCTCCTCTGAGGCCTCCCTGTTAACACTCTTGCACCTCTCCAATCTGTCCTTAACTCTGCTGACCGACTAATCAACCTCTCTCCTCACTATTCCTCCACTTCTCCCCTCTGCAAATCCCTCCGTTGGCTCCCAGTTCCCCAGCGTATCCTATTCAAACTACTAACATTGACTTACAAAGCCATCCACAATCTGTCCCCCACCTATATATCTGAACTAATCTCCCGATATCATCTAACTTGTAATCTTCGATCCTCCCAAGACCTCCTTCTTTCCTCCACACCTGTACGTTCCTCATCTAACCACCTGCAAAATTCCACCCGAGCATCCCCCATTCTCTAGAACTCTGCACCCCAAAATGTCCGACTGTCCCCCACACTTGGAACCTTCAAGCGTAACCTGAAAACCTGTCTCTTCAGAACAGCCTACAGCCTGCAATGACACCACCAGTGGACCCGGCGCTCCACCACCAGTGGACCTGGCACTCCACCACCATCGGACCCGGCACTCCACCACCATCAGACCAGGCGCTACACCACCACCAGAGCAGACCCAACCTACTGTCTCCCTCCCCACCGTCCTGTAGAATGTAAGCCCACAAGGCAGGGTGCTCTCTCCTGTCTGTATCGGTCTGTCACTGTTAGTTTGTTCATTGTATTTTTAACTTGTTTGTATGTAACCCTTTCTCATGTACAGCACCATGGAATCAATGGTGCTCTATAAATAAATAATAATAATAATAATATCCATGCTTGCAATCAATAACACAAAATACCTGACCTCCTTTAAAAGGAATATGTCAGAATGTTTTTGCCCCTATGCCAGCTCACATCATATGTGAATAACATCTATGCAGATAAGTAGGTGGTGTTATTGACATTCCTGAGGATTATTATTATTATTTATTATTATAGCGCCATTTATTCCATGGCGCTTTACATGTGAAAAGGGGCATACATAGACAAGAACAATTCAAGGCACACATATGTACAGGAGGAGAGAGGACCCTGCCCCCAAGGGCTCAAGTATTCAAGGGATGGGTGATGATACACTAGGAAAGGGTAGATTTGGTTGTGCGGAGGATTGGAGGACAGAGGCTTCCATGATGTTATAGGCTTGTCAGAAGAGGTGGGTCTTCAGGTCCTTTTGAAGGTTATAATGGTAGGTGAGACCTTTCATGACATTCTCTGTCTTTAGAGATAGCCGTCAAGCCATGTAGGCAGGAATAAGCCACGAACAACTTGTGTTTAGGTCTTATTCAAATCACTACGTATATCGGACATGTGGTATTCGATTTTTTATCAGATAGCACAATAACCCATGGTATTCAATGAGGCAGTGTAGATAACCAATTTTTTCTGAATCTGTCTCAAAAACAAATCACAGCAAGCTGTGATTTTACTCTGTAATCAGATGAGACTCACCCTATCTAATCCATGGTTGGAAGCAAGGAATTGGATGCCACAGTACATTATAATTCTGTAGCACAGGAAACTGTAAATGGTCCTATATATTATTAGTAGCTGCTCAGTAAAAATCAGATTGCCCATGAATCGTATACAGTGAGAAAAAACCTACCCTTAATCTGAAGACGACATCCAGATCTACCTGTCTGGGCCCAACATCACCTCCCTACTATCCAAAATTCCACGATGTCTGTCCGCCATGTCATCCTCCTTCTCTGCTCGCTTCCTGAAGCTGAACATGGAGAAAACTGAGTTCATCTTCTTCCCCCCAAGTCGTTCTCCCCCTCTACCTGACCTATCCATCCTTGTCAATGACTGCTCACTCTCCCCAGTCCCCCACGCCAAGTGCCTCGGGGTAATGATTGACTCTTCCCTCTCTTTCATGCCTCACATCCAGGCCCTTGCCACTCCCTGCCAACTCCAGCTAAAACACATTTCCCAGATTTGCAATTTCCTTGACCACGACACTGCTAAAACACTTGTTCATGCTCTCATCATCTCCCACCTTGACTACTGCAACCTCCTGCTTATCGGCCTCCCCGCTACCTCCCTTGCACCTCTCCAATCTATCATTAACTCCACTGCAGGACTATTCCACCTGTCTCCCCGCTACTCCCTTGTCTCCCCCCCTCTACCAAGCCCTTCACTGGCTCCCCACTTGTCAGAGATCCTGGTTTAAAACACTAACCATGACATACAAAGCCATCCACAACCTGTCCCCTCCATACATCTCTGACATGGTCTCCTGATACCTACCCTCACGCAACCTGCGATTCTCTGAATAGCTCCTTCTCTACTCACCTCTGATCTACTCCTCTCACAACTGCATACAAGATTTCTCCCGTGCATCTGCTATACTCTGGAACTCTCTCCCCCAACACATTAGACACTCGCCTACCCTGGGAACCTTCAAAACAAACCTGAAGACCCACCTCTTCCGCCAAGCCTACAACCTGCAATGAGACCTAGTTCACCGCACCATCTCACGATCGGCACTACCCCCTCCTACTGTATCACCACCCGTCCCTCTTAGACTGTGAGCCCTCACTAACAGTGTTCTCTCCCCACCTGTATCTGTACTACTTGATTGTCCATATGTATTGTACTTGTCCTCGTCTGCCCTTTCCATATGTAAAGCGCCATGGAATTTAATGGCGCTATATAAATAAATAGTAATAATAATCTCCAAATTCATGATTGGATTGAATTAATTTTCATATGACACAATCAGGCATTCGGTTTTATTTTCAGTGACTCAATCTCTTTAGCGTATGTGGTCACCATCCAGAGGCGCTGCGTCTTGCACGCAGTGCCTCAATACCTACATGAACCTACAGGTGAGTGCAGGGAGACTTTCCGCCGCCCTGTTCTCATGATCTGCTGTGAGTGCAGGATGGCTTCCCCCTGCATTTACTCACAGGATATCGCTCCCGACTCTGCAGCATGAAGTTAGCATGCTGCGGAGCTGTGAGAGCGCAGCAACTGGCACCACAGGTGAAATAACGCTGCGGTCAGAAGAAGCATAATGAGGATGGGATTTCTTGAAATCCCTTCCACTATGCTGCCACTGTACAACCCAGCATTTTAGTCGCTGTGGCAATATGCTGTGTCCTGATCGTGAGTGTGCACCCATAGAACAGTGTTCCCAAACTCATATCCTCATGGCCCCCAACAGATCACTGTATCAGGATTTCATTAGTAGTGATGGGTAAACTGGGCAATGTTTGAGTTCGCCGGGCTCGCACAGGTTTTTTTCTAAGGTGCAAGGACAACTCTGACTCAAACTTGAGTGCGAATTTGGAATTTGGGCTTTAAAGTTAGGGGATGGGGGCAGGGAGCTGTAAAATAAAGCATATAGTTATTAAATAGCATCATCGTACTTACCGGTAATACTGGGTTCCACCATCCCCCCGTCGCGCTGTGCTGCTGCTTGTCCTTCCGGAGCCGTTCATTAACTTCCGGGATGTTCACCGCAAAGGAATCAACAGCCAATCACAGATGCTGTTGTCACAGAGAATGGGCATCTGTGATTGGCTGCTGGAGTAAACTGAAACCAGCCCATTCATTCATTTGAGCAGATTTCAGCCTTCTCCAACAGGCAATCACAGACTCCTATTCTCTTTACCAATGTCTGTGATTGACTGACATCACAATACTGTAAAAAGAAATAAATAATTTAAAAAAATGATGTGACACAGTGTTATTTTTAATTCTCAGTGCAGATAAAGCGGACAGCTACAGGCTGCCACCCCCAGCTGCCTGGCTTTATCTAGGCTAGCAATCAAAATACAGGGATGTTCATTATTTTTTTTTAATTATTTACGTAAACAATTTAAAAAAAAATTGTGTGGGTTTCACAATATTTTTGATCACCAGCCAGGTAAAACCCAGGCAATTGGGGGCTGGGATCAGGGGCGTATCTATGGGGGTGCAGCCGGACCTTTTGCCCCGGGCGCAAATCAGTGGAGGGCGCCGGCAGCACCCCCTCCCTCAACCCCCCGCGGCTGCAATATGAGCGGCGCGGGCGAGGCTGGAATCCGACAGTGCTCAGTGACGGGGACACACTTGTCCGACAGACATGCGAGTCTGTCGGAGGAGACTCGCAAGGAGCAGGAGCTGTGACCCGGAACGACCTCTTTCTGTCAGGACGGGGCTGTCAGCTGATTGTGTGTTTGTGCAGCTCTACACTCCCCATCCTGAAAGAAAGAGGCCGTTCCGGGTCACAGCTCCTGCTCCTTGCGAGTCTCCTCCGACAGACTCGCATGTCTGTCGGACATGTGTGTCCCCGCCTGTAGGAGTTCTGTAAAGCGCCTCCTCCTCGCCATCTGGTGGCGGCCGGGCGCACTGCACTTGTCCTGCTCACTCCGCTCCTGACATGGAGGAGAGATCCCCGGAGCTAAGTGCACTGACCCCCAACACCAAGAGGCTGCTGCCCTGGAGACAGGTGGGTGTCACATCTGCCCTCTTTCATGTCCACATTCATGTCTGGGTCCTCACACCCTTCCTTATAACTAACATAAGTCAGCAGCATGCTGCCACCTGTAGTCCTTGTGCTCCCTCTAGAGCCAGCGCTGCACACACTGTCTGCTGCACACACTGTCTCTTGCACACACTGCCTGCTGCACACACTGTCCGCACACACTGCCTGCCGCACACTGCCTGCCGCACTGTCTGCTGCACACACTGCCTGCTGCACACACTGCCTGCCGCACACACTGCCTGCCGCACTGTCTGCTGCACACACTGCCTGCACACACTGACTGCTGCACACACGCCGCGGCACCCACCCCCCCGCGGCTGCAATATGAAATCTGACAGCACCCCCCGAACCCCCCTCCCCCACCCCCCCGGTCCTCACCTACCTTGAGGGGGGGGCGCCAAATCAGATCTCTGCCCCGGGTGCCGGCAGACCTAGTCACACCCCTGGCTGGGATTCTTAGCGTGGTAAGGCCAAGCGTTCTGGGCCCACCACACTGAAAACCGCAGCCCACAGCCACCCCAGAAAATGGTGCATTGTATCTTAGCACCATTTCCAGGCAGCTCTGATGACGGTGGCATGCTAGGTAATGAAGGGGTGAATACCAGCTTTGTATTATCTGCTGGTACTAAATCTGAAATTCATGGCATCTGGCTAATATTAGACCTGGCCACCATGCATTTCTAATAAACAGTAAAATAAAACACAGCACTGAGAAAAAAATATTTTAATAGAAATAAAACAGAAGACGTTTAAGACTCAATCTTTCTTACCATAAAACCCTCCCTCCGACGTAATCCACAGGTGAACATCTTCAGCTCTGCTACATCTGTGTGAAGAGACAAACACAGGTCTGCTCACATAGACGAGCAGGCACAGATTTAGCTGGGTGCTGTGAGAGAGTTCACCTGAGTTCAAAGCTGAGCCCAGTCAGCTGTGCCCTGGGGGTAAGCTCGGCTGACGTCACTGCAACACTGCTGTAAAGTGAGCGGTTCTCTGCAGTGAAAACGGTGATGTTAGAGTTGGGGTTATCCGAGGGTACAGCTGACTGGGCTCAGTTGTGCACTCATGTGACCCCATGAACAGCATCACAGTACCCGGTAAACAGCCATAGTGAGCGTTCACTTTACGGCTATGCTCCGGGTGCCGTAATTCAGCACATGGGGTCACATGAGTGCACAGCTTTGCCCGGTCAGCTGTGCCCTCGGGTAACCTCGACTGACTTGCAGTGAAAGTGGTGATGTCAGAGTCATGGTTATCCAAGGGCACAACTGACCGGGCTCAGCTGTGCACTCGTGTGACCCCATGAAAAGCATCCAGCTCAGTCTATGTCTGCTGAGCTGAGTGGTGTAAGAGAGTTCAACCGAGTTGCACAGCTGAGCCTGGTCAGCTCAGCTCAGTCTGTGCCTGCTAGTTTGTGTGAGCAGACCTGTGTGTGTTTCCTCGCACATATGTAGCAGAGCTGCAGATGCTCACCTGTGGATTACGTTGGAGGGAGGGTATTTTGGTAATAAAGATGGAGTCCTAAATGTCTTCTGTTTTATTTCTATTAAAATATTTTTTTCTCAGTGTTATGTCTTATTTTACTATTTACTAGAATTCATAGTGGCCATGTCTAATATTGACCTGACGCTATGAATTTCGGGGTAAGTACCAGCTGATAGTACAAAGCTGGTATTAATCCCTTCATTACCTAGCATCCAATCACCATCAGGGCTGCTAGAAGAGTCGGGTAAAGTGACTGGAAATGGCGCTAAGAAACAATGCATCATTTTCAGGGGTAGCTGCAGGCTGTGGTTTTCAGTGCGGGGGCCCAGAAAGATTGGGTCTTATATATTTATTTTTACAGTACTGTGATGTCAGTCAATCACAGACACTGGCAAAGAGAATGGGCGTCTGTGATTTCCTTTGGAGAAGGCTGGAATCTGCTCAAACAAATGTATGAGCTGGTTTCAGCTTATTCCAGCCAATCATAGACGCCCATTCTTTGTGGCAACAGTATCTGTGATTGGCTGTTGATTCCTTTGCAGTGAATATCTCAGTAGTTAATGAGTGGCCCTGGAAGTACAAGCAACGGCACAGTAATAGGCCAAGGTATATACTGTTAAGTACGATTATGCTATTTAATAACCATTTGCTTTCTTATTACAGCTCCCTGCCCCTGAATTGAACGTGAACTATAGCATGGACTTTGAAGGGAAGTTTATTTTTGGGATATGTGCTCGAACACATGGTGTTTGGTACACAATCCCGAACTTTACAGTTCGAGTTCACCCATCCCTATTTATTAGTATTGCACATGTGACGGAAAAATTACATCACATTTTCTCATCTGTAAACTTTAAGGGATTTCTGAAAACATCATCTGTTGGGAGCTACAAGGACCTCAGTTTGGGAAACACTGATATAGAGACTGCAGTTGGTAAAGTCAATTTAGAAAGCACAATTCTGCTGACAGATTCCCTTTAATAGCAGAAATTAGAAACATCACAGTTTTGCTTAGTGAATTGTTCTGTAAATTCATTACTTTTGAGAACCTTTTACATATTTTGAATTTTACTTTTCAGGTCAAGAATACTACATTATTGCAGCCAAACATTACAATCACAGAAAAATTAAATATCTCATTCACGTAAGTAATGTCAGGCATTGCATATGTCAAGGACTGTCATCAACATTATGGATAAATTAAGTCATAAACATAGATATTAATCAGAAACATTCATTGTTAGAGACATTTATAGCTAATACTCCACTATCGCGATTTTCATAAATTTAAGAACCCTGTTTTATATCTATATTTCAGGAACTCCAGCGGTTGGACTTATACTAGTGTAGTAGTTCCTGTTATCACTACTTTGTACTTTGATGTGAATACGGCTCTCGATAATTTTATATCAAACAGGCAGAATGCCTCATTCACCTTTGGACCCAGAACACTTTCCGTTCAAGGTAAGATTTTTTTGCCAGCCGGCTGTACAGATATCTTGGGTTTCAGTCAAACAATGTAGAGATTTTATAGAGCTGGTATATAACTATGTCTATGAACCTCTCTAAAAAAAACCCACAGCTTTAAAAATGGCATAGTGACTATTATTGGCGCTGCACACAGCCCCTATTCTCTTGAACAGGAGCTGAGCAGCAGCATTTGGGAGTGGCCACTAAACAGTAAGTGCAGCTGTAGGCAGGGCCCGACTGGCCATCTGGCAGTTCTGGCAAGTGACAGATGGGCTAGTGCCTCTAGTGGGCCTCTCCTTCTCTCCCCTGACATCCCACTACAGCCTGTGGTGCCACTTCATACTGGGAGATGGCACATTTTTTATTAAATGTTTCTGTGGCAGCTTTTTCCCGCGAGGTCCAGCCATTCAGAAAGGGAGTGTGCCCTGCGGGAGAGGAACGCTGGCCAATGAGGGGCTTTCACATCAGACTGAAAGAGCTGATTGGCCAGTGCTCCTGTCCTCCTGAAAGGAAAAAGTGAGAGCCAGCAAGGAGGAGCAGAGCCACCTGTGTTCTGAAAGATAATAAGGAAAGGAAAGGAAGCTCCACCTGTGGTGTGTATATGTGTGTGTGTCACATGTGTGCCACATGTATGTATGTGTTTAGATATCTTTATTTTTAGTATCTTGTAGTATGTGTGCTTGTGTCTTCTGAATATTCTGCAATGTGTTTCATGTGTTTGTGTGTGTGTCATATGTGGGTGTTTACATATCTTCTGAGTATCCTGTAGTGTGTGTCAGTATCACATGTATGTGTGTTCATATGCTTGTCCAGCATGCATGTGCTGTGTATATGATGTATACATGCTGAGCAGGTGTTATACGGTGTGTATGTGTACTATAAGTACATGTCCGATGTGTGTGACTGTATGATGTGTATATAATGAGCATATGTTATCAAGCATATGTGTGCTGTATACATGTACTGTATATAATGTATGTCTAAGTGTGCATACCCCTGTTTTAAACATTAAGCAATGATCCCACGATCAGTGCTGCAGTGGTTGGACATAGCATGTTGTTGTTATTTCCAAATTGCTGCATTGTACAGTACAAGCACAGTGGATGAGATTTAAAGAAATCCTGTGCCCACTGTGCTTGTCTGTCTACACAGAGTTAACTGACATGTGGGGCTGTTTTCTATGCCGCTGCTTGTCTGCAGCATGTCAATTTACTGCTGCGTAGAGGGAGGTGATCTCAGGGAAATGCCACCATGCCCCGAACACTGATCGTGGGCACTGGTGGCTGCACAGGACACAGCGTCTCTGGATTGTGGGCGCATAGCCTTAAGCAGTATTGTTTTCACCCGTTAAATTAAAAAAAATACTCAAGTTTGGTATCTGCGTACTGATCTTGGGAATCATACTGCCTGTTCAGTTTCACCATACATTGTATATGGTAAATAAAAAAATTAATAAAAAATTGTTGACTTGCACTTTTTTTGCAATTTCATTGCATTTGGAATTGTTTTCCTGCTTTCCAATGCATGATGATGTAATTCAAAGGTACAACTCATCCCACAAAAAAAAACCCTCATCTGGCTATATTGACAGGAAAGTAAAAAAATGATGGCTCTTGCAATAAGGGGAAGATACAACAAAAGCAGAAAAAAACTTAAAATTGCAAGGTAGTGAAAAGTTTAATGATAAAGTACTTGGCAATATCAGATTATAGTGACACATAGGCACCAATTCATTAAATGTTTTCCGACTGTGCTCTGGCATAAAGCAAGTCAAACATTTTTCAAGAACTTAAGTTGTGTAAAAATATTGCGACTTTTGTCATTTTCAATCCAATTTAATCCAGTTCTGTCAAGTGCGTGAAGTTGTAAAAGTGTAAGATGCTGCAGCTCACCTAATTGAGGAGGAGTTGCAGTGCATGTAATGCCAGAAATCTTACTCCAGTCCACACACAGCTCTTGTAAGACGCACCAGGATTCAACTTTCTTTTTTTCTAAATTCCTAAAGATTTTTTCACCACTAAATTTAAACAAAACTATACATGTTTGGTAACAACATACTCGTACTGATCTGTAGAATCATACTGCCAGATAGTTTTCCCATATAGTGAACATGGTAAATAAACGTAAAAAAAATTGCACTTACTTTTGTAATTTTCATTACATTTGGAATTTTTTTCCGCTTTCCAGTACACTATATGGTGAAATATATATTGTCATTCAAAAGGAAAAATAGTTCCACAAAAGTCAAGCCATATGGCGGGATGATGGGAAAAGAAAGTTATAGCTCTTGGAAGGAGGGAAGTAAAAAATGAATGCGCAAAAATGGAAAATGGCCAAGGGCGTAACGATTGAGGTCGCAGGGGTCACGACTGCGATGGGGCCCACGCCACCCGTCAACTGCCAACCCCTGAGACCCCAATGCCAATGCCCGCTTAACTGCATGGCAGCACACAGGCCACTAAGAGGCCCATGTATCAAGATGCCTCCTACTGCTGCTGCCCCCTCCCCGCACCACCCCTTGCTTCCTCTTACCACAATGGTGACTGCCTGCGTTACACAGTGCAATGCATTTAGCAGGCTGATGCCGCCTCCTCCACAATAGGAGGAGGCAGAACTTCCTGCTTTATGCGTTCCACAGTGGAGCTCAGGAAGTCACCGCCTCCTTCTGTGTCTCAGTTTTTGTAAGGAGAACGGAGCTGTGGGGGAACCAGGAAAGGTAAGTACACATTTTTTTTAATGAGTGTACACTGGCCAGAGGATTATGGGGGAGGAGGGGGTGGATTATACTGTATGGTGAGTTGTGAGGCTGCACTATGCTATATGGAAGGCTGTGAGGCTGCATTACACTATATGGAGGGCTGTCAGGCAGAATTATACTATATAGAGCACTATGGGGGTGCATTATACTATATGGGGGACTATGGGGTGCATTATGACATATGGAGGACTATGGGGGTGCATTATGATATATGGAGGACTATGGGGGTGCATCATGCTATATGGAGGACTATGGGGGTGCATTATATTACATGGAGGACTATGGGGATGCATTATACTATATAGATGGATATGAAGCTGCATTATACTATATGGAGAACTATAGGGGGTGCATTGTACTATATGGAGGGATGTGGAGCTGTATCATACTATATGGAGGGCTATGGGGGTGCATTATGCTATATAGAGGGCTATGAGGTGCATTATAATATATGGAGGGCTATGAGGTTTGCATTATGCTATATGGAGAACCATAAGGCTGCATTTGCATTATACTATATGGAGGAATATGAGGCTGCATTATGCTGTATAGAGGTCTTTGAGGCAGCATTATACTAGATACCTGGTGTTGGAACTTTTATTTTTCCTTTGCTATTGCTAATAAGTGGTATCCAGCCACTTGTTCCTATCACCTGTGTTCATCTGATTTCTGAGGAGGCACCACTAATCTCCTACACTGCTCCCAGTGTGATAATAATTGGAGGACTATAGTGGTGAGAGGAGGAAGACCATATATACCAGGATAAGGGACATATATACAAGGGGCCCATATATCTGACCAATGTGCGTGCATGCAGAGTTTGAGAGGTGGGGGGTCCAGGTCTAAATTTTGCACCAGGGCCCATCAGACTCTAGTTATGCCACTAAAAATGGCTATAGCATGAAGGGGTTAAAGCCAGTGGAATTATGCAGTGGAGTGAGCTATTGGACTGTAAAGAGCCCTTTTATGTCTGTATCCACTCCTGTATGGGGACAAAGGGTGTTGAAAAATGTGATATCTATGATCTACACTACAGATTTGTCTTCGAAGTACAAGTCCTGGGAAAGCATCTTGATATACTGTATACTATCAGTCATTTTCTGACTTTTTTTTAATTAAATTCTTAGTATGTCTACTATGTTAATAAATATACTTGGAATGTATTGAGACTGTATTTTATTTACTCTTTTATAGGAATATCCCCCACATTTAACAAAATCAGCACTTTTCTAAGGATACTAAATATACCTCCATCATTCAACCTATCAACAAATTCCAGTGCTGACTTTCCAAAGTATAGTAAAACTATTCAAGATACTGTAAGTTTGTTTCTATGTTTCAGGACTATTTAGTTGTCATCTGTTTTGGTGCATATTTCTGCCAGGAGATGCAGATTTGGTGCAGAAATTTCTGCAGCCAAATAATGTGCGCACACACTCTAAAGGCCCGTCACACACTACAATATTGTTAATGATATCGTCGAAATGTCACAGATTTTCAGTCGGTCTAACGACGTCTTAACGACATCGTTCAGTGTGACATGTACATCCTATCAATGATAATCGGGCAGATCGTTGATGGGAGGTTTGTGAACCAGACCTTAAACCAAACGATGAGCGTTCGTTCAACCTGCAGCATGGGTGTGTGTGACACCTTCATAACGATGTTGTTAACGACCTCGCCTATTGAGAAGTGAAGGACGTAAGCAAGATAACGACCACAAGTATCGTTCGCTTGTCGCTGAATCGTTGCTGGGTCATTAACGATATCTAGACGTGTGACATTTCACTAGCGATCATTAAACGTCGTTCAAGCGATCTAGGTCAAGTCGGATCGTTGATCGCATCGTTCCACCATTGAAGCGTGAGACGGGGCCTTAAAGCTATGAGTGGACATTGAGCATTTGGATGCAGAAATGTGTGCACCAAATCTACATCTCCTGGCAGAAAAATGCACCAAAAACTCAATACATATCTGATGCATATTTGATACTGTCTTATGTGGTTTTTTATACATTTTTCCATCCAATTTCAATGACTTTCTGGTGGAAATACGTTGCAAAAACGTAACAAGAATTGACATGCTGCAAATTTATTTTTGTAAGGGAAAGATGAGCAACATGTGCAATAAACTTTGCTGGCATATGTATTGGCATGCAGTTTTGTGGCAAAAATGCATCAAAACCGCACTGAGTGCATAGTCTAAATGTCTAGAGTACCTATTTCAAACTTTTATGAATCAGAAGCACTTTTACAAAGTGGTAAATAATTGGGAATTTTCAATGATGGACTGCTTTAGTTGAAAAAGACATGTTCCTCCAAAAGAGGTAAAGTGTGTTTTATAATATTTCAGGACAGGATAGTGTTATTTTTAACTATGGGCTTAAGAACTAAGGGGCAGACAGGTTACTAAATATGTGAACATGCACCCACATGTAAATAAGTGAAACATGCATGTTCAGGTTTTGGTTTAGTGAGGTTACTAAATATATGCCTGTTTTATACAGACACGTCCTGCTGGCATCAACAGAGCAGCTCTTCCTCTTCCAGGTTACGCTGTAGATAGGGGCAGCAGTGAGGAGCTGGCTGTCAATCAGAATGATCTCAACAGCAACATACCATCACCAGAGCGGTCCAGAATAGAAGCTGCGGCTTTGTTGATGTGACGTCAGCAGAAGCCATAGAATCACCATTATGAATGGTCTGTGACTGCTACGTACTGGCAGGGATCTATGCCAGTCAGAACAGGCAGGTAGTTAGCAACAACCTGTCTGTTAGTCCTTAGCCAAAAGTTTAAAAAAAATGATAGTCTCAGACACCCTCTTTAATAAGGACATACATAAATATGCAACAATATACTGACAATGGTTATTTACAGAGAATATTCTAAATTCTATCGAGGAGTATTCTAAATTCTATTCTCCAATTTCTGCTACAGCTTAAATATAACTATGTTCAGAAATAATTGTGCCACCCTTTAGCATATATTTGTTAAAGTCTATAGTCACATCAGCTTATCTGTGGGGAGATTATTGTGTAGCATTAAAAACGATAAGGGCATATTCACATCATGTTTTCACATAGATTTTGATGTGTATGCTGCACAAGAATCTATGTGAAATCCACTTACCATCCACATCCCATTAATCTCAAAGGGAAATCTGTTACCTTTTGCAGATTGTAAATCTATGCTGCAAAAAATGGCAAGTGATAGGTCAGTGATTGAGCGGAGTTGGATTCCGCATGGATAAAATAGCAGATTAATCCCACGCAGATTAGCCCCATATGATTCACCCCAGTGTAAGTGGTTTCTACACTTCCGTCTTCTTTCCCTCAAATAGCAAACACAATGGACCTGACTGGTTAAGTGTTCAATCTTGTTTTTTAATCTTTTCTGTCTAGTTTACGACAATATTTGGAGTCCAGCTGGTAGAACCAGTAGTAACAGGTTTCACGTAAGTAGCTGTTTTTCCAGATATTGTTTTGAGATCAATTATATCGTTTTGTAAGATTTACCTGTACATTACTATCTGATTCTATACACATTTTTGCAATGTGGAATGTATAGTCATAAGTGACATGCCCAGGAAAAGTGATATAAGAGTCAATGATCTAGACCGGTCAACTGCAATGAAACATAGAGGAGCAAATCCATAGCCTCATCATCCACATCTTCTTCAAAGCCATTGAAACTAAAAGTTTGTTTCTTCAGAGATGTACTGTACCTGCAATATAACTAAATACATTGACCAATACAGAGTGGCTTGTAGTTAACCCCTCTTCCCCAGTACAATACATGCAGAGTCCATCATTGCTTGTCATGTTTGCCTATTTTTCTGCCACTAGATTCAGACATGTGGAGAAGGAGAATATGTATCGAAGAATCATAAGATATCATTAATGTTAAACATAACCCACATTGTGTATCACCAAATGAACAAAGATAAATCCAGCTTCAAGATAAAATATCCTTTTATTTAAAATCAATATAAAAGTCCAAGAAGGAATACAAATTTTAAATCAAGTAACGTCCATGGCAATCTTTCAACGTGTTTCTGGTGCACGAGCACTCTTAATTATGATACCAAATGAACAGAGCAATACTTACTAATATAGGAACATACACAACAGTGCAACAGGTGTAATTAATATTTAACTCTATGTGTCATGAAGCTTAAAGGGGAACTCCAGTGAGAGAAAACTTTTTAGTACAGTTCCTGCCCTGCTACATGATGAAGCAGAGCTGTACATTGCAGTTCTAGGATCTATAGATCTCTTATAATTCAATAAAATCATACCTGCTCCTCTGCTCTGGCCTCCAACTCATGGAAGCCAGAATCATCAGCCTGACAGTCTCATGCTGTTGCAGAGAAAAGGAGGTGTGTCAGGGGCATGGATGCTGGGAGCTGCAGGATCAGCCTACATTCATGCCCCTTTACATTTCTGTATATGGAGGGGACATGGCAGGGGGCATAGCCACCAGCCCCATGCTCACACATACAATCCAGCCCCTGATATTCCATCCTATGTAACAGGGGGTCCAGGCTTCAAATAGCAATTATATCACCAAGCAGATACAAATACATGCTGTCATCCTCTGCTGTATGATGATGCATAATGTGTACTGTTATTGTGAGGATGCAAGCAGAGGCAAATCATTACATTGATTGATTCAGCTCTGCATGGTCTCCCTTTCCCCATAGGAACATAGTATCTTCTTATTTCTCCAACTTTCAATGGATCACATCATCATTCCTCACTTGAATGTAACTGATCATGCAGTTCCCAGCATCCATGCCCCTGACACACCTCTTCTTCTCACCGGCAGCATGAAGCTCTCATGCTGAAGATTCTGGGTTCCCTGAGGTGGGGGTCAGAGCAGAGGAGCAGGTATGATTTTATCGATTTTTAAGAGATCTATAGATCCTACAACTGCAGTGTACGGCTCTGCTTCATCATGTAGCAGGCAGGAAACTGTACTAAAAAGTTCCTGTCACTGGAGTTCTCCTGTAAAATCATTCCTAGTGCATAGTAATACAACAGGTGATACTAATAGCTAACTCCTAATATGATATATAGGTATGTAAATGAAAAAAAAGAGGTATTCAGATTATGCGACAAAATGAAGTTATACCTGAACAAGTTAATATATGAGAACACAATACTAAATATGCAAAGTAAAATGAATGAGAGATACAAAATTGCATGAATTTCATATTATATATAAAGATTAAATTTGATGCAATATTATGAGTCCCGCTTATGTTTAGTAATGACGACTTATATCAATGATCAGTTCTTATAAATTTCATTACAAATAAAGCAAATTCAGACATTCAAATAATTACGAGAAAAGTTACAAAAACCAAGATAGAAGAATACCACCACACTGAAGCAAATACATTTATGCTGGAAAAATGCAATTTAGTAGAGAAGAATGATGTCTTTGTGTAAATTAAGTCCTTAAGGGGCTCATGAATTCAGCTTGAACATCCACCACGCTTCTCTACTGCATAAGACGGATTTCCTATCGCCATGGCTAGGCTGTGTGTAAATCTGCTCAATAGTGTAAGCTACAAAAGAAGTTGTATTATTATTATGATGAATAAAATATCCGGATACTTTTGACATGCTTCTACTACTATTAGAGCTTTGTATATCATACAAATGTTCCTTATTTCAAATTTTAGATTAATGGGAAGTCCTGCCTACGTATTTCAAACTACCGTACAAGTTTTACACTCAGTGATGTAAACAACAAGAGTTAAATTGCAGATTAAAAAAGATTTTATCTCAAAATTACCTGTATCAATGAAAGACTACGTACATTTTTTATAACATTTACAGATTTTACATGGATGTTGTAGACATGGCAAAAAAATGCCATGTTGGTGAGCCAATGTGATTTTTTTCTTAATTTTATGAGAATTTTAACAGTAACTTGATGGCAATATACTTTTACAATATTGAGGCTCGTCTGGAAACTATCCTGATACCTCTATCAGATGTAATTTTGTTAATCTAAGGCTGCTTTCACATCAGCGGTTTTCGCTGATCGCGGCAGTTGCGGTATTTTCGCGCATAGCATAACGGCCGCACTTGCGTTCACTTGCGGCATGTGCGTCCACGAAAAAATGCGGTATGCAGCGTTTTTTTCGCAGCCGAACCTGCCACAAGTGATGAAACCGCACTTGCCTCACCTGCCGCACACTTACCGCAAGCCCCATAGACATTGTATGGGGCTTGCCGCAAGTGCGGCCATTATGCGGTAATCGTGGCAGTTGCGTTTTTTTTCACCGCAACTGTCGCGATCAGCGAAAACCGCTAATGTGAAAGCAGCCTAAGAATAGATACTTTTTTTTCTGGACCATTTTTTTTGATGGCAGTATATTGATTGCTCTATTGTAAAACCAAAGTGGGAACATTCTGCAGAATAATTTTAATTGATTTATTTGTTTTGAACCTAGGTTTTTCAACTATTTTATTTGCTCTTTCCAATATCCATTGGTTATAACCCCTGCTTTTTAATCTATTTTAATATATTTTGATGTTCTTCTTCGAAGGTGTCGTGTTGCTATTTTTTTTTAGCTCTCGCAAGTTCTCCTAAAGGAATTCCTTTTTTATGGTATGTACATTATGGGTGGTGACTTTTTGTGTGTAATATAGTGTTACCTGCCGTGATTTATTTGTATGTAGAATTAGCGATTATTTTACCCTCCTTACTTGCAAATTCTAAATCAAGGAAATTTGTGCTAGATTCACACACAACCTAGCCATGGCGATAAGAAATTTGCTTTATGCAGTAGAGAAACATTTTGGATTTTCAAAATGAATATGTCAGCCCCATATGGACTCAATTTGTGCACAGACATCATGCATCCCTACTTAATTGCATTTTTCAAGCATAAATATATTTGCTTTCGTGAGTTGAGATTCTTTTATCTCATTTTTGTAATTCTTCTTGTAATTATCTAAATGTTTGAATTTTGTCTGTTTGTAATGATATTTATAGGGATTGATCATTGATATATTCATTATTAAACAAATGTTAGAATCACATTACTGCATCAAATGTAATCCCTTATTAATATGAAATTCATATGATTTTGAGTTTCTCATTTGTTTTACTTTGCATATTTAATATTGTGTATTCATAGCTTGCATCTTGTTCAGTTACCGTATATCTTCCTTTTAAGGCATAATCTGAATACCTCCTATTTTCTTTTATTTGGATGCCTATATATTATATTAGTAGTTAGCTATTAGTATCACCAATTGTATTACTGTGTACTGGGAATGAGATTAAGCTTTGTGACACATAGGGTTAACTATTAATTACACCTGTTGTTCTGTTCCATATGTGAAATTGAGCTTTTCTATGTTAGTAAGTGTTCCTCTGTTCATTTAGCATCAAGATAAAGGGTGCTCATGCATCAAATTAAAATTTAATTTTTTTCTTGGAGTTTTATATTGACTTTCAATATAAAGGTATTTTGTCATGAAGCTGGGTTTACCTTTCTTCATTTGGATTCCATGTCTGGACCTAAACGAATCCATGTTCCGAATGTCCTGAATAAAGACTGTGGTGAGCTAGAACATTTATTTATACCTGTATCACCAAATGCTACAATTTTCCAGTCCTTTAATGATGCGTGTAACAAAAACCTTGAATCTTGTTAACACTGTGAAAGCAAGATGCACATAGTCAGCACATGTGGCAGAACCTATACAAAATTACATTTTCATTATTCAGTGACGTGTATATTTTCTATGTTTATTAACATTATCACTCATATCTACCTCTCATTCCTATATAATCTGCAGAAATGATCCTTTGAGTGGTATGGTCTTTGTTGATCTGTATTTTCAAAGTGGTACTATCAACAGTACAACTGTGATGAAAAAGATAGAAGATAATGCGGGAGTCTTCACAAAAAATAATATCACTCTAGATCTCTTACTAATTGATCCTAAAGGTAATGCAAAGAAAAATATAATCCAACCAACAAGCACCAGAATGTCACTTACTAGCACATCTCAATGAATTAGAATATCATCAAAAGGTTAATTTGTTTCAGTAATTCAATACAAAAAGTGAAAAACATATATTATATAGATTCATGACAAAAAGAGTGATTCATTTCAAGTGTTTATTTATGTTAATGTTGATGATTATGGCTTACAGCCAATGAAAACCCAAAGGTCATTATTTCAGAAAATTTAATAGGGAAGATGAAGGATTAAAAAGCGCACTGCCGTGTTCCACGAGACAACAAAGGGTAAATATAATATTGATGTAATAGTCAATGTATTTGAGAGTTCCCAGAAACTCACTGAAACATATCAATATTACATAGATTTTTGATGATATTCTAATTTATTGAGATGCACTTGTAGATGTGTAATGATGAATATAATGAGAATGACTTTAATGGAAGCAAATTGCTTCATTTATGCTGACTAAATCACAGGCAGGAGGAATGAGAGCCAGGCTGTATGATTACAACTAGAGATGAGCAAACTTTGCATGATCATGTTCGTCAATTTCATATTTGGCACATGGCTGATTCGATTCGGTGGTCCAGCTAAGTTTGGGAAAAAGCTAAAATTTAAAATGACCCTAAAACTTTATATGTTTGTTTGGGACCAAAATGCTTGCCGGAAGACCCATTGGCTTGGGACTACACCTAACCTACAGTTAGGAGTGTCCCAAGCCATCAGGTCTACTGGCTTGTTTTAAGCTGTAGAATTTTGGCAAATTTTTTGGAAATTTTTTAAAGGGATCCTGTCATCTCCAAAACGCCACCTAAGTTTCAAAATCATGTCCCTGCAGCATCCCATGAGTAATCTCACACTCCCTTTGTCTCAAAAAAGCATCCTGTGAAAGTGGAGAAAAACGTTTTATAACTTACTCATTAGTGATGTTAATTAGCAGGGGCTATATTCTTTAGCTGCTAGGGCAGGCCCTCTTCGTCATAAGATCACGCCCTAATAGGCGTGATCTTCTATTCATATTGTATTCAGCGCCTCCCTGCTCTCCTCGGTGCATGTTGGGCTGTAATGACGTGCATTGCGTCATTTCCGGCATCGAGTGACGTGAGTACACCCACGCCGCTGTGTATTGCTTCAAGCACCGCATGGGCTATGTGGTGCTTGAAGCCTACAGAGCGGCGTTGGTGTACTGACGTCACCCGATGCCGGAAATGACACGATTCGCGACATTACATCCCAGGACACGCCGTGGAGAGTAGGGAGACGCTGAATACAATATGAATAGAAGATCACGCCTATTAGGGCGTGATCTTATGATTATATGTAGTAATGGATCCGGCACCGGACACTTCTCCAATATTCAAAATTTATTCAGTAATATTCATAAGATCATAAAATCAGCGACCTAGGGAGCGCAGTCCCGCTGGACGCGTTTCGTACACAGTACTTCATCAGCAGCTTAAAACCAAATGAACAACAAATCACATATATACCATGTGAAGCCCCCCCCCCCATTACTGATTGATAATTAGTATTCAGCTGGTAGGCTGGAGAAGCCTATATCAACTACTTACAGGAAAAGCCAGACCAGATCTGTGACTTCTAACATCATGCAAATACATGAATCGTGACAAAAACACTGTGTGCCAACATACCTACAATAAAATTACATGTTTTTATATATATATGTGCATGCTTCGTATGTCACACTCAACGAGAAACTGGGTTCAATAAAAATAAGAGCAATCCGTACGGTAGTTTAGTCCCATAGGGACTCCTATTTTTAGGTTCACAATCCAAAAAAATATATATGTTTTTATATGTACATGGTTCGCATGTCACACTCAACGAGAAACTGAGTTCAATAAAAACAAGAGCAGTCCGTACGGTATTTTAGTCCCATAGGGACCCTTGTCTCTAGGTTCACAATCCAAAAAAATTCTCTGTTTAGTACCGCACGACCCCAATCTCCGCCTCTTTTATTGCGGTTAACTCTTTCTATTCCTTGCACCCTAAGGGTAGAAAGGTCACCATTGTAGACATCTCTAAAATGTTTAGAGAGACCTGATAAATTTCTACCCACAGATCTGGGGTTAGGAATTGAACCTGTCATATGTTCCCCCAACCTTTTCTTTAGGGGCCTTGTAGTACACCCCACATAGTTCTTTCTGCATGACTCACATGATGCCATGTAGACCACATGGGTTGTGTTGCAATTGATGTACCCGTTGATTCTATAATCTCTGGTACTAGTGTACCCTTGAATCAATTTGGTTTTCACCATGTACTTACACAGGCCACATCTTATTCCCCCACAAGGATAATTTCCTTTAGTATTTAGCCAAGTCGAATGGGCGGTGTTCAAGGAGAATAGTGATGGAGACAGAATGTTACCAATGGTCTTAGATTTTTTAGGGACACATCTGTATCCATTTTGCAAAATTTTGTGCAGTACAGGATCCTCATGTAATATGGGGATATATTTGTGAATAATCCCCACAATAGCATTGAAGTCCTGACTGTACGTTGTTGAGAATGTGGGTATATACAACTATGTAAGGATTACTCTTAGGCTGTGTTCACACTGGGCGTTTTTGGGCTGTTTTTGCTCAACAGTTTTTGTAGCCAAAACCAGCAGTGGGTGATTAAATCCAGAAGTGGTGACGTGTTTCTATTAGACTTTTCCTCTGATTGCTCTACTCCTGGTTTTGGCTACAAAAACTGATGAGCAAAAACAGCCCAAAAACGCCCAGTGTGAACACAGCCTTAAGAGATTGTAATGAAGCCCTTTCTATATCAGTGAGGTTGTCACGTCCAGCCGTACGGGAGAGGAGAAGAGATTTAATCTCTCTCTCCAATACGTGCTGGAAGTTATCCATCGCTGGAGCCCTGGAATTAATGAGATCAAGAGAGTCCCTTTTGGAACCAGTAATGATGCAGATGCACGTTAACCCTTCACATCCCGGTGGATCACAACATCAGAGGGTCATGGCAAGACATTCCAACATGTATATACCCACATTCTCAACAACGTACAGTCAGGACTTCAATGCTATTGTGGGGATTATTCACAAATATATCCCCATATTACATGAGGATCATGTACTGCACAAAATTTTGCAAAATGGATACAGATGTGTCCCTAAAAAATCTAAGACCATTGGTAACATTCTGTCTCCATCACTATTCTCCTTGAACACCGCCCATTCGACTTGGCTAAATACTAAAGGAAATTATCCTTGTGGGGGAATAAGATGTGGCCTGTGTAAGTACATGGTGAAAACCAAATTGATTCAAGGGTACACTAGTACCAGAGATTATAGAATCAACGGGTACATCAATTGCAACACAACCCATGTGGTCTACATGGCATCATGTGAGTCATGCAGAAAGAACTATGTGGGGTGTACTACAAGGCCCCTAAAGAAAAGGTTGGGGGAACATATGACAGGTTCAATTCCTAACCCTAGATCTGTGGGTAGAAATTTATCAGGTCTCTCTAAACATTTTAGAGATGTCCACAATGGTGACCTTTCTACCCTTAGGGTGCAAGGAATAGAAAGAGTTAACCGCAATAAAAGAGGCGGAGATTGGGGTCGTGCGGTACTAAACAGAGAATTTTTTTGGATTGTGAACCTAGAGACAAGGGTCCCTATGGGACTAAATTACCGTACGGACTGCTCTTATTTTTATTGAACTCAGTTTCTCGTTGAGTGTGACATGCGAACCATGTACATATAAAAACATATATATTTTTTTGGATTGTGAACCTAAAAATAGGGGTCCCTATGGGACTAAACTACCGTACGGATTGCTCTTATTTTTATTGAACCCAGTTTCTCGTTGAGTGTGACATACGAAGCATGCACATATATATATAAAAACATGTAATTTTATTGTAGGTATGTTGGCACACAGTGTTTTTGTCACGATTCATGTATTTGCATGATGTTAGAAGTCACAGATCTGGTCTGGCTTTTCCTGTAAGTAGTTGATATAGGCTTCTCCAGCCTACCAGCTGAATACTAATTATCAATCAGTAATGGGGGGGGGCTTCACATGGTATATATGTGATTTGTTGTTCATTTGGTTTTAAGCTGCTGATGAAGTACTGTGTACGAAACGCGTCCAGCGGGACTGCGCTCCCTAGGTCGCTGATTTTATGATCTTATGAATATTACTGAATAAATTTTGAATATTGGAGAAGTGTCCGGTGCCGGATCTATTACTACATATAATCTTCTTGGACGTACGGGACGTCTCCTTCTGGCACCATCCGGTCCGTTGGAATTTGGTGAGCACGAACAAACCCCCTACCCTTTTCCTCCTGTGATCTTATGATGAAAAGGGCCTGCCCTAGCAGCTAAAGAATATAGCCCCTGCTAATTAACATCACTAATGAGTAAGTTATAAAATGTTTTTCTCCACTTTCACAGAATGCTTTTCTGAGACAAAAGTTTGAGATTACTGATAGGATGCTTGCAGGGACATGATTTGATAGCTTAGGAGGCGTGACAGGATCCCTTTAAAGGGAACCAACCACCTCGGATGACCCTCATACACTGTTAATATGTGCCCCTGCAGCCTAGTAAACCATTTGCAGCACTGTTTTTGTGTGAAAAGTGGCTGCAGTAGAAGTGAGATAATGATTTTATACACTTACATGCCTGCGTACTTGAGGGCGTCTCCCTGTGTGTGCTGGCACTTGTGAGCTGTGCTCATCATGTCTGCTCTCCCCTCCCTTATGCACGCCCCCTCTCAGCCTGCTATACTGTGTGAGGCTGATCTCGTCATAAAGGGGCGGGGCTAAATCGCGGCATCCCGGTAGCCCCACCCCCTTTATGACGCAATCAGCCTCACATCACTATAGCAGGCTGAGAGGGGGCGTGCATAAGGGAGGGGAGAGCAGACATGATGAGCACAGCTCACAAGTGCCAGCACACACAGGGAGACGCCCAAAAGTACGCAGGCATGTAAATGTATAAAATCATTATCTCACTTCTACTGCAGCCACTTTTCACACAAAAGCAGTGCTGCAAATGGTTTACTAGGCTGCAGGGGCACATATTAACAGTGTATGAGGGTCATCCGAGGTGGTTGGTTCCCTTTAAGCTTCTTGGAGTTTGCATATGTCTGCCACCTGCAGGGCCTGGATTTTGGAAACAGTGCCAGACGTAGCAGCAGCTGGGAAGTCCAAGAAGCTTACAATTCCCTTAAAACATCAGTTTAAGAGAGCTTTATATTTTTAAGGGAATTTTAATATATAAAAAATAGCATATGGCCATTATATGTTTTACATCCATGATCTTATAGGTCTGTTCACACTGATGACACCCCATATTATGGCTATTGCTTCTTAAAAATGTGCAATCACTATTTATTATCATAATAATCATAATACTACTAATAATAATATGTATTCATTTATATAGCACTATTAATTCCATAGCACTTTACATACATTTGCAACACCTTCCCCATTGAGGCTCACATGTAATGTATAATGCATATTATAGTTGTCCTCCTGGCATTCCTGCAATGCCCAGCAGTCTATTTCAGCATTCCAGATGAAACGGTAGTGAATGATGACCTGAATAAGCTTTTTTAGGGTGGCACAGTGGTTAGCACTGTGCCCTTGCAGCACTGAGGTCCTGGGTTCAAATCCTACCAAGGACATTATGACATGTAGTTTAGATTTCTTTTTTGTACCCCAAAATCTGCAGAAAATCTGCATAAAACATGGTGGGCCCACAGTGGGATTCCCTGCTGCTTGATGTCGGCTGTGTAACTTGACATAAAATAAATAATTTGAAAAAAAGTGTTGGGTTCCACCCTACTTTTAATCGCCAACTGAGGTTAAAGTAGACAGCTGAGGGTTGGTATTCTCAGCCGGGTGAGAGCCCATTGTTATTGATCCCCCCCGCATGCTATAGACTTGCATCCCGCAAAGCCCCAGAAATTTGCGCATTCATAAGAAGCCTCAATTCCTTTGTGCTTTACCCACTTCTTCCAGTTGCCATGTAGTGGTGGCAACTTTGTATTGCCAGATGGTATTAAGCCAAATGTTTTAATGTGGGGCCAATGTTAAACCCAGCTATGAAGAATTACAAGTACTGTAAATAGTAAAGGATATTTATATATGGGGAGGGCATACACAGAAAAAAGTCAAAAGATGGTGCTACATGATGTAAGGTCAAGAGCATCCATGAAGGGAGAGAAAGACTCTGCATATACAAATGTGCACACTGAAATAATATTAAAAAATGACAACTTCATTACATATATACTAAGAACATATAGACAAACGTATAAACATATATACATATATACTAAGAACATATAGGCAAACAATGTGGATCTGAGCCTCCCACTACCGTCTCCAAGACTTCTCGTGAGCCGTGCTAATTTTTTTAAACAGACTACCAAGAACAATTAATTTCATTCCCAATGCCCATAGTTTCAAGTGGGCCTTTTAAACGCATTTCTTTAGACTAGGCTATTACTTCACCTCACTTCTCATTCTGCCATTTTCCAACTCTGGCCTCTTACACCCTCCATGCATTTAATAGCACTTGATCTGTGCTTGTAGAGTTCCTCGCTAGTGACTGGTTCATACAACTTTATGTGAATCTACTATTTATTATATTGATGGCTGGATCATATACGATAAGCACTTTTTACCATTTACCTTTTTTGCCTCCCCTATTTCCTCATAGATTGTAATCTTGTGAGGAGCTACCTTGCTGCTCTTGGTATCTGTTGAATTCTTGTTACCCTGTAACTGTCTCATATCATCTTTACATGTCCCCTCTGAATTGTAATGTGCTGCAGAATATGTTGGCACTATATAAAAAATTATTATTATTATACTTGTAGTTGGCGCTCAAGTGAAATCCACACTCGTGACAGAGTATACTTCAAATTTGTCTAATGCTTTATCTTCTGAGGCCACTCAACTTCAAAAAGAAGTGCTGGACTTGGTATGTACACTATATCACAGGATGTATACCTTATGATTAAAATATATTCATGGACTTATTCAAGCAGTTTCTGAGGCTGCTAAAACATTTGCCCACATATTGAAAACGCAGCAGATTTTTTGTCAGGATTTTCTGGATGGCATGTATCAATAGGTTTTAAAGGACCAACATAATTAAACTGCAAAGGATATTTGCAATATTATCTGCATTGGAAAATACTGCTGTGAGGAATTTCTGCTAAGTCAGGTTGACAGCAGACATGGATGTGTAAACGTACACTTCTAAAAAAAAATTATTACTTTTGTGTGGGTGTGTACTATCAGTTTTTTACAGCTTGCACTTCATATTGAACATCATTCACCTGGAAGACACATGCTGCAAATTATCTTCATGTAGTTAAAAATAAAAATGAATCGGCTTAATGCATATACAACTTAAGGTACCATTACACGATTCAATGTTGTAATGATATCACTAACGATCTCATGGTCGTTAGGACATCGTTTTGACATCGTTGGTGAGCTGTCACACGTGTAGATATCGTGGACAACGCACCAACGATGTGGCGAGCAGCTATTGTTCGAACAACCCAGTAAACGATACTTGTTCACTGATGTGAATGGGCAAAGCCGTGAATGACATAATTATCAGCGGTGTCACACACAACGATTCAGCAGGTTGGCTGATCGAAGATGTTCTCAAATCTACGATCAGCGATCCAACGATTTATCGTAGTCGTATCTCGGTGTCACAAGCAACAACGTCCTAACAATGTCGTTTCAACGACTCCAAACCCGTGACGTTTCAGTGATATCGTTCACGATATCGTACCGTGTAATGGGGCCTTAAGGTTGCAATGACTATGGCTGCCAGAATTCTACAGTTTGATTACAATGTGTAAAGACCAAAGCTATTATAACATCTGCTGATACATTATTTTTATTTTCTTTATTTTCAGTTAACACCACAATTAAGAAAGTACTATGGTAACAGTTTACAAGATCCACCATCGGTGACCTTCAGGTTTGACCTTCTCATTGAAATATTTCTATAAAATGTTTATGAACATACTTTAAAAATGCATGTAAGGCTACGTTCACACATTGCGTATTTTGCTGCTTCTCTGCGTTTTTTGCTGCGTTTTCTGTATTTGCCTGCGTTTTTTGCTACGTTTTTTTACGCGCGCTTTTTGCAGTGAAAACGCAATTCTGGATAAGCAGCCCAGCCAAACCTATGGGTTTTGACACAATCCATTCACACACTGCGTATTTGTGTTTTTTTTTACGCGCGCGTTTTCACTGCAAAAACGCGCGCGTAAAAAGAATCACCATGTCAATTCTTTCTGCAGTTTTTCTCTGCGTTTTTCCATTGCCCCCATGATAAATGGTCTCTGAAAAAGCGCAGAGAAAAATGCAGAAAAAAACGCAGTGTGTGAAAGGAGCTGCGTATTTCACAAAATACGCACGTAAAAAAGCGCAGCTGCGTAAAAATACGCAGTGTGTAAACGTAGCCAAGATTGCTCACCATTGAGCACAACAATCAGTGAGTTACATCAATATAAGTACAAAAGTTATAATTATGAGCTTGACAAAATTTACACGTAAAAGCACCTTGCTCAGCCTTATTTCAGGAGAAACTTATAAATAGAGTCAAATATATCCAAAGGCAATAAGTATTTTAATATCAACATCTCTAGTGTTTCCAACTTTCATCTGTCCTAAGAAATGGCCCTTATCCAAGCAGGGCAGTTTTTTGTTAACCCCTGCCAATCTCATATTAAAGCAAACCAACCATCAGAATTTAACCACCTGTAAATCAGTTCAGCAGGCTATTGACATGTGCAGGATGACGTCACTATTTGGCTTTATTTAGTTTTTTCTTCTCCCCTGTGGGCTTGACTTTATGCTGTAAACTGAACCCCCTTCTTCTCATCCAGACTCATCCGGGAAGGTGTTTTAATAGATGTGAATAATCTATATTGTGTTTTGTTTTCTACATGAAGTTGTTCACGTTTTCTGCCATCTGCCAAATATTGAACCATAAAACTTTGGCCTATATAGTAATAATGGGCTTTGAGACCTCAGTTATGCATGCACATTAGTATATGCAACATAAAAGTGTACTTGAGCTGTTTAATTTTTTAATATTTTTTTCCTTTAGTAATTCTAGTGGACTAGCAGCTATGAATATCGATTACAAGCTTAACTACACAACGGAGGTGGACAATTCTTTAGTGCTAGCATCTCTTGTAAATAATACTGGTCTAATCAATATTTTCAGGATACCAAGTTTGTCGTTTAATGGTAGGTTCATGAAATGATTGTCCTCGCTCTTAATTATTTAGATAACCAGAATTAATTTGCAGGTAAAGCTCAACAGCTGTTAGGTCTCTTTCAGACGTCCATGATCATCGGTCCGATCTTAGGTCGTAATGCATGAGCTGACCACGTGGCTCCTAAACCAAGTGTGACAGCCTCATAAAATATATGACATTCCAGAGAAGTCTAAGCTCAATCATTGATGCTGGTGCTCGAGGGTAAAAAGACAGTCAATATCACAGTGTAACCTTGGCACACATGACATAAAGAGATTTTTTGATGCAAAAGAGATCCTATTTATTAGTCTAACCCGACGATCGTCTCAATCTTTATGATTTTCATCAGGGTTTGGATCTATAACAACGTAAAAAAGTTTTACTATAACATACATCAAACAAAGAAACTTGTGCGCATATAGAAAAATGTACAAATCATGCGGTTATATTAGTCTACATAACAAAAAGAAAATGACGAAGCTACCAAATCTTAATATGGGCTTATAAGGCATATATGACTATCATAAGTAGTGTACTCCATGATTTAGCTTTAAAAGTCAAAAGGAGGCAAAGCGCATTGGTGCTCGGGAGTGTCTGGGGGTAAGTGTTTTGTGGTGTGTATGAGTGGTCTGGAGAAAAAACGTAGGTATAAATGAGATAATGCAAAGGGGATAGCATGTTGCAAGATGCACAGATTAAGATGTGTATGCCAGGTGATGACATGATTAGAATTACTAGCAATACCTTAACCGGACAAGATAGAAAACCTCTGTTGTACTGAGAAGGACTAATGGCCACTTTACACGTCCCGATATCATCGTACAACTTCGACAAAACATCACATGGTTCGTGCGTTGGCCCCGATATCATTCGTGCGTTGTATGGTGTAAATGTGCAATGCGACGCAAGAACGATGCCGGGGGAGAAATGAGCAGGCTCTCCAACTGCCCAATATTGGATGTACGATCTGGCAGGATCGTGCTGTGTGACAGCCCAACACCGACTTGGAGCACAACTTCCCCTATTCACTCCCATGTTAAATGGTTGTTCCTCTGTTGCACGTACAAGTTGGCGTATACATCGCAGTTGTGTTGCCTGCCGATATCGCCCCATGTAACATCTCCTATGCGATCTTGGATTTCAGCCAAAAAAGTTCGCGCTCCCGTGCCGTTGTATCCAATATCGAAACGATGTTGGGACCTGTAAAGTGGCCATTAGTTTCTCAGTCTGTATATGAGAGATATGTGGAACAGAGTCTGAAAAACTGTTTCAAAGGGAAATTTCTTCAATTGGGTTACATAATATTCACCTTGTATACTTGGTAAGGAATAATGTAAGGTGGCTTGTAAGATGTAGTCAATGAACAAGTGAGCAGGTTGGTTCAATAATCCTATAAGGAAAAAAGGAATCAAATGACTATATGTATTAGGATTAATGAAAGGAAAATAATAATAACCTCAGGAATCTATATTTCCTGGGAGGTTATGTACCTGGTTAATACAAGCTTCTATGAACTACATATAAAATGTTACCTTTCTCATTAAAAGATAGAGTCTGTAATGTTGCAAAGACACATCTGGAATTTGTTGTAGTATGATTCCAGGGAAGGCTTGTGGGTTTCTTCTTTTTGAGCAATTTTTATTAGCAAATTACAAATAACAGCTGAATCATGAAAGTACAAAAGCAATACATGAGATTCTTGAACCCGCAATTACTGTAGCGATGGTCTGGCGAATAATTATCTCATGTCATCTGTAATTACACAGCTTGAAAAAAACATTTTTCTCCTTGAACCTCATTCCCCATCCCTCCCCCCTGCCAACCTAAGATTATGAATGCCGCTAAAAGTGGGTGTTCCACTGACCTAGTAAGCACATCTGAAGCTCATAATAGAGTCCCTTCAGACATCTAAATCTCCGTCATGGTGCCCTATCAATTTTGAGCCTTCTCAAGGTTCCCTGAAGGTCTTGCAAAAGGTACTATTCCATGCTACTGCAAGGATAACAGTCGCTGAATTTCTTCCCTAGTTAATTGAGTGATAATAAAGTTTCTCCATTTGTTGAATAGCTTAGCTGTTAATTTGTCTTTGCTTCAATCTTTTCCTTTAGCAAAGCCCTCTTCAGTTCAGCGACCAATTCACAGGTATCAGGAGGATTTTTGTCTAGCCAATGATGTAGGAGCAATCTCGTGATTACCAATGCTGTCATATGGAATAGTGGCATCCTATCCCTTCTAATGTGAAGGTTGCCCACTGAGTGTAGGATCCACGCCCTTTGGTCAAGATCTATTCTTCCCTCGCTAATCGTGAGAGGCTTTTGGTTTAAGGCACTGGTGGTTTCTGATCCCAGGGTGCAATGAGTCAATTGCACTAACCTAGGACAGTGTAAGAGATAAAGGGATAATTGTGCTAAATAGTATAGAATCCTAAATTCCTTTGCCGAGATAATCCATCCACATCACAGGTGGGGTATATCAAGATGCTGATTAGACAGCATGATAACTGCACAGGTGTGTGTTATGCTGAGCAGTATTGGAAGGGTCCAGGGGGGAGGTGGTTGTTAGAAAACCAGTCAGTATCTGGTGTAAACTTAATTTGCCAGTCTGCCATCTGCTCTGTACAGTGAAAACTTGGATTTATTCATGAAGAGAACACCTATCCAACATGCCAGGTGCCATCAACTGTAAACATTTGACCACTCAAGTCGGGTGCAACGACAAACTACAGTTAGGTGGAGACCCCGATGAGTACACCGAGCATGCATTTGAGTTACCTGAGATGGTTTCGACAGTTTGAGTAGAATTTTTTGGTTATGCATCGATTATTGTAGCAACTGTCTAGACGGCTGGTATCAGACGATCTTGGTGGTGAAAATGCTGAATGTGGTGGACTGCCATGGTTACATGTGATCTACGGTTGTAAGGCCTGTTGGATGTACTGTCAAATTCTCTGAAACGATTTTGGAGACAGCTTGTGGTAGAGAAATGAACAGCTCTTGTGGACATTCCTGCAGTAAGCATGCCAATTGCACGCTCCCTCAAAACTTACAACTTCTGTGACATTGTGCTGTGTGATAAAACTGCACATTTTAGAGTGACCTTTTATTATGGCCAGGCTAACACACACCTGTGCAATAATCATACTGTCTAATCAGCATCTTGATATGCCACACCGGTGAGCTGTATGGATTATCACGGCAAAGGAGAAGTGCTCACCAACACAGATTTAGACAAATTTGTGAATAAACACATCCTACAGCAGGGAAGGAGGACTGCAATCACAAGAAGAAAGGACCGCCCTTTAGGTGAGTATAATAAAATATATTTTTATGTTATGTAGATAAGATTGTGGACATATTCTAGAGTATTGTATATGAGGGCATACAGGTGGTTTCCCTACTTTATATGGGGAAAACCTGATGATAGGTTCCCTCTAAGGATGATTTTTATAGATCGCTAAATCTCATTAATAGTTGTGTACTAATTTATTTACTATCATTATCAGTTACAGTGATGGCCAAAAGTGTTAGCACCCTTAAAATTGTATTACTCCCAGAAAATGATTTCCATTACACATGGTTTGTCATACATGTTTTTTGACTTTGCATGTATAGGAACAACACAAAAAGAAACAGAGAAAAAAGACAAATTGAACAATTTATCACAAAACTCCAAAAATGGGTACACGCTTTGGAGTAAATAACTTGAATCAATCACTGCCTATAACCATCAACAAGCTTCTTGCACCTCTTAACTTGAATTTTGGACTACTCTTCTTTTGCAAACTGCTCCAGGTCTCTCATATTTGAACAGTGCCTTCCCCCAACAGAAGTTTTAATATCGCTCCACTGTATACTCATTCCTGGCCACTTCAACATTTTGTTTCTATATATTCCTGGATTCTTCTTGAAGTATGTTTGGGGTTATTGTCCTGCTGGAAGACCCATGAACTAGAACACAAACCCAGCTTTCTGACACTGGCCACTACATTAACACCCAAAATCCTTTGGTAATCTTCAGATTTAATGATGCCATGCACACTGTCAATAGGGATGAGCGAGTAGTGAAATATTCGGACTCGCTATACTCGTAACGAGTAGGTCCTAATACTTGGGTACTTGTTACGAGTAGCGAGTCCAATGTAAGTCAATGGGAAATGCGAGTACTTTTGCAGTGTAGGGATCTGGCATGGAGGTTTCATTCTGGATAGGGATGACTGGACCTGGGGATACTAGTGTTTTCATGTGACGCCACCCGCATGTTGTGGCTATAGCTGGCCACCTCTGCTCGACAGTCTTTCTAGGGGTCGAAGGTTGGGATGCAGCAATGTTCTTAAGCCCTCTACAGCTAGGGCTGACCCCTAAGGTGGCCACAGGTACCTGAGTGAGATGGTAGTAGTGTTTCTCGTGCTTTAGACGCGTTAAGAAAGTTCACACAACAGTGAGCTGCAGTCTTTGGTTCTTTACTCACAGTCTTTTGTGCAGCAGCCCGCTGAGGACTGGATTCTTGGAGACAGGGATGCAGCTACTCCCGGGTGGTAGCATGGTACATAACCGGCTCCCCTTCTCTGTCCTTTCCTGGTCGTCTCACACAGCGCTTTGCCTCTCCCTTCCTGCTTTGCGCCTCGTCACACAGAGCTCTGAGCCAGTGACTGTGGGCTTCTCTGAGAGGTTCCCCTGCAGTGTCTCCTCTCAGCCCTATAGTTGCCACCTTTTCAGCAGATGTGTGCAGTTGTGCGGCTATGACACCAAGGAAGTGCCATGGCCTCTGGATTGCTAGCTGAGCCTGTTTGATTGTCTCCACTAGTCTTTTGGGGTTTCCAGTGCCCCTCATGGCCTAGTCCCTCCAAAGCCTGCGCTTGACAATGGATAAGAGCCCCATGGGTGGATTGCTCACATCCCGTGCCTCTGGGACCCCCTCATTCCTCTGGAGCTAATTGGGTATTCTTTGGTTCAGCCTAAGGACAAGCTCTCTCTTGCTCTAGTCCACTAGACACTTCTCAGGCGTATATTCTTTAGCTTCCCTCCAACTTGAACTTGGTGTTCTAAGTCCTCACTCCAGCTGTTCTACTGCCTCGCCTCAGCTGGTTGACAATCTTTGTCTGCTCACTGTTGTTCTCCTGGTTCCCACGCTATTTATACTCCTTGTCACGTGTCCCACGTCATCTACATGTGTTCTTCCTGACCTCACTCCTTCCCGAGTGCTCCTTCTAACTAACTCCCTTCACCAGCCAGCCCCACTACAATGGTCCCTAGTGCTTGGCCTGGGTGTCTCTGTACCGGTCTGTACACCTCTTACCTGTGAGTGGGATACTACACCCTAACAGGGGTCCAGTACCTCTGTGGTGACTGGATCCGCAAGGGCACCACAGCAGGAACAGAATCAGGCAACAAGAGAGTAGTCAACAGTCAAGCCAAGGTCAATGAACAGAAAAATCAGACCAGAACACAGTAGTAAGTCAGGACAGAAATACACACCTGGTAGTGTGGCTCTCTAGAGTTTATATAGAACAGCTTCACCCTGTGATCACAGCAGACATAAATTAAACAAGAAGATTAAGCCCGCAGCTACAAAACTGGACAGAACAATAAGTACCAGAAATAAAATAAGATTGTTCTATCAAGCATCACCCGCAACAACAGTGTGGTGCCCTATAGTGACCGAAGCAAATACCAGTGCAGATGTTACACAAGATCTCTGGACATGAACTTGTAACCTTGAGACTGTTGATATATTTCAACAATTTTGGTTCTAAAGCCTCAGACAGTTCTCGTCTCTGTTTGTTCTCCATGCTTAGCGTGGCATACACAAACACACAATGCAAAGATTGAGACAACTTCTCTTCTTTCTTCTGGTTTCAAGTGTGATTTTTATATTACCCACACCTGTTGCTTACCATAGGTGAGTATGAACGAGCGTCACGTACTTGAAACAAAGCTGTTTACCCACAAATTTGAGAAGGTGCCAAAAATGTTGTCCTACCCATTTTAATGGTTTGATGTGAAATTATATCTAATAGCCTTTTATCTCAGATTTTTTTTGTGTTATTCCAATACACACAAAGGAAATAAACAGGTGTATAACAAAACACGTATTTGCAATAATTTTCTGGGTGAAATATTTAATTTTCTTGAACAATTTCTAGGGTGCCAACACTTTTGGCCGTGACTGTAAATTCTTTTTTCTTTTAATTCACAGTTTATTTCTCCATGCTTGTGTGCAAAAATATATTTATGTTCCAAATTTTGCTTGTTTTAATTGTTTTGACCTTGTAATTTTTGTCTACCTTCATCATTAATTTAATTGTGTCTGTACTTATAAAGTTTAATTTTATATTTTTTTTTTCATTTTTCATTTCCAGGCATTACACCATCTATTAATGTATATACACTATACCCAAGGTTCATCAATCACGTTTACACTTCCGATTTAAAAGACAGAAACAGTACAAGTTTCCAAGACTTGGAGGGCAAAATTAAAGAAGGGGTAAGATCATAGACTATTTAGTAGTTGTAGAACATTTACAGAGGGGGATCACTGGAGTACATAGAGTAATTATTTTCTCAATTTCTATGGTTATTATTATTGATGTAAAACAATAATACATTTTTACTAATTTTGGATCCTAATATTTTTATTTTTTCAGTTCAACACTATTTTAAAGGACCTCAGCTTGAAACAGATATTTGTTCTTTCATTTCAGTAAGTACCTGCAGTAGTGAATAATTCATATTTTGGTCCAATCACTTATAAGTTTGTTCAACTCTTACTGCTACTGAATAATTATTGATGGATTGCTATTGGGCAGTGGGTACATTTATATTTTCATCTTTTTATTGTATAGTTTATCAAATGTCATGAGCCGTCCATTCTTGCTTTATTTAGCTTTATGCTTAGGGCCCATAACAATAGATGAGCGAATCTGTTCGGGGCTGGAGTTTTGGTGATTTCCATATCCAAAGTGCAGGAGCCTGTAGCGCTGTGCTCTGGCATGCTTGGTGCTTGGTCAGTGCAGTCATTTGCACTGTTCGATCAGCTCACACTGTCGCTAAAATCTGAGTTTTCTGTTGTAGTGTGTTGTCCTTAAATAAAAATGAAAAATTGCCATCCTCCCACCCCAGGAAATGGTTTGCTTACGCCGGCTTCACACTGCGGCGTGATCCGGTCCGGGGCTGTCCGGGCTAATATGCCCTCCGGTCCGGTGTGCAGCCACACGCAGCTGCAGTCGCTGACAGGCCAGGACCACGGCGCCCACAGTCCTGACTTATCAGCAGCGGGAACTGCATGCGACTGCACACGGGACCGGAGGGAATATTAGCCCCCCAGTCCTGTGTGCTGATCCAGTCCGCGGCTGTAAGGGGCATCCCGGACAGCCCCGGACCAGATCATGCCGCAGTGTGAAGCCGGCCTTATGGCTGGCTGTATGTGGGCAGACAGCCAAACAGTCAATCAGTGACAGCTTAGGTTCAAATCGGAGTCCCGAACAGCGCCACCAAACCCAAACATCCACATTTATTTGCCAACTGAACCTTAAAAGGTTCACTCATCTCTACCCATAACATTTTTTTATATCCTATTTAAAAACAGCTCCTAAGAAAAATCACAACAATTTGCCTCAATAGATTGTTAGTCAATTTAAGCTACATTATATCAATTCTGGCTAAATACAAGGTAACTAGACTACTATATGTAATTCAGTATTAAACTCCTTGAGGTTATTTCACAGTGAAGGTCCAGTGGAAATGGAAAGGTGGGAACTATGAGGGTTTCTCTTTTATCACTTAATTGTTTTATAAGAACATACATATCATACTTTGCAAAAAAAAAATGTTTTGCATTTTAACCTCTTCATAAATCACCCAAAACGTTCTAGAACCATTATGAGGCAAATATTATGTTTACTGTGTGAACAAGAAATATGAATAACCTTATCCTTTACCACTCAAGTACAAGTTTGAAGAATAAATAATGATGCCATTGTCATCTTTATTAATCCTTATAAATCAAACCCAAACTGTTAAAAAGATATGTATCCAACAGTTTCCATTTAACCTTAGGAGTGTCTATACTTTCATATTATCTTTCACAAAGACTTATAAGAAGTTTTGCTTTTTGAAGCTTTTGGTGTTGTGACCCTTACAATCACTTTTTTGAAGGAACAGAGAGGCTTCCCTGAATGTAATCTCTCTTTTTAGCTGAAGACAGAGTGATAAAGCTTCTATTCCATCTTCAGTCTCAGAGAAGAGTAACACTTGACTGAGCACTTCTGTTCCTCCATTTTAGCGATTGGTAGAGTCTGAGAACCTGAACTCAAACAATAAAAATATTTCACATTTTGTTCTTAGTATTCTGGATCCTTAAAGATATATAATCTTTTCCTAACCTAAAATGGCAATATTCACAATTTTAACCTTCGCTGTGCAGATGGGGTTATGTTCAGTCTTTGGTTTGCTTTTACTGAGCATTTTTCCATAGTTTTTTCTTTTCCTAGTCAGGTTGCCGGACAATGCATTTGAAAAAAATAGTTCAATATCTTGTAATACATTTTTTTCCTTTATGACTCTTGTCTTCTCTTTTACAGACCGGGATCAGTTATCGGCACAGTTGAAACAACTTTTCCTTCTGCAGCAGCTACATCATATTCTCAAGTGGCTCAAACAATAGTTAACAACAAAGACGTCCTTACAAGGTTAAATCTGAATGTGGACCCTCAGTCTCTGTGTGAGTAACTGACATTTCCGCAGGTATCTATTATATAATTGCCGTAGCGACTTCCATCGCATACGGCGCCACTTCCGTGGCTTTGTTCGGATCCATGGCTCCGGGGGCGGCGACAACTATCTCCAAGATGGCGTCCGGGAACTCTCGCGAGACTTCCCGGACGCCATATTGGATCCTGAACTCCAGGGGCGGCGACATAGCGCCGGAGGACGATACACCTGCATCGCGCCGCTGGAGCCCGGACAGATAAGAATAACATATGCTTCGCTATTTGGAACCCCTGCCGTCTACAAGAGAGGAGGGGGAGAGGGGAGCACCGGGGCCTGCAAGGGGGAGACCAGCACTCTCACCTCTGTGCGCATACTACCTGCGACACCATTGTCACCTCTGTGTGTATACCACCTGCAGCACCATTGTCACCTCTGTCTGTATACCACCAGCAGCACCATTGTCACCTCTGTGTGTATGCCACCTGCAGCACCATTGTCACCTCTGTGCGCATGCTACCTGCAGCACCATTGTCACCTCTGTGCGCATGCTACCTGCAGCACCATTGTCACTTCTGTGCGCATGCTACCTGCAGCACCATTGTCCCCTCTGTGCGCATGCTACCTGCAGCACCATTGTCCCCTCTGTGCGCATGCTACCTGCAGCACCATTGTCACCTCTGTGCGCATGCTACCTGCAGCACCATTGTCCCTTCTGTGCGCATGCTACCTGCAGCACCATTGTCACTTCTGTGCGCATGCTACCTGCAGCACCATTGTCCCCTCTGTGCGCATGCTACCTGCAGCACCATTGTCCCCTCTGTGCGCATGCTACCTGCAGCACCATTGTCACTTCTGTGCGCATGCTACCTGCAGCACCAGTCCCCTCTGTGCGCATGCTACCTGCAGCACCATTGTCCCCTCTGTGCGCATGCTACCTGCAGCACCATTGTCACCTCTGTGCGCATGCTACCTGCAGCACCATTGTCCCCTCTGTGCGCATGCTACCTGCAGCACCATTGTCTCTGTGCGCATACTACCTGCAGCACCATTGTCACCTCTGTGTGTACATAGTACCAGCAGCATTCTCACCTCTGTGCGCATGCTACCTGCAGCACCATTGTCACCTCTGTGCGCATGCTACCTGCAGCACCATTGTCACCTCTGTGCGCATGCTACCTGCAGCACCAATGTCACCTCTGTGCGCATGCTACCTGCAGCACCATTGTCCCCTCTGTGCGCATGCTACCTGCAGCACCATTGTCACCTCTGTGCGCAAACTACCTGCAGCACCATTGTCACCTCTGTGTGTACATAGTTCCAGCAGCATTCTCACCTCTGTGCGCATGCTACCTGCAGCACCATTGTCACCTCTGTGCGCATGCTACCTGCAGCACCATTGTCACCTCTGTCTGCATACTACCTGCAGCACCATTGTCACCTCTCTGCGCATACTACCTGCAGCACCATTGTCACCTCTCTGCGCATACTACCTGCAGCACCATTGTCACCTCTCTGCGCATACTACCTGCAGCACCATTGTCACCTCTCTGCGCATACTCCCTGCAGCACCATTCTCACCTCTGTGTGTACATAGTACCAGCAGCACAGTCACCTCTGTGTGTATTCTACTAACCGCACTGTCACCTGTGTGTATACTTCCACCAGCATCATTACTGTCACCTGTGTGTATACTACCACCAGCACTGTCACCTGTGTGTATTGTACCAGCAGCATTGTCACCTATGTGTATAGTACCACCAGCATCACCACTGTCACCTGTGTATAGTACCACCAGCACTCTCACCTGTGTGTATTGTACCAGCAGCATTGTCACCTGTGTGTATAGTACCACCAGCATCAGCACTCTCACCTGTGTGTATTGTACCAGCAGCACTGTCACCTGTGTGTATAGTAGCAGCAGCATTGTCACCTGTGTGTATAGTACCATCAGCATCAGCACTGTCACCTGTGTGTATTGTACCAGCAGCACTGTCGCCTGTGTGTATAGTACCAGCAGCATTGTCACCTGTGTGTATAGTGCCACCAGCATCAGCACTGTCACCTGTGTGTATATTACCACCAGCACTGTCACCTGTGTGTATAGTACCAGAGGGGTCTGGCCCCCTCTTGCCACCCCCCACTGCGGTTCCCTGTCTCCCTCCTGCCCGAACCTGCCTGCTGTTCCCCGGCCCCCTCCTGCCCACACCCGCCTGCTCTTCCACCCGCTGTGCCCTCCTGCAAGCAATCAAAGATATTGTCACAGGATTTAAACCCAGCTTCGCTTTGCATTATTCTTAAATCTTCATAAATAAACTACATACATAGTCTAGAATACCCGATTCTTTAGAATCGGGCCAACATCTAGTACTGTATAATAAGTTTAGTATTGCTGATTTTTACTTCTAACAAAGGTCTACATACATGGACAGTATATGCTCAGCAGCTAACTTACACCTTGGGTAAGAGTCCACTTTTACATCACAACAAATCGAGTTCTTAGAATTTCCCTACTTATGATATATTTTTGTACTGCACATTTGTCTACGATCAACCCCTTTTTAACCTATGACATAAGGCCCCGTTAAACGGCATGACTTAATGAACAACATTGCTAAAAGTCACGGGTTTGGAGGCGTTCCAGCAACATCATTGCAACCTCGTTTCGTGTGACTCTGGCAAGTTGTAACAATAAATCGTTGGATCGCTGATCGCAGGTTTGAGAACATGTTCTCAAACCACACGATCAACGATCAGCCAACATTGTATATCGTTGTGTTTGACACCGCGATAACGATGTCATTTACGACTTTGCCGATTCATATCAATGAGCAGGTATCGTTCGCTGGGTTGTACGAACAATACCTGCTCACAACATCGTTGGTGAGTTGCCCACGATATCTAGATGTGTGACATCTCACCAACGATGTGAAAATGATGTCTGCAATGACTGCGAGCCCACGAGATCGTTGTTTACATCATTCCAAAATCGTGCCGTGTAATGGCACCTAAACTGGTATGTCATAGGTCATGTCCCTTGTCTTAATATGGGCTTGCACACCAAGCCCACATTATTCCCTGCAACTTTTCTGTTCTGATCAGTCAACATTTGCATCTAAAGGCCCGTTAAACAGCACAACATCGTTATTGATCTTGCTGATACATCATGGATTTGGAGCGACATCGATAGGACGTCGTTGCGTGTAACACCAAGATTCAACTACGATAAGTCGTGGGATCGCTGATTGCAGGTTTGAGAACATGTACTCAAACCACACGATCAACAATCAACCAACCTGGTATATCTTTGAGTGTGACAGTGCTATAACGATGTCGTTTACGACTTCACCCATTCACAGCAATGAGCAGGTATCGTTCCCTGGATTGTGCGAAGGATACCTGCTCACAACATCATTGGTGAGTGTTCCACAATATCTAGATATGTGACATCTCACCAATGATATCAAAACCATGTCAGAAACGACCATGCACCCACGAGATCGTTGCCAACATCATTCCAACGTCGTGCCGTGTAACGGTATCTTAACAGTCACAGGTAGATTGGAGTTCTTCCTGCAGCTGTTAACCAGTTAACGTGAACCTGTCACCTACATAAAGCACCCCAGGATATTACTACCTGTCCCTGCACCTTCCTATTACTATTTTAACTATCCCTTTCTGTCCTAAATGTGAGGTGTGACTGTGTTATAAAATGTTTTGATACCTTACTGGCTGGTATGTTAATGAAGTGGGGTCTACTGTTACTAGCCCGTCCTCTTTCTCTCCTCACAGATGACCTGACATAATGTGCTCCACAGAGCATGCGCAATGCACAGCTTGAAGTCGGACGATACACCTTTTAGGTGTATCGACCCCGCAGTTCCGGAAATCATGCATTCGGCGTCATACCCAGATCGCTAAAGACAGATCTAAGGCAGTCTGGGAGCGCACATTGGAATTTCAATATCACACCCATCGGGGCATGATATAGACACTAGGAGGAGGTGAAAAGGAGAGAAAGAGGATGCCCAGGGGGGTTAGTAATTGTAGCCCCTGCTTCATTGACATACCAGCCACTAAGGTATCAAAACATTTTATAACACAGTCACACCTCACATTTAGGACAGAGAGGAATAGTTAGAATACTAAAAGGAAGGTGTATTGACAGGTAGTGATAGCATGGGGTGCTTTATGTAGGTGACAGGTTCACTTTAAATCTTTCTGTCAGTCTCTGACAGCGGGACTTAACATTCACTGCCAAGGAGTGCATCTTTCCCTGCTCCGATCAATACTCCTATGACATCATCTCAGGGTGCTGATGAGTGATCATGACAGCCAGGGGTTAGCTGATGATCCCTGTGGCTTTCATAACACTCTTCCTGTGCACGCCAGGCTGCAGGACGGCATTCATAGAACATTGAGATTTCTGCCACACAGAGAGGTGCTGATGCACTTCTCTGTATAGTACAATTAACCTGACATTCAGAGCTTCAAGTCCCCTAAAGGACTAGTAAATACAATAAAAAGTATAAAAAAAAAGTTTTAAAAAATATTACCCCGCTGATGACAATAATAAATTAAAAAAACATATTTGGTATCACAGTGTTCAGAAATAGCCGATCTATCTAAATATAAAATAAAGTAGTCCAATTGGTATACAGCATAAGGGAAAAAAAGTCAAAATTATTTTTTTCTAGTATCCGCAACATTGCAGTAAATTTATGATTTTGTTAATCTCTTAAATGAACGAAAACCTATACATGTTAGGTATCTACATACTCATACTCACCTGGAGAATCATATTGCCACATCAGTGTTACCATATAGTGAACATGTTTAAATATAAAAAGGAAATTAAAATATAGAATAATTGTGGAATTTCACTATTATTTTTTTGCAATTTTTTCCCTTTTTTCCAGTACTCTATATGGTAAAATAAATAATGTCATTCAAAAGTACAACTCATCCCACAAAAACAAGCCCTCATATGTCTATATTGATGGAAAAATAAAACATTTGTAAGGGGTGGAAAAAACATAAATGCAATAAAGTTAAATCGCAGGGTTATGAAGTACTGAATGTATAACTCTCATTCAATACCTAAACCATGCGGGTAGTGCCAGAAACCCTTCACAATGACCATATTTTTTGACAACTTGTATGGGAACAGCACAATCTCTTACTATATCTGTCAAGCTTTCTACACTGCATAGAGGGGAATGTGATCCAGTGCACATTGAACTTTATGGCTATGTAATTCTGGGATAAGATTGAAACGCCAGAGAGAGAGAAAAGTATCATCCAATACTTGATCTGGGTAATAGGCGAGAATCCCAAGTGGGGAATTTTGCTCTATTTATTTAGAATCTCATGATAAAATATTTGAAATTTAATTTTCTAGCCTTAATAATCATTGTAAAAAGAATCTTAAAGGCATTGGTTATTATGGGCATTGTTCTAATCATCAAGTTTTAATTTCTGTTGGCAAATCAATACATTTTAAATTATGATCAAACAACTGTGAACTAAGAAAACTATTTTCAGCAGATATTTTTTCAATTTAAGTTGTAAAAGAAACTGGAAATATAGAGTGAAATTGTAATATGTAGTAATCGAGTTACTAACACATCCCTTAAAGCACCACTCCAGCTTTTAATGTAGGTTTACTGCACTTAGTCTCATACTTACCAGCTGCCATCTTCATCTCCAGCAGTTTGTCACCTGCTAGCTCACTCCAGTGTTGGTGAAGCCAACTGGAGGTCACTTTTCAGTGCAAGTCATAAAGACCCCTTCTGCTTCTCAAAGGCTTTCATTGAGAGCTTTATTCTGGCCCTCATAGACTTACATTAAGAGCCAATGACAGTTACCTCTGACTTCTGGTGAGGTGAAGGCTGGGGGTACAAATCACCAAATGGGACAATAGACTCTGAAAAAACTCACCAAAATTTAGCCATGTTAAATATCCATTGCACCTAGCAGGAGGCTGCTAGCTCCACTGTGAGGCAACACAAGTGTTTAAATACCGGTGCTCAATCATCAGATGCAATGGATATTTAACCTGGCTAATTTTCGGTGAGGCTGGGGGGGTCACAAGATAGAAGATCAGGTCTAGAATGGCGCTGAAGACAACCAGGGAGTGGGGGAGTGCACAATATTATATGCAAGTATGTTATACATGTAGCACCCCTCCAACACTGCAATAAAAATAAATACTGGAGTAGTGTTTTAAAGTGTTTGAGGTTATGTGCAAAGAATTCTCTTAATAGACAATGGCACATAATGTTTAACTAAGGAGCCATTCACAAGGCATTTTGACCCTTCTGTTGTACAATAGTCTACTATGTTCTTGTACTGATCACAGGAAAAGCATGTACTGAGTATATCGGAACTCCTTTTAACTGTTTGTACTTTATGGCATCATTGGAAATTCCTTCTGAGCCCTATATTTTGAGATTCACGGACCCAGTCAATGCCAATGTTGCTAATCACAATTCTACAGTTTTGTATTTTAAAATGCTGAGACAACTGAGACAAATCCATGTATTTATTGATGTTTTTCAAATAATTTTAATTATTCCAGATACAAGTCCGGTAGCACCGACCAATCCACCTCCTGGAAGTTCTGTCCCAGGTTATGGAGTGGCAATTATTGTCATGTGTATCCTTCTCATATTGGCGATACCACTTATCATAGTCCTGGTGAGTTTTCACATGATGACTTGTGTCCAATAAGTAGTTTATGTATGGTGACTTTCTTCTATATTGCACTACACTTATGTACCCCTTAGATTGTCATGTACATGCAGGGAGACACAATCTAATGTATGTATGAGTGGAAACAAATGAAAATTAGTAACTAAATTCCTAAAGTAAGTTGTTGCCATTTTGTTTAAAAGAAGAGACAATTGTTTTACTTCTCTAGCCAGTAGCTGGAAAAGCTTCAAATGAATAGAGCAGAGTACACCCTCAATGACATTCATTTGCCCTAACATTTGAACATGAGTTGTCCCGATATAACAATAGCTATCTAAATAGAGCATTCAAGAATGTATAGTGTCACTGTGCTATCAGGTTACTTTTCAAAATGAAAAGAGAGAAATAACATTATTTCTGTATTGTTTTAGCAATTAATTTCCTTTGCATTAGACGGTTCGGCAGTTTCTCTGCAGCTTCCCTTTCTCTATATACTTTTATAAGCAGCAGGTGTAATATTAAATTCTCTGAAAGTAGATCTATAGACAGTAGTTGGTAAGTTTTTGAAAGTGAATCATAAATTCAGCTGAAAAGAAGTGGAAGATAAGTGGGTTATTATAAGTGTATTTACTACACTGTTTCCCCGAAAATAAGAAAGTGTCTTATATTAATTTTTGCTCCCAAAGATGCAATATGTCTTATTTTCAAGGAAGTCTTATTTTACATGAAGAATAATTCTAATTTATTTTTGAACAAAAAATGAAGTTTTATTATTTACTGTACAGCAGCTGTCATCACAAACCAGCATAACCAGACAAACTGTGAATCCTATCAAGAATTTCTTGTTAAAACAATTATTTCCATGTACAACCTATTATGGTATCCCCATCATTCCCTTGTAGTCCCCAATTTGGTATCTCCATCATCCCCTTGCAGTCCCCAATATGATATCCCCATCATCTCCTTGCAGTCCTCAATATGGTATGCCCATCATCCCCTTTCAGCCCCAATACAGTATCCCATCATCCCCTTGCAGTCCCCAATATGGTATGATATCACCATCATCCCCTTGTAGCCCCCAATATGCTATCTCCATCATCCCCGTGCAGCCCCTAATATAGTATGATATCACCATCATCCCCTTGTAGCCCCCAATATGGTATCCCTATTGTACCCTTGCAGGCCCAATTTGGTATCCCCATCATCTTGCTGCCCCAAATATGGTATCCCCATCATCCCCATGCAGCCCCTAATATTGTATCCCCATCATCATTTTCTTGCAGCCTGCAATACGGTATCCCCACCACAGTGCCTGTACCTGCAAAAAAAAAAAACATAAATACACGCCTATACTTACCGGTCCTCCGCGGTCTATGCTGTAGGTATTCCAGACAGTGCTGTGAGATCTGCTGCCGTAGATGTACTGTAAGCCAATCAAACTCCTGCAGCTGTGGGCCAATCAGATTCCCACATGTGACATTATGCACCTCTGATTGGCACACGGCTTAATGTATGGGTACGGCAGCTGGGAAATATAGACAGAATGACACCCGGAACACCGTACTGCGGCAGGCACCGAATAACGGTGGGATGAGTGACAACTGCATGCCCTGGTTGTTGGGCATGCTCTTCTCATCAAAAATTGGAATGCCTTATTTTTTGGGGGTGCCTTATATTCTGCAGTGCAGCACCCCCCCCCAGTGCATCTTATTTTCAGGGGGCGTTTTATTTTTGGGAAAACAGGGTATTTACCGTAATACCTGCAAGTAGTTTCAGCATCAGATAATTGAAGACAAAAAGAAAAAAATACCAGTAAAAATAAATTTATATAATAATAGCGATTCTTCAGATGTACTGTATATGTAGATTTAGACCATGTATTATGAAAAGACCTATTAAGCTCAATTTGTAAGCTTATTTCTCATTTGTCATTTTATATTACCTACACAGTTTTGTGTCTGTTGATGTAGGCTTCAAGATAACACACATTTACACACTGATTGTGATTGCATTTTTTATTAAAATTGTGTATATTTATCAACATATTGATCAAGTATGTAGTTATAGAGGGTGATAGGTTTGCCGGGACACTCATAGCCTCTTGCCTGAAGGGACTAAAGAACAAGCTGCACATCATATTCTCTGTGACCGATATAATCCAGTTCACATATATGGACACGTGGTCTTTAACGTCGTGACACGAATATGATAAACCCTGTTAGAATAATCAAGCACTGTGATGTATGGTGTCTGGCTGCATTTCTTGTATATGATCACTAATGTTGGGAGTACAAAGCATATACAAAATATAGGACAGATTTGCTTTTTTCCGGGAATGTTCATTTTTTTTTTAGGAAAAAGGTTGTAGAAGGTTGGGTAAATTTGATCAGAATACACATGAATTATTTCAGACTGCAGGCTCAAATGGGTCAAAAGGTTAATAACCAAATTTTTTCTTCTCGTTATTAGGCTTTGAAAACAGATTTGTGCCGGAAACTGTCCAACGCTTGCTCTCTTAAACCTCCCTATAAGCGATATCATGGCATAAGTGTTCCTTCTGCCTTCACTGGTCTCAGTGTAAGAACATATTTCTATTTAACTTGTTATCTCAAGATGGTTTTTCTGCACCTATAATGGAAAATTTTACCTCCCCGCTCAAAGAAAGCATGGAGAAATATTTATTATATCACCCCAAAAAAGATATCTGGATCATTATTATTTGATCATCAGATGTAGTAGGACAAGGCATTTCTACAGTGCACTGCCCTATACAAATGTCCATATTTTAGGAATCTATATTTTGGCAGAATGGTTGATAACATAGACTACCCCTTGTTCTGTTTTTTTCCTTTTCAATTCATTCCTACAAGCAATAAATTAAAAATGGTATCTAGAAAGTTGCATTGGCTAAAGACTATAACCTACATAAGTAAAGCAGCCCAATGTGATACACATAATGTATGGATAATATACTATGTGTGTAAACTGTGCAGCTGTATGGGATCTCAGGGGTAAAGGGAGAGCTCATTGCCATCGTAAAAGGGTACTTCAAGAATGTGGTAAAAATAGCCGTCACATAAACCAAGCAGCAGCTCATTCCTGTTACATGTCAAGATGGGCTGCAGTACGAAGAAACACGTCTTCCAAGATAGTCTTCCCAACTGACAGGAGGAGCGGTCATGTAAGCACACTTATCAATGAGTTATCGGAAAAGAGCTGTAACAGGAGAAGAAATAAATCTCCTCTTTGGCTGAATTAGTAGACAGGATTTTTTTCTACCCTCGGTCCCCTGAGGAGGAGTCCAGCTAAGGATATATATATTTCTTCTTCTGTCCCACACTTCTACGCTTGTCACATAGTTACTAGTGCATCTCAATAAATTTCAATATCATCAAAAATCAATGTAATATTGCCATGTTTCAGGGCGTTTCTGGGAACCCTGAAGCACTTTGACCAATAAGTCAATATTATATTCACCCTTTGATGTCTGGTGGAATAAGGCAGTACGGTTTTCAACCCTTCATCCTCCCTACTTCAAATTTCTGAAATAATGACCTTTGGGTTTTCATTGGCTGTAAGCCATAATCATCAACATTGACATAAATAATCACTTGAAATAGATCCCTCTGTTTGTAATGACTCTATATATGTGTTTCACTTTTTGTATTCAATTAGGGAAATAAATGAACTTTTTGATGATATTCTAATTCATTGAGATGCACTAGTATGAGTATGTTTATAATACAACTCTACAAGTGGAGACGCCGATTTTGGGAATTAAGTTTCGTCAGACTGCGACATGTCCTGATACCAGAGTAGGACAGTTTGTTTTATCTTACGGCTTTTTTATCACATTCTTGGAGAACTTCATGAAACACAGTTAAAAGCTTTTAAGTCTATTTGGCAAATTAGCAAATAGATGATGGGACATACTGTAAAACACACCTTTTATTTGGGCAAATTAAAAACAAAATGAAAAGTATGCATTAGTGCACGTTCCTGAAGCAAATTACTTTTTTGATAGTGGGAATATAATACAAGACCATGGATGAGTAATCTAAATTTAATTATACTACATCACATCTTGGTTTTTCAACTACACTTAGGAGTATAGATCAGGTCCATCCTGATGATTTAGGTGTAAATCTTGAGTAAAAGTTACATCAGGCATCCCAATTGTCCACAATATCTGCTGTTATGGGAACTAGGCTGCAGGGAGGTAATAGGATAGGGGAAAGTGTGGGGTATTTTATAATAAAGATCATTACAAAAGGGACTATGGTAAAAAAAATATATATATATATATATATATATATATATATATACACATTTACACAGGACATTTTAGGTAGCGCACCAACCCTTTAATGTTAATACTATGAACACCGTATCAGACATTGTCAGTTTAAGGCACAGAATTAAATATGGAAATTATTTTTCAGCTCTTGTAATTTTATTTGTAATTTCTTTTCATTTTCTAGACTCATTCCTATGATTTTCCACATTAATCTCAACGTGAAGCCAATTTCCAAACATTCCCCGGAGGACACAACAAGAATCATTTAACAACAGTAGGATTTCATGGAGGATTATTCTCAATGAAAACGATAACAGACATTTTAGCCTAAAAGACACTACCATAATTTACCCTGTTTGCACTTTATCAATATTATGAAAGATTTTCTGCATCTTCAAAAGAAAATCAATTTTTTCAATGAATTATCTTCAAATGGAATGTTAATGACCGGACATTTGCAATAACCAACCTGTCTACCGTGAACCACCTATGATTGACAATGATGGAATCCTCCAAAGAGAATTTCAGTTACAAGGAATCCCAAGTATATTTCTTACCCTAGTGAACAAGCCTATCACAGAGGATAAAGCATTTATGGTTGTATGTGTATTTTGGCAGTGGTTGGTTGGCTAATCTGGCATGTCTCATAGCAAGGGGGCCACTGGGTTTGCTATTTATATTGTAAGAGATACAAGTCCAACTGTTGCTGCCTTCACGAAAACCCCGATCAAGCTCCAGGGATCCCTAAATGGGAGTCACTATTTTAACAGATACTCTTATTCCCAATAGTGGTGGTTTCACACACAGTGCTGAAAAATAAATCCAATAAAAATGCTAGGAAAACGGACACAAAAATACAGCATTCTTTCCAAAAACAAAGAACTCTACAGTCAAATAACAGCTGGGACTTGATAGAGAAATACAATATGCAGAACAAAAATGGGTTTTGTGCCATTTTTCAGTTCTTCTCTAAAATTCAGTATCCTTCAGGTGTGGTATTTTTTTTATCCATTTTTCCATAATGAGACCGTTTCTAACCACAGACGTCCCCACCACAACCACCTTCTTTCTCGTGCAGTCAACACTTCCAAGAGTCCTATTCAATTAAACAGCTGGTAAATAATAGAACATGCTGGAAAAGTTACTTTTGTATTTATTAGTGTTACTTTCATTAGAATTATTTAATAGTAAGTTCTATGCTGTATCATTATTGCATCATGTCTTTATATAAGGCAGCAAAGAAAGATCTGCTCTAAAATGACAGATGCTTCACCATGATTTCTTATCCTATATGATGACTGAATTAAAAGTCAGATGGGTTAAAGATGAGGAAATAGATCAGAAATTATTTTTCATGATCACGTAACATTATGTACCAGTGACATAACCCCTTCATCCACTGACTAGCTGCAGGGGCAGATGAGCGGTAGTAGAGTGGTCGTTAATTTCTGTCTAGCATTGACAGCTAACATGGCAGTGGTAGAGCAGAAAAAAGGGTAAGAGTAGATTACAATCATACTGTGCTCTTTTATTTTATTTTTTTCACAGGGTAGCGTCACACTGATCAATTTAAAAATATAGCGGAAAGCCTCTATAAGTAAAAATTTCTATTTATTATTGTATATTTTTCTTGTTATAAACTCTTTATTTAAAACAGTAGTAAAATGCATCACAAGGAAAAGGAAATCGCACATAAAGAAACAGATGAAGTAATAACGTGACCATTGTGCATGTAAATAGGGTAGATTTGAGCACATGCTGGATTTTATTTACACTCTGCTCCTAAGGGACCTAGTGTACATCATTTATTATTGTTAGGGCCCTTTAGACAGAAAAAAATCATAGTATGCTCTTTCAGGTTCAAAATTACAGACGCGTTATCCACAAGCAAATTATTACTAGAATATAGCATCTGTGTGTATCTCCGTTTTATGAAGTCTCGGGGACCCTGAAAGTGACTATACAGCCTATAGAAAAGTATTAAAATCTGAGAGTCCTGAGTGTTTGATACCTTTTAATGGCTCGAAAGCTTACTATTACTTATTACTATCTTAAGTAGTAGCAAGCTTTCAAGACAACGTGACTAATGAAGTGACTTAGTTGTCTCTAAAGCTTGCTACTAATTGCCATCTTATCAGTTAGCCATTGAAAGGTATCAACCACATTAGGCTCTCAGATTTTAATATTTTTCTATCTACCGGCTAACACTGTACAAACATATATTTTACCGGTACAGCATTTTGCACACAACACTGCTTTCTTACATTATTTTATAGAATGGGAAAGTCCAGCAAAAGTAAAATCTGAAGCTTCATGCACGGAGATAGCGTGTTAAGACACATTTCCATTCAAATCAGCTATACTGATGTTAAAAGAATATGTGGTCCACAGAAACAAAATGCACCATCTAAATACGGTAAATTGAATATATTTAAACCCTTTGTTCATGTAACAGAAACCAAGGACTGGGTGCACCAAACAAATTCAATCGACTTTCAATTGGGTATATCATATTTCATCAAGGTATTACGAGTTTTGCAGTGCGGTGCTAGTCTTTATAATTTGACCAAGTTTGCGATAGAAGTTCCAACACAATTGTGTACATTTCTTTACAATTATGTTAGCACATCATAATGTTCACATTAGAATATTGTGCACACTTGCCTGAAATAAATTTGTGAAAAAATAAATGTGAGCATTGTCATTTCATTCATTACACTTTGGATTTTTTTGTGAATGATATTCATAGGATTATTTTTGGTGCTCACAACATACTGTAGCGTTACAGTGCTGCTCACCATTATTGGCACCCCTTCATTTTTTTCATAGGCTGTATAATATCTTCAGAAATAAATGGATATATATCAAAGTTAAATCCTTAGGATTTTATAAATAGTTGTCCAAAGTAATACAAGAATAAAACAGGGTTTGTCAACTTCCATGTTGCAATTTCAAAAAAGAAATAGAATAAACAGCATGTGCTGCAATAATTAATACTTTGTTGCACACCCTTTTGCATTGATGACAGTCTCCAAACATTTCATGTAACCATCTAAAAGTTTCTTGTACTTCTCAGCTGGTATTTTCTCCCACTCCTCCTTTGCAGTTTGTTTAAGCTCTTGAATGGTTGCAGGGCTGTTTTTCCCAATGGCAGATTTCAGCTCACCCCAAAGATTTTCAATGGGATTGAGGTCAAGACTTATTGCTGGCCATTTGAAAAAGAAAAAAAAAAAAAAAAAAAGATGGACTGTTTTAAACCATTCCTGTGTACTTTTGTATGTGTGCTTTGGATCATTGTCTTGGTGGAAGACCCACGACCTTCAACTCCAACCAAGTTTTCTTACACTGAATAGGACATTTACCTCTAAAATGTCTTGATAATTATCCGATTTCATGATTCTCGTGATACTTTCAAGGCCTCCAGGACCAAACTCCGCAAAGTAACCCCACAGCATTATGAATCCATCTACCATGATTAATTGTTGGTAGGGAGTTCTTTTCCTTATAAGCTTTACTTTGCCCAAAAGATGTATTTTTATTTAATCTGTCGACAGAGCATTTCATCAGAAGGATTGTGGTTTGTCAAGGTACTCTTTTTTTTTTTTTTTTTTTTGTTAAATTTGTTTTTATTAAACAAAAGAATAAACTTTTGAACAATACAATCATTAATCAGCTTTCCTATTAATTACTGAGTTATTCATAATAAATATCACATACACCTTTGATATAAAGTACGTAGTGATGTCATCTACGCTTGTGAATTTTGTCTTTAAAATGAGACAATATAGAAGAAAAATAGAGTTTATGTACTTATTTACATATATCCTCTTCAAAATAACAAAATATACAATAATTTAACTGTTTTTATCGTATCATACTTTCAGTAGGTCTTCTCAGACCTTTATTTATATCAGTAGCCGACCTGGGGGATGGGGAAAGAGGGTAATGGAAGAGAGAAAGGAGAGAATGAATGTGAAAAACAGAACTCAGTGACTTGTTAATTAAAAACTAAGTGGTGGGGATTGTAGGGATTGGCATGAACCTTATAGAGGTTTCCCCCTACTAAGATTAGGAAAACATCTCATTAAAATTAGTAGCTTCTTTAAATAAAATCCATTCAGACCATGTGATGGTGAAGGTATTCAGCGTCTGTAGAAGCCCAGTCAAGATCTCTTCTATTCTATATATGGATTCCAACTCTGAATACCATTTCAGAATAGTTGGCGGGTTCTGATCCTTCCAGTTAAGAGGGATCACCGCTCTTGCTGCAGAAAGGCAAAATCTTAGAATGTCTCTCTTTTGGGCCCTCAACGAACCCTGCAACACAGAGAGTAAGGCTAACTCAGGGTTTCTGACTATATGTTTACCAGTTAGCAACCTGTAGTTGCAGAATACCTTTCCCAAAATTCTCTGATCAGGGAGCAGTTCCACCAAACATGCAGCAGCGTACCCTCTTCGGACTAACATCTCCAGCAATACTTGGAAGCCGTTGGAGAAAACCTGTGCAACCTGTCTGGAGTAAGATACCATCTAAATTGCAATTTATAGCACTTTTCTTGAGCATCACGTGAGCCAGGCAACTTATGAGCCATTAGGAAGCATCTCTCCCAATCTTCGTTGGAAATGGGCCTCCCTAGTTCCTTCTCCCAGGTTGTCAAGGTACTCTTTAGCAAACATCAGTCATTCCTTGTTATGTCTTTTTTTCAGCAATGGTTTCTTTCTTGGCCTTTGCCCATAAAGCGCTGCTTGGTTTAGTGTGGTAGTTCTTGAAACCATGATCCCAGACTGTTCCAGGTTGGATTTAGGTCTTTGGTAGGGATGAGCGAGTATGCTCTATGCTACTCGTTACTCGCACGAGTATCCCGGTATTCGGGATGCTCGGCGAGCACCGAGTACCGCCGAGATGCTCGGACTGCTCGGTAATAATAAGCGATGTGACACACGTACACAGCTCCCTTCAGTGCACACAGTGAGCTAGCACCTCACAGAGAGCAGATTCATTGTTAGGATCCCTCTGGGGGCCGCAGCAAGGTGTTGTATGTTGCAGCAATTTCAAAAAGTCCCCCCTCCCACCCTTTCCCAGCAATACTCGTTTTATAACCGGAAGTCTGTGGGCGGAGCCTGTCACTCATTGACTTACATTGGGCTCGGTGCTCGGCCGAGTACACGAGTACCTTGAGATGCTCGGCCAGAGCACCTAGCACCCGAGCATTTTAGTGCTCGCTCATCACTAGTCTTTGGATGTTTGACGTGGTGTTTTTTTTCCCATCATTTGCATCAACCCTCAAAGACATCTGTTGTCAATTTTCTTCTTTCCCACATGTCCAGGGATGTTCTTGATGGTTCCATACTTTAATTTCTTAACATTGGGAATTGTTGAAATTGTGATACCAAGGTCTTTTGGGATGGCTTATACCCTTTGTAAATCTTGTGTTTTGCTAATAGCAGCTCTGAAGTCCTCATTCCTTACCATTGTGACAAAAGGAACAGACCCTAGCGTGGCTTTTTAAAACACTGAAGTCATCATTCATTGGTTAATTCATGTTACATGGGCACTAAAAATTAATCACAGGCTATTCTCATTTGTGATTTACCACAGCCGAGTCAAAATATATTTCCATACTAATTTTCCAAACTAATTTAATGTAAAGGGTCACTGCAATATTTGTTTTTTTTATTTTTCCCTCCCATGGTTTTTGTTTTAAATTGTTGTTTATCATTTGCTCTTTAGTATTTAGCACAAGTGCTTTATACAAAAAAAAGCTGCTTCTCATTAATTTTTTTCAGTAGATATTCCACATTACATACGGAAACTTCTTGGATGCCAATAATGATGAGTAGGACTGTATATAAATGCTCTGCAGGAAATTCTAATTTATACAGATTAACTACATGTAATGTGTTAAGTATTTTTTTTTTTTTTTTTTAATCAAATGAACACATCTTGTCCATGGAAGTAGGGAACAGACATGCCATGACCATTAGGGTGACCACAAAAAAAAAAAAACGATGTTGGAATTTTGTCCGTCTGGACACCACAAAACGATTCCCCTTGCCAGATATTGAGAGAGCCAAAATTTGAGCTCGATCAAACGACGTTAACCCGTGCCGCTCGTCGCTCAAAGTTTGAAAAAAATCTAAATTTTTGGCCAAAAAGCTGACATATGGAGCCATAACTCCAGAACGGTAAATAATAAAAACATGCTTAATATCTCGAAAGCTAATGTTGTTCTTCAAAATTTATATTTTATACATAATTGTTATTTTAAGTCAAACTGAGTTACAACAGCTTTTAGCCCCATGAACGTGACCTGGTACCACTAGGAGCATACTTCGTATATTTTGTTATTAAGTGATAATTTTTTTTTTGGGTATATTTTTGAGTTTAAAGTAGAAATATAATAAAAAAAAACAAGTAATACTGATAAGTCTAATGACATTTTTTATTTTAAAATATAAAAATGAGGTATATAATACATACAAAACAGACACAAAAGATACAGACGTAGTACCTACATGAGTTGATAATTTTACATGGTTATCTAATCTATTCTAGAGCTTTTGTTAAAGTAGTTTTTGAAATGTCGTAAGCAAATGCCGAGCATTATATTCTAACTTGCAGGACATATTGCTTTTGTTCTTCATCTTTTGTCAGAAGGTCGTTAAAGTCGGTTATTAATTTAACACCACGCTCAGCCATATCATTAACTACTTTGTTTTGCCAATTTTCAATCCTTCTTGGAAGTCATTATTTTGAGGCCAGGTGTTTGGATTTTGTCTTAGGAAATCTGTTTTTATATTAAATCGGTCAAAGAATGTAAACGTTTCTTTGGTAAGTAAATTTACCAATCCTCCATCAACTACCTCTCAATTTTTCTTTCCTAACTTTTGGATTTACAACCCTAGCGTGCTCTGATGGTTCATCTGTGCTACTGAGCAATTTATTAGCCATTAACAACTTTTCATCGTCTGTAATGGTGGGATCAAAAAAAAAAAAAAAAAATGATAATCCCACCAACTCTGCATTCAAATACCACAAATGGTTTGAAAATTTGGTCAGGGCTATTTCTGCAATGTCGTTGTCACATTCTTTATAGTCTAACAGACTATGCAAAATACCTAAATCTTGCTTTGGCGCAAGATGAGCTTTTGGAGCATTGAACCAAGCTTTACAATAAATTTTAACTAGGAAATGGCACGCACAGAACTTTCTTCTTCTTTAGACATCTTAAATTGACGACGAAAAATGAACATTTTTAAGCAGTAAATAGCCTTTGCCATCCACCTAGCGTGATGAATGGCTCCTGGAGTTCTAAAACCCACAACATTGCCGTCTAGTGATCCAACAAATACAAGAACCAACTGAAACAGCTCCTTGTAGTCATCTCTGGGGTGGCTCTCAGTTAATTTGGTGTCGAATTCAGAATTACTTTTTTTTTTATTATATTTCTACTTTAAACTCAAAAATATACCAAAAAAAACCCCAATATTTATCACTTAACAAAATATACGAAGTATGCTCCTAGTGGTACCAGGTCACGTTCTTGGGGCTAAAAGCTGTTGTAACTCATTTTGACTTAAAATAACAATTATGTATAAAATATAAATTTTGAAGAACAACATTAGCTTTCTTTGGAGATATTAAGCGTGTTTTTATTATTTACTGTTCTGGAGTTATGGCTCCATATGTCAGCTTTTTGGCCAAAAATTTGGATTCTTTCAAACTTTGAGCGACGAGCGGCACGGGTTAACGTCGTTTGTTCGAGCTCAAAATTTTGGCTCTCTCAATATCTGGAAAGGGGAATCATTTTGTGGGGTCCAAACTAACAAGATTCTGACATTTCCCCCCCACCCCCCAGCCCCACACCCCTTTGAGATCCGGTCACTCTAATGACCATACACAAAAGGAATAAGTTCTATAGTACAGATGGCATTAAATCCATGTTCCAGATTTTAAAGGATCTCGACACCTTCAGGAGTAATATTTTTCCTTTTCAGATGACCAATACTACTCAGCTGTTCTTATCTTGGTTGCAGAGTTCAAGTTAGGCCGGCTTCACATCACGGTGGAATCCGGTCCGGGGCTGTCCGAGGTGAACCTGACAGCCCCAGACCCGATTAGCAAAAATGGCCTCCAGTCCCGTTTGTAGTCAGATACTGCAGGGCGCAGCTGAGGTAGCTGTCCCCTGCTGAAATGGTACTGAACCACTTCACAGGGGAGAGCTCCCTGGTGCTGAAGTTCAGCCACCGGTGTCCGGATCCTCCCGAATCTGAGCAAATCGGCACCATAGACTCCCATGTTAGGGAGCGCTGGATTGCCCCGAATCCGTGAGGATCCAATTTGGGCAGATTTTTTGCCCCGGACACAAAAGCGTTGCAAGCAACATTTTTGTGTCCGGGAGAAAAATTCTAATTGTCCCAGATCTTCAGGGACAGATGGAAACCAGATAGCAGTTAGCTGCCATCCAGCCCCATAGGGCAACATTACCGCAAAATCGGGTCTGGGGCTGTCAGGTTCACCCCGGCTGTGATGGTGCCATGCTGTGAAACCAGCCTTAGGCTGGTTTCACACTGCAGTTTTTTTTCCTGATAAGGCTCCACCCGGTTTGTGTGTCAAAACCAGGAGTGTCTCCAAAACTCAGAACAGGTGTCAATCTTTAAATTATAGTTTTTCTTTGCAAGTTCCTCTTCTGGTTTTGGCACACAAGCCTGATCAGGGGAAAAAACTGCAGTATGAATCCAGCCTTAGAAGGTACTACAGTTAGATTCAGGAACCAGGCTTGACCCAAACGTGACCCTGGAAAATTTTAGTGCTGAAAAATGGCTGTTAAATTGTCATAGTAAAGGCAAGTGACGTTCAGCTGTCCGCTAGAAAAAGCGCAAGAATTCAAGCACAGGCACTTTTGTGGCTGCTCTTGCATGCTCTTGGGAGCCCGTCACCCATATAACTCCATGGCAGCATTAACAGACTGTTACACAATGGTAACCCTGCATTAATTCAGCTGATCAGCGCACGCATCAAGACAGATGCCACAACGCTAATGTGGACCTAGTCTAAGTGTAAGTTAAAATTGAGGCTAAAGTAAAATTTTAAACAGAAAAACCCCATGTTTTACATATCCACGGCCCACTCTAATAAAATTGTGTAGTTTGTGGGTTAAAAATACTCACACACCAATAGATGAACTCATTATAGGATTGTTTGCTGTTTAGGCAGCTCAGGGGCTCTGCAAATGCGTCCAGATTTGCGTTCCAAACATTTAATAGTGCTGCCCACATTCTAAGGCTGGCTTCACACCATAGCAAGATACAATACGGGGCTGTCAGGCATGAACCTGACAGCCCCGGACCGGATCAGCACACAGAACCAAAGGGCAAATGTGCCCTCCGGTCCTGTGTGCAGCTGGATGGCTGTAATTGCAGCCGCAGCTACTGATTTTTCCAAGATCACAGCTAGCATGGAGCTAGCCGCGGTCCTGAAACAACAGTGGTGTGCAGCCGCCGGTATCCGGTTCCTGGATTTGCCCGGACTGGAGCAATCCAGCCCCATAGGCTCCCATGTTAGGGAGAATCGGATTGCCCCGGAGCCGGGAGAATCTGGCTTTTTGGGGTGATTTTTATCACCGGACACAAAAATGTTGTAAGCAACATTTGTGTGTCCAGTGATAATCCGAATTCTCCCGGATTCCACAGCAGAGATGAAACCGGATGGCAGAGAGCTGCCATCCAGCCCCATAGGCTACTATAGGGCCAAAAAACGGTCCGGGGCTGTCTGGTTTACACCGGACAGCCCCGGACCAGACCTTGCCGTGGTGTGAAGCCAGCCTAAGGCTGGTTTCACACTGCAGTTTTTTTCCCTGATCAGGTTCCATCCGGTTCGTATATCAAAACCAGGAGTGTCTTCAAAACTTAGAACAGGTGTTAATCTTTCAATTATAGTTTTTCTCTGCAAGTTCCTCTCCTGGTTTTGGCACACAAACCTGATCAGGGAAAAAACTGCAGTGTGAAACTAGCCTTAGGCCATATTCACACAAAGCGTTTTTTTACGCTTCTTTGCGCAGACACTTTTTTCAGCATTTCGCCCCTGCACAAAAAAAATGGAAAAAAAAAAAAAAAAAAACCACGGTACATTCACACACACACACCGTTTAACGGGCTCACTTCTCCCCCTAAAGTGCAGGGGAGAAGTGATGTCACACAGGGGAGGAACAATCCTCCCCTGTGCAAGATGTGTGCCAGCCCCTTTTGGGTTTCGTAGTGTATTAATATACGCTAAAAACCCAAATGAAAAGGTAAATGTGTTAAAAATAAGAATGAATACTTACCCACCGCCACGTGTCTCGGGAGGCAGGAGATCCACAGGTATCGACCTTCCAGGGCCTGGCAAGATCGCCGATTGGCCGCTCACAGTCATGCGATATGTGATGCCCATATCACATGACTGCGAGCGGCCAATCAGCAATGACAGGTCCGGGAAGGGCAGTACCTGTGTACCTCTCTTGGCTTCCTCGGTAACACCCAGCGGAGAAGTAAATGTTTATTCTTTATCATTTTTCACACATTTGCCCTAGTTTAATTTGGGTTTCGCAGTGTATATTAAATACACTGACTGCAAAACCCAAACTGGCTGTGACAGATGTCACACAGGGGAGGAGGAACATGATTGTTTCTCCCCGGTGGGATCATCCGCGACAGCGTATTTCTGCTGAAATTGTGCATCGTCTGAATGGCTATGCATAATTCCAGCTGCTGCATAAAGAATTGACATGTCAATTATTTTTATGCCCGCACTTTCTCCCATAAAAACGCTGCCTATTTTTACGCTGTGTCTGTACAGCAAAGTGAATTTCACATTCACGTCGCCGGCAGACACAAGACACATTGCACATTTTTGAAAAGCGTGCGCAAAAAAGCGCTCAAAAATGTGCAATTAGACCTGCTATGTGTCCAATCAGTTTTTTGTCATATATAGGGTGTCACTGTGTTCGGGAGACATTGCATAACAAATTAAAAGTGTATTTTCTCCTAGTATCCATTGTCAAATTAGAAATCTGGGGCTAATAAAACTTTAGAAAAGCCATAACTTTTTAAAATGTGAATGTGAAAATGATAGTTATGCGAAGCACCTATGGCTTCAAAATGCTTTTTTATTTAATCGTATGAACAGCAGAAATCAAAGTCAGATAGAAAGTCTTTATGTAAGCAATAACATTGTCATTTTCAGTGTAGGAATCCTTGTCACCAGTGTTGGATCTGAGGGGACACTCGTCAACAATGTGTCGAATTGTTTGATGGTCAGCTCTAAAGTCACAGGCAGGAGAGTCAGATTTTACCCACTTATGCATAAGACTTGTACAAATACCAAAGTTTGCTCTGATACGGTTCAGCACAATCCAGGTTTTCCCTGGTAGATTGAAGCCTGGTGGTGAATTTTGTAAGTGAGGAAACATTTGAAGCTCACCATCTACTGCACTGACCCAAACTTCTCACCATTTCTCTTCTAAATTGAAATCATGTTCATACAGGATGAATAAAGTTTGGATGGGTGGAAGTGTTGTTCAAATACAGCAACTGAAATCATCTTTTGCTGTATTGAAGGGGGGGGGGGGGTTCATTATTTACTACTTTGGTGTATTCTTTAAAGGGAACCTATCAGGTCACTCTACCCCTCTCTCCTAGCACTACCTGTCACACTGCACCTTGGTAGCTATCCGAAAACCATCCCTGTTTGACCTGAAGGGGCCCTATAATGATTATGAAAAATGACTGGCTTCAGTATGCGCATTGCGCATGTGCTGGGCCAATTGCGTGATTAGGCCCACAATGCATAAGGCCAGATATGACATTCTGGCCGGGCAACACAGCAGCAGAGAGGGTGGGAAATACAAAAATGGAGGCGGCCCAAGCACCAGTAGTGAGGATGTCCAGCAGGGAGTGCCAAGACACAGCGAGGAGGGAGAATGGAGCCCGGAGCTCGCAGCCCACCTATCCAGTCTCCTAGATGGAGACTGTATGCAAGTTATAAGTCATTTTACATAATCATTATAGGGCTCCTTTAGGTCAGGCTGGGATGGTTAGGGAACAGCTATCAAGGTGCAGGGACAGGTAGTGATAGAGAGTGGTAGAGTGACCTGACAGGTTCCCTTTAAGCATTCTAGAAGCTTGTATAGGCAACTCAAAGCAATGAGTCTATAGCTTGATGGATTATCTTCAGGCTTCCCAGACTAACAATGCAATGATCTTGACGTGTTTTAATTTACTAGGGTCTTGAGCATGCTCCATGATATCAGATAGCCAATATAATATTCAAAATGATCAAACCCCTAGATGAATTCCTTGTTGGGTGTAGTTTCCAAAAAGAAAGTCACTTGTGTGGGGTTTCTGCTGTTTAGGTACCTCATGGGCTTTGCAAATGCAAACCGGTGACCACAATCTATTTTAGCCATATTAGTGTTCCAATTTAGCCAAATGGGTTTCTGACCATATGTGGGGTATCAACACACTCCTGTCAAAATGGACCTGACAATTTGTCACCCAATTTCCTCTGTCATCCCTCATAAAAGGGAATACATTGGCGCAAGAGCATGGTGTATTAATTCCGGTGAAGTATTTGAACGGTTAATCTTGAATGTGGTTTTGAGCAGTCTGAATGGTGCGGTTTTTAGAATGGTAACACTTGAAATATTTTGTGTCACGTTGACCCTTCAAAGTCACTTCAAATGTGATCTGATCTCTAAAAAATGGTTTTGTAAATTAGTGGAAATAGCAAGATAGAAGGGTTAAAAATTGTCCCCAAGAAAAACATAGGTTTAAAAAGAAATGGTGCTTATTTTAAAGTACATATGATGTAAGTGTTTTTATTGACTATTTTCTGTGACAATTCTTTGATTTAAAGGACATAAAAATTCAAAATTTGAAAACTGCAAAATTTCCACGAAATTGGATTAATTTGTTTGTTAATGCTTTTTTGTGACATTTTAATTTAGGTTTGTGAAACAAAATTACTAAATTTACCACCATCACTGAGATCTGTTGAAGCGTTCCAGCGTTATTACTCAGTGACACTGATCAGTTTTCTATCATTTGGCCTGCTTCTTAAAGTCAAAATTGGCCCGGTCACTAAGGTTTAACCAGGTGAAACAATGGCCTTAAAAAACATGCGAGGTTCCACTTACTTTTGAGAACCATCCAAGGTAAAGCAGACTGTTGGGGACTTGTATTACCGGACTGGGAAGTCATATGGTTTTTGGCCCTTCCCAGCCTGCAGGAAACCCAGACGTGGCGTACAACACTAGATGTGGCAATTTTGGCACTTTGTTAACACACCAGGGCAGATGGGAAGAACCAGACAATCAGTAATAATTTTTGAGGTTGAGGTCAGCTGAGCCATTTCATCTGGCATCAAGCCCAGGGTTTAGTATTGGAGAGGGGACCATCAGACACCTCATTACTAACCCAATAAGAAAATAAAATTACTTAAACTCCCCCAAACTTTTCCTGGTTCACAAATGTATCAAAAAATGTTCCCACAAAGTTCTATCATAATCAACAATCCATGAATGCAGCCCAAGAGACTGAATAATTGAAAAAAAGCACTTCATAAAACAAGTATTTCCCAGCTATTCAGTTACCAGAGCTGCATTCAGGGATCGTTGACCATGATTAAACTTTGTAGGAATATTTTTGCTAAAATGGTGAATGAGGAATAGTGTGGGGGTGTTGTTATTCAAATAAAATAATATATATATATATATATATATTATATACTAGCTGTGAGCCCGATGCAAATGCATCGGGTGTCTAGAATATTTTAAAAATTGTTTTAACATTTTCAAATAATCCCCATAGAAAGTATAGGGGGACTTGCGGCAGGTGCGGTTTTGCACTTGCGGCAGGTGCGGCCGCGAAATAAACCGCGGCTGACTGCGTTTTTTTCGCGGCCGCACCTGCCGCAAGTGCAAAACCGCACTTGCGGCACCTGCCGCAAGTCCCCCTATACTTTCTATGAGGATTAGCGCAACCGCGCCGCAAGTGCAGCGGTTATGCGGCAATCGCGGCAGATACGTTTTTTTCACCGCATCTGCCGCGATTTTGGCGGACATATGGGATGCGGACATATGGGGGGTGTGTGGCGACAGCGGGGGGGGGGGGTGTGTGTGTGGACATCGGGGAGTGTGGTTACAGGAGAGGCTCCGGAGCACTGTGTCAGCATGTGCTGACAGCAGCAGCTCCGGAGCGGGATCGGAGCGGGGGTGTGCGGACATATGGGGGGGATGTGGTGACAGAGGTTGGGGGTGTGTGCTGACTGCGGCGAGGGGGTCGCAATGCCCGCTACGCGGGCAATGCTTCGCACGTGGTGACGTCACAGAGTGACAAAGGCACGGTCTTTTGCGGGGTCCGACACTGAAGTGCCTACGGAATTATATAGTAGATAGAATACATACAGCAGTACCGGTGTGCAGCGGTGCCAGAGTCCAGGAGGAGACAGCAGGCGGGTGCGGTCAGGGGGGCCGGGGGACAGTGGCCGGGTGCGTTCAGGAGCAAGCCGGGGAACAGCGGGCAGAAGGGGGCTGGTGGAATAACAGCCATGTGCGGGCAGGAGGAGGCTGAGGAAGAGCGGCCAGGTGCGTGCAGGAGGGGGCCGGGGGACAGTGGCCGGATGCGGGCAGGAGGGAGGCAGGGAGACAGCGATCGGGTGCGGCAGGAGGGGGTCAGGGGGACAGCGGCCATGTGCGGGCAGGAGGGGGCCGGGGAACAGCGGGCAGAAGGGGGCTGGGGAACAACGGCCATGTGTGGGCAGGAGGTGGCCGAGGAAGAGCGGCCGGGTGCGTGCAGGAGGGGGTCGGGGAACAGCGGCCGGGTGCGGGCAGTAGGGGCGGGGGGGCCTTCCTGGCCGCACCCGGCCGCTGTCCCCCGGCCCTCTCCTGCCCGCAGCACTGTGCTTAGCAGTTTACAGCAACTCAGTGGTTAGCAGACTTTATGCGGCTCAGTGGTTAGCAGAGTATACGGCGGCTGAGTGGTTAGCAGAGTATACAGGGTCTCAGTGGTTAGCACAGTATACGCTGGCTCAATAGTTAGCACTGTAAACTGAGCCTCAGTAGTTAGCACTCTATGGTGGCTCAATGATTGGCACTGTATAGGGTGGCTCAATAATTAGAGCAGTAATGTGACTCAGTGATTAGCACTGTATAGGGTGCCTCAGTGGTTGGCACTGTATATGGTGGCTCAGTGGTTAGCACTGTATGGTGCCTCAGTGGTTGGCACTGTATATGGTGGCTCAGTGGTTAGCACTGTATGCTGGCTCAGTGGTTAGCACTGTACAGTGGCTCAGTGGTTAGCACTGTAAGGTGGCTCAGTGGTTAGCACTATATGGAGGCAGAGTGCTTAACTTTGTATGGAGGCTCATTGGTTAGCACAGTATGGTGGGTCAGTGGTTAGCACTGTCTAAGGTGGCTCAGTGGTTAGCACTGTATAAGGTGGCTGAGTGATTAGCACTGTATGGCGGCTGAGTGTTTAAGACTGTATACGGTGAGTCAGTGGTTAGCACTGTACGGTGGCTCAGTGGTTAGCACTGTATATGGTGGCTCAGTGGTTAGCACTGTATATGGTGGCTCAGTGGTTAGCACTGTATATGGTGGCTCAGTGGTTAGCACTGTATATGGTGGCTCAGTGGTCAGCACTGTACGGTGGCTCAGTGGTCAGCACTGCACGGTGGCTCAGTGGTCAGCACTGCTCGGTGGCTCAGTGGTCAGCGGAGGACGGAGGGCAGAGTGGTCAGCGGAGGGCAGAGTTTATCAGCGGAGGACAGAAGGCAGAGTGACCCTAACGCACTTCCTAACGCAGGAAGGAGGCAGAGTGTATACACACACACACACAGTATACACACAGTACACACACAGTATACACACAGTACACACACACACACACACAGTAACACACACACACACACACACAGTACACACACACACACACACAGTACACACACACACACACAGTACACACACACACACACAGTACACACACACACACACAGTACACACACACACACACAGTACACACACACACACACAGTACACACACACACACACAGTACACACACACACACACAGTACACACACACACACACAGTACACACACACACACACAGTACACACACACAGTACACACACACACACACAGTACACACACACACACACAGTACACACACACACACACAGTACACACACACACACACAGTACACACACACACACACAGTACACACACACACACACACAGTACACACACACACACACAGTACACACACACACAGTACACACACACACAGTACACACACACACAGTACACACACACACAGTACACACACACACACACACACACACACAGTACACACACACACAGTACACACACACACACACGCACACACACACACACACGCACACACACACACACACACACACAGTATACACATATACAGTATACACATATACAGTATACACACATACAGCATACACATATACAGTATACACACACACACACACATATACAGTATACACACACACACACACAGTATACACATATATACAGCATACACACACACAGTATACACATATATACAGCATACACACACACATACAGTATACACACACATACAGTATACACACACATACAGTATACACACATACAGTATACACACATACAGTATACACACATACAGTATACACACATACAGTATACACACATACAGTATACACACATACAGTACACACACATACAGTACACACACATACAGTACACACACACATATACAGTATACACACACATATACAGCATACACACACATATACAGCATACACACACATATACAGCATACACACACATATACAGCATACACACACATATACAGCATACACACACATATACAGCATACACACACATATACAGCATACACACACATATACAGCATACACACACATATACAGCATACACACACATATATACAGTATACACACACACACACACAGTATACACATATATACAGCATACACACACACAGTATACACATATATACAGCATACACACACACATACAGTATACACACACATACAGTATACACACACATACAGTATACACACACATATACAGTATACACACATACAGTATACACACATACAGTATACACACATACAGTATACACACATACAGTATACACACATACAGTATACACACATACAGTACACACACATACAGTACACACACACATATACAGTATACACACACATATACAGCATACACACACATATACAGCATACACACACATATACAGCATACACACACATATACAGCATACACACAATATATACAGTATACACACACATATATACAGTATACACACACACGTATACAGTATACACACACACACGTATACAGTATACACACACACACACATATAATCTCACTCTTCAGTGCAGACTTTGTATGAAGAAGGCGCAGATCCCTCTATCTGTGATTAGAGCTGTCTCCTCAGCTTTGCAGCATTTTCGGTCCCTGAGGACTACATCTCCCATCATGCACCGCGGCTCCTCCCTGTGGATGCTGTGATCCTGGAAGCGGTGAGGAATCTAAGGGGGAGGTGGCATCCAGCCTATCATTGTGTGATTGGGGTGGTCCCCTTGGGCTTGTTCGGGCCACCCCTGGGCTCAGCACATAATGGATGCGGCTGGGGCCGGGTGTGTGGTACAGACACGGCCCACTTGGTTACCCGAGCGGGCTTGGGACCAAGGACTCCGGGCGTGAGGGACAGGGACGTGGGCGTGAGGGAGACAGGAGACCGGGTAGCGTGGAGGGGAGACAGGAGAGCCGTGGAGGCGTGGAGGGGAGACTGGAGGGGAGACCGGGAGCGTGAGGAGAGGGAGAGACCGAGCGAGGGAGAGGAGGAGCCGTGGAGGGGGGGAAGAGCGGGAGCGTGGAGGACAGGAGGACCGGGGGAGCGGGATGAGGGGAGAGTGAGGGAGACGGGGGCTGGAGGAGACCGGGGAGCGTGGAGGGACGGGAGCGGGGAGCGAGCGGAGGGAGACGGGAGCGAGGTGAGCGTGGAAGGGGACGGGAGGGGAGACAGGAGAGCCGGGTAGCGTGGAGGGGAACGGAGCGGGAGGGGAGACAGGAGACCGTGGAGCGTGGAGGGGAGGACGAGGGGGGAGAGCGGGAGCGTGGAGGGGAGAGCGGAGACGTGGAGACGGAGACGGGAGCGTGGAGGGAGACAGAGCGGGACAGGAGGAGACCACTGAGAACGATAGCAGGAAGCGTGGAGGGGGGGACGGCGGGAGACGTGGAGGGAGAAGAGACCGGGGACGAGCGTGAGGGAACGGGAGACGGAGAGCGTGGAGCGGGAGGGAACGGAGACCGGTAGCGTGGAGGGAGACAGGAACCGGGTAGCGTGGAGGGGAAGAGCTACGTAGGAGAGCGTGAGGGAGAGGCGAGACTAGGGAGAACGCCCGTGGAGCGTAGGGCGCGGAGCAGCTCCGGGAGCTGAGGGACCGCGTGAGGGAACCGGGAGCGTGGAGGGAAAGGAGACGGGGAAGCCGGAGGGAGGTAGCGGGAGCGGGAGGGAGACAGGAGCGGGGAGCGGGGGGAGCGGAGAGCGGGGAGCGGGGAGGGGAGAGCGGGAGCGGGGAGGGAGACGGGGAGCGGGGAGAGCGGGGAGGGGGAGGGAGACCGGGAGCGTGGAGGGGAGACAGTGAGAACGGGGAGCGGTGAGGGGTGGAGGGGTAGGGGAGACAGGAGACGCGGGACTGAGGGAGGGCGGTGAGCGGAGGGGAGACAGGAGACCGTGGGAGCGTGGAGGGGAGGGGAGACAGGAGACCGGGTAGCGTGAGGGGAGAGCGGGAGGTGAGGGAGCGGGAGGGAGCGTGGAGGGGAGAACAGGAGACCGGGGGAGGGGAGCGTGGAGGGGAGACGGGACGTGGGGACGGGAGCTGGAGGGAGACAGGAGACCGGGAGCGTGGAGGGGAGAGGAGACCGTGGAGCGTGGGAGGGGGGGAGACAGGAGGAACCGGGGAGCGTGGAGGGGAGGGAGACGGGGCGTGGAGGGGAGACAGGAGACCGGGGAGCGTGGAGGGGAGACAGGTGAGAGCGGGGAGCGTGGGAGCGGGAGTGAGGAGACGGGGAGCGGGAGGGGAGACCGGGGACGTGAGGGGGAGGGGAGCGTGGAGGGAGACGGGGAGCGGGAGGGGAGAGGGGGAGCGGGGAGGGAGACCGGGGAGCGTGGAGGGAGGACAGGAGACCGGGGAGGCGAGCGGGAGGGAGAGCAGGGGACGGGTAGCGGGGGAGAGCGGGGAGGGGAGGGGAGGGGACGGGAGAGCGGGGGAGCGGGAGGGGACGGAGACGGGAGAGCGGGGAGCGGGAAAGCGGGAGAGACGGAGCGGGGAGAGCGGGAGCGTGGAGAGGGGAGAGCGGGGAGCGTGGAGGGGGACAGGAGACGGAGCGTGGAGGGAGACAGGGACGGGAGCGTGGAGGGAGACGGAGCGGGGAGCGTGGAGGGGAGAGCAGGAGACGGGAGCGTGGAGGGGAGAGAGGGAGCGTGGAGGGGAGAGGAGACGGGACGTGGAGGAGACAGGGACGGGGGAGCGTGGAGGGGAAGGAGACCGGGGAGCGTGGAGGGGAGACAGGAGACCGGGGAGCGTGGAGGGAGACGAGGAGACGCGGGGAGCGTGGAGGGGAGAGCGGGGAGCAGTGGAGGGGAGGGAGACGGGAGCGTGGAGGGAGACGGGGGGGAGGGGAGAGCGGGAGAGGAGGGGAGACGGGAGCGTGGAGGGGAGACGGGGAGGGGGAGAGCGGAGCGTGGAGGGGAGGGACGGGGAGCGTGGAGGGGAGAGCGGGGAGCGTGGAGGGGAGACGGCGGGGAGCGGGAGGTGGAGGGGAGACGGGAGGGGAGGCGGGAGGGAGCGTGGGAGCGGGGAGAGCGGGGAGCGTGGAGGGAGCGAGGAGCGGGAGGGGAGAGCGGAGACGGGAGCGTGGAGGGGGAGAGCGGCGGGAGCGGGAGGGGAGAGAGCGGGGAGCGTGGAGGGGAGACGCGGGAGCGTGGAGGGAGACGGAGCGGGGAGCGGGAGGGGGAGCGGGAGGGAGACGGAGCGGGAGCGGGGAGGGGAGACAGGAGACCGGGGAGCGTGGAGGGGAGACGGGGAGACCGGGGAGGGAGCGGGAGGGGAGAGCGGACGGAGACGGGGGAGGGGAGGAGACGGGGAGAGCGGGACGGGAGGGGACGGAGACGGGACGTGGAGGGGAGACAGGAGACCGGGAGCGTGGGAGGGGAGCGATGGAGGGGAGCGTGGAGGGGAGACGGAGACCGGGAGCGTGGAGGGGAGACAGGAGACCGGTGGAGCGTGGAGGGGAGACAGGAGACGGGGACGTGGAGGGGAGACAGGAGACCGGGGAGCGGGAGGGGAGACAGGAGACCGGGGAGCGTGGGAGGGGAGCGGGAGACCGGGGGGGTGGAGGGGAGACAGGAGACGGGAGAGCGTGGAGGGGTGAGACGGGAGAGCGGGGAGCGTGGAGGGGAGAGGAGCGGGAGCGTGGAGGGGAGAGCGGGGAGCGTGGAGGGGAGAGCGGGGAGCGTGGAGGGGAGAGCGGGGAGCGTGGAGGGGAGAGCGGGGAGCGTGGAGGGGAGAGCGGGGAGCGTGGAGGGGAGAGCGGGGAGCGTGGAGGGGAGAGCGGGGAGCGTGGAGGGGAGAGCGGGGAGCGTGGAGGGGAGAGCGGGGAGCGTGGAGGGGAGAGCGGGGAGCGTGGAGGGGAGACAGGGGAGCGTGGAGCGTGGAGGGGAGCGGCGATGACAGCGGCGAGGGATGCGGGATGACAGCGAGGGGAGCGGGATGACAGCGGCGAGGGGTCGCAATGCCCGCTACGCGGGCAATGCCTCGCACGGCGTGGTGACGTCACAGTGTGACATATCCACGACGTGCCAGGGTCCGACACAAAACGTGCTACGGCAATTATATAGTATATAGTGTATATATATATATATATATATATATATATATATATATATATATATATATATATATATATATATATATATATATATATATATATACACACACACACACACACACACACACACATATATACCCACATGTATACACACACTTTATACCTACCAGGCCTCCAGTAGTGTCTAATGGAGAAGAGTGTTACCTACTCCTGAGCTTGATGCCTGCCAACATCTACTCCTAAAAATATTAGCCCGATTGCCACTGCACTAGGGCAATTGGAAAGAACAGAGGTGCCAGAATCGTAACTTCTAATATTACATGCCAATTCTGGAGCCAGATATATTTATGCTGGCAAGGGCAAAATAACCATGGGCTTTCCCAACCTGGTAGCGCCAGGGCTCAGCTGTCTGCTTTTCCATTGGCTGGTTATCAAAATTAGGGGTAATCCCATGTTTTTGGTTTTTGTTCCTTTTTAATCATATACTCCCCAGCAGCAACCTGGAAGTTAGGCTGCATTGACACCCTGCATATTTCTCCATTTGGCGTGCTTTTCCCATAGCCCACATTATAAAATGGGCTCAAGAAATGCACAGCTGAAAGCATGGTGTGTGCATCAGTTACGCTTTTTTGCACAAAATGTGGGCAAAAACACACAACTGCAAAAAAGCGCACCTAACACGCAGCATGTGAACGTAGTTTAAGATGAGTGCAGGCCATGCTGTTTCCATTCTTTTTCAGCAATATTTTCATCCATTTCAGGCCCCTACCTGCCCTCCTTAAGGGGGGGCCCACCAGAAAAAAAGCTTGAGTTCTTCATTGCATTCCAATATACTCATTACTCAAATTAGGCCCATCTGAGCATCTGACCTGTTCAATTCAAGTAGCAATTTACTACTCACTTATCACGAATTGGAATTTTTCATTGAAATATGAAGATTACAATTCTAGGAAAAAAGCAGCAGTAAAAAAAAAAAAAAAAAATATGTAAGGCCGCATGCAAAGACAGACTCCAGACCAGTCTTTGTGCTTCAACAAAGACTTGAGAAGATTCTGCGTAAAATATAAGGGAAGACTTATGAAACAATTTTTTAGCCTATTTCAATACATCTATACAGCAATGGAGCTGTGGAACTTTATTAATTGTTGTAAAATGATACGGTAGAAAAGCACTAGTGAGTTGTAGAGATCGTTAAGAACGAAGGCCTCTGGACCACTCAAACAGTTAAGAACCTGTATTTATAATTATTTGCACGATTGGTTTATTGTAAATGACATTGATACCAGGTATGAAATACTGTATTACAATAAGACTGGAAACAGCATGTTCGTATGGAACCAATTTACATTTATGTTCACACATTAAACTTTACCATATGCTCGTTTCAATCAATACATTAAAGCAGCATTATAGAATCCGGGCACCCAGTGAAGCTACACACCATACATTTCACTTTTTTATTAAACACCTCTGAACTCGATTAACAGACAAGAGACAAACAAAACTAAACATTTGACAAATCATTGAAACAGCTTAAAAGAAAAACAAAAAAATAACGTGCCGAAAAACAAAGTTGCTCCCAGTGCGTTTGGAGCCGAGGTTCAAGAAAACTCCGGCTCTGAGAAAGAAAAGCTGAAGGACAAATTACTTAATCTGTTCCACAATAACAAAAATGGCAGGTCATTCGTCAGCAAGAAGGATGTTCACTCCCTTTTAGTGTCTCTCGCCTGTGGAAGGAGGAGCCCACGTAGAAAATATCCATAATTAAAATATGAAAGTCACTGTCCAGACACCACATCCTCCACGTGTATAGCAGATACAGAGCCAGCTGACACTGCCTGGTAAAAGCACAGCTCCATCTCACTAATGTTCCCAATGAGTCTCATGGCCGATTCTTTATTGGTAGTTAATAGTTATCCATGTCCCAATGTATTACTTACTGGACAAGAGGTCAACATCAAGGCTATGTGGGAAAAGAAAAATGTTATTTATTCAAAGATGCACTAGTTCTCCAGAAAGAGGAAAAAAAAGGGAGAGAGATTTAGTGTAGGTAGGACTGGCCCAACAGATGTTAACACCACCGCCACCACCAAGCCAATAGAAATGAGTGGAGCAGGCAAACATTTTATTTGTGGCTGGTATAGTGTAGTGATAAAGTAAAGTACACTATCTCCCACATGGGAGGCCAGGGTTTAAATCCACTCCTTGCCATGTGGAAAAAAATAAATGTACACCATATACCTTAGGCAAGACTCATAACATTTACACAAATATATATATTACACACACTAGCTGTAGAGCCTGGCATTGCCCAGGCATAGCAACTAAACTGTTCTTCGCTATAGTGTGTGCCCCATGGTGGTCCCTAATGAGGTCTTCATCCCAGGCATTGGCAGGACCTGGCACCATGCGACTCAGTCACATGGAACACAGGTCCTGTAAGTGCTCATACTACCCACAGGTCAGGCCCGGTAGGAAGACCTCACCAGGGATCACTGTGGGACACACAAAGAAAATTTACCAAGAACAGTTTAATTTTTTATATATACTAATATAATCAAAATAATATACCGTATTTTTCGCTTTATAAGACGCACCTGATTATAAGACGCACCCCCAATTTTGGTGAAGGAAAAGAGAAAAAAAATATTTTTAATGTTAAATGGGGTCCGTCTTATAATGCCAGTGTCCGTCTAACAAATCATATAGCGTATATGTCCCACATAGCCCCTAATCCTGGTACGTGGTCCCTCATCCTGGGATACAGCCCACCATCCTAGAATTAGCCCCCTTAATCTGGATATGGCACCCTTATATTGGATATAGCCCCCTTGTGCTGGCACACGTCCCCCATAGCTGGCACACGTCCCCCCTTGTGCTGGCACACGGTCCCCCCCTTGTGCTGGCACACGGTCCCCCCCTTGTGCTGGCACACGTTCCTGCCTTGTGCTGGCACACGTTATCCCCCCTTGTGCTGGCACACGTTATCCCCCCTTGTGCTGGCACACGTTATCCCCCCTTGTGCTGGCACACGTTATCCCACCTTGTGCTGGCACACAGTCCCCCACCTTGTGCTGGCACACAGTCCCCCACCTTGTGCTGGCACACAGTCCCCCACCTTGTGCTGGCACACGGTCCCCCCACCTTGTGCTGGCACACGTTCCCCCCCCCTTGTGCTGGCACACGTTCCCCCCCCCTTGTGCTGGCACACGTTCCCCCCCCCTTGTGCTGGCACACGTTAGCCCCCCTTGTGCTGGCACACGTTAGCCCCCCTTGTGCTGGCACACGTTAGCCCCCCTTGTGCTGGCACACGTTAGCCCCCCTTGTGCTGGCACACGTAGCCCCCCTTGTGCTGGCACACGTTCCCCCCCCCCCCTTGTGCTGGCACACGTTCCCTATTGATGCCCCCCCATGCAATACACCCACCCCCTCCATATGCTGCCCCCCCTCCATTACAAAGATGGTCCCTCGCTCTGCACTTCCCCATCATTAATATGCCTCCCCCCTCGCCGACGCTGGCCGGCAGCAGATAGAGTAAAAAAAGCCTCCTTTCTCACCCTCCGGCGCCAAGCTGAAAGCGTCACCGCCGGCTCCTGGTCTCCATGGTGCTCTTCTTCCGTGATCGGGCGATGATGTCATCGCTTATGCCCGATCACATGAGCGGAAGAAGAAAAGCACCATGGAGACCAGGGGCCGGCGGTGACGCTTTCAGCTTGGCGCCGGAGGGTGAGGAAGGAGGCTTTTTTTACTCTATCTGCTGCCGGCCAGCGTCGGCGAGGGGGGAGGCATATTAATGATGGGGAAGTGCAGAGCGAGGGACCATCTTTGTAATGGAGGGGGGGGCAGCATATTACCGTACATGGGGACAGTATATTGAGGGGGTGGGTGTACTATGTGGGGCGGCGGTATGCAGGACATGGGGCGTATGGAGGGGCTGCAGAGAGAGCGGGAGATCTCTTGCTCCCGCTCATTTAATATGCACTGCTCCCCCCGTCCGTCTCTCAGTGCAACTTCAGCACTGAGAGGTGGACAGCGGCAGTGCATATTAAATGAGCGGGAGCAGGAGATCTCCCGCTCTCTCTGCAGCCCCGCAGCCAGCCCACTCCAGCCCCGGACATGCTGCAGAGCTGCCCCCCAGCCCCCATCCCCCCCCCCCCAGTGCTGCATTCGGATTATAAGACGCACCCCCCACTTTCCCCCAAAATTTGGGGGAACAAAAGTGCGTCTTATAATCCGAAAAATACGGTATATACATATTACACAAGTACATACACATACTATGATATATACACATACATGGTAACTGTACTTTATAAGCCATGTATATATACATAGTAACTAACTGTTCTTGGCTATAAGCTGTGTGTTCTTATATTATATATATGTCCACTACATGCATCAAACTTCACCCCCCTCAAACTAAGGTGAGCTGCCTCAAATAAGAAATTTTGGCTAAAAGCACCCCATTCAGCATTTTTTTTTTCTACTTCAGGACTATAGCAGTGCTTTATATGCAAGCTCTCTGCCAATTGCCGCTGTCCATCTTTTTCCATAGCTTTTGTCTACGTCCAGTAATTTGTGACCTGCCTGCAGCTCCTGTGTGTCATGGAGTGCGCCGAAGGTCTCAACTCAATATAGGTCTATGAAAACCTTGCTTTGGCCACTTAGAAGTAATGGGCACAAGATGGCACCACAGGACCAGAGCAGAGCCAAATAAAAAGATGAAACAGCAGCAGGACTGGAGAAATGAGATTTATAGTTAAAGCACCTCTCCAGCACTGAAGGGAAAAAAAAAAAACATGCTGGAGTGGATCAGATAAAGGAGCTCGATTTAGGCCATCTTCATAATTTTTCTTGGCAATATCAGTAGGTGAGTTAAAGAAAAAAATTCATACAACCATAATATTCAAAATTCCCACTGATTGATTTCTTGCTAGTAGTGTGTAATATATATTTTACACACATTAACAGATCAATCAGTGGGAAAATTTTCTTTAAACATTATTATATATTATCTGCCTCCTGGTTGCAAAGTAGAGCTGACGGTCTCCAAGGATGCAACAGCTCCTGCTTACTACCTAAAACCAGCCATCTTGTGACCACTGGGTCTGAAAGAAGAATTTTATTACCGCTTCCTATTTACACAGCACTTTTTTTTTTTGCTTTGTGTATACAGCGATCAGGAAGGCAAAAAATAAATCATTTGCCCCTGGAGAGCAGTGATGTTACGATGGGGGCAAGCTTTGTGGTGCTGGGAGCAGCGGCTATCTATTCCCCGTGCTGTCCTTCTACCCCCTTCTGCTGTCTTCTCTTCCCCCTCGTGTGCGGTCTTTTCTCATGTGCACTCTTTTGAGCGGTCTTCCCCTGTGCACTGCTTTCTCCCCTCATCTGCTCTCTCCTTTGTGCTACCTCTTTATGTGCTCTCCTCCCTGTATGTAGTCTCTCACCCCCCATGTTGTCTTCTCCCCGTGTGCCGTCTCTCCCACGTGCCGTCTCCTATGAGCCGTCACCCCCGTGTGCGCCCACACTTCCTTTATGCACCCTCTCCCCCTTCGGTTGTAAGGAGTAGAGCAGGGATGCATCAGTCTGATAAAAAAAAGTTGGTGTTAAGGGTGCAACTGCACGGGAGCAGGAGAATCTGGCAAAACAAGAAACGAGAGTACTTCTGTATATGCAGTGCACAACCATTTATTGATGTACAGACATAGTGAGAAGAACATAACACACAATAACAAGGAACTGGATTAAAAACAATTGAAACCAATTGATCCAAGGCACTCAAAGGACAGTGTATAATGATAGCACACAATGGGGTATACGAATACGTATAGGTGGGGACCGTGTGGTTGTAGGCGATGAAACAGCAATTTTAAACAACGCAATTAACCCTCAGCACAAGTTAGAATGTACATAAACAGTCTTGGTAGATTAAAGCAAATACAGGGGTATCACAGAAGGAGAACATCAGCCTAAGTTATGTACAATGTTTCTATGGCATCAGGATAAAGATGAAAGTAAAGGGCTTTGAATGGAGGGTGGGTGCCCTGACCCTGTGGGGTAGTCTGGGTTAACCTGGAGAATTTTGCACATTATATCAAATCTCATACAACAATCAATGAACAGGAATACTTGATGTATAAGGATATACAGGTGATTCTGGCTTCATCAGGAGCTCCTGACAAAGCCAGAGTGGCAATACGCATGGGGCCAATCCACCACTCCACATACTGGTCCCCACCTATACGTATTCGTATACTCCATTGTGTGCCATCATTATATACACTGCCCTTGGAGTGCCTAGGATCAACTGGTTTTAATCCAGTTCCTTGTTCCTGTGAGTTATATATTTTCATCTCACAATGTCTGTACATCAATAAATGGTGTACTGCATATACGAAGTACTCTCTTCTCTTGTTTTACCTCTCTCCCTCTGTGTCTCTCTCACCCTCTGCACACTCCCACTTTGCGCGTTTCCTCTGCTCCCACTTTGCATTCTGCCTCCCACCGTTCACTCCCCCACCATGCAACCTTTGTCCCTCCGTGCGCTCTCTGCCCCACTGAGCTCTCTGCCCTCCGCACACCTTCTGCTCCCCGTGTGCTTTCTGCCCCCACCCCTCTGCCCCCGTGCACTTTCTATCACCCCCTTTGCCTTTCTGCCCATTGTCTCTGCCCCACTGCTTTTCCTACCCCTTTATTCCCACTGTCTCTGCACCCTTGCTCTTTCTACCCACCTTGATCTTTCTGCCCCTTGCTCTCTCTTCTGACCCACTGCTTTCTGCCCCTTCTCTGCTCCCCCTTGCTCTTCCTGCCCCACTACTTTTTCCGCCCCCCATCTCTGCCCCACTGCTCATTCTGCCCCCAGTCTCTGCCACCCCTTGCTCTTTCTGGCCCCCCCACCCCCATCTCTGCCCCACTGCTCTTTCTGCCACCCCTTGCCCTGACTGATCACATGTCTAACATCACCGCAGGTCCTGTAGCCTGTAACTCACCACAGGCTACTGGACATCAGTGGAATCGGCGGGCGGCGGTGTGTGTATGTGGGTTGCTGCGGGCAGCGGGGAGGTGGGCGGAGCGTGAAGTGTCGGGTGTCTGATGACACCAACCGGCGCCATACACCGTACCCATTATTGGGTGTGCCAATATAGCGCTGCGGTCGGCACGCTGGATTGTGGGATAGGTAATATATGGACGAAAGTGGAAGCACAAGGCAATCATGTAAGTAGATTGTATAATATTTTCCTAGTACATTCCTCATGCAAAAAAAATAAATAAATAAATAAATCTGAAGAATCAAGGCCACCTTAGAAATACAGACCAGCAAATTTCCACAATGTTCACAAATTTGTAATTGTGTCTAGTCAACTAGTCATAGCTACATGACACCACAATTGGTAGAGTAAGGCTATGTTCATACTGGACATTCCTGATCCTTTTTTGGTGCCGTTTTGTTTAAAAACTGCACTAAAATGGCTCAGTCAAAACATCTGCCAGCAAAGAATGGGATTTTCATATTGCCGTATCAACATCGGCGTTTTTGACTGCTGCGTTAGTGATGCAGAAAACGCACCCACAAAATAATGAGCATGTCCATTATTGCTTTATTTTTCTGGTGCACTCTGCACCACTAACATTAATTACTTACCTTTCCCACGATCCCACAATGATCCCCGGTGAGGTCTTCCTCCCAGGCATTGCCAGGATCCATGGGTCGTCTGGTAACATGCACCTCAGTCACATGGGGCTTAGGTCCTGTAAGTGCTCGTACTACCCACAGGTTCTGCCGATGCCTGGAAAGAAGACATCACCAGGGATCACTGAGTGTCTCTCTCACGGTGATCCCTGGTGAAGTCTTCCTCCCAGCATCGGCAGGATCTGTGGGTAGTCTGCCACTTGCTCTGTAAGTACTTTTATTACCCACAAGTCCTGTCAGTGCCCATAAGACAGACCTAAACAGGGATCACTGTCTAATTGCAGTGTGCAAGTCCATCCTGAGAATGGAGCAAAAAAATCAGCACAAACTGATGGTGTTTTTATAGATCCTCTGTTTGCAAAAAAGCATCACAGACTGATCAATAAAAAAAACTGAGCACAAACACGCTGTCTGAACTTAGCCCAATGTGAAAGATGCTGTTAAGGGACAATCATTCCATATTGCGCCATAGCAAAGAGATGTAGTCACTTTATGCCACTGTATGGTACAATGTACACAGCCACAGACCTAGGCTATAGTGGCTGGCTATCAACACCCTGCATGGAAATGGGCATTTTTGATTGACATCGGTCCCTTATTTGTACATCCATAATATGGCATTTATAGATTCAGTAGTATGGATTCATACATGCACAATGAACTCTGAACCATAAAGAAAAAAAACACTATGTACATGATGAAAGGTTATAGAAATACAAAAAACACTATCTTAAGAGCAAGGCTATGATATTTCTAGGTTATAAAGTCATTTACTTGCTCAATGGATGCTCTAATGCTCGGTTATCCATCTCAAAGTGATGACTTTGGTTCTCTCGATCCGGTCGCCTCTGAATAGTGGCTTTTTGTCTACGACCAAGTATACCAGTCTTGTAACACTAATAGGGGAAAGAAGAAAAATAGAAAAAAATATTACATGCCATATTTAACTAGGAGCATCTCCACTCTGGGGAGAAAAAAAAAAAAAGTTTAATTTAATTGCTTCAGCAGTTATTACAATATAAGCACTCAAAATAAACAATGCCTGCTCATTTTGCAGGATATAGTGTTGAGCTAAAGAAATTGGTGGCAGGGAGGCAGGTTTTGTGCCTTTTTGCTGTTATACACATTAAAAGCATGTATTCCATCTAAAGGTTCTTTATGAGCACAGTTTTAGTGTCATCATCTTTTTTGGTACATAGTATTTTTTCACTAGTTTTACTCTGAAGAGGCTGCATCTCTTATCAGTTGTCTGCAAGATAGTAAGCAGAGACTAGTTTCCATGTCTCCCCTTCCCAACACACAACCCAAACTCCCTTAACCTAGTAGAAGGGAGGAGCATGACAAAGCTTATAACAGACATACGTACTGAGGAGTGTAGCTGTGAAGCTAGCAATATCAATGAGAAGCTTACTAGAAACTCCAACTAGACCACATCCTTGCTCTCAGTCTCTCTGTTCTCCAATAAAGATTCCCCAATAGGAAAAAGTGCACATAATTAAGCACTTTTGTGCTTTTGTGGTGTGTGTTGGGGAAACAGGACAGAAACAGAGCAAGGATGAGGTCTGTCACACAGTTACAGACAAAATGAAAAATTCCCTGTAGTAAACAGTTTCTGTGGTCCAGGAGAGAGAAAATGTCAGTAGTCAATAAAAGACAACTTCAAATCAAACACATTGAAGGGTCTGGAATATGTGGCACCCCAGAGTCCAAGTGCCACAGTGTCACTATCGCCCCCAGGTGGTAGTGTCACACTTGAGAGCAACAAAGGGTATCCTCAGACAGAAACTGCACACACCTTTCTGCCTCCAAGCCTGAAGGAGGAGATCTAAACCTGGGTTCAGGGTAAGCGTCCCTATAAATTCTGGTCTGGGGCGGAGTTAGTTCAGTTCCTTGGAGGACTGAGGAAGACATTTCGTGGACTGGAGCAGTGCTAAGCTCGTCCTAGGATAGCCAAGCCTTGCGTGAGGGACCCAAGGCAGGAGTCTGAGGACGTGAAGGAGAGCCTGGGGAGTGGAGCAGTGTCGTGCTCACCCCAGAGGAGAAGTGTCACAGACACGGACATCGGAGTCTGAGGCTGTGTAGGGCCTAACAATCTGGGCAGCCAATACCGGAAGGTGGGGAATTCAAAGTTCCCCAGCCACACTGTGCCCAGAGGCAAAGCAGCGTAAAGAGCCCAGGAACAGCCGCCTGAGATGTGGGGCTAGAGAAGGACTCGAGCGGCCTTCTACACCGGCACAAAGCAGGAGAGAGAGAAGACCAGCAGCTCAGCTTAGGCAGCAGGGACCGCTTACCAAGGGGCAGCAAGGAGGCCTCAACCTGTTGGTGAGGAAAACCCCGAGTTGCTCTCAGGTGCACAACTCAGCATAACATCACCTGTCGGTATTCCCATTGTACCAGTAAAAGGACTGAGGAACCAACAAACCATGAGTGTCTTGCTTTGCACCCGCAATCCTGCACCCTACACCCTTAAAACATCCAATGCCCTGGGGATCTGCTCCGCCCGTGGGGAGCCGCTCCATCCCAGCTGCCCATCAATCATCCTCAGAGGTTCTGCAGCAGCAGTGGCCACTAATAGCCACAAACCACAGGTGGCGTCATGGCTAACTTTCCCTTCATCACACCCTTTCCAATCAAGCAAAGAACTCCCTTAACTGAACCCAGGGTCACTGAGCCGGGTCTCGACCCCTGTGACTCCCCAGAACTGTTTAAAGCCAGGTTCAAGTGCCCCACACCCCTGGGGTGCTTCAAATACAAATTCTTTACATGCCTAGATTTAGTCCACAGGACTAAATAAAAGTAATCTTCTCCAGATACAGTGAGGGGCACCAGGTGAGTCGCCCACTAGGGCCGTGGGGTCTTGGGTCCGGTCACCTTCAGTCTGTTGCCTGGGGATGTCACGTGGTGGCCGCGGACCGGTTACGTGCCCTGGGCAAGGTAAATAAAAGGGTAGAAAAATAAAAATAAAAAAGTTTGCCACGGATGTGACGCCACCCATGGTTTGTGGCAAATATGAGCCACTGTCACAGTCCCTGGGATGATGGCAATGGGCACCAAGATGTTAAGCCCTCCATGGGCAGGGCTGGTTATCCCCTGGGCCGGTATATAGTTTGTGTGTGATGGATGGTATGGTGGAGGTTGCAGGCTCTGCATACTAAGAAGTGGACAGACACTGGAAGAACAGTCTGTTTTAACTTTAACGATGTTATTGTAGGTGTAGCCAAGTACTGCCCAAATCGTTGTTCAGGATCGGAGCTTGGAGGCGAGTTGGGGCTATCCACACTAGGGAGTTCTGAGACCTACCTATGGTGTTGGTTCAGGTGAGCCTTGCCTGCATAGAGCTGTGCTGTGACCCCCTCGTCAGTGTAAGACATATTGACAGGCGGCGCGAGCCCTTCTCCGGCTCTGTAGGCGGCTGTGTCTCCTGGCTTTAGTGTGAATGGGAAACCTGAAATTGCTCGCTCTCCGGGTTTGGTTGCTTGGTATAGAATCCCTGACTACCTCGGTCTCCAGTGACCATACTTCACTAGGCCTGGGTGAACAGGCGCTGGCTCCGCTCCCCAGACCTAGTTCTCCACTTATATCCACAAATTGTAAATTGCACCAGTTTAGCAATGGTAATTCAGATGTGTGAGCTTTTTACACCAAGAAGCCTGAGCCCATTAAAATGCCCATTACTAAAAGTCTTTAGGAACTGAAAAATATAGTGTGGTACCAATTTTTCGCTGGACTTTTTACCTATCGTTATAAGGAAACCGGTCTGGTCAAAAATCCATATGTAACTGCTATCATTTTAATTCCTCGCTCTAAACTCTATGTATTTCTTTTATTTATAATTTCTCTCCTAGCTTCTGTAAACATCAAATAAAGATTAATTCCATCTGCCAATCACAGTGATTGATCCACTTCGTTCTTTGCTGTCCACTCCCCATACATGAATATTGCATGTGTGGCGCCTCTGAGGACCAGTAAACCCCTAGATGGCGCACCAGCCGGATTGGCAAGTCAGTCTCCCCAACACTCCTGATCCTAAGTCTAGGGACTCCATGCCAGGAACAGGATACAGGAGGAGCCAGGTGGAGGGTGGAAAGTTAGGGAAGAACCCGGTTAGGGGAGGTAACAAAAGGACAACACAAAGTTCAGGGGTTCAGTCAGTCAAGGAAAGTCGAGGAGTGAAGTCCAGTCAGTAGGAGAGGCGAGAAACCACCAGACAGGACTGAGGACACGGACCCGGCGGCCTGTGCCACTATGAGGCTAGCCCGAGTCCAAGACTGTAGACCATGGGGAAGAAAAAAGGAGTCCAGGTGTGCTTTAATTAGCGACACTGTGGGACTGGCCCGGAACCAGAGTGCAGACTCTGCTGAAGTGGCCAGGATGCTGTATGAGCCAATCAGGAATCCAGGCAGGGTGCGGGATCTTTATGTCCGAGACCCAACCTCTGGCGCAGTGAAGAGAAGGCTGTCGTACTAGGGCTAGGGGACCCGAAAGGTTACCACTGAAAGCCGTGACTGCTTCATCGTAGCTAGCGTGATAACAGACCGAAAAGGCCCGAAACAGACATCAAAGAGGGAGATGCAGATGAACCATCCTGGCTGCTTAGACCACACCGGAGCGCTGCTAACTGTTGTAAACTTTACCATCTGTCAGAAAAGAGTGTAACCAGTTAATTTATACTGTGAGACAATTCTTGTGCCTGAGGGGAGAGAGACTGATCTTGTGCTCCAGCTATGACTGGACGCTTCACCCCTGCATATCAACTGACTTCACGGTTGCCCTGGGGACCAGCTCTACCCATGGAGGGCTCTACATCCTCACTGCTACTCCCATCATCCACAAAGATCCCGACTGCAGCAGCGGCTACCCATAGCCACACACCACGGGTGGTGTCAATTTAAATTTTTTTTTTTTTATTTTAATTCCCCCCTTTTAACTCAGGGAGCCAGGTCTTCACCCCCATGACTGCCACCCGGTTCTGAGTAACCCACGGCCCTGGTGGTGGCTGTATTCTCTCTGCATTCTGTGTTTGCAGCATCACAAGACGTCAAATACAACACAAACTGTCACAGCAGGGATAACTGTTTAGAGGTACAAATGGAGTCTAGATAAGGCAGATCTGTAATAGCTTTTTTTCCTCAACAGAACAGACCTCCTGTAATTGAAACCTGACACTGCACTGTTAGCAAAAGGAGGAGGGAGGAGAGAGCTGCTGAGAGGGAGTGTGTCGAGCCCACTGGGACGGGGTACTCTGTACCGGACCGGGTTTGCAGCTGGGGATGTCACGGAGGGCCTGGTCCGGACCGTGTCCCAGGCCCTGGCAAGTAAAAGGGTGATATTTACAGGGGATTATAGTTTGTCGTGACGCCACCCACGGTGTGTGGTCAGGAATGGGACCATCGCTGCTGCAGAACCTCCGGGGATGATGTTAGGCAGCTTAGATGGTACTGCTCTCCGTAGGTAGAGGCGAGGTCCCCGGGGCAGTGGTTGTTATAGTCTATGGTGGATGTGATCATAAGGGATGGATAGTGGAGACGGGTTGAAGAACACACACTCGTTTCTGTAGTTTCCAAAGCTTTACTGCAGATGTTGTAGCAGATTATTGTCCACGGAGTCTGTACTGTGGCCGGGTTGCTCCCACCCTATCGGGTCCTCAGCTTCTTCCTGCTGCGGGCTGCGCTCTAGCTGAGCTGCTGGCACTGTCTCTCCCTTTCGGTACCCTTGGCTAGGCAACTTCGAGTCTTCTGTGTGGTGCTGACCCGCCGTGTTGCTTTGCACTGGTACAGTGTTGATTAGAAACTCCACCATCCTGGATTTACTGTGCTGTTTTGTCAGTCAGTCTCGGATCCATTGTCCGTTCTGTGCGCTCCTCTGGGGTGAGTGGTCGTGGCACTCAAGCTCCCAGATGTGGTTCTCTGTCTGTAATTCTCCTTCCCTCAGACCCTGGCTAGCCCTGGAATCGATGAGCGGGCTGTAGAGAAGCCTGGCGCAGCTCTTTTACACTACAGCCTCCCTCAGTTCTTCCAGGAACTGGACTCTTCACTAAACTGTGAAACTACTTCCTCTTGACCTGGAGTATATAAGGGAGCTGGTTTAGCTCCCCTCCTGGCCCAGAGGTGCTAGTGTAGGTCAGTGTGTTGTGGGGAGGGAACCCGTGTGATGTTACTGTGGCACATTAACCCCTGGGGTGCCACAAGTGCATAATTACATGAGAGTTTACACAGCAGCTGCACTATTCCTGTTGGGTTATAATGGAGAGGACTAATCCAGGAGCTTCCTGCAGGGTCTGACAATGCTGATAACATGGAAACTACAAATGGTACAATAATGATTTTTCATGTTTTTAAAAGGTCTGCTGAGGCACTATTCAAGGGTAATAGTATATTGAAAAATGACCTGAGTGTCCCTTTAATGAGATTTTTTGCTCTCAGAAAACTCGTAATGTTTCCAATTCATTTGCAACAATCCTCATGCATTTAAGAAAATAGGAGTGAGTAGATAATCCATGGTTAAAACGATTTTATTAGAAAAGAATATTCCTTGTAAAAAAAAGTTACAGAAACTGATCATCTATTCGACAATAGGCATAATGTAAATGCAGGCAGTACCCCTGGATTATCTCCTCACTCCCATTTTCTTCCTTGTGTAAAGGGTTTACCTCACCCTATGTGTGTGGCAGCAATAGCGAACGGGATCCTGACATAAGCTTGAAGGGGAAAGATTGTCAATTTTACACTTTTTTTTTTTACATGTTTAGACATCTCATGCACTGTGACAAATTGAAAAACTCTCCAAATAGGAAGGCAGCATTAGCTTCCTATAGCGAAAAAAAAAAAAAAAACGTACCACAAAGAGAATGATTGGGAAAGATTAGGATGCAGAGGCCACACATTACAATTATGGCTACACCAAAGCCTGGAAAATCGATATACTCATAAGCTGGTCCAGGACTGGAGTCTAATGGGAGAAAGAACATTGTGTCACATATCATTACTGTCTATAAATTCACTTTATTTTAAAAAGACAGTTTAGGTAATATCCAAAAATCTGTTTCTTTGCAGCTGAAGATATTTGTATATGTTATAGCGGGTGTGACATTTTGCAAACATGTTTGCACAAAGTGAGATGCAATCAAGTGCTCTCGGATGCATTTCGCATGAATCACCCGACCGCCAGCTCTGGACGGGAGTGTGGAGCTCCATAGAAACGCAATCAGCTCCACGCTCCCATCTAGAGAAACAAAGGTTTGGCAACTGATGCGAGACACTCACGAAACCATGATTACCGAATAGAGTTCAATAAGTTTATTTTAGGCAAGTTCATCTGAGGTCACAGCTGGGGTACTGTAGGAACCGCACTGCTGTAACCTTGGGAGGAGTCACCAACATCACCACTCTCAGCTGTGGCTCTATCAGTGTGCTCCGCAGGCCTAAGTGATCGGTAATTTTTTTTTTTTTTTTTTAATGTGACTGTTCACTTAAACCTACAGATTTAGAGCTAGAATTTTCATGGTCGTGACTAATTAAATACATTGGACCTGCATGGGTGTTTTAAGGGTTAATTGGAGAAAGGGTGATTTTTTTTTTAATATACCGTACAGGGATTTCTCTGTTTTGTGTTTACCTTTTACTTACACAATTAGTAATGGTAGTCTCAGACCCCCATAGCCATTAATAATCCAGGTCTTCGAGGCAGCTGTGATTTGACAAACCACAGCTGTCATTAACCCCTTATATTACCTTGACTTCTACCACAACAGGGCAATCAAAATCAGCCCATTTAGCACAATTAGTGCATTTAATGTATGCACCAATTCTGGGAAGATGCAGGCTGCTATTTTTAACCCGAGAGGTCCCAATAATCATGGGCATCCATCCCTGCCTGAATACCAGCTAGTAAAAATTAGGGGGAAACCACATGCAGTTTGTTTTTCAATTTTTTTCTTATTTAAATCATGTACAAAAAAATCTGCAAGGAGCCAGCCAAGATAAAGCAAACAGCTGCAGACTTCAGCTTGTAGCTGTTTGCTTTATAACACTGTGCAGTAAGAAAAAGGGGACCCATGCCATTTTTTTTTTTTTTTTTTTTTTTTTTTTTTAACACTATGTACGGCAACCAGATGTCAGCACTGAAGGTAGGGACAGTCCAACTACAACCATTCACAGATGCGGTCACAGGGTGAGCAGGGGAGTATTATAAGATTTAATGAGCAGCCCGAAGTAATTTGACAGCAGTGCGAAAACTCCGGGAGTATGATTTAATTGCTTTAGTCTTCATTTTGCAGCCACCCAGCCCTTTATCTGGGGACCAAACCAAAACAGTAAAAGACTTCGAGAAGTCTGTTCTAGTGTCTATTCATGGACCCCAAATTCTACAGTTGGGGCTCACCCATTTCAGAGGCTATTTGAATCTTTTTAATCTCACATTTTCTTGGGGATAAACAAAATCGTTTGCTGCCAATATTTAAAAAGGACCTATCCAAGGCTAGGTCCATATTTGCATTGTGCTATCCGTCTGGACGCATGCGTTTGACAGCTGCATTAACGCTGCCATAGACTTCCATTGGCAATGCAAACGTGATGCCAAAAGTGACAGTTTGAAAGTTTGCGCTTTTGCAAGCGCACAGCTTAGCGCGGCTTTCAGCTGTCAAACGCATGCGTCCAGACGCAATGCCGACGGTGCTGTAAACCTAGCCTAAGACAAAAATGGCCAGTTTTTGCCTTTATATATTTTTCTTGCTCCGCCCAAGTAAGTACGATTTTTTTTTTATGAATCACGCAGTTCTAGAAATACAAGAGTTTTTTTATTTTTGTTTTTATCGGCTTTACCAAGCTTGTGTTGCTCACAGGGCAATTATGCAATCTAAAAACACCCCCCTTTTTAGAGAACTAAGCACTGTATACTTGGAATAATAATAAATTTAGACCATAAAATTAGCACTAAATAAAAAAGGTCCATCTCCACCATACAAAATAAATCAAAAACCTAAACTTCGTAGGACCAGGTTAAAAGCAAAATCTGGCCATTTTTTCTGGCGACAAGTTCACTTTGTATAATACAGAAATTTTGATTAGGGATACATTAAACCACCCTGAAAAATGTTTAGACTCCTCAACTACATGGAATTCTTTGCTGTAGCAACCATCTTACCTCCAACAAGGATTGATTTAAAATCCACTTTATATGGTGAAGATCCCAAACTTCCATCAGATCCAAGTTTTTCAGCAAGAGCCTGAGAACCTCTTGGCTACCAGGTGCCGGAAACAAATACAAGAGGTCTCCTCTGCAAACTACAGACCACTCCTAATAGAGCGAGATAACATTAACGGACACCAGTCAACAAATAAGCAGTTTAAACTTCCACTTGTGATCATATCTTAGCAATCAACACATGTATAGTCCACTGTGGTAAAAGTATTGTGAATTCAGGTGTTCAGTTTAAACAGTGTTTTTTTTTTTTGTTTGTTTTTTTAAACATGGCTAACATCTTCCTGAAGCCCAAATTCTCAATTGCTTTAACACAGTAGAATGTAATACACCAATATAGAGATTCCAATAAAGAAAACTTACACGTTTTGTCAATGAATCATTAGCATATTGCCTCAGCGATTACCACTTTGCTTGGCAGTGATGGGGTTTTGGATTCCAAACCCCACCATTGACAACATCTACAAGAGTTTGTATATTTCAGATTCCTTATGTGGGTTTCTTCTGGGTACTCCAGCAGCTATGGCAAGGATTCAGTTTGGTGCTCCGTCCTATGGACAGCTCATCCAGTCTGAGTAGTCATGTGACTGCTTATATGTCAATTGCACACATGCCAACTAGCTGTTCATAATTAGTATTCAGTGCAAAACTACAGCCCTTGCCTCATTGAGAGAAGCTAGTCGATGTGTGACCAAAAGTACGAACATCTGATATGAGCAGTCATGTGATTAATACTGGAACTGGCAAGCAAAACAGAATCCTGACTTGAGTATATTACACATTGTTAAGATTTTTTTTATTATAACATTAAGCACTGTAGGAAGCCGAGTGTCCAGGTTTGTGACGAAATCCTACCGTCACTGACTGCAGACTTCTGACTCTTCACAGCACTGCATGTGATGTGACCAGGGATAGGGGTACGCCGACATGGACTGATGGCGGCTTGGATGGGGAGATCACAGGTTGTCGGGATCCCAGTTCCGTGCCCTGGTTATTATTTTAGTTAGATGGTGGGGAGGGGATATTTATAAGGAAATGTGACGCCATCTGTGGATCCCGGTAATATAGGTACTGGCGCTGCAAGCCAGCCGCTGAGGTGATGGTGGGTGCAGCAGAGAGTGGTACAGCTCCCCACAGGTGGAGCTATTACCTCAGGGCAGCGATGAAGGATGGGTATGAGGGCTGTAGTTGTTGCCAATGTCCTTACCCCTCTGGTGTGATGCTGGTATTGGTGCTGAAGCCCTCCGGGCACCGGCGGGAGGAACAGAGTCCAAGTCAAGTTTAGCTCCAATTTACTGGGTACCGGCATATGTTAAACAGGACACAGTACAGTTTGGGTTCGGCAACCCGGTTACTAAGGGCCCGCAGCTTGTCAGTCAGAGGTGAACTGCTGACTGCCTCAGCTTTCCCGCGTTGCCGGTGATTCCCCCAAAATGACCAGCCGGCTCTTAACCAGTCCTGGTATGTTGCCTGCGGTCCTGGGCCCCCACTTAAAGATGGGGCTCCCTCCTGTCAACTGCACTGTCAGGCGAGTCCTTCCTGACTGCCTTCCCAGCACTGTCTGATCTAATCGCTCACTTTCTACTCCAACCTAGGCTCCACCCCCTTTTGGGACCTACTAAATTACCGGTCCTCTCCCTATTCTAGGTGGCCTAAGCCTAGGTGTGTGTGCGCAAAAACAGACTCCATAGGTTAAACCCTGAACTGACAACTTAGAGATATCACATTAGTTTTCATATTTCAAAACCTCCCTGTGGCGCCTAGCCAGAGGGCCGCCACACACCCCCTTGGTGAAATACACTCGTCCACGGGTGTTAAACCACACCCGGTGTAAGTTGGCAATTTTATTAACAGGTTAACCAGGTGACTTTCAAACATGTATAACAAGTTTGCTTTTGTTCTTTCCTTGCGGGAGGTTCACTTCTTATAACGTTGCAATTAACATTGACTATAGTCTAGTCCTTATTGGTCCAACAACCACCAGGTAGTGAGTCTCTTGATTAATGTCCATCAAGAACTGTAAGGGAAAACAACAAGGCAGTGCAAGAAAAACACACTTAGACAGTTTATTTTCAACAATGCAATACCGGGTGATGCGTTCATTCAGCTGCTTTGCTGACTCGGATTGCGAACCACCCCTGGGGACCTGCATGGCATTTGTAGATTATCTTGTCACCTTCATGCAGATCACGTTCCAGGTGACCCTGTGGGAAGTGGTGTTCAATGTTCGGCAGGAATATGGGCCTTTCAACCGGTGACCGGGAATAAGATGTTACCGTAGTAGGACGGGGTACTTGCCGCTGCATCCTCATATTGATCCGGTCCTGTCACTGTTCCTTGCGGTTGGCCCACCATAACTCGTGGGGCCCCTCACCGCAAGGTTGCCCTTTCTTTGATCTCAGCCTCATCAGTACAGGGCTCACAATTTTCAGATTCAGATGGTGCAACGCTGGTCTCAGATGATTCGGTGCCTTTCCCGGTAGTGGAACCCGATTCTGAGGACATGTAGTTCTCACTGGCTAGCAGGGGCCCGGTTTTTGGTTCAACCGCAGTCACCGATCCCAGATTTGTCTCCGCCTCTCGTCGTTGTCCCATTCTACAGCTCAGCTCCGGGACCATCTCAGTATTCCAGCATCGGATGGTCCACTCCACGGTCTCTTGAAGTCGCATACGCAGTTCTCGCACCGCTGCTACCCAAAACTCTACATTCCCACCCTCAGTTTCTAGAGTTGGAATCCTCAGGGCAGCACATTCAGCTCTCTATCCTCGACTTCTCTAACCAGGTCAGAGATCATTAGGTTTGCCATCTTTTCCTAGCTGCACCCGGGTAACTGGTCTGGAGCCTGACCAGGTATCTTGTTTTTGCTTCCGGCCTCACCCTGCTTGATTCTTATAGTCCCGAACTGGTGTGGGCTGGTGCTCGACCCGCCCCCTTGGTTGTTTGATAGCAAGGGGGGCGGGGAGACTTTTTGGCGCCTCTTTGATGGCCCATGTATGCTGAGGGGCCGAGGCATGCCCCTTGGCTAGCACAGTCTTGCATTTGCAGGCCCGCCCACTACGAGAGTCCTATGGGCGAGTCCTTCAGGTCTTTCCGGAGCCTGCCACTACTCTTCATCACTCCTCGGCAGAGTGGAGGGGCAGGGCTTATCTTCCCGCTCTTTTCCCTCGCTGTGGTGACTTAGGTGTAATTTGGAGACGATGTAATGGCGGCTATTTCCAGAAAAAAGACAGAAGGTCCCTAAAAAGCGATATAAAATACGTTAAGGTTGTAAGTATTAACAAATTTATTTATTGCGAAAACTCACACATAGATGAACACACAAAGATAAAAACATTTAAAAAGCCCAACATGGCTATAACAATTCATATGAAATATATAAATCATAGAAAACAACAACCTTTGCCCAAACTGATTACATAAGTATATAGATAATACAAATACATAAATACAGTGATAAAGCAAGAACAAATGTTACACAGAGCGACTCTACATGTACATTTAAATATCCCCCCTGTGCACATCAAGCTTAGTATGGGTACCTCAATAAACTTACTGCATATAATCAACAACACCAGGTGACATATATCATGTCTAGCAGCACATTAAAACATCTTGCCACTTAGCAAAAGGGTTTAGATAGCATGGTGGTAAGGGTTAATGGCACCTGGCCAATGCAATGTTTTGGCCCATAGAGAATTGAAGCAAATACCCAAGGATAGCTAAGGAATACTATAGTGCTGGTATAAAAGATCAGGAGGAGAGGAAAGATTACTGAATCAAGTAAGCTTGATTGACGAAGCTGCCAGGCGCAGGTAGCGATACGCATGGGGAGCGCCACACATCATAACCTTATGCCTCTGTGAACTGGTAAACTGATTACTTGATTCAGTAATCTTTCCTCTCCCCCTGATCTTTTATACCACGCTATAGTATTCCTTAGCTATCCTTGGGTATTTGCTTCAATTCTCTATGGGCCAAAACATTGCATTGGCCAGGTGCCATTAACCCTTACCACCATGCTATCTAAACCCTTTTGCTAAGTGGCAAGATGTTTTAATGTGCTGCTAGACATGATATATGTCACCTGGTGTTGTTGATTATATGCAGTAAGTTTATTGAGGTACCCATACTAAGCTTGATGTGCACAGGGGGATATTTAAATGTACATATCGAGAGTCGCTCTGTGTAACATTTGCACTTGCTTTATCACTGTATTTATGTATTTGTATTATCTATATACTTATGTAATCAGTTTGGGCAAAGGTTGTTGTTTTCTATGATTTATTATATTCATATGAATTGTTATAGCCATATTGGGCTTTTTAAATGTTTTTATCTTTGTGTGTTCATCTATGTGTGAGTTTTCTCAAATAAATTTGTTAATACCTATAAAATACGTTATTAAGGTTGTATCGCTTTTTTGGGACTTTGTCTTTTTTCTGGATCTATTCTTTATTGTCCCAGCGACACAGACACAGACACGCCAGAAAATGATGTGACCAGGGATAGGGGTACTCGGACATCGGGACCGACAGCGGCTTGGATGGAGAAATCATGGGTGGTTGGGATCCCGGTTCCGTGCCCTGGTTATCATTTGAGTTAGATGGTGGGGATATTTACAAGGAAACGTGACGCCACCTGTGGATCCCGATAATATAGGTACCGGCACTGTAAGCCGGCCACAGGTGGAGCCATTACCTCAGGACAGCGATGAAGGATGGGGATGAGGGCTGTAGTTGTTGCCAATGTCCTAACCCCTCTGGTGTGATGCTGGTGTTGGTGCTGAAGCCCTCCGGGCACCGGCGGGAAGAACAACAGAGTCCAAGTCAAGTTTAACTCCAATTTACTGGGTTTGGTTTACCGGGTGGATGTTGCCAGCTCAGGATCCCCCTTATGGAGTCTCTAGGTGTTTTCTCTTTGTCTTTTGGGGTCAACTCTATTCTTCCCAGTCTTAGGTTTCTGTTCTGAGGGGTGAGGTGTCCTTGTGGTTCTGTCGGCAACCCGGTTACTAAGGGTCCGAGGCTCGTCAGTCTGCGGTCAGTGGTGAACTGCTGACCGCCTCGGCTTTCCCGCATTGCCGGTGATTCCCCCAATGTGACCAGCCAGCTCCAACCAGTCCTGGTCTGCTGCCTGCTGTCCTGGGCCCCCACTTAAAGATGGGACTCCCTCCTGTCAACTGCACTGTCAGGCGAGTCCTTCCTGACTGCCTTCCCAGCCCTGTCTGATCTAATCTCTCACACTCTCTCTACTCCACCCTAGGCTCCACCCCCTTTTGGGACCTACTAAATTACCGGTCCCCTCCCTATTCTAGGTGGCCTAATCCTAGGTATGTGTGTGCAAAAACAGACTCCATAGGTTAAACCCTGAACTGACAACTTAGAGATATCACATTGGTTGTCAGATTGCAATACCTCCCTGTGGCGCCTAGCCAGAGGGGCGTCACACATGTAAGGATTCTTCCATGCCAGAGGCAAGCGTGGGTGGTCATATGATCGCAAATATGCAAATTGCATGCTTGCTAAATTACATAATTGCTAAATAGAGCTGTAATAGGTGCAAATGAATGACTATCTACACAATTTTTTTTTAAGTTAGAGTAGTGGCAAGGCATTATAGGGAAAAAAAATTGTAAAAAGCAAGAAAAGGTGGCAAATATTCAGAAAGGTTCATTGCCAAAGAACATAAAAAATTATAAAAACAGTAAGAAGCTTAAAAACTATAGTTTTGGTTCCCTCAAAAGTGATCAGGGTGAAATGGTGGAACACTGAGGGGGAAGGCCAACCTGCTAAACACCTATCCTCTACAGTACTTATACAAGAATATTCCTTGATTGATCGATAACATGATCAGGGATCTTAGATATTCCCCATTAAATGTTACAAGCTTAACTCGGCAGGAAAAGTGGCATCTTCTCAAAAATTACAAATGTAGCAACATCCCCAGACTGCCTACACTCCCGAGTATTGCAGGAATTATGTACAGTTGTAGATTTTAAGTATTCCAGACTTCATAATTATAGGGTCTGTACCACAGAACTTGTACATTGCAAAAGTGGTGCAACTATTAAAAAAAAAAAATTAAATCTGAGCCTGGATATTATAGGCTGGCAAATGAAACCTCTACCACCAGTAACATTTTTGAGTGGTTCTTGAGACGTTATCCAGGAGTATCTACATATGAATAGCCTTATGACCCAGTTTCAACATTAGTTTATTAAAAATCGTGGAAACAAGTTCCAGACTGGACCACGGAAATGCAGTGGATGTTGTCTACATGGACTTGTTAAAGACTTGTTATGGTGCCATACTAAATTTACACAAAATGAGAATAATGGGACTAGAGGAAAATATATGTGAACCTGGGTTAACAATTGGCTCAGCAAAGGAAAACAAATTATTTATATAATACACATGGATGGGACACAGTTAACAATAGGGTACAAAAGGAGTCAATATAGGGCCCTCTTTCTAACATTAATGAACTTGTAAAGGGCATACAGAGTACAATATCCAAATGTCAGATTATAACAAACTCTGCAGGTAATCAACAGAGTGGGATAATATTACAGAAAGATTTATGCAAGATGGAGCCTTGGCCTCAGAATTGGCAATTGAAGCTTAGATAAATGTAAGGTTATGCATTTTAGCAGAGGAAATAAGTTTATGTCCTATATTTTAAAACAAAGTAAAGATGTCACTGAAAGACTAGGGTGTATAGATGGACAGCAAACTAAAATGTAGTGACCAATGGCAGGCAGTTTTATTATTTATCATCATTATTTATATAGCCCCATTGGTTCCATGGCGCTATACATGTGTAAGGGCAGAACAAGGACAAGTACATAAATAACGACGAATAAATCATACAGGTACATTAGGGCAGAGATCCTGACCACAATGGCTCACAGTCTATAGGGGATGGGTTGGAGACAGTAGGAGGGGGAGAGGTGAGATGGTGCAGCGGATTAGGTCTACGTGTGGGTTATAGGCTTGAAGGAAGAGGTGGGTCTTCAGGTTTTTCTTGAAGGTTCCCAGGGTAGGGGAGTGTCTGATGTGGTGGGGAGAGAGTTCCAGAGTATGGCGGATGCACGAGAGAAGTCTTGTATGCGGTTGTGGGAGGTGGAGATTCAGAGGGGAGAAGAGAAGGAGTTCTTGAGAGGAGCGCAGATTGCGTGAGGGCTGGTATTGGGAGACCAAGTTGGAGATGTATGGCGGGGGACATGTGTATGGCCTTGTATGTCAGGGTTAGGGTTTTGAACTTAGATCTCTGGGAAGTAGGGAGCCAGTGGAGAGCTTGGCAGAGGGGGGAGATGGGGTGTAACGGGGCGACAGGTGGATGAGTTGGGCAGCGGAATTGAGGAAGGTTCGGAGGGGTACAAGGGATGAAGCGGGGAGGCCGGTGAACAGGAAGTTGCAGTAGTCGAGGTGGGAGATGAGGGTGTGGACAAGTGTTTTGGCAGTGTCATGGTCAAGGAAGGAGCGGATCCGTGAGAGGTTTTTAAGCTGGAGGTTGCGAGGGCCTGGATGTGTGGCTTGAAGGAGAGGGCAGAGTCGAGGATTACACCGAAGCACTTGGCGTGAGGGACAGGTAAATGTGCAGTCGTTGACCGTGATGGTTAGGTCTGTTAGGGAGGAGGGGGAAGAGCGACTTTCGGGGAACTATGAACTCCGTTTTACCCATGTTTAGTTTGAGGAAACAAGCGGAGAAGGAGGATGAGATGGTGGACAGGCAGTGTGGGATTTTGGATAGCAGGGAGGTGATGTCAGGGCTGGAGAGGTAGAGCTGGGTGTCGTCAGCGTAGAGGTGGTATTGGAGGCCATGGGACTCGATGAGTTGGCCTAGGCTGAGGGTGTAGATGGAGAAGAGTAAGGGTCCCAGGACTGAGCCTTGGGGAACTACAACAGATAGGGGGTGGGGCGAGGAGGATGTGTGGGAGTGGGTGACGCTGAAGGTCCGGCCTGTTAGGTACGAGGAGATCCAGAAGAGGGCCAGGTCAGTGATGCCAAGGGATTCTAGAATTTGAAGCAGGAGGGAGTGGTCGACTGTCGAAGTCAGCAGAGAGGTCGAGGAGGAGAAGGATGGAGTAGTGTCGCTTGCTCTTGGCAGTCAGTAGGTCGTTGACGACTTTGGTTAGAGCTGTTTCAGTGGAGTGGTGGGCTCGGAAACCGGATTGCAGGTGGTCAAAGAGGGAGCACGAGGAGAGGTGGGAGGACAGTTCAGAGTAGACATGTTGCTCAAGCAATTTTGAGGCAAAGGGGAGGAGAGATATGGGACGATAGTTGGAGACAGTTTCGGGGTCAAGGGAGGGTTTTTTGAGGATGGTTGCGATGAGGGCATTTTTGAAGGATGAGGGGAAGACACCGGTGGTAAGTGATATGTTGAAGAGATGGGTTAGGGCGGGGATAAGGACAGTGGTGAGGTTAGGGATGAGATGGGAGGGGAGAGGGTCGAGGGCACAAGTGGTGAGGTGTGATCGTGCTAGAAGGGAGGAGAGGCGCACTTCAGTCGAGGAGAAGTTACTTTTGGTCGAGGGGGTTGGGTGATAGAGCTGGAGGGCTGAAGGGATTGGGAATCAAAGCCTTCTCTGATCTTGTCGATATTCTGTTTAAAGAAGCTGGCAAAGTCGTCAGCAGTGATGAGGGGAGAGGGAGAGGGTGCGGGGGGAAGGAGTAGGGCATTAAAGGTTATGAAAAGTTGCTTGGGATTGTGGGAGTGAGCTAATGAGAGACGAGAAGAAAGCTTGTTTTGCTGTGGTCAGTGCTGTCTTGAATTTCATGAGGGACTGTTTGTACAAGGCGAGGTGCGTTGCAGAGTTGGATTTCTTCCATCTCCATTCAGCTACCCTGGACGTCCGCCGAAGTTTTTTGGTGCTGGCGGTGAGCCAGGGTTGTCTGTGTGCACGGGTTTTGTTGTATGAAAGAGGGGCGGCTTGGTCGAGGGATGTGGCGAGCGTGGTGTTGTAGAGGGTGGCGGCAGCGTTCGCATCATGAGAGGAGGCTAAGCGATGTGTAGTTCACAGTGCCCCACAAGTACCGCCATCCTATTGTAGCGCTCCCTGTGACCCATACTTTACCAGGCTACCATCCAACCTTAGACATCAGGATTCAGACGTGTTAATTGTCGAGAAGACAATGCTCCATACCAGGCAATGTTCCCCTTTTCACCAGATACCCAGGGTCCCTGAGGAGAGACACTGCGTCATACCAGGCCATGCTTTCAGATGTCAGCAGAGGTGTTCCTTGGGAACATACTACACCAGATTAGGCCATGCTCCTCTTCCCCCATCCAAAGATGGCTGCGCAAAAGTCGGCAGTATCAAAATGAGCCCCTAAACAATCTAGTCTGCTGCACTGCTGTCAATTTCTCATTGCCCATCCTATGCCAGGTAACTGTAGATCTACCTGAAGGACAGCAAACCACTAAAGCTTCACCTTTAAAAGCTGTAGGTTTCCCATCCTTGGGAGCAGATCTTTCCTATGTGCCATCATGGGAGAAGGGAAAAGTGCATTTACATTAGCCATGCTATGATGCCTCAAACAACTACTTGGTTTGAACAGGCATTCTGTGCTCAGAGTCCCTTAAACATTGGTAAGAACTTTGTTGCTGGGAGTCATCAGAATGTGGACAATCCAGCACTTACAGTAGTTTTTGAGTCATAGATGGTATTAAACATTTATTTCCAGGTACATTATAGGTGCCACCTGATTTAAGTTCTTTTCTATCTGGTTCAGACACCATGACTAAACTACAGCTCATCTCTGCAGACTTCCCAACAATGCCCATAAAAAAATAAAAAAAAATAAAAAAGTAGCTTTGCCAAGCTCCAGTTCAGCATTTTCTCTAGAACCGGGGCAGTGCAGTCGAGCCTCTTTTGGTGTTCCTGTGTCTCTCTCTTTTCGGGTGCTCTTTCCTCTGGTAGTCTCTCAGCGCTATAAGTTAGTCTCTCCACTCTCAGTACCTCCGCACACAGAGCTCAGGTACCAACAGCCACGGGTGCTTAGTTCTACCACTTACTGATACTGCTCCCTAGTTCGGCCGCCTTCTCCTAGTTGTGTCAGGTGTTCAGCCACAGCTGCCATTAGGAACTCTGGGCCTCTGGTTTCAACGGTTCGGGCCTACAGCATCCGCATAGTGTTCAGAGCTGGTTCCCTTTGTCGTCCACCAGACCCTCTGTTCTCTCACCAGATATGGGCGTACGGGGATCTAGGTCTCATTCCTTACCGCGAGGGCTCTGTTCTTCTTCCACACCAGTCGGTCATTCCCTCCCAGTGCAAGCATGACTGCTCCAGCTCGCGGGAGCCAACACCTCCTCACTCCTTCACTCTCCTCACTTCACCCCTTATCTAATTCTACTGCTTCCTACTCCTTTTCCTCCCGGTTACGCATGGGTCCTCCCACCTCGTCTCTGGACAGCAGAGGCACAATTCTCCCCAAAATGGAGGAGTGCAGTACCTCTGGTGGCAGCCTGCCCGGAGGGGCACCACATTCCCCCCTGGGCAAAGGTTAGCTTGTCCCCGAGAAAACCGGTAACAAACAACATTTTTTTCTTCAAACACACACCACTTTTCTTCCCTTCCAGGAGGCATTATGCTTGAACATTGCAATAATAAAATTCTCCAGTCTCTCACAGTCATCATCTACTTATATAATCGGGAGTTGGGCACTGTAGCCCAATCCCAACATGCTTTGCGCGGGACTGCGAGTGATGACGCGCAGCGTCATCACGAGCCGCAGACCCGCACTACTCTAAAAAAAAAAAATACCTCACCTCTACCCGAGCCCGCGCTGTCTCCCGCCCTCTCCCGCCGTCTTCTGCCGTGTTCCGCTAGGCTCCCGGTGGCTGTGCAGCCTCCCGGTGCCTCCAGTGATCTTCTATCTACTGAGACTGAAGGACCTGTGGTGATGTCAGAGTCACGTGACACCAGCTTACTCCAGGCAAATCGCGGGTCACGTGACTCTGACATCACCACAGGTCCTTCAGTCTCAGTAGATAGAAGATCACTCCAGGCACCGGGAGCCTGCACAGCCACCGGGAGCCTAGCGGAACACGGCAGAAGACGGCGGAACACGGCAGAAGACGGCGGGGGCTCGGGGTGAGGTGAGCATAATCTTTTTTTATTTTTTTTAACCCCTGCCTTGCACGAGCGCACCACTGACACCTGATACTACCACTCCACACCACAAGCCTCTACACTCTGCCACCACCACACACGCCTGTATACTCCACCACCACACACGCCTGTATACTCCACCACCACACACGCCTGTATACTCCACCACCACACACGCCTGTATACTCCACCACCACACACGCCTGTATACTCTGCCACCACACACGCCTGTACACTCTGCCACCACACACGCCTGTACACTCTGCCGCCACCACCACACACGCCTGTACACTCTGCCGCCACCACCACACACGCCTGTACACTCTGCCGCCACCACACACGCCTGTACACTCTGCCGCCACCACACACGCCTGTACACTCCACCACACACGCCTGTACACTCTGCCGCCACCACCACACACGCCTGTACACTCTGCCACCACCACACACGCCTGTACACTCTGCCGCCACCACACACGCCTGTACACTCTGCCGCCACCACCACACACGCCTGTACACTCTGCCGCCACCACACACGCCTGTACACTCTGCCGCCACCACACACGCCTGTACACTCCACCACACACGCCTGTACACTCTGCCGCCACCACCACACACGCCTCTACACTCTGCCGCCACCACACACGCCTGTACACTCTGCCACCACCACACACGCCTCTACACTCTGCCGCCACCACACACCCCTGTACACTCTGCCGCCACCACACACGCCTGTACACTCTGCCGCCACCACACACGCCTGTACACTCTGCCGCCACCACACACGCCTGTACACTCTGCCGCCACCACACACGCCTCTACACTCTGCCACCACCACACACGCCTGTACACTCTGCCACCACCACACACACCTGTACACTCTGCCGCCACCACAGACGCCTGTATACTCTGCCGCCACCACCACACCTGCCTGTATACTCTGCCACCACCACACACGCCTGTACACTCTGCCACCACCACACACGCCTGTACACTCTGCCACCACCACACACGCCTCTACACTCTGCCACCACCACACACGCCTCTACACTCTGCCCCCACCACCACACACGCCTGTACACTCTGCCGCCACCACCACACCCGCCTGTATACTGTGCCGCCACCACCACACACGCCTGTATACTCTGCCGCCACCACCACACACGCCTGTACACTCTGCCACCACCACACACGCCTGTATACTCTGCCGCCACCACCACAGACACCTGTATACTCTGCCACCACACAGATGCCTGTATACTATGCCACCACAGACACCTATATACTCTGCCACCACCACCACCACACACCTGTATACTCTGCCACCACCACCACACACGCCTGTATACTCCACTACCCACAGAGCCGCCTGTATACTTTACTACCCACAGAGTCACCTGTATAATCTCCTACCCTCAGAGCCGTCTGTATACTCTGCTACCCACAGAGCCCCCTGTATACTCTGCTACCCACTGGCCCGCCTGTATACACACAATTCATTTCACCCTGCTCCCGATGCAATTGCATCGGGCCTTTTTACTAGTAAAAAATATAAAAATTAGAAGTCCTCAGTCTGTTGGGATATAACAGTTCCCGTTCAAAGTCCTCAGCCTGCCTGTGCAATGACTACAGCGGGTTAACGATTTACATTTATACCATTCCGGTAACTAACCAGCTACAATACTTACACAATTCAACAGTCTACTATTCACACTGACTTTCCAGGTCTTACTTTATGGGTAAGGGTCGCTTGCCTGCAAACTGTCCTTCCCACTCGAAAGTTCAGCCACATCTGCTTATGGGGATCGAGGCTGCAGGATCTTGTACACCCGCAATGCAAACCATTCTCGACATCCCATAAACCAGGTGTAACCGACCTCTTCTCTGGGGTAGAGATCCCGACCAGGTGTCCCTTTGGGAGATACGACTCGACGTCCCGTCTGCTGACGAAGATCTCTTGCTCCAAGCCGTACTCTTATGAACCCCCAGCCTTTCCAGGAGGTGGAAGTCCACAACTACTCAGCACCGTTGCGCCGGGTCGAGTACCAAAGTCTTTCGTATGTAGGCTTTTTCTTTCAGGCTAGCCGCCTCCTGCTGCTGCCAGTGGTGTCAGCCCTGTCGTTGCTCTTCCTCCTCCTCAGCTTGCCTTTGGGCCCATTAGTCACCATTGCATTTGTTCTCCACCTTGCTCACTGCCTGGGCCGCAATCGGGCACCATTCTAATGGACTCCTAGAATGCCCAATGCACCTTCCTGCTCTCGACCTCTGGGGGTTTCTGCCATACTCACGCGTCTTTCTGGCTCTGCAGCTTCATCCTCTGACTTTAGTGCCGATGCAGGCGGGTCTGGTGTAGCAGCCGGTAGTACCTCTGTCAGCTCCGGGGTCGCTGGCCGGATCTGGCTCATTGTTTCTACTGCTTGTGCTGCTGCCTGTGGCTGTGAAGACTCTGGCACTTGAGCTATGTGTACAAACATTTGTAGCTGGGACCGCTTCCAGGTGTTAACAGCCCACAGCTGTGCATTGTTCAGTAACTGGCTCAGTTCTTTGATTGCTTCCTTGAAATCATTGGAATCGGTAAACTGCACCCAGTCTCTAGCCTCCCCAGTTGCATTGTGGGCTTTTCCACTCTTCTCCGCCTGAGTGTCCGTCCCGTCGTTCGCCATGATGCCGCTCACTCGATTCACCTCGCGACTCTTGTTCGGTCTCTAGGCGAAGTCAATGCCCTTAACAGGACCACTTGGCTTTTCTTTAGTACTCTGAGTGGGCCTGCTCTTTCACAACTTTACCAAGGTCCTTCCCATGACGAGGGCCTAGACACGCCCTAGAACTACAAGTGGCGCTCGTTCTTTCCGGTCACCATTTTCATAAGCTAGTTCTTACTCAGTCTTAATAGTTCCTTAAGGCGCACAAGACCCGGTGTTACTGTGTCGCTCGCATCCTGTTCGTGATGCCAAGTTGACACGCCCACTCCAGGCCAGGGGTACTCGTTACTGGGCCAGTTCTGCTGGTTCTTTTTGGGGAATGTCAAGGTGGACACCCGGCTCAGTGACCCTGGTGGTGTCAATTAAAAAGTTCTCAAGACAGGGGAATAAAGGAAAAGCTGTATTCGTGATGCCACCTGCAGTGTGCGGCTATGCGTGGCTGCCGCTGCTTCAAAACCTCTGGACGATGACCGGCAGCTTGGATGGTTTCGTTCCCCACAGGTGGTGCGTGGTCCCCAGGGCAGCGGGAATGAGAAGTCAGTTTGTACCTTGACAGATGTTAGTTAGGTCATCAGCACCCTGGTGTTTCATGCGGCCTCTGCGGGCGGTGGTCGCCACTAAGAAAGTCTCCCACACTACTGCGGTAGTTCCGATAGTTTTACTTAGCTGTTTCAACATGGCCGCCAGGTGCTCCCCCTTTGCCAAGCTCCGGTTCAGCGTAGTCGCCAGAATCGGGGCAGTGCAGTAGAGCCTTTCAGTGTCCCCTTCTGTCTCCATCTCTTTTCTGGATGCCCTTTCCTCTGGTGGTCTCTCAGCGCTATAAGATAATCTCTCCACTCCTTTCAGCACCTCCGCATACAGAGCTCAGGTACCAACAGCCACAGGTGCTCAGTTGTACCACTTTCTGATACTGTTCCCTAGTTCGGCCGCCTTCTCCAAGTTGCCAGATGTTCGGCCTCAGCTCCCATTAGGAACTCAGGGCCTCCAGTTTCAACGGTTTGGGCCTTCAGTATCTGCGCAATGTTCAACGCCAGTTCCTTGTGTCGTCCACCAACCCCTCTGTTCCCTCACCAGATATGGGCATACGGGGATCTATGTCTCATTCTGTACCCCGAAGGGAGCAGAGGCACAACTCCCCCTAAAATGGAGGAGTGGAGTACCTCTGGTGGCGGTCTGCCCGGCGGGGCGCCACATGCTCTCTGCACAAAATGTGACCCCACACTGTTCCTTTTATGGCACATGCCCTCCATGCTGCCTTTTATTTTCTGTACTGGGGTTCCTCTTTGCATTGTCCTTACACTGTGTTCGCCCCATATCTGTCGAGTCTCTTTAGCGTGCCTCCTCAGTGTCCACTCTGAGGTCCCCCCACGCTGCTCCCTCTCTACTTCCCTCGTAACAAACAAGACTATATTGTGCCTCACACTTTTCTCCCTACCCATCCTTTTTTTCCTCTCTTCCACCCCAACTCCATATATTGTCTCCTCATACTTATCACTTCCCTTTGTACTTTCTACTCACGAAAATTCACCATTACAATAAATCTTCTCTTCAGCTCTATTGCAGTCCTCCCCATACCAATGTTTATTGGGCACATGTGGTGCCGGTAAGTGTTGAAAAAAACTATGATCAGATGACCAGATCATACCGCTGATTACATGGAAGTGAGGGATGTTAGGCTGGCTTCACATTTGCGTATGGGAAGGCAGCGTTTTGCTGCGTTCCCATACGCAGTTAAACGCATGCGCACTGCGTTCCTATGTTTAACATAGGAACGCATGGTGCCTGCGTTTGCTGCGTTCGGGTGCGGATGCGGACGATATCTGCTGCTTCCGGTGTCCAGCATCCGCACCCGGGACGCAGCATGTTGGGTTTTTTTGTGCGTTTGGGGAGCTTGGACAATCAGCAAGCGTCCCCAAGCGTACAAAAAAAGCATTGTCTTCAATGGGTCCGCAGTGTCCTCTGCATGACACAGCAGGAGAACGCTGCGGACCCATTGAAAAATCTCCCGGTGGCCGCCGGTGATGTCACAGGAGCTCACCGACGGCCACCGGGAGATCAGCTGACCCTCTGCTGTCCTCCTTCTCCCCGCCGCCTGTAATCTCATAGCGATGTCGGCGGGGAGAACAGCTGATCTGAAAGCTGTTTGAATCTTCCCGCGCCGACATCTCCTCACAGTGTCGGCGCGGGAAGATTCAAACAGCTTTCAGATCAGCTGTTCTCCCCGCCGACAGTCCCGGAGCTTACCGGCGGCCGGGGGCGGAGATCTCCGGCGCTGATCTCCGCCTCCGGCCCGCCCCCGGACAGCGCCGATTGGCTGCCGGGCTCCATAGTGATGTGTCCGCAGGCGGACATTATCCGCTGCGGACACATCAAAGTGTCCCTGCTTCTGACAGCGTTTGTGTCTGCATGCCATCAGCATGCAGACACAAACGCTAATGTGAAGCCAGCCTTAGGCATTCAAGTGTACTCACACCTGATAGACAGGCATACAATTCATTGCTGGGACCTGGCATCTTACACTCCAAGGGTGGAACAATGCAGTCTTTCGTAAAAACTAATATGTTGACACTTATTAAGCAGGTACAATAAAGATAATACTAGTACCACCTCAATTTATTTATTTTTTTCTTCTTTTACAAGTAAAAGTTTTCTCCAGTTATCTACTTAAAACATACCTAAATTCCCGCATTATTGCCTGAAGGGGATTACTGTCATGTAACACAGACTCCATCTGAGGAGTAAAAAAAAAAAGCAAAAAGTTTATCACCATCCTGTAATCTGATTTATACAATAAAATTCTAGTCCCAATTTTGGGTAGCTAAGGTCTGTATCAGGTGGACAAGTGGGCAGGGGTAAAATGGCTTTTCAATGGCCATTTTTAGAATTAATTTTTACACTCACCACTGCTGCAAGGTCTTTGCTAAGAAGTTGGGATTCAGATGATGACATGTCCAGTAGATTTAGCACAAACTGCTTGTTTGTAACCCGAAAATTAATGGAATGAATTTGTAAGTCACTGCGGATACCTGCAAAATTAAGTGTGGACAGCATTGTCATCTCTAACACTGACAAAAGGATGAAAAAGAAAAAAAAAAACTTAAATGACAATACTAACCATTCACTGTAATGGAGCCAAAATCCACAGATCTGTCCAAGAGGGGCCGTAGGGAGGAAATCAGAGACTGAACATTTGTATGGACTGTAGAGTTTAAAGAAAGACTTCCCCTTACAGCCAGGTCACCATGAACATCTCTGGGTCAGAAATAAAAGTCATTGTAAGGTTGAGTCATCACAAATGTATGTAATAACATGCAAATCATTTACTCTGGACATACAAAAGTTGGTGCAGAAAATCTGAATATATTTTATATGAAATATAAGTCTCCTTATCAGCTTATCTGTCTCCTTATGTCTGAAAAGGAATGGTGTCTCACGGTTCGCGCTGCTGCTTCAAAAGATGAATGAAGTAATGTCTTCCCAGTGCATCACCTCCTTTATTCCTCCACACTCCACCAACGTCTTTTGGTGCACACTTTGCACCTTCCTCAGGGTATATTCATTCGACTATACCCTGAGGAAGGTGCAAGGTGTGCACCGAAACGCGTTGGTGGAGTGTGGAGGAATAAAGGAGGTGATGAATGAAGTAATGTCTTCCCAGTCCATCTTTTGAAGCAGCAGCGCGAACCATGAGACACCATTCCTTTTCAACTGTTTCCCATGTTCATGTGGAGGTTCTGCAGCAGCTGCAACTCAGGCGTTCAAGCTGGTTGTGGGTTATCACAACCAAACCAGGTGAGCAAGCTGATATGACCTACAGATCAAGAATTAGATAAGTGATAAGGCACAATCTGCGCCTCTGTCTCCTTAAATGTAATTATAGAATGTCTTATGTCGGCTGGCAGATTCCTCTCCATGAGAATAGCTAGTCCCCCAAACCTCATCTCAGCCTCTCATACAGCCAGATCAGAGCTCCCACACACTGCACTGATGAGGGGCAGTCACCCCGAAATTCAGCGTCTGCAGTTTGGGGTTGTGATCTGGCACGAATCCCAAGTCATATTATAAGGCTTGTTAAAGAGTCGATTATGGCTACAAGGATCGCTATCCTTATTGGGGGGCATTAGAGTTTTTCACTGAAGTGACAAATGGCACATTTCCCAGAGGAGCATTGCAGCTATAAGTCTCCTTATCAGCTAATCTGTCCTTCTGTAAGCAGGCAGATTCCTCTCCATGAGGAGAATAGCTAGTCCCCCAGACCTATTTTATTACAGTGCTGTGCAAATTAATTGGGACAAAGCAAGTTTTTCTTGCATTAATGTTACTATTTCTGATAAGTGTTTTATCAGTTCTTGGTGCAGTTTCTTTTTCTTCCACATTCCCCATTTGTTTTGGAGAAAACGATCCAGTTTCATTGTGTGTGCGAATTATTCTTGAAACGGTAAATTTAGCCATATCAACGGTGGAAGCGATTTCTCTTACAGTCAGACTTGTATGTTCATTAAGATTAATAATTCTAGACCTCTTCCGTGGAGTAACATCCATTTTTACAGGCACGAATCACACAGAGAAAAGTCCACCAAACCACTCCTCACAGAAACAAGCTCTCAACTGAAGCTGAGGGGCAGCTAGCTGTTACTTTCTGACTAAAACCAGTCAAACCACATTTTGTTACTCAAGGTTGTACACACACACACACACCTGTTCAAAGCAGTTAAAACTAGTTTAAATCATTGACTGGTAACCAACTTATGATTTTACTTAAATGCTGTGTCCCAATTAATCTGCACAGCACTGTATATACACACAAACACCAGTGTAAGTAAAAAAGTCAGTGTTTAGGTTCAAACCTTAACCAATTTTTTTTTCTCACTCGACGTTTGAGGGTTTTTTAGGCATCACAAGACAAGGAAAAAAATAAAATTCCACCATTTGTTTTTTGGACCGTGTTTTTTATGGTAGCCTCTGTGCAATAAAAATTACCCATAAACATTATCATGCTCAGTTAGGCATCAGCCATTTCAATTTTGCTAAACTTTTTTTTAATCATCTGTCATTTGAGCATTAAAGGGAGTCATTCACCTGTGTTGGGGGGGAGGGGGTTAATCCATGTCCCACCACCTTAAACATAATGAAATGGGGATTCCTGCACCCCATTTATAGTCTCAGATGCCCCCCCTGAATCTAATATATAAAAGGTGTTTGGGGTGTGTTTCATAGCTCCATCCACCCCATTAACCCAGCCCCTCAATATAGCCCCGTCCCTCCACAGTCCCAGTGCAGGGCTATGTGAAGGGGCAGAAGCTATGAAGGGACAGGTATATCGGGAGGGGGCATACATGATACGTACACACAACCATATATGGGCAATATTACAACCATGTATGGACAATATTACAACCATATATGGGCATTACACCCGGTAATTCTGAGCTATACAGCTAGTACCTCAAAACGACTTAATCTGCCCTACGCTGTATGCAAATTACTTTAAGGGTCATATAGGGTGCAGCACTGAAGTCAGAGCCACCTCACGTTATGTCAACACGGCCCGCTGCATAACAAAAGCAAACTGCCCCTCCTGTGTATGCGAGTGCATGACCGACGATATTTCACAAATGTCGCGCTTGCATGGCGACGCACCTCATTTTTACATTTGTTTCCTTATGGAACTTGAACCTGAAATTATTTGATTAGTATTGCATTATGAGAGAAAGTCATGATTCATGAAGCTCAGACTGGGGAGGGATAAGGTTCACATGAGTACCAAGATGGCAACAATTGTGGGGGAGGAAGAGAAGGATCTTCAGAACAGTCCGGTAACCACTTTTCTGCTGGTCAAATATAAGCGATAACTATGTTCATCATTTGCAACAAAAGAAAACATAATGGGGGAGAAGAAATTTATTAAGATAGGTGCACCTCTTAATAGAGGAGCCTCTTGCTTTGCACACAGAAATACAGGCCATTTTTCACACATCTTTTCTTGAATAGCAGCACCAGTGGAAGAAACCGCTCTAACATACAAATGGGACGGGTAATATTTTCTTATTTATGGAAGTTTTTGGTTTGAATGCATTAATAAATTTCCCCCACTATGTTGTTTTATCCCCTACTTAATTTTATTGTCCCCCACTATTTCCCCTCCTCCACATGCAAAGTGTTTACTCAATATTAAAACAAATCTTCCCGGATGATCCAAGACGGCCACAGTCCAGGATAGATTATGTGAAGAGCTTCGGCCATTTAGCCCACAATCTGCAGCATCCCTGGGTTCTACCACCTCCTATTGACTAACCACCTAGCATAGAACAGAGAACCCCAAGCTACCGGACCGTCGGACCTGTTTGGGACGCGAGACCTTAGAAGCCCGACACCATTTGACACTTCCACCCCCGCCTGTATTTCCAGCACAACGGCCACACCAGCGGACCATCCAGCCCCTATCCATGCCAGGGGTGACCAACGACCGAGGAGAGAGATGCAGCTATACAGAGAGGCCCCTGCTTACCAACGGTAGTCCGGATCTTCACAGACACGAGTGGGGGTTCCTGCTGCTGATTCCCCAGCCTCACCTGTCTGACATTGGGATACTCTTGGAGCTAATGCGAGACACCTCAGCTCCTCCAGTCACCTCATCCTTCAGCAGACCAGTGACCGTTGTGAATCATGAGTACAGAACCCCGCTGCTACCACTGCGGCCTCCACTTCCAGGTAGATCCCCAGCCTCAATTTACCATCACTGCTGCACTGGACATTATCTCAGGTGGCGTGGCCTGGACCTGCTGTGTAACCCCTGTCCCAACCTCTACACCACAAGGCAGCATCACTGACACCCCCACTGCACCGTTAACCCTCTGTTAACCCCTGTGCCCTGCATATGCTGGAGAAACTACATGAAGCCTGATCATAACGGGCTCTCCTTCTCTGCCCTAATCTGCTGCATTTCAACCCACATTGTCAGCTGAGGCACTCAACGCAAAACCATAACATCACAATCCCACTGGCAGCATACTAGTGGAATACACTGGGACACAGTATATTCACTCACTGACCACAGTACACAAGAGAGACTGTTTATTACTCTCCAGGACTTTATCTACCCCTTCTACCACTGCACTTCCAAGGTTATTGGGCACAACATCTTAAGGAGCAAAGCTCCTCCTGCTGGTCGCCCTGTGAAATAAAACTGATCACTACAGCTGATTGAGCTCTGTTTGCCTATGAATGTAATTATCTGGTGAAGCACTGTGGTGGCTTAACCCTGCCAGACCAAAGATAGGGTTTACATGCAGTGACAGTTCAAAGCTAGGACAGATATAGCTACATCTGGCCATTAAAGAGTCAAACCCCATCTCCAAACACACAGCCTGTTACTGATGTGAACTTTTTACCCACCCTTCCCCCACCAACCAAGACTATGATACAGTAGTCAGACTGAGTCTTCCCACTCTCCCACTGCATTCAGTGACCGGGCAATCTGCTAACCCCATCTGCTGCCCACTGACCCGCTACTTCTCCCTGCATCGGGGAATTGTAATGGACAAATACATAAAAACCCGAACAAAGAAACCCACCACCGAACAAGAGCCCCTACCACCCAGCACACAATCGCCACCCACAATGCACAAAGGCAAATCCACATCTAAACAACCTGCTAGGAACCCACGTCACCAACCCACCCCTCAGCTGAGTCACAGATGAATACCAGTTTGTCCCCACCGCGAATCTCACCGCTGCCACGCTTCTTTGATCCAGCCACCTAACAAGAGCAAGACCATTCACAAATATCTTTGCTAGCTCATGAGGTCTCCAAATTCCTTAAGCCCCAACTTGACCAGCAGTTTGACGCCCTCCATGCTGCCCTCGCCACAGCCATGGCCCTAACCACTACCTAACTCCCAAAAGGTCAGAGCTGGAAAGCAGAATCCAGTCTAACGAAAGGGAGATTGTTGGAGAGAGGCCCTCAGTTTCACAAAGTCAGGCCACAGAGTGAAAAATGCGCAATTAGCTGGAGGACTTAGGGGACTTTCACACTTAGGAAGGAAAAAAAAAAAAAAAAAAAAAACACGGTTCTTACAGAATTCATTTTTTTGCCCATTCACTTTAATGATTTCGGGTAGAATATTGTTGCTTCAGGTTTTTTCCTGAAATCATTAAAGTGAATGGGCAAAAAAATGAATCCTGTAAGAATCAGGTTTTTCCTGATCTTCCAGATCAGGAAAAAAACGCAAGTGTGAAAGGCCCCTTAGAGAACAGAAACCGCAATAACAACCTGCGCTTTGTGGGCATCCCGGAGTCGGTGGTCAAGGAATACCCCAAAGCCCTCCCAGCAGCCCTCCAGTTGGATCCTGGCAAAGACCCAAAGTTTATAGAGCGAGCACACAGACTAGGCAGCCCCCCAGGATCCAACCGGGGCAGTGGAAATGGTATACCATGCCCAGTCGTAGCAAAGTACCTCAACTGGGCGGTGAAAGAAGTTCTTGAGAGTGTACTGACGGTAGCAAGAATTGATGGTCCATGGCTCCAAGATCCTAATCTTCCAGGACTTCTCCCCAACTGTAGCTCATAAACGCAAAGCATTCAGACCCACCTGTTGTCTACTGATTGAAACAAACATTAGATTTCAACTACTCTACCCAGCTAAGCTCAAAGTCCAAGAGGGCGACCGCGTACCTTTTTACAAAGACCCTGAGATGGAGAGAAGATTTTGCTGTGCTAGAGAAGTCGCAGTGGGATAAGCTACAAACCTGCCAACTATGCTATTGACGGGCCCACAAAGGCCTAGGGTACTCAGATCTCAGGTGGTCAGGTGCAGGTCACCAGTGGTTGGTGCCTGAGTCCATGCCCTTGGGTGAAAACAAAAAGGGGTATTTTACAGGGATAAAATTTTATAGGTGATGGTCGTGACGCCACCTGTAGATCCGGTGAAGGCACAGATGCTGCTGGGGCCTCTGGGGTGATGGGCGGCAGCAAGGTGCTGCGTCTCCCTACAGGTGGAGCGGGGTCCCCGGAGCTGTAAGGGTATAATGGTGGAAATAGGGTAGCGCAGTCATTGCTGTGTAGGGCAGGCTGGACGGATGGACACACAAGAAGTCTTTCTGTACCTTTTTACTGGTGGTTTGCATGTACACTTCCAGCATTGAAGGGTGCACTTTGGGTTATAGGCCTCCTTGTCCTGCACCCTTGTCCTGAAGTCTGGTGTGTGAAACCAGGCCTGCCCTCTCTTCTCTCTCACACCCGTGTTGCTGCATTGAGGGCTCTCACTTGGCTACCGCTACACCACTGCGGCTCCTGGCTCTCCAATGGCGAGTGCTGCAGGTGTCCATGGAAGATAAACCTTCGCGATGTACTGGAATTCTCTGCTGGGTTAATCTTGCTCCCTTGCAGACTGACTCCAGTGACCAGTGTTCTCCTGGGGTGACCAGATACGGCTCCACTGCCCCAGCTGTACTGTTCCTCACCTCTGCCTTTCATCTCCACTCTGGACCTCACGCTGGCTCTGGCAGTGCTCTGATTTCGGGCCGAGTACGGCTCCGGTAACCAGTTTTGCTCACTATGCTCTGAGCTGAGCTTCAGTTCTCCTAGCGACTGCGCACTCACTAACTCCACCCCCAGCATCTGTATTTATAGGGATCTGGCTTAACAGCAACCAGAGGGGCTCCCTCTGCAGACCTGGAGTGGGAGGTGTTGGGTGTATGTGTGCACCAGATGTGGAAATCCCTTAGTGTACTAGTTGGTTCTGTGGCTTACCTGGCACAGGGCGCCACACTACCTTCTACTACAGGGGGGTCTACAGGAGGACTCATTTCCATTATGTAATGTCTCGCCCAGTGATGGCACGGCTCGCTCTAAGGGTAAGTGCACACTTACCCGGCGGTTCGGTCGGCGGCTGCTGGCGGGACCCGCCAGGAAGCTCCGGCGCCGTGCACCGGCTTCTTGGCGGGTATGAGCTGCGGGAGCCGGGCGGTATCCGGCGGCTGCCCAGCGGGTTCTCGGCGGCGATTCTGCAGCGGCTGGAAGCAGCACATGATTCTGCTTGCAGCCGCTGCAGAACCGGCCGGTTTTTAGAACTTGGTCATTCTTTGCTAACCCGCTGGGAAACCTGCGGGTTAGCAACGGATGACGCTGGGTAACCGCCGGTATGTGCACAGCCTTGGGCGGGTTACATTAGTTTCAATGTTAATCCAAACGCCGGTTTGGATTAACATAAATTTAAATAAAACTAATGTATGCAAAACGGCGGTTTACACAGGTAAACCGCCGAAAACCCGCCCAGTGTGCACATACCCTTAGTGAGCTGCTACCACTGACTTGCAATCTTGTACATGTTTTTGCAAACTCTCCATTTTTACCCTCCTATTCTCTCCCTCTTTCTCACGCAGGTACTAGCCCATGCGGTACCCGCCACTGACTCCTTCACCACCTGTTCACTCCTGCGGCTCGCGGGAACTGACAAAGATGAACATACCCTAATGCTGCTATGGGAGTCAGGATGAGTACTCTTTAAACACCAGACCCTACCACCACCTACACCACCAGACTTGCAGTTCCCAACATTGAACGTGGCGGGTCTTAACACCTCTCTCAAAACACAAAAAGGACTTGAACCACCTAAAACGATTCTTACCAGATGTGGTCTTCATTCAGGAGACACTGGAGGACTGACAAACCTGGTCAACTACTAGTCCCCTGGATAGGAGATTGCTACAGCGCTTCGCATATTTCATCACGCAGAGTAGCCATTCTCATCAAAAAGGGCCTACCATGCTCCATCCCAGGCTATAAGTGAAAGTCAAAGCAGATACCGGATTCTGAGGGTGGAAATAGCTGGGAAAAATATACTTTGTCAACCTCTACGCTCCTAACCACGACCAACACATTTTCTACACAGATTCTCCAGGTTTTCCTGAAACTCGGGCATGGTCACCTGATAGTGGTGGGAGGAGACTAATCTAGTACAATGCCCCACCCTAGGCAGCTCCTCACCCTCTCCATAGACCTTGGCAGCCACCACATCCCTCCTACACCTCATGGAACAGCTCTCACTGTGACCCATGGAGTGTAACAGACTCCACAGCTAGAGAGTACACGTCACTCCCTCACCGATCAGCCCTTCCCCTGGATTGATTTCTTCCTCATCTCAACTATTCACCCAACACCACGACTCCCGTATTCACCCAATACCGATTTCAGACCATTCCCCTATCTCACCTTACTTCAGCGGAGCCAAGCCCTCGAACAAGACATTGGAGGTTTCCATCCTACCTGGCAGAATCGTGATTTCAAAACCTTCCTTAAATTACACTGGAATGATTTCCTAGATGACAACATCATTCACACTGACCGTACCCCTCTGCTGTAGGCCACTTCTAAGGCTGTTACGAGAGGCCCTATCATCAGTTCTGTCATACAGGAGAAAACCATACAAAAGAAATTTGATGCCTTACACACCTCCTTACTACAGGCTCAGACGGTATTTGCCTCAGACCCCATCCCCTGATACACAAGCTTACTCCATGGCCAAACACCTACTTGACTCACTCACACATTCCCAATCACACTGGCAAGTCCAACTGACTCAAAATAAGTTTTATTCTCTGGGGAAACAAGACGGGCAAATTATTAGTGACCTTAACTAAAAGGCAAATAACCCTACAAACCAATTCTTAAACTACAGAACCCCGCAACAGGTTTGCAGACTGACCAGGAAGAGAATGCAAATTTTCAGTGACTTCTATGAAGAACTCTACAGAGCTCCCCCCACTAACCTCCCATCGATTAACTCCTTAAAATTAACCTCCCATCACTGACCACTGAACAACAAGTGACGCTGGACTCAGAACAGAGACCCATTACTACCACATTCATACTGCCCAATCTCACTCCTCAACCATGACTACAAACTCTTGGCCAAGATCTTAGCAAACCACTTACAACTGATAATACCTAGCCTTTTATGCGAGGCCCAGATGGGCTTTACTCAGGGACGAAGCAGTGTGGCAAACGTATGCCTAGCAGTCACTGCTACGGTCTTGGCCCAAGACACATCGAGACTGCCCGCAATGCTGATGAGTCTAGATGCCGAATGGGCCTTCGACAAAGGCTTGGCCCTAATTGTATGAAGTTCTGGGTAGGGGAATTTTGGCCCAAGGTTCCTGCAATATATTCAATACCTCCACGTGAACACAAACACCCATGGGGTGGTCAATGGATGCAGTGCACCAACCATAGACCTCTTTCGAGGAGTCAAAACAAGGATGCCCTCTGTCACCCCTCCAATTTAACATTTCTATCGAGCCCCTACTACACCATTTGTTGCAGACCCCTACTTTTAGGGGACTTGTGGCTCTAGGGTGTTCAAGGTCGCCGCATTCGCAGATGACGTCCTGCTGGTAGTAACTAACCCAAACAAGTTCTGTACTCCCTTATACATGAGTTAGAGGACATGGGTGGCCTACTAGGCTATAATATTAACTGGGACAAAACAGAAGTATGTGACCCGCTGCAGGGTCTTGGGGTACCCAGTTCCGGGTGCTGTAGTTCACGGAGGATGTTACGGAGCCTATTGCCCAGTCCCATGGCCCTTTTGTTCACTTAAAGGGGTGGAAAGTCTATATTAAAAAAAAAAATAAAAAAAAAAAAAGTGTTTTGCGATGCCACCAATGGTTCCAGCAATGTTACCAGCGCTGCAGGACAGACCTCCGGGGTGATGGTGAAGAAAGATGGTTACGCTGCCCGTAGGTTGAGCAGGATCCCTGGGGCAGTAGTAGAAGCTGTTACGGATATTCTTTTATTTACACAGGAATGCAGCTACACCAGGCCCGAAGTCAGCTCCCATAGATCCTTTCTGCGGGACTCCACCGAGTCCTTGGGACCCTATACGGGCCTTTTCTGGATGCGCCGGGAGTCTACCACAACTTCCTCTAGAAGCTCGGGCCTCCGGTTCGACAGCTCGGGGATAGGCACAGGCACCGTTCTCAGAGCCAGTCCTCCGTGTTGGGACAGATCCCTCCAGTCGGTAATCGTACCAGCTCCAGATTCAGGCTCACCGCACTACCTGGTGCCCTTAGGATCACTTTCCTTCCCGACAGCTTCACCATCCTACCTCCTCCTTCCCAAAAGAGCTCTCCCACCCACACACTTTTCTACCCAGTCACTCCTCCCATGGGACTGGGTCCTCCCTACAGCGGGTCCACCCACGATCCCCTACCTAGGGTGTGTGTGGATGCGTGTTATGAGGGTCCCTTATGCAGCATCCCAATTCCTCAGTCACAGGAATACTACACTCTTATGGGTGCAGTACCCCTCCGTGGCATCCCGACCAGTGCAAGTGCCCGAGGCACCCGGCTAATCTATACAAAACCAACATCAACTCATACTTTAACAACCACTTCAGCTAAATGGAAAGACTAACCTTTCATACCTAGGTAGCGCCAACTTAATCAAAATGACAGAATTCCCACGTCTCCTGCATCTCCTTCACACTCTCCCAATCTACTTAGCCCCCAAAAAGGAAAAATGCACCAACTATGTATACAGCTTCTTTATCTGGGAGGGAAAGAAGCCCCATATCGCCTATAAATTACTTCAACAACTGAAGGGAAATTTCAAATTTCCCTGATATTAGACAATATAAAATAAAATTTAGCATCCCTATTCCGAGTGGTGGTGGACTGGCTAGTGGATGCCTCCTGCTATACCCAGTATGGTTTAGAGTGCTATCTCACACCAGGGCTGGCTCTCCCTGCTCTCATACACCTCCCTTACACTGAAGTGCCGTCTGAGGAGAGTGCGAACCCCCTCCTGGTGACTACATGGAAAGCATAGCAGAAAACACGCCAACAGTTTTAGCCCTCTCCTCTTCCCACTCATTGGTAACCCCCATTTCCAACACGCACGCCCATCCAGTCTTCTATCGATAGCATTCTAGTGTATAAAATTCATCAAACATCTGATCCACCCAGGGGAACGCGATGTATTCAATAGAGGAACTGCAATTTAAATACCCTACCGCTACATTCCCCCAATTCCAATACTTACAGGCTAAGTTCACAAATAGCGCTTTTTTTGCGTTTTTTTGCGCAGGCCCTTTTACCAGTGTTTTGTACCCATGCAAAAAAATGTAAAAAAAAAAGCCGTGCTTTTCAAACAGCACGCTTTTTTACGGCCCGGGGGAGAAGTGAAGTCGCAGGGGGAGGAAGAATCCTGGTTGCTCCTCCCCTCTGACATGTCTGCCAGCCCCCATTTGATTTCGTAGTGTATTCATATACACTGCAAAATCAAAATTAAATACAGCCAGATGTATTAAATATAAATAATGAATACTTACCTCTCCGCCAGCTCGTTCGGCCTATCCGGGAGCCAGACACCGTGTGAAAAAACCTTGCGTGACGTCATGGGCACTGATTGGCCACTCGCGTCATGTGATATGTATCACATGACCTGGGAGAGGCCAATCAGCGCCTAAGACTAAGGCCGGCTTCAGACTGCGTTTGAGATCCGATCCGTAGCTGTCCGCTTGAAGCAGACAGCTGCGGACCGGATCAGCACACAGGACCGGGGGGCTATTATGCGCTCCAATCCTGTGTGCAGCCGCACGCAGTTCCTGCTGCTGATAGGCGAGTACCGCGGCGCCGTGTCCTGACCTGTCAGCAGCTGCAGCTGCACACAGGATCGGAGGGAATAGCCCCCCGGTCCTGTGTGCTGATCCGGTCCGCGGCTGTCTGCTTCAAGCGGACAGCTACGGATCGGATCTCAAACGCAGTCTGAAGCCGGCCTTAATCACTGACGTCATGCAAGGTCCTGGCGATCGTACCTAGCCTTGGCTCTGCACCAGAGACCGTGAAAAGGCGTCGGAAAGGGTAAGTATTCATTCTTTTATTTTTAATACATTTGGCTTTATTTAATTTTGATTTCGCAGTGTATATTAATACACTGCGAAATCAAATGGGAACGGTCACACATGTCAGAGGGAAGAAGGAAGCAGGATTCTTCCTCCCCTCTGACATCAGATCCAGCAGCGCCGCCCCTATGGAAAAATCGCCGACGCTGCTGCGTAAAAGAATTGACATGGTCATTCTTTTTACGCCGGTGCTTTTTCCCATAAAAGCGCTGCATAAAAATACGTGGTGTCTGTACGGCAAAGTGAATTTGCCATTCACTTTGCCGACAGACAAAAGGCACATTGCATATTTCTGAAAAGCACTTGTAAAAAAGCGCTAAAAAATGCGCAATGTGTGAACGTAGCCTAAGAGTTGTGACCGATCATTCCATCAGGGAGGTGAGTTGAGTCCACACCTGCTTAGATGATTCACTAAATCTAACACCTCAACTGGTCAAATAGTCTCCAATTATAAATTCATCCATCTTGCCCTGGACTACAAGCAATCCCAACCCCCGCTAACAAAATTGCAGATAGATGACCCCACCTTATCCTACAGCATAATTCTGAAAGATCTAGACCAGGGGTCCCCAAATCCAGGCCTCAAGGGCCGCCAACAGTGCAGGTTTTCAGGATCTCCTTACTATTGCACAGGGGTTGGAATCATCACCTGTGCATTTGATCACATTAACACCTGTGCAATACTAAGGAAATCCTGAAATCCTGCACTGTTGGCGGCCCTTGAGGCCTGGAGTTGGGACCTCTGCTCTAGACCAAGCCCACAAATTCCTCCCTTCAGACCATTTTCTTGAAATGAGATTGAAAATCTGCCATAGATCTTTCCTCACCCCCCAGAAGGGTCATAGAATGGTGCTGTACACAACCTCCTGGTGCTTTAAATGCCGCTCCCCCAAGGCCATTCTGTTCCATTGCCTATGGACATGCCCAGCCATTTAGCCCTTCTTGACCAGAATGTGACAATTTGCCACTACACATCTGACAAACTTCGCTCCTGATAACCAAAGATGGCCCATAGAGGCTCATCTAGAGCCAGATAAATACACATGCTCTCCAGGGGAGGCAGCCAAGTTTGAAAAATACACTCTGCCATTAACCATCTTAGGCTGGCTTCAGACTTACGGACCCTCCGCAGCATCCTGCGGAGGGGATCCGCAAGCTGACCGCAGCCCCCATCTTTATAATGAGAACGCACGGTCATGCGCAGGTCTGCTCATGACCGTGCGCTCCCATTCACTGCAATATATGTGATTTGTACGCAGGCGGATGCCTGCGCTCAAATCACACACTCTTGGCCACACCAGGAACGCGACCATGTCCGCAAGTGTGAAGGCAGCCTTAGTAAAGCCTTAGCATGTATATATCAAACCCCATTTACACCAATGTATGAAAACTTATTTTCAATAAAAAAAATGTAAAAAAAAACAAAAAAAAAAAACACATCTTCCCAAAGTAGGTAGAAAGGTTTAGAACAATGGAATGTGTTACCTCATTTATCATTTTCCATTACATATCTATTCACCAAGTGGAGGATCAGTAACTTCTTACCGAATTTGTGAAATGGAGACATTCGAGATTGGAAATGATTTATTGACAGCATTAAAAACCTATGAAAGAAAACATCAATGTTAAAGCATTTTTAGTGGGGTGCTGCAGAAGAGGAAACAGATTTTTCATTACATGATTAGACTTATGATATAATTTTAACTTTTCTTCTCTAAACATTAGGTTGACATTTTGGGGGCCTTAGGCCCCTTTCACATCAGCGGTTTTCGCTGATTGCGGCAGTTGCGGTGAAAAAACCGCAACTGCCGCGATTACCGCATAACGGCCACACTTGCGGTTCACTTGCGGCAAGCCCCATACAATGTCTATGGGGCTTGCGGTAAGGGTGCGGCAAATGCAGTTTCGGCACTTGCGGCAGGGAAAAAACGCGGTATGCCGCGGTTTTTTCGCAACCACACCTGCCGCAAGTGCCGAAACCGCACTTGCCGCACCTGCCACAAGCCCCATAGACATTGTCTGGGGCTTGCCGCAAGTGAACCGCAAGTGCGGCTGTTATGCAGTAATCGCGGCAGTTGCGTTTTTTTTCTCCGCAACTGCCGTGATCAGCGAAAACCGCTGATGTGAAAGCAACCTTAGAATAAAATTTCTATTTTTTAGTGTCTCAGAATAAATACAAAATGAGAGCTCACTGTACAAAAATTAGGGGCATTGTTCATTTATTTCCGCCCTACCGCTTTCTGTAGACTGTCCAGAAAACCTTGCTTTTCCTGATTATTCCGGCTTACTGCAATATGACCAGCACGCAGAACCAGAAAAGAGATCGGCAGGGTCTCCACCTCCAAATTAGATGGTGTGTATCCTACAAAAAAAAAAAAAAGCACAATACTAGTAAATGACCTTATAGAAAAAGGTTTCCAAATCAGTTTTACCTAGGAACATTTCCATGCTTTGTTAAACATGCCACATTGAATATGATTAAATTAAAAAAACTGCTGTGAAATAAAAGAAATGTCTCATGATTTAGCTCTGCTCATCTCCTTTTCTCTTTAAAATTATGGTAGGTAAAAAGTGCAGAAATAATGTCACACTGGCTTCGTCACATGGTGGACACCCCACAATTTTTAAATTGGGATTAGTCCACTTCAGGCATGTCAGTCAAAGAACAAGAGAGGCACTCCTCAGACAAATGTGATTGGATCTGTGGAATATGAAATAAGTAGCTTACATATGTGTTAAGCTGTAAGTGTGACCATTTGCATTAGATTTAAGCTGCCCAATAATCGTTAAAGTCTTACCATAACAGCCCATCATTCACTAGAATTGTGTAATTGTGGCGCCTCACTGGTCAGTGCGCCACAGAAGGGGTACTACACCCAGACTAGCGTATGCAGTATCCCGGTCGCCAGAGGATAGTAATGTTAATCTGAGGTCTCATTCCTGCATTCATACACTTAGAGCTAGGAGCCCAATTGGCTGTACCAGTTACCAGGGTAATTAGTCTCGTTGGGAGGAGCTTGAGAGTAATGAAATAAGCGAGTGTGAGTCAGAACATGAGGAGAGTACTGTAAGGGAAAGAGGAGAAGGAGGTCCCTGCTAGGATTGTGGTGGAGGGTGCCTGAAAAAGGAAGGCAACCCAGACAGAAGGGGGATCCCTGGCTTGAGCAAGTCCGGTGCCGGACCATCCTGATAACCTGTCCAGAAGGAACCCAGTTCATGACGGAGTACCGGCTCAGAGTGCTGTGCAGGAAAGTTCAGCTCTGTGCCGCCAAACCCAGTGGGTCGAAGGCCTTTCATATAGCCCCGACCTGGTCCAACACGCACGTCCCCACCAGGAGCTCCAAACTGGATGGAGCCCCTTAGAGAAGGATAACCTCTATATACCCAACAGGCCTGGTAGGAAGAGAGCTCCATGCAGGGCCGCATATGGATAGTAAGGAGAGTGAAAAGGATAGAAGTCGTTACCAGAAGGAACATCGTAGAGTGCCTCAGACTTTGCATCCTTTGGCGACTACCCAGCCAGCTACCCGTGACACTACTTTGTGAACTGCTTGAGAAGTCACCAGTAAATACTCGTGCAGAGCAAGGTAGTCTCCTGTGTCTTATTTCTACTAAGTTGGCCACCTGTGTTTCAGTCTCAAGGAGAAGGCTGCGCCTCTATGTGAAGCCATTTCTTTACCTCACTGCCCTGGGGACTTCGCTCTGCCCGCACGGAGCAACATCATACTGCTGCCTACCCATCGTCCCCGGAAGTCTGCTGGCAGGGCTGGTGCCAATCACCAGATACTGCAGGTGGAGTCACATTAAAAAAAACATTCTATTTTTACTAAACCCCTTATTCATGACCACCAGGGCCATGGACCCGGGCACCGGTGACCAGCGAGTCCCTTAAAGCTACGCCTGCGATCCGAGTACCCGAGCCCTGTGGTGTGCCACATTCCCCCTTGGTGAAATACTTGTCCACAAGTGTTTCTACCCCAACCCTGTGTGAAGACTTTCTTTTTACATGAACTCAGACTTTCATGAGGATTTTTTACTTTGTTCAGACATGCTGGACTACCCTCGTTAAGCCCAAGAACTCAGTATAATGTGAGTGCCTGTTAACAGTCCGGTGGTGACAAGGACACCAACAAACCAGTGCGAGATAATTACCACCGGAACTGTAGGTTTACTCAGCCCCGTAAGGTCGGATGTACATATCAAAATGTTTTGGTCCCGTTGATCCGGTAACGTTTCAAGAAAAGTGCCTCCCGGAAGGGATGAAAAGTATTGTGTAATGTTGTGCAAATACAAATGTTCCAGTTGTTAAAGCATATAAAAACGGCTCTATACAGGGTAGGGGTAGAAACACTTGAGGACAAATGTGTTTTACCAAGGGGAAAAGTGGCATCCCACAGGTCAGTGCACCACAGAAGTGGTACTGCACCCAGGCTAGCATTTACAGTATCCCGATCACCAGGGGATGGTAATGTTAATCTGAGGTCTCATCCTTGCATTCATACACTTAGAGCTAGGGGACCAATTGGCTGTATCTGTTTCTAGGGTAACCAGTCCCGGTGGGAGGAGCTTGGGAGTAGTGAAATAAGCAGGACAGGGTTAGCGGAGGAGAGAGTCAGAGTCTGCAGTGCGGGCAGCACTGAAAAACCTGGTGAACGGAGCCATGCTACCAGGGAACAGCCTGAACCATGGTGAGGGTCCCGGGAGTAGAGGATGAAGGCAAGGTGAAAAGCAGATAAACAGCGGGCAGAGGAGCCATACCGGCTCTCCCCACGAAGTACCCGGATACTGTAGTCAGAGTCTGCCAAGCAGAGAAGCCCAGAAGAAAATACCGGTACACAGTAGACTACAGTCTCCCGGACACCCGCAGCACAATCAACTTTAGAGCTAGGAATCACAGAGAGGAAAAAGGTGGCATCCAGTAAAGGGTTCTCAGTGCAGCTAATATGGTTGAGAGACACAGTGAAGGCCAGACTAAGTTTCATACAGGTCAGAGCTTCAACAGGAAGGAAATAGGGACTAGGAGGCCTTACAAACCACTTGGTGTGAAAAACCTGAAGTGCTACCCAACTACCTGGAGTGTACATTGGGCTATACCTGCTTAACATCAGTAAAAGGTATGAAAACTACTCCTAGTGTGTGCCTGCCAGCTCTTTCCACCCTGTACCTGCACCAAATATAGACTCTACGTCATAACCTCCTATAGAGCTGTTCCTGTGTGAAGCCATTTCTTTACCTCACTGCCCTGGGGACTTCACTCCGCCTGCAGGGAGCGACATCATCCAGCTGCCTACTCATCCTCCCCCAAGGTCTGCTGGCAGTGCTGGTGCCATCACAACTGAACGATGTGACCAAAAGCACTTGTTCATCATACATGAGGCAATTTATCAGAGCCAAAGAATTCTAATTCAACTTTCAAAAACTTAAATAAATGGAGATCAATCATTTGCTCCACGATTTGACCAACAAAGGAAAGGCAAAATGGAAATTCAAGTCAGAGTTGATCATGTTCCAAAGCAAACAGTTTAGCAGCGGTTGGAACAAAAACTTCAAACAAATAAAGTCCAGCAGACTAGAAATGGCAGTGAATACATTAGGTAGACAGTAAAAATCTGAAAAAACCATAACCAGAATAGCAACACATTTTTAAAGAGAACCCGATAGCCGATGCACGTGGCCCAATCTATTGGCAGCAAGTATCAGACATTGGCTGTACGAGCTCAGCCAGGTATAATGTTCTTTGAATGACTGTTGTATTTCAAAGAAAAAAAACACACACTAACAGCTGGGAATCAAGCCCTGCTGTAGACTAGTCAGACAAGTGGGACTCAATTCTCCCCACCTGCTGCCCAGAAAAAACAGGGGTCTCTACATTCGTACATAGGCAGAAAGCCGTCATGCCAGAACAATAGGTGAGAAGACGCCAGAAACCTGCATGTCCAACTAGTCCATTGTGTGGCTTAGTCCCCGGTAACTATAAAAGTATATTGCTCTTTGAAAAGGCAGTGTGTTTCTACATCAGACATACCTGGCTGAGGTCATATAGTCAACACCAGCTACATGTTGCCAGGATTTAGCATCATTTATCAGCTGTAATTTTTTTTCTGCTCAAAAAGAACCCAAGAAGGAGTTTTCTTAGATCGAACACAAATGCCATATTTAACAATGGGACAACTCCTTTTAAGAGCAGCTGTGGCAACGTATTCTTACCAGCATAACACCCTTTATCCACACATCTGTCACTATGAGTGCAGTAACACTGTTGCAGCAAGAGAACATATGATCTGTTCATACATAGTAGGTACATGTTGGAACACATCTCACTGAGCGGTGATTTATTAAAAGCAGCTTTAAAGAATACATACCATTTGATTCCACAGTGGAGCCATTAATAGACCAACCAAAATAATTAGTGTTGGTTCCATCAGTTAGAACAGTCCGGATAATATCTGATCCACTAGGCACACTTTGAAACACAACATTACTCATAACAATGACAGAGCCCTTCCTACAAAGACAAAACCAAAAGGACCAATTAATCAAATCTACAGGAGACAAACGTGATTTTTAAAGATCAAAGTTTGGTGTCTTTAGCTAACAATAGTAAGGAAGTGTAAAGCCCGGGTTACACAACGATGTCCCAGCGACCCCACCAACGATGGTGGTCGCTGGGACATAGTTATCTGATCACTGGTGAGCTGTCAAACAGGCAGACTTGCCAGCAATCAGCGAGAATGCTGGTATTCAGGGTAAACATTGAGTAACCAAGCAGAGCGCTGGACTTAGTTACCCGATGATTACCCTGGTTACCAGCTCCCAGCATGTACTGTGCAGCGCTGGAAGGTAGTTGATCTCCCGCCGTCACACACGCAGATGCTGGCTGTCCAGCGGGAGACCAACGATCGAAAAATGGCCCTGGCCATTCCACAACGATCAGCGAACTGATTGCTGATCGTTGCAGGATGTCAGACGTAGCGACATTGATACGAGGTCGCTGCAACGTCACAAGTTCCAGTGACATAGTTAACGATGTCTGTACGTGTAAACCCAGCCTACAATACAAAAATACAGGTAGTCCACAAAACACAAGAGTGATGACAATGGCAATAGAATCTGTCAGCAGTAGTTCTCCCCCAAATTATATGTAAACATAGTACTTTCTAAGCCAAGTCCAGCAATATTTTCCAGGAAAAACAGGCAGCACTCCAAAGTCTTATCCAAAATCGACAGCTTTAATGTAGCCCCAGGTGGTCGATTTTGGATAAGACTTTGGAGTGCTGCCTGTTTTTCCTGGAAAGTATACTATTTTTGCATTGGACATTGCAATTCACAGGATGTCTTGCACCCATCTTTGAGTAGAAGTTTGTGCTGATTTCTCTTTTTCTATTTTGTCCAATTCAAGTCCAGCAATAGCTTTACATAGCCAGTCTGTTTCTGCATTCCTGAGAAATGCAGTTTAAATAATGAGCAAATGAGACTAAATCTGAAGCTTCAATACTCCAGTTTCATTTTAACCCAGTGCTGCCTCCTCACAATTGACAGACTGCGTCAATGCTGTGCGACTTCAGGAAAAGTAGTAAACAGTCAAGCAGGAGGCGGCAGCTCTGGTCAGAGCTGGAGTGACAAATGCTCCAGATTAAATCCTCATTTGCATATTATGCAGATTATTTCCAAGCATAGCCATGCAACCTATCAGTAGCACCCCATTATTTACCACTACCTCACTTATCCACTACCGATCTATTCCTGCATCACTTCTAACAAAAGGCCACCTTGTGGAAGGAGTGTAAATTAGCGTTCTCCCTCCATGATGGGAAGATTATCATTTACTGGTTTGTTTCTCCTGGGAGATGGGAAAAAAATGTATATAAAAATCATGCAAATTATACATATACGTTTATAACTCACACAAATTCTTTTATTTCTGTGTCAAGGTAGTAATCCTGGTATTTTGTAAAGAAAATTTTGTCCATCTGTAAGACAAAGACAAAGGGTTGTTTTTACATTCCTTTAGTCATTTTAAATTCCCAAAGAAACCATTTTGTAGATCAGTGCATGGATCTGCAATTTTGGTAAGTGTTCATCAGCTATTTTTAGAGACTTTCAATGTAATTGCACAATCCTACAGATCGGCATGGTTTGTGCTGTAGGAAATGCAGAAAACAGAACAGCTTTACCACATATTACATAACCTTAATGTGTATGAAGGGTACAACGTGAGGAGAATCTGTTCCCAGACAAAAGTGAAGAGAGGAGCACCAGTGAAAGCCAAGAAAATTAGACAACTACAAGAAAAGGCAGAAAGGACGAGACCAATGGACAGCAGCGGGTTTCTGGTCCAAGCCCAGTGCTTCTCAATGGAGCCAATATCCCGCTCAGAATCAGGAGATTCTTTTTAGATCAAATTATTGAACAAATATTTGTTCCCAAACCTCAAATATAAAATCCTTCTGATAACATCCCAGGCACACCGTGAAACCACACATACTCCTAATTGATGCATTATAAACCTGTACCTATAACAACTCCACCACCAACCACATTCTTGTTATGGCAACTTCTGTCCTGCATCACTCAATCCCAAATTAAACAAATCCCCAAACATGCATTTCCAGCAATTACCCTTTATTAAATCGTAATTTAACGCTAACAAAACGGGCAGCAGGTTGGCTCAGTGGTTAGCACTGAAGCCTTGCAGCACTGATGTGCTGGGTTCAATTCCCATCAATGACAACATCTGCAATGAGTTTGTATGTTCTCCTCGTGTTTGCGTGGGGTTCCTCTGGGCACTCCGGTTTCCTCCCACATTTCAGATTAGTAGTTTATTTCAGGCACCGGTAATATATATATATAAATATATATATAAATATATATATAAATATAATATTAATATATATATAAATATATATATAAATATATATATAAATATATATATAAATATATATATAAATATATATATAAATATATATATAAATATATATATATATATATATATATATATATATATAATATATATTATATATAATATATATATAATATATATATAATATATATATTAATATATATATATATATATATATATATATATATATACTATAATATACACACACACACACACACACACACACACACATATACATACACATACATATACATGCATATACATATATACATGCATACATATACACACTTAAAGCCATATGCAATGCCTACGACTACAGCACAGCACACCCAAAACAAGTAGGTTTTGCTTATGAATGTTGCGCATAGCTGTGTTTTTCTCTTAAGGTTGAATAAAGAAATTACCTTTTTACACCGTGCTGGAATTTATCAACTTTTTGTAACCTCTGCTCCAAGAATTAGGAGCATCCATGCACCCAATACAATGTTCATTACTCTAGAGACCCTCTAATGCACAAACTGCTGGACGTGAGCTCCATCAGCACAACACCCTCACTATCCCTCTTGTGCAATAAGCTTTGGCTTGAAGAATCCCCTTTAAAGTTACAGATTCTTGAATTTTCCAACCTACTCAAAAGTATGTATTACTTTATTTTGCTGCATAAAATTGGCACAGGACACATTATATAGACATTCTAAGGGGAAATATACATGTATACAATAGCAATAATATTTATTGCACGATAACCCTTTGTTACTAAAGGAAAAGCAGAAGTGTACAGGATATCAAAATATTCAGATAACACTCACCACAAGTTTAACTTCCCTCTCCAGTTTTCGGTACTCATCACTTGTGCGGTTAGTAAGCTGCTCACTAAATGAGACACCAGTAAGCTGAAAGTTTAATGGCATGGACTCCACAGATTTAATCGTAGTTGGTATTGCACTGACTTTCAGTCCAGTAGTATTGTTTATGGGTGTTGCAGTAGCAGTTTTAAGAGTGATAGCCCTTTCTGGAATCCAATCTCTAGGGGCAGGTGCATCTTTAATTGAAGTTGCATTTGCTAAAGTTGTTCTACTTGTTGCCGGCCTAGAAGTTGTGCTGGAAGCAGTGTGCGCCTTCTTGATCGTACTAGATAGAAGACTAGTGATATTACGGGGTTTAGAATAATTATTGGTATATGTGGCCGTTACTGCTCGTGGTTGTCCAGGACTAGCAGAGGGTAGTTTGCTGACAAGAGTTTTTCTTGAGGTAGAGAGAGTAAGTGCTTTTGTTGTTGAGACCATTGTGCTGTAAAGACTGCTTTGAGAAGTTTGGTTTTTCTGCACAGACTGAACTGTAGAATTGAACAGCTGAGAAGTTGTAGTCTTCCACAGAGAAGAGACCGATGACATCGTAGAAGTTAAAGTGCTAGTTAGATTGACAGTAATGTTATTTAATTTGCCATTTCCATTCAGTGCATCATTGAATACATTTGAAAATTGAGTGATGGAGCTCTGGGTCCAAATTGAGAGGAGTCATCTGTCAATGTACCTCCTGAAAATGTGCTTCTATCAACTGGAGTCTCAGAATTACTGGTTGAGTACACAGTTGTAGCACTTTCATAAACTGGTGACTTGTATACAGTAGGTACAGTGGACAAGTTTAAGGTTTCAGAGGATTTGGGTGTTTGAGTATTTGTTGGATCATCGATTTGCAGAACACAAGCCTTATCCTTTACCTGAAAAGTTGATGGTGTAAGGCTTGAAAATGTATTGAAGTCTAAGAGATTCGTTGTATTCCTGTTGAAGGAGCGACTCATTCTTGTAAAGTTCAACGTTTTTTGAGATGGCCATGTGGAGGCAAACAAAGTAGCACTTTGCGGATCTAAACTTGTACCATATACGGCTTTAGTTTTTGAGATGTGCAGACTAGTTCCCATTGTAGAAGTATCTTTTTTTACATTTCCAGCCAAATTAGATGAGGCATAGAAAATATTCATAATAGGAGAAGTCTCCGTCCACTGGCTAGTCATGTGGGATATATCCTCAGTAGTTAATGTAGTTTTGATTTCTACACTTTTCTTGGTCTGTGGAGTGACAGATGGAATGTCTTCTTTCATCAGGGAAAATGAAGTGTGATCATCAAGGAAATCAAAGAATAAGGCAGATAATGAGTGTGTTGAATTTGGAGAATACAGTTTTGTATTTCCAGGCATTATGGAGCTTTCTGAAGTAACATTAATTGGGGATGTTCTAGTAACTGGTCCATCAGTATATTTTAGACTAATTGAAGCGGGTTTAAGTTTAGATATTACCATATTGCTAAAGGTTGATGTTTTTTGCTTTGGCGGTACAAATGTATCTAACAAATTAGTCGGTGTGGGAGTAGCACTATACCAGAGAGCAGTTTTTAGATCAGAATCTGCAAATTCAGCTCTGTTTGTATAATCTGAACTGTTCATAGTTGTCTCAGTGGAACCATTTTCAGTTAAGACTTTAGTTTTGTCAGTGACTGAGAAAAGGGTTCTTGGAAGATCTGTGTAGTTCCCCAACTTGTCAATCCGAATTTCATTGCTGAATTGATAACCATGTGTTGAGGGTACAGTGTTTTCTGACTGTGCTAAAAATAATTTAAGATGAGTGACAGCTATAGGTTTTTGATTTAATGAGCCAATGGATGGTACATCTTCAGACTCAGCAAATTTGGTGTGCCTAATTGTTGACTGCATAGGCCCTTGAACTGCACTGGAAGTTTTGCCATCTAGAAATGTATGCATTTCTGTGGTTGGTGTCTGTGTCTCATGGAGAGGGTCCCATATGGGGGTTGTTGTCTGCATCTCCCACAAATCAGTATACACGGAGGCTTGTCTCAATGGACTATCTGAAGAACTGTCATTTGAAAGACCATTTTTTAAAAGCTCCTCTGGAAAACTTAATAAACTTCTTGAATTACTGCTGGCAGCAAGGTCACTATTCTTCAACTCTGGCATATGAGAACGAGTCTTTCCACCTAGTATTATTCTGAGCATGTCTTTAAATGTGGAAGTCAATTCAGGTGAACTTACATTGTTGTGCATCTTTTGCTTATATAGTCCTTTCTGTTTGTAATGTTTGTGGGGTCTTACTAAAATGGTTTGAGGTTCCAACCTTGAAATTGCATTCAATGTCTTCAATTCAGTTTTTAATACTTTAGGTTCCCAAAGAGGTGTCCGAGAAGAAGAATTTTTAATTTCAGGAACTTGGGATATTTTCTTAAGAACTGGAAGAGACTTCATATGTAATGATTCCACTCTGGACATGGAGATTGATATTGGACTTTCTGTTGGTGAACAGGAGCAGCCAAGACAAAATAGAAAAAGTAGCAAGAATTGCTGCCATACACACTTTAACCAGCAGCAGGATACACTGTTCCGTCTAAAACACATATTTTGCCATCTGTCAGCTTTCTGCTTTGTATGTCTGTAGTAGAAACTCCACATTGCCGTAAATTCACAAAGACACTAAAATTACAAAAGAAAAGATTAATTTCTACTAAAGGATTGACAGTTGTAAATTCACAAATAATTGCCTAACCTATTTCTACAAACAATCTTGCCTAAAGCAGGCAACATTAAAGTGTAACCGACGTTTACATTTTATTTAACATATAGACTGAGCCCTTGCGGATAGGATCTCTGCCCTAATGTACCTGTATGATTTATTCGGCGTTATTTATGTTCTCATCCTTGTTCTGCCCTTACACATTTTATATAGCGCCATTGGTTCCATGGCGCTTTACAATAATGATGATCTTACATAATTAATAATAATAATTATTATTTAACAGTAATGTAGAGCAAGTGAATATAATCAACTTTCAAATGTACTTTATTAATAAAATCAGGAAAGAAACCTGTAAAGAAACTTCTACAAGATGTCCTTAGTAGGCAGATTCTGAACCACACATGCTTGTTGGGGAAATCAATCTTCAGGGCCATGGCCTTACAGCAGAGGTCCCCAACTCCAGGCCTCAAGGGCCGCCAACAGTGCCCGTTTTCAGGATTTTCCTTGGTATTGCACAGGTGCTAATGTGATCATCTGCACAGGTGATGACTCCAGCCCCTGTGCAATACTGAAGGTACCGTCACATGCGGCAATATTGCTAGGCAATTTCACTGGCAATTTGCTGGTTGCAGTGAAATCATGGACACTTGTTCCATTTGTACACAGCAACAAGATAGAACAATGTGTCCATGATTTCGCTGCAACCAGCAAATTGCCAGAGAAATTGCCTAGCAATATTGCCGCATGACGGTACCTTAAGGAAATCCTGAAAACATGCACTGTTTACGGCCCTTGAGACCTGGAGTTGGGGACCCCTGCCTTACAGTATTTACAATACAGCTGATAATACTGTCAAGACTGTCAAGTTACCTCATGCCAGTACCCTGCTGAGCTCAAAACTGTATGAGATCTTATCTGAATCCTCCATTCACATGGCCTCTGCTCTGTGATCACACAGATCAGAATCATGTCAATAGAGGAGTCAGATAAGATCGTACAGGAGCTGTTTGAGCTGAGCATGAGGTAACTTGACAGTCTTAACAGCTGTATTGTGAACACTAGGCCACGCCCAATGAAGACAGATTTCCCTAACGAGCATATGTGTAGTTCAGAAATGCCCTACTGAGGACATCTTGTGGGTGGTTTTTTTTTTTTTTAAGGCATTTCCTTCTGATTTTATTAATAAAGTATATTTGAAAGTTGATTATATTTATTTGCTCACATTACTATTAAATAAAATTTAAACAGTGGTTACACTTTAAGGCTAGATTCACATTACAGTTAGGCCATCCATTAGTGGCCTCAGTTCTTTTGTCTGAAACCATGAAAAAACAGATTCATACAGGACTCAAAGGAGTCCATAGCCTTTAAGTGCAATCACGTTACATTTATGATTAATAGAACTCCATGCAAAACACCAAGTGAAACATTAAATTGAACACCATTAGTATGAAGACTGTTGCTGACTGGATGCTGTGGAGTTCCAGCCTTATATTTGTCTCAAGTTTAAACTGTTAGATTAAGTGAGTGATAATTCATAGCCAAATAATGTGCACTGGCCTTAGATATACAGTAAGTATAGGCCACACGTTAATGGCTCCATCAAGGCTCCTATCTGAACCCCTGAAAAACAGGATTTTGACTAGAATTCCTATGGAGACATTCTCAAATGAGGCAAATTGAGTCACTTTGTGCTTTCTCTAGCCTTTGTTATAGCAGTGTCTTGGCTTTTTCAAAACGGCATAAAATAGCATTAAACCTAAACTGAAAGTCTGTTTTAAGGGCTCGTTTAATGCTTCAATGGTCGATTGATCAGATCAACGATCCGACTTGGCCTAGATCGCTGAACGTCGTTCAATGATCACTAGTGAAATATCACAAGTACAGATCTCTTAACAACGCAGCAACGATTCCGTGACAAGCAAACGATATTTGCGGTCATTAGATCGCCTAACGTCCTTCACTTCTCAATAGGCGAGGTCGTTAACGACAGTTATTGAGGTGTCACACACACCCATGCTGCAGGTTGGACGAACGCTCATCGTTTGGTTTGTGGTCCGGTTCAAAATCCTGATGAACGATCTGCCCAATTATCGTTGATCGGATGTAGATGTCACACTGAACGACGTCGTTACATCGTTTGAATGACTGAGAACCCATGACGTGTTAACGATATCTACGTCTGGTGAAACGGGTCCTTTAGAGAGGATGTTCACCATTCAATCTACCCTCACTACCATGGAACCAGAGTATGCCATAGAGTTATTTGGAATATGACCTCTGAAAATGAAGCATTGAATGAGACCCTTTCAAATTTTTCACATCAAACTGGATGCACAATCTAATAGTGACTTAAGTGGACAAATGTTTTATTACAATTTTGTTTTTCATTACAAGTTTCAAATAGTTTTCACTGGTTGCAGGCAGCAGCACAAGAAAAACACCCCCCCACCTTAGAGCAGGCATTTCAGTGTAACATATAGTAACAGTTTGAACATCTAGTCTAACCTCCTGAATGAGTCAGCGTAGGGGGTAGGTGCAGTACAGTAGAGTTTAGCTGTATCACTTACAAACCCTTCTACCAGGTCTCTTCCTTTCATAGTGGGTTCACGTCGGCAAACTGATGCTTAAACTACCTGTCCAGAGTTGAAGTGGGGGAAAGTGTCAGTATCGCACTTAGGTCTGTTGTGTTCAAATTGTCAATCAATCAAAGCAGTGGAATCAGAAATGAGGTCCATCAATTATGTTTTAGAGTCATAGGCCAATTAACATAGGGGCATAACCACCTGACATTAATGACTTGTCATACACCATTACAAATTGATAAGATGCTTAAGCCCCAGTCCAGACATAGTGAATTATCACACAGTCATAAATATTCGCAACATAGTTAATGCAAGGGAAGTGCCCAATTTAAAAACATGTAGCAGGTACAGTTGGTTATCAGAAGGTAGAGAGGAGCTTGATTACAAAAGGAATTTTAAAACTCATACTCCCTCAGCAGCGCTCTCCTCCCTTTGCCAGCAGTGCAGTGTCAGGTTTCACTTAAAGGAGGTATGTTATGTTGAGGACACGTGGCACCCCAGTGGTCCGGTTGCCACAGTGGCATTGCCTCCTTCACTGGGGGTGACGTCATGTTTGGAAGCAGGAGGAGATCACCACGTAAGGTAAACTATAGCATGCACACACAAAACCTGACTCCAGGCCTGAAAGGGAGCCCTACACCCAACTTCAGGGGAGCTGCCCTGTTTCCGTCACTGGGGGAGGGCTTAGTCTGAGGAGAGGGAGAGGAGTAAACGCAGGAGAGTGCGCTCTGGGGTGTGAAGTTGCCAAAGGCTCACCCCAGAGTGGCGCTACAGTGGATGCCAGAGCCCTGGGTGTGTGGGGGTACGAATGTCCCGATAACCGAATCTAGAGGATGGCAGATTACAAGTCTACTGGCCGCACTAAAGACCCGCAGCACAGCAGCATAGCAAGAGCCCAGTGCTGGGGGCGTAGCCTAGCAGGACATGTGAGGTCGTGTGTCAGAGCTTTCCTACCGCACATACTTGAGATAAGGTTGAAAGGAGGCACCGAATACTTCAGCTGCTCTGGTGCTGCAGTGAGTGTGAGGAGCCTGCCGGAGGTCATATTACAAGCTCTGATGACACGCAAGAGACAGAGGGAGCTGGGACAGAGGGGAGCACCCGGACTCAAGATGGCGCTGGATTAGCCAGCAGAGGAAGAAGCAGCCAAGACAAGTGCTACATATAGGAGGAGGATGGAGGTGATCTCCAAGCTTGAGAAGTTTGCCAGAGAGGAGGGGGCAGTGCAGCAGCACAGAGCTGGAGGTGAGGAGGCTGGGAACATTGCGGGCTCAGAGGAGCCTGAGTAGAGTGTGGACACAGCACAGCACAGCCCTATACCACAGCAAACCCCCATACATGTTGATAAGACAGTATAATTGGGGCACAACCCCCACTGCAGCAGTCTCACAAGCCCCTGCAATAATGAACAACTTATGGACTCCTATGAACAGATATGGGTGAACCTACACTAAAAATGTGTTCTCGGTGGTGATATTTTGCTAAATCTGCCCTCAACAGTCGTGACCCTGCAGGTGGACGGATAAAGGGTGAAATGGCCAATTTCCGTACTGCCATGCAGAAAGCTGAGGAGAGGAGGAGGCAGTGGAGGAGCTTGTGGGCAGTGCTGAGGATCAGATTGCTGAACTGTTGAAAAGGGAGAAAAGTATTTCCAGCGCATCACGGAGGTGTAATTTAAAACAGATTATGTTGAAAATTGTTCCCGCAGAAACAACGCAAAGATAATTGGAGTGCCTGATAAGGTTGAAAGGAACAACCCCACAGATTACATTGAAGCATGGCTGAAATCCAAAGTGGGAGGAAACAGCCTTACAAAATTTTTTGCAGTGAAGAGGGCTCATCGAGTACCATTAAAACCCTTACCGCCAGGGTTGGCCCCGAGGGCTATTTTGGCCAAAATCCTGCACTACCCAGGACCATGACATTTTGCTCAGGAGAGCCAGAGATATGGCAGATTTAACAATAACGGGAACTGGATATCTATATTTCCAGACTATTCGGCAGCAGTCCAGAAGCTCAAAGGATGAGATTCGGAGAGGTCAAGAAGAGACAGCGAGGACTGGGTTTGGCCTACTCAATGCTATACCCGGCCAAATTAAGGGTGGTGGCCTTGGGAGGGGTACACTTTTTTCAGACCCCTGAGGAGACAACAAATTGGATAGATCAAAAAGGCAAATGTATCAGAGCGGGAGAGGCTCGTTGAGCAAAGCTTGGGTTATTCAAGGGTTAATTGTCATTAAGACTAATGGTTGTATGGTTATAGGGAAAATTGTCCTTAGATATTATGAGAATATGTTTATGATGGTTGTGTTTGGCGGTGCAACAGACATTTGCTTTGACATCTGTGGGCGGGAGAGGCTGAGAGGAGGTGAAGCGAGCAGAGAGTAATAAGGTGTCTGAAACCTTGGACTCGCATCACTGTTGGGTAGAGGACAGGCGTTCCCCTTTATCATATAGAGAGGGTGTTATAGGAATTAAAACAAATAGTTGATAAAAGCTTTGGGGTTTTTTCCCCTCACACAGGGGAGGGCTAGGGGAGTTTGTGGGTAAACTTAAGCTAAGGCTAATAACCAGGGAAGGGCAAGAGTTGGGGGAAAGAGCACCGGGAGAGATAGAAACTAAAGAGGGGAGGAGTGGAAACATTGACATAATTGACTGATGGGAGGACGAATTAACATTTTGAGCTAGAACATCAGGGGTCTATACCGCAAGGGCAGGATATTATGCAAAAGAGGCCCTCTGTGACATGCCTTCAAGAAATGCACCTGGTTGGAGATAAGGTGGGTCTATTACAGAAGAGATGGGTGAGGAAAGTGTATCACTCGACATTCTCAGATTATGCTAGAGGTGTATCACTGCTTGTACATGCCAAAGCACCATTTGAGGAAGTCGAGATATCTATAGATAAGGACCGCCAATATGCATTTGTAGTATGTAAGATTTTTAACAGACTACTGTGCATTGTTTCTGTATTCATCCCTCCGCCATACTCAGGGGAAAAAAACGCAAGAAATCTTGGAAATATTGGATAGATGGATAGGGGTTCCTATGATCATAGTAGGGGATGTAAATAATATTGCTAATGACCATTGGGATAAGGAGACGCATGCCGCACTGAAGAGTGAGGGAAATGTGACTGCATTTGGTTATTATCTGAAGGAAGTGGCTATGAAATATGGCAGGTGTGACATATGGATAAATACGGTTATTCTGCGACTTGTCAACATATAAATGTAGTCTTGGGGAATGATGGTATAAATACTTTGTGCAAGCGGTGGAATACCTACCAAGACTGGTGTCCGATCACAGTCCTGTAATGCTGCTACTACAAATAGAGGATCAAAGGAGTAAATTGAGTTTGGGGTGGAAAATTAACCTTTTTGGTTGCAGCTCCTCGACACAGGAAATATTGGAAAAGAGATAGATGAGTTATTTAGGATTAATGAGGGCAGTGTAGAGCAGCAAATTGTATGGGACACTCTGAAAGCTTATTTAAGGGGGATTCTGTTTAGGGATATATCAAGGCATAAGCCCATATCCAGGAATAAAGTAAAAAATGTTTGCCATGTTAGCCAGTAGATAGAAAAATATTGTAATCAGTCTTCAGTGGTTGATACCTTTTAATGGCTGACTGAAAAGTAAACATGGCAAGCTTTCAGGACACTATGGCCCCTTCGTCAGGCAGATAATGACACATTCTGAAGACACACATGTATACATAAGGAAAAGAGGAAAAAAAAAAAAAGTGTTAGATGCTGTAGTAAATATGACACGTGGCGTAAAGCAGAGTCAGGCTAGGGAGGGGGAGAGCTGGGAGGTAAATTTTGTAAGAGGATCAGATTGTATTATTGTTATATGGTTAGTAGCCTGTGAAGACCTGAAAATACTTCAGTGAGTTGTGAAAAGCAATAAATCGAAGCAAGAGAGTTCACATAAGTGTCAAAAGTTAATTGTCCTCTAAATGGAGTCTGTTGGAGATGTGATATCCCCAAACTTTTTTTTTTTACAAAATGAAAGAACAACGCATGAATCTGTGATGTCTCCAAATGCACTTTCATTTTATATAAAACTCATGAATCTACGTGAGGTATTTAATCCTGTTTTGAATGTGTCAAAGTTCATTATCAATTTTTATTCCCAAATTATTCTCTGTGATTTGAAGTTGTTTTTAAAATGAACAGACTAATATCTGTTTCACTGTGGTCAGGGTTGGAAAAATATTTCCCTACAGGTAGATCCATACACTTCTTGAGTGGCAATGAGAATTCTTTCTTGTTCTGAATTTTTGTCCGGTCTCCCCTACGTACATGCCACCTGTTGGGCATTTAGTACATATAATTAAATACACCACATTGCTTGTGGTGCAGCTGAAGTTACCTGAGATCTTGTAGTCCTGATCTGTCCCAGGAATCTTTATTTTGTCCATTGTCATTATAGATGAACAGGTCAAACAAGAGTGGGATTGGGGGGAGATCAGGAAAATATTGATTTTAGTCAGGCATCTTTTTGTAGGAGTGGTTGCAGTTTCCATGCAGCTCCTCTTAGCACCTCCAGACTTGGAATGTAGGTGACTACGAGAGGAACTCTGTTTTCTTCTCTAGTTTTGTAATGTAGGAGATTGTTCCTTGATTTTCTGGTGGCTCTTGTAATCTGGTTCTTGATTGCTCTTGGATGGTAGCCCTGGTTCAAAAAGGCCTTTCTGAGGTCCTCAAGGTGATTGTCTCTATCTGTAGGGTTGGAACACTTATGTGAATTCTCTCGCTTCGATTTATTGCTTTCCACAACTCACTGAAGTATTTTCAGGTCTCCACAGGCCACTAATAATACAATCTTAGAAAATTTACCTCCTAGCTCAGCTCTCCCCCTCCCTAGCCTGACTCTGCATTACATCACCTGTCACATTTACTACAGTATCTAACACTTTTCTTTTGCCTATGAATACATGTGTGTGTCTTCAGAATTTGTGTCATTATCAGCCTGACTAAGGGGCCATAGTGTCCTGAAAGCTGGCTAGGTTTACCATCTATTCAGTTAGCCATTAAAAGGTATCAACCACTGAGGACTCTCAGATTCCAATATTTATCTATCCAGGAATAAGGATTTAGCAGTAATGGAAGAATTAAGGGTAGTGGAGGAAGCTTTAATCAGAGCTCACAGGATACACAAAACCGCATTAAGGCCGCTCAGGAGGAAGCCAACTACATTTACGCAGGGCAGAAAGGTCGAGGGCTTTCCAAAAAGAATTTTTATGCCGAGGGCAAAAAAGCGGGCCACCTGCTATCAGTGGTAGCCTCTGCACAAAGGTGCTCGACACATGTTTACGAGTTAAAACAGGATGATGGCAGAATAACCTCAAATGGAGAACAAATTTTTGGAATCTTTAGGAAATTCTATAGAAATTTATACTCCTCACAGTCGCAGATAGATTGTGAGATTCTTTCTTGGAAAGGGCCCGCTTACCTAAACTGACTGCAAAAGATAGGTTCCTCAATACTATCTCAATCTTGGCGAAGGAGTTGAGTGGAGCGATTGCGACCATGGCAGGGCACAGGGCGCCGGGGGCAGACAGCATTCCGGCAGAAGTGTACAAAACCCCTAATGATGATATAATAACTAGACTGGTAGGAGTACTTGGTGAGGCATTGGAGATAGGGTATTGCCCGCATCTATGAGGGAGGCCATTGTCGTTATACCCAAGGATGGAAAAGATCCACAGCTGCCAGTCATATACACCAAGATGATTTGTGATGCCACAACTGCTATATGTACTACACAACTCCCCTGTACTACACATGTACTACACAACTCCAAAGAAGAGATTCCATGGGATAAAATCATTAGAGAATTAGTGTGGGGTAAGAAGAGTCAGACTGCAATATTTCTTTTTAGAGACCTAAAGACAAAGGAGGCTTGGCATTTCCAAACACCTGGTTATACTTCCTTTCTGCACAAAGCCAACATCTCAAGGGATGGGGGATACTCTGGGTAAGGAACAGTATGCCTGGTACACTTAATGAAGATTTCGCCACAGAGTATGGGACTGGAGGCAGGTCTATTCAAGAAATGGGGATCACAGTACCATAGTATAAGCCTAATCCATAAAGTATGGCAGAAGATAAAGCAGACACAGGGAGGGTAACTCCTTTAACAAGGTTTTCACCTATCTGGGATAACATTTACTTTCAGGAGTTCAGCAGCATGACGGGGTTTGGTGAATGGAAAGATGTGGGGGATTACCCTGATCTATCAGTTGATCTACAGAGGGAAGCTTAAATCATACGAAATGTTACATCAATTCCACTTCCCAAGGCTGGACCTTTTTCAATACAGACAGGTTAAGCACACATGTTAAACCCAAGGCAGAAGAGGGCCTACAGAAGTACAAAGATCTGACGCTAGATTTTATATTAAAAGAAAGTGGAACGAGAATGGCGATATCTGAAGTGCATAGGGACTTGCTGCATGTTTTTCTGGGGTGACATCATATAAAGGCTAGGAGGAAATTGGTGTTTGACCTGGGAGTAATAACCGATGATAGGCGGGAGTCTATACTAGAATATATACCCAAGATATGCATGAACAAGCCTGGGAGATTTTCACTGCCCTATGTAATTCACAGGGTGTATAGAACCCCTGAGATGTTATTTAAGGTGGGACTACGGTCTAACTCCAATTGCCCACGTTGCACACAATCACAGGCAGATATATTGCATGTGCTTTGGCACTGTCCTGGATTGTCCTCCTTTTGAATAGTAGTATTGAATCGTATTGGGATAGTGTATGGATGTGTTATACCTAGACACCCACTGACATGTATATTAGGGTATATTGAGGAAATACAAACAGACAATACAACCATAATAGCTATTACAAGATTGCTATCAATTTTCTGGCAATAGACAAAGTACTGGATTAGAGAAGAGCCCACGTCCAGATGCGAATTCAATGCCCAAACAAATTATATATTTCAAGTGGAAAAAAATATTTACGCTAAGAGGAACAAACAGGAATATTTCAATAAATTATGGCAGCCTTGGGTAGATAGGGTCTAATTAGATTTGCAGCAAAATATAGTGATATTGAAAGTAAGGCAACTGGTGTGATATGGTGTTATTTGTAAACTGTAGTAATATGTAAATACTGTTTGGTATTGCTGTAATAGTAAAAACATTCTTTGTACAGAGGAAAGTCTCCATGGGTAGGTACAGAAAGGTGGGAGGTAATGTAATATTGTAAAATAACCATTGATATGTCTTGGCTTCAAATGTGGGTATGTGCAATAAATTCTGATTTAAAAAAAAAAAAAAAAGCCCGATGCCAGCTGAGCTGTCCGGTATAACCTCGATATGCTCGTGTTGCCTGCCATGCGGGTGCATGGGAAAGAAAGCAGGAAGAGGGCCGCAGGATAGCTCACAGGCAGCCAGGACCCCAAAGAGTGCAGCAGGAAGGCCTCCAAAGCCACCTGGCGAGGTTTGATCCCCAAATGCTTCCAGGCTGACCGGACCTTTTTGGACCTGGTAACCAGTGCCCCCGGACTGCACTATGTTCCACCAAATAAAGGTGAAGAAACTGCACCGTGTCCTCCCATTATTTCCCGTGCACTCCTCGTCAGTGTGGCGCCCTGCTCACACAGGTAACCACAGAATCACCTAGAGCATGGATGGATTTCCACAGCAGGTACAAAATGCAAACACCTTCCATCCCAGCACAGTAGGGGGAGCTCAACTTGCTGCCCTTAGGCAAGATCCCCTATAAATACTGGTGCTGGGGGTGGAGTTAGTGAGTGTGCAGATGCTAGAAGAGCTGTGAAGACACCATGGTGGTGGGAGACGCACTAGGCCCGAGCCAGTGACACGTAACAGCATCCAACCTAGTCTTTGCGAGGCCCAAGAGTGGGGTCGAAGGCAAGGAGAAAGTATAAGAGAAAGAACAGTTTTGTGGACAGAGGAGCCATCTTGGTTTACCCCAGAAAGCATCCCAGACACCAGAGTCCGCGTCTGCAGGAGAGCACCTAACCCAGCAGAGAATACCGGATTACTGTGGAGACTTCAGTCTCCTGAGCATCTGTGCAGTCACCAAGTGAGCCAGGCACCATAAGTAGAGAGATAGCAGCAGGCCAATGCAAGTTATCCCAATACAGCACAGGTGATAGGAGAGCAGAGGAGGCCAGCCAACTTTCACACAGAACAGGGACTTCACCCAAGGGAAAAGAGACAAGGAGGCCTTATACCCACTCGCTGTGGAGACCCAGAAGTGTTTCCTGACCACCCGACAGTGTACCAGACTTTTACCTGCCTTATCAGTAAAAGGTAAAGAGACAATCTACGGTATGTGCGTCAGTTCTTCAACCCCTGTCCTTCAAGGAGACTATCCCTGCTTCTCTTCCCCACACCATAGCCCCAGGGATCCAGCTCCACCTGTGGGGAGCTTCAACTAGCTGCCTGTACATCATCCCTGGAGGTCCAAAGCAGCGCTGGTGCACTTATCAGAAACCACAGGTGGTGTCACAAACTCTTTATTCCCATTTATACTACCCCTTTTTTTTTTAAAAGCATAGCCCCCAGGGCACGGGTCTGGGCAGTCCACCAGTGACATCCCAACCTGAGCAAGGGCCCAGATACCCAAGTACCCCATATACCCTGGGGCAGCACCCCAACTATAACTACCATCATCCCTATAGACTATCACACCAACCCTGGGGCCCACTCCACCTGTCTGCACTATCTGCCCCAGAGGCCCAAATCAGCAGTGTCTGCCAACCCTGGCTGAATACCACAGATTGAGTCATAAAAAGACTCATATCCCCTGTAAATACCCCCTACACTGCACAGCAGGACCACAGGGCTGGGCCATAGCCAATGTGACCTCGCAGAACATCATCCGGCCTGGCTAACTAGTACCCCCCGACCCTTGTGGCCGTTGGACATGGAGGGAGAGAGCAATTACAGATCTGCCTCATCTAGACTCTGTTTATTTAAGCAGGTATCCCTGCTGCAACAGATTTGTATTTGACCTCTTATGATGCTGCACACAGAGCAGAGAGGAGGATACAGCCCCCCCCCCTCCATCCCCCACTGATGTCCTGTGCAGTAACGTGAATATGTGACACGCATATTTATCTTATGGGGAGGGGACAGCAGAGACCTTCATGGATCACTCACTGAGTCGCAGATGGAGTCACTCTCTTTATTTGAAGTTTACAGAAGATAGGAGGGAAACATAAATAAAGGAAATACCTCAATAGAGTGTAGAGTGAGGAATTTGATAATGATAGTTACATGTGGATTTTTGACCTGACCATTTTCCTTCAACTGCAAATTGCATACAAGTTTGTGCTGAGGATTTCATCCAGAGAAAGAGTTAAGCTGTGAGTTTATAAAACCATACTAAATATTAATTTTTGCACAAGTCATATCTACATGTCCTTTCTTGGTGGTATATTACAGTGTAGATTTTCAGCATCAAAATACACACCATACTTTGGCTCCCCTGGAAAACTACGGTAATTGTTGGGAGAAACTACATGTAATGCAAGGACAGGCCTACTAGCATATGGCATGTATGACCAAATATACTTTTAAATTATGGGTTGATTAAATGAATTTAAAGAAAAATATAGAAATCAGAATCTACTTCAAAGGTAATAAAATGCTCAGATTCACTCAGTTTCAGGAAAGTGGGTGCCCAGGTTACAATCCAAAAACCATGCCAATAGACAAATCACAAACTCCATTTTCATAAAAATCTACCGTAATTAAATAACATACCTTAATCAAATAACTGAACCAAGATAGTTTTTTTACCCACAGACCTGGTACAACGTTAAGTCCCCATCACACAACGAGATAGTTAGCGAGATCATTAAGTCCCTGATTTTGTGACTTAATATCGATCTCGCTAAATCTCGTTATGTGTTACACTTATCAGCAATCAGTCCCCTGCTGTGAGATCTCTGATAGTTACATACTGTTCTGGGTCATTTTTAGGTCGTTGGTCTCCCGCTGGGAACGCTGCATCGCTATGTTTGAAAAGGCCAACGACCAACAATCTCAATACTACATTCGAGAGTGACAATTCCCAACGACCTCTATCATTCTGGATCGTTGCAGAGTTGCTGGTGAAATCTGACTGTTTAACATCTCACAACAGTGACAACAGCGATCCCTAAGGAACGTTATCGTTGCCGGGATCGCTGTTGCGTCGTGTGTGACGGGAGCTTTAGTCTCATTGTTTATCCCCTTACCACTAAAGCCCGTTTTTACATTCCTGACAGTGCCCAATTCCAAGTTAGGCATGTACCACTTTATCAAATAATAGATTTTTTTTTTATTTTTTTAGCCCCTTAAGGACAAAGCCTCATTTTTGCAATTCTGTCCAGTGTCACTTTGAGGTTATAACTCTGGAACACTTCAACATATCCTAGTGATTCCAAGACTGATTTTTCATGACATATTGGACTTCATGTTAGTAGCAAATTTAGGATGATATTTTCTGCATTTCTTTGACCAAATAGAGTGTTTACATGCAGTGAGTGTTCAAAACCATGATGGGTATAGCCATCATTGTCATTAGAAGTTTAAGATTTTAAAATTTTTGGTGATTTGAATAGTTGTTGCCCCATATAACAGAATTTCATCCCACACTATAGTTAAATATCATCTCCCATACATCAAGCTACCAGCATTATTTTTTAAATGCGCTATTTACGGGTCTATATGTCAGATGCGTCCCCCTTGCCCCTGCAATGGCTAACGTTTAAATGTGCTGTGGTGACCATGTAGTGAGGGCCCAAAGCAGAACCTCTTACATATGCAGCCAATACAAGCTGCGGTAAATAGCCAGCATCTCACAGCCATGGCCAGAGATGAACTATGGCCATGGCTGATGATCCCTTAGACAACACTATTAATCTAACAGAGGCATTGAATGATGTGACAGTGAGTGAGTGTGTGAGTGTGTACGCATGTCAGCGTCCACACAATCATGGGGTGCTGATAAGCTATGACAGCTTACAGAATACCCGCTAAAGGCCCAGTCACTTATCCAAAGGCCCCGTAGCGACGCACCAGCAATCCTGACAACAATACGACCTGGCAGAGAACGCTGAAGCATCGCTAAGTAGTCGCTGGCGAGATGCCACATAGCCAGATCTACTCACCGATGCGGCGACCCCTGACGGTCGTTGGGATCTGTCACGGTCACAGGTGTAACATGGAGATCGTTGGTTGTTTCCAGTCACACACACTGAAGCAGCATGCCCAGCGGGAGACAGACTGAATAAAATATGGTCCAGGCCATTCCATACCGATCTGCAATCTCACAGCAGGTCTGGAGTCAGGAAAGGTGTGTGTGGTGGGCTTACCTGGTGTGGATACCGCTCCTTGCTTACAAGCACAACATGACCCCCCAAGGGAGGTAATATCATTGTGGCAACCGGACTCTGGGGTATATATATGGCACCCCAGAGTCCAGTTGCCACAATGGCATTGCCTCCCACGGGTGGTGATGTCATGCTTGGAAGCAAGAAGGAGTATCCACACCAGGTAAGCCCATAGCATGCAACACTTCCCGACTCCAGTCCTGAAGGGGGAGCTCTGAACCCTGGTTTAGGGTGAGCTCCCCTATAAATTCAGGCCTGGGGCAGTGTTATTCAATGCAGTTCTTAGGAGGACTGTGAAGACATCCTGCAAATTCGATCAGTGCCAAGCTCTTCCGAGGATAGAGAGTAGCAAGCGTGAGGCACCCGTAGGAGAAGGTCTGAGGTAGGAGAAGTGTGGCGCCCCGCAACGAGTGCGTCACAGGAGGGTATTGCAGCCACAAATGCAGCAGCAATATTCTCTGACCCAGCAGTCATATGGTTAACTCAGAGATCCATACCCTGCATGCATCACTTAGCATAGAGGGCCAATCAAGGTCCTGGTGGGCGGAGTGCAAGGGTAGTGTGTAGTGGAAGTTTAAGTTTAGTGAGAACAGTCTGCGACTCTCTGCAAGAATGTAAGGAGAGTTGGTCTTGGGTCTAGAGAAGCAACAGCAACCTGGAAGACCCTCTGCAGATTCTCAGCTCTGCAACCTAGGAGAGGGGGTTGCACAGTCGGTGCAGCCCCCTGGCCATCTTCTACTGGCCATCTTCCTACCAATTACGGACATCATCATGCGGGCTCAAAACCATCCCGTGCCCATCTACAGCCGGTTTGCTGGTACCAAAGCTAGCAGCAGTTCAGCTCTGCTATGCAAACCAGAAGAGTGGAGGAGCAGCTCTATAGGAGCCCCCCACCATCGCCAAATCCAGTCTAACCAGCGGTGTACCCACAAAGGGACCCAAGGCTCCCCAAAGCATCCGGAACGTATACCCCGGATAGGGCATTCAAGCAGCCTCCCTGTACCCGACCTGGTATTCCTGGACAATTTGGACTTTGTTCGTCCCTAAAAGAACTTTCCCGCCTTTTCACCGTTGGGCCAAGATGGCGCCCAAGATGTCCGAAACCGCCATGAGGACTCGCCACGTGCAAGCCCAGGGGTGAGACACCGCCCCTCTTCGTGGGAGGGCTAGAGGCAAAGGCGCCAAAATCATTGTCCGCCCTGATTGCTCGAATCAACCATGGGGGCGGACCAACGACTTTCTCACCATTGGACTATAAAAACCCCCAAGGAAGTGGGAGTGTCAGAGAAGATTCTTCACCAGCTCTCGACCAGAACGGTTACCGGTTGGACGGGTGTGGTTTTCCTACCAAGATGGCCAGCATGAAACTCCAAGACCTTATGCAACAGGTTGAGGCAGAGGCAAGAGCAGCCATAGGCCATCCCGGTCCGGGTCCTGTCCTTACTGTTGAAGGCAGCCTCGACTTTTGGCAAGAAGCTTTACAAGACCTTCGGGTGCGGTTACTTGAGACTGTTGAATGGACGATTCACAGCTGGAGCGCAGGCCTAGGCAGACGACTACATCATGCGATGCAGCAGAGCCGACCGGGTACGGCTACTCCAGGACCAGACGACGTCGCCAGTTTCTCCACAACCTCACCAACGCCCACCACCTGCCCAGCTTAGTCTCCGGCGCCTATAGACTGTCATTATACCGGAGACCACAGCTCTACCCGTTCCACTGCCTGAGACTGCAGCCGGACCGACTCCAGAGCCGGAGCCCATAACATGCGCCACCGAAGAAGACGATATATACCAGGTTCCCACCGAGGAACCCGCCAACAGTCGTCTACCTCTAAAGACGGTCACCTGTTTCTCCCCTGAACCGGAGGCCTCCTCTGCTACTACGGAGGTCTACCTGGTCACCGGGATCGAAACACCATTACCCGAGATAACAGAAGAAGAGGCAGGCAGCCTGGAAGCCCTGCAGGATGACTGAGGAGGATTCTGCAGCACGGCCGCCCAGCTACCCAGAGGGATCCATTTCAACGTCTCCACCTGATGAGCAACCTGATGTGATCGTTGAGGGAGAGGAGGACGATAACGATGACGAGACCGACAGCATTGGTGAGGACCTCGACACCAGTTTTGCCTGGGGAGATACCGTGAATCCTTTGGCCGAGCCACCTGCTCGGATACGCTGGTGCAGAGCTGCTGTGGCGCCTTCCCCGGTGCCGTGTAACCGGGTGCCCATCCAGACTGCCCACCAAGCTCAAGCTGTTCAACAACCAGCACGTCGTAGTGGCTTTATTCACCATCAACGCAGCTCCGACGAAGATGTACGTTGCATCCGAAGGGAGGAGTGGCACGGTAGTCTTCGCTCCAACATGCAAGCTCGCGCTGAAGCCCGCCGCCAACTTCCATTACCTGATGAACTCCGCACGACCGGACGGGTGAGCACATTCAACCTATCCACCGGGTGGGGTTTTATCAGTGAGGAGGGCGTGCATGAAGAAGTGTTCGTGGGGCGCCGTGATGTGGAGTCACACTTGCCGAGAGGACATCCAGACCGCGATTTATATAGAGGGGACATTGTAACCTACGAGCGATATGTATGCTGTGATGGGTGGTTCGCTATACGGGTCCGGAACACTGCCCTCCATAAGTAACTGTGTGGTTTAAACTTTTGCAAAGAAACTTCTGTTTATCGGCAGCACTTGTAACCTGGCGGCTACAGCCTGGACTCTCGTTAAGGACAGCCGACCGCCCGCCGGGTTCGCAAAAGTGTTTCACCTGTTTTTCCTTTTTACTTGCAACATCATAAGTAAATGCATAACCTGTTAATAAAAGTGCTTATTACCTGTTATAAAATACAAAATCTCTCTGTAATGTGGGTAGTGCGACGCTTGGGGACAAGCGTATTTCACCAAGGGGGAGTGTGGTGCCCCGCAACGAGTGCGTCACAGGAGGGTATTGCAGCCACAAATGCAGCAGCAATATTCTCTGACCCAGCAGTCATATGGTTAACTCAGAGATCCATACCCTGCATGCATCACTTAGCATAGAGGGCCAATCAAGGTCCTGGTGGGCGGAGTGCAAGGGTAGTGTGTAGTGGAAGTTTAAGTTTAGTGAGAACAGTCTGCGACTCTCTGCAAGAATGTAAGGAGAGTTGGTCTCGGGTCTAGAGAAGCAACAGCAACCTGGAAGACCCTCTGCAGATTCCCAGCTCTGCAACCATCTACAGCCGGTTTGCTGGTACCGAAGCTAGCAGCAGTTCAGCTCTGCTATGCAAACCAGAAAAGTGGAGGAGCAGCTCTACAGGAGCCCCCGACCATCGCCAAATCCAGTCGTCTAACCAGCGGTGTACCCACCAAGGGACCCAAGGCTCCCCAAAGCATCCGGAACGTATACCCCGGATAGGGCATTCAAGCAGCCTCCCTGTACCCGACCTGGTATTCCTGGGCGACAACGGCAACTTACTTAGATAGAATGGAGGAACACCGTGGATCTCTGAGGGACACCTATCACTGCTGAGTCCACCCGGTCCACTACCCGTTTACTGTATGCCATGTACTGCTTGCTGGTTACAGTAAATTACCCGTTACAGAGACTTACAGTGTCCGTGCTTCCTTATGACTACGTCCGTCCGCACACAAGGTAACCGCAGCTGCCGCACAACATCTTAAGCAGCTCCAGCCTCCGGGGATTATCGCTTAGCCTGTGGGGAGCGTTCCATCTTGCTGCCTTCCATCCCCCAGAGGCCCCGCAGCGTCGGTAAGATTTATCGAAACACTCATAGGTGGCGTCACGAAACAATTAACCCCTTAATCTGTTCCCACAAGACGTCTGCAACTTTTTGATCTGCACTCAACTGGGCCCCACTACCGGCAGGCGCGGTCCACCCGTGACAAGGAGGAAGGAGCTACTGCCTGTCTAAACCGGAGTCCCGGCCACGGTGAGTCAGAAGCAGGTCTGGGGAATGGAGCCAGTGAGCCGTCTCACCCCAGAGCAGTGCGCCATCAACTGACAACGGAGTCAGAAGTTGTGGGAGTACTATTGACCCAGCAGCCAAAAGCATAGGATGGGAGATTCCACATCTTCCAGCCACAGCAAAGCACCTGGAGGCACAGCAGCACTGGAGAGTTCAGGGACAGTTGCCAGAGGAGCGGTGCCCGGGAAGGGCTCAAGCTGCCTGCCATACAGGTGAGAGACTTACCAGAAGGAAGAGAGGGCTAGCTACTGTCGAGCCCACTGGGATGGGGTACTCTGTACCGGACCAGGTTGCTACTGGGGGATGTCACGGAGGTCCTGGTCCGGACAATGTCCCGGGCCCTGGCAAGTAAAAGGGGAATATTTACAGGGGATAATAGTTTGTCATGACACCATCCACGGCTTGTGGTCAATAATGGGACCACCGCTGCTGCAGAACTCCAAAGATGATGTTATAGCAGCTGTAGATGGAATAGTTCTCCGCGGGCAGAACTGGGTTCCCCGGGGCAGTGATGTTAAAGTCTATGGTGTAGTGTAAGCTTGTAGTGGATGCAATACACTTACTGTCCTACTGCTGCATCCCCAACTGAACGCCCAAGCTCCTTAACCGTGGGCGGAACACCACTCAGACAACACAGGGTGAGGGAAGCACAATATTAAGGCTTTATTGGATCCCCAACAGTTAACAGCATATAACACATAACCAAGCAAAACACAACAATGTAACAGGCAACCAGGGCCGGTTTTAGACAAAGTTGGGCCCTGGGCACAAGTTAAAAGTGGGGCCCCATCTGCTAACAATTTGCACCATCACGCACAAACATTTAAGTTGTATTTACTGAAACCAATTTCAGACCTTTAAATGAGCGCCATCAGCTATAGTAATGTCATTCTGCGCTTGTATACCGGCTCCTCACAGGCTGAGAAACAACCTATGGGGTGAGAACGATCACTAATAGATCATTAGGGATAGGATGATAACAAGTAGATCATCGGGGATAGGACGATCACTGATAGTGACTGTTAAAACTCCTTTGATCTAAGAAATCATTGTGTCCCCATACATATCGTGTTATCAGCAGTACTTCTGTTTACACTGGGTGATGTGCTGCCGAGAACAATGGTCCTGATTTATTAAGACACGCTGTGCATGGCCATTCTTAATTAATGAACCTGCTGGAGTAATTTTCACCCACTTCATTAATAGGCGCACAGCGTATATAAGTGTGTATGTGTGTACATTTGTGTTGGATGCTCACGGGGCTAGTACATTTCCTAATTAATGAAGTGGGTGAATACTACTCCAGCAGCTTCATTTATTAAAGGAGTTCTCCACTATATTAGAACAAGCCCTTCTTATTTTTAACTGTGGGAAACAAGTGATATAAGACCCTATACTCGCCTCCTGTGCTGACTATATACTACACACCAGTATACACTATATAGTACAAACAAGTACTACACATCAGTATATACACATCAGTATACACTATATGCTACACACCACTAATATATATACAGAGCTGGACTGGAGAACCTTGGGCCCACCAGAGAATCATTCTTGGGGACAACCATGATGCTTTATCATCAATATGGTAATAATAGAACACCAATTCTATAGCAAAATGTGCAAATTGTTTTTGTAATATACGGTCATACAAAATGGGCCCAATTTATGAAAAACTGGCAGTTTTCACGCCAATTTTGATGAGATGGCATGCTGAGGTCAGATCTCACTGGCTTATGAAGAGATATACAACTCTTCATGAATCTGTGGCATCTAAAGAGTGTCACTGCCTAAATGTCTTGCTGATTGACAGCCAGATCCCCACAGTTAGGTATCAGGGAGCTGTCTGTCAATCTGGATGACATCAGCAGTTATGCTCCACTGACAGAGCAGAGTAGAAAAGAAGGAGCTGCTCAGTCAATGTGACTTCACTGGCATCAGGAGAATAGTCATCAGAAGACATATACTGCCCCACACAAGAGCTGACAGATCCTCTATATACTACACCACACATGAGAGATGACAGATCCTCTCTATAGTACACCGCACAGGAGAGCCGACAGATCCTCTATACTACACCACACATGAGAGATGACAGATCCTCTCTATAGTACACCGCACAGGAGAGCCGACAGATCCTCTATACTACACCACACGAGAGAGGACAGATCCTCTATATAATACACCACACAGGAGAGCTGACAGATCCTTTTATACTACACCATATAGGAGAGCTGCCAGATCCTCTATATACTACACCACACGAGAGAGGACAGATCCTCTATATAATACACCACACAGGAGAGCTGACAGATCCTTTTATACTACACCATATAGGAGAGCTGCCAGATCCTCTATATACTACACCACACAGGAGAGCTGACAGATGATAAATACATAGATTAGAGATAGAGTGATAGATGATTATAGATAGATGATGATAGATTCATAGCTAGATAGTACACACACAGAGCTCTGCCATGCTCATATTATGCATATTGTTATTTCCTATCTGTTGGAAAATTAGGTGTACATGGTGTGTACACAGCAAAGAGATGTTTGCAATGCTTTCATATTATTATCAGGCAGCTCTGCACACCCTAGCTCAGTACTCAGCAGGCAGCATGTTCCTCCTTCACATTTTCCCCCCAGTGCTTGTGCTCAGGGTGATGTAGCAGTGCTGGCACCCCTCCCCCACCCACCCTCCAGGTATAGCAGTGTATAGAGTACTAATATAAAGCTACAGTGCAGTGCTCCAGCAGCTCTTCCTGTATCTGGCTCTGTGGAGCAGCCGAGGAAATGCTGCATTCTTATTCAAACCTTGCATTTGTGTACAGGGGGCCCTCACTCTCTCCTTTCTGAGGGCCCACTCCAATACTGTGTCACCCCCACTGACCCTGCAGACACTGGGGGCCCTCATTCTGAACAACGATAACAGAGGAGCCAATGTAACTTACTTTGGCCCAGAGAGTGATGCAGGAGGGAGCAGTGAATTCCCTCTGTTTGTCATCATAGTGCCAGTGAATGAAAAGAGGAGGAGGCAGGGGCTCCACCAATCACAGCACAGCTCACTGGCGCTCCTCCAGTCACGGAACAACTCCCTGCCTGAGCTGTGCTACTAATCCAAAGGACAGAGTGCAGTGAAAACTAACACGGATTGGCTGTACTTTAACCAATCAGTGTAAGGCTGAGCTGCAGCACCACCCTCCTGCAATACTGAATACCACGGTAACAGCTGATTGGAACAACAGTGTTCCGGTCAGCACGCAGAGTGAGCGGCAGGAGGCCGCAGATGGGGGTGATATTCAGTGCGCATTGCTCTCAGGGAAGGAGAGCGGGGAAGAGCCGATAAACCTTCAGCAACATTATTAGTGTAGGACCCTGCTGGGGCCCTGGGCAAGTGCCCAGTCTGCCCCCCACTAATGCCGGCCCTGCAGGCAACAGAGTCTCACCCTTCCGCTGGCTCACCAGGGTTTAGAATGTAGCACAGCAAATTCTGTAGCCAGGTGACTATCGTCCCAACCTGGGTTGCTTCCTTATCCTTATGCAGTCTTTAACACAGCCGAATCCGATAATCCAATGCTGAAGTCCTTGTGGATCTATAGTCCATGTTCTGGTCCCCTTGGTCGACACCGAAATGCCTAGGCCTGGGGTTATGGCTCGCTAACCGGACCCGAAGACCCTAGATTAGCTGCCTGTATCCAATCTTCAATCTCTCTAACTCTGGTTAATGAACACATCTCCTTATATACCTTCAGCCCTCATTGCAGGATATTGGGAGCGTCACGATTGGTGCAATAACACTGTCTTTGCATTGGCTGGACCTCAAGCCTCATAACATATTTTAGTAGTATTGTACTCCTGACAAGGTAGAGTGACATACTGATTGACATAGTCCTTACAATGGAATGTTAGTAGGAGACAGTCTGCAAACCATGACATTAAAACAATAGTAGCTGAAGCCATTTACATAGTCCACAGTCCACATGGTAATATACAATGGACGATTAGCATAATAAGTTCTCTGGCCTTCAATGACAAACAAGTTAGATAATTACATTACCATGCTAAACTTAAACCACAGTAATCTATGAAAATACTGTAGGAAATTCTCCGTGGCCATTACAAGTTTACATGCCAATATACAATATGGTCTGGGTTACATAAGAAATCTTCATATGTTCTACATTGAAGGAGTCCATTTCGTCACATGTGACTCGGGCCCCTGTGGGTCCTAGTGGTCGCCACTGAGCTGCCTGTCCTTTGGGGTAGGAACTCCAACGTGGAATTAGAGCTCCCCGTCAGTAGTCTGGGTAAATCGGGTGTATCATCGGTCCCCTTCAGAGCTGACACTCTGCTACTAGCCTAGCCTCCAATAGTCCTGCTGTGCTAGGCTCTATCAGGCTCCTTCTACCGTGTGATTCAGGTTCCATAAGAAGGCTACTCCACCTGCAGTCGGTCGTCTCAGCCGTGTTTCTAAGACACAATATCACTGGTCCTCTCTTTCCTCACACTCCTGGGGTGCTGGCTCCAGATGGGCTTTCTCTCTGTGGCTCCACACTAGCTCTTCAGATTCTGTGCTCCATACACCCCACTCCTCCAGGACGTGTGCTTCTGGTCTGTTCTGCTCAGCCTACCTCGACCTACTGACCCCTTCCTCCTCCCCTTCTCTATTTTTTACCATCCATCACCTGACCTGCTTGCTGTCCCACCCACTGTTCTCTAAACCCACCACTACTTGCCCGCCTAGAGTCCCGGGCTCCGGGTTGGGTGCTGCCCTCTAGTGGTGTGTGGGATGTCTGTGAGGGTGTTGTGGTGCAACTGTCTTCCTATCTTACCTGGCTGCAGTTCCCTATGCGACCTCCTGGTCGCTGGGGCGCCACACTACAGGCAGCCAGGACTTTAAAGAGGAGTGCAGCAGGGAGACCTCAGAACTCACCAGGTGAGGAGATCCCCCGACCTGCTCCCAGGCCATCAAGACTTATAACATCGCCTGTGAACAGTATCCTGGTTTCTACCTGCAACTACCAGTAAGGGTAAAGAAGACTACGTACTGTGTGTATCGGTTATTCTACGCCCTCAGTCCTGCACCTCCAATGGCCTATCAACACCATAGACATTACCAGTTGCCCTGGAAAACTGCTCCGTCCTGTGGTGAGCGATGCCACCTTAGCTGCAATCCCATCATCCTCAGAGGTCCCGCACCGTCGAACATCATGAGTGGTTTCACGATTCTACATGTAAACCTATCTCCCACAAACTTAATTGACACCCAGGGTCACAGAGCCAGGTCTTGACCCCTGTTACTCCCCAGAAACATCAAAGCCCGATGCAGAGTACCCCAGGCCCTAGAGACAGATGCGCTCTCTCTAACAATTCAGAGGTTCATATTTAAACAATCATGACACAGATACCCAAAAATACAATACAAAGACCAATATAAGTAGAGCAAAATAATGACAGCCCTGCTCATTTGAGCTTACAATCTAACAACGAGGTGGGGGTGACTAAGTACAGTTGCTTATTTAAAATGATGGTCTAGTCAACTTGTGGAAATGGGGAACTGATAGGAGCAATATAAGAGGCCACCAACTATTTGTGATCCACTTGAGACTAGTGGAGCCAATAGGCTATGTCTAAATGACATTGACTAGGGATCACAATAGGCCGCCCTAAAAAGATGTGTTTTTAGGGATCGCCTGAAACTATGCAAGTTGTGGATACACCTAATTTCTTGGGTTAGCGCATTCTAGAGAATTGGTGCAGCTCGGGAGAAGCCTTGGAGCCGGGAGTGGGAGGTCCAGATTAATGCAGAATTGAGTCTAAAGTCACTTCCAGAGTGAAGAGAACGGGAAGGGGGGGTGATAGACAGATGAGCTTGGAGAGGTAGGAAGGTGCTGAACCGTGAAGAGCTTTGTGGGTGATAACAGTTTGAATTGGATCCTATAGTGTATAGAGCAGCCAGGCCCCCTGGCCCCCTCCGCTCTCACCCCTGCCTGGCGTTAGTTATGCTCACCTATCCTCTATCCAATTCTGTCTCCCAGCAAGGTCTGTGTGCTTACAGGACCTGTGATGATGTCACAGAGTGGCACAGCGGGACGACACAGCACAGCGGGACACAGACAGGGAGAGAAAGGCACAGGGGAGAGAAAAGGCACAGGGAGAGAGAAAGGCACAGGGGGAGAGGAAAAGGCACAGGGGGAGAGAAAAGGACAGGGGAGAGAAAGGCACAGGGGAGAGAAAAGGCACAGGGGAGAAAAAGACAAAAAGGCACAGGGGGAGAGAAAAGGCACAGGGGGAGAGAAAGCAGGGGAGGAAAAGGCACAGGGGGAGAGAAAAGGCACAGGGGGAGAGAAAAGGCACAGGGGGAGAGAAAAGGCACAGGGGGAGAGAAAAGGCACAGGGGGAGAGAAAAGGCACAGGGGGAGAGAAAAGGCACAGGGGGAGAGAAAGGCACAGGGGGAGAGAAAAGGCACAGGGGGGAGAGAAAAGGCACAGGGGGAGAGAAAAGGCACAGGGGGAGAGAAAAGGCACAGGGGGAGAGAAAAGGCACAGGGGGAGAAAAGGCACAGGGGGAGAGAAAAGGCACAGGGGGAGAGAAAAAGGCACAGGGGAGAGAAAAGGCACAGGGGGAGAGAAAAGGCACAGGGGGAGAGAAAAGGCACAGGGGGAGAGAAAAGGCACAGGGGGGAAAAGGCACGGGGGAGAAAAGGCACAGGGGGAGAGAAAAGGCACAGGGGAGAGAGAAAAGGCACAGGGGGAGAGAAAAGGCACAGGGGGAGAGAAAAGGCACAGGGGGAGAGAAAAGCAAGGGGGAAGAAAAGGCACAGGGGGAGAGAGAAAAGGCAGGCAGAAGGGGAGAGAAAAAGGCACAGGGGGAGAGAAAAGGCACAGGGGGAGAGAAGAAGAAGCACAGGGGGAGGAGAAAAGGCACAGGGGGAGAGAAAAGGCACAGGGGGAGAGAAAAGGCACAGGGGGAGAGAAAGAGGAGAGAAAAGGCACAGGGGAGAGAAGGAAGGGGAGAGAAAAGGCACAGGGGAGAGAAAAGGCACAGGGGAGAGGAGAAAAGGCACAGGGGGAGAGAAAAGGCACAGGGGGAGAGAAAAGGCACAGGGGGAGAGAAAAGGCACAGGGGGAGAGAAGGCACAGGGGAGAGAAAAGGCACAGGGGGAGAGAAAAGGCACAGGGGGAGAGAAAAGGCACAGGGGGAGAGAAAAGGCACAGGGGGAGAAAAGGCACAGGGGGAGAGAAAAGGCACAGGGGGAGAGAAAAGGCACAGGGGGAGAGAAAAGGCACAGGGGGAGAGAAAAGGCACAGGGGGAGAGAAAAGGCACAGGGGGAGAGAAAAGGCACAGGGGGAGAGAAAAGGCACAGGGGGGAAAGGAGGGAAAAAGGCACAGGGGGGGGAAGAGGAAAAAGGCACAGGGGGAGAGAAAAAGGCACAGGGGGGAACCACCCCCGGCTACATCCTGCTCGCTCTATCCTGCCTCCCCCTCCATCCTGCCCCCCTGCCACCATCCTGCCGCCCCCCCGCTACCATCCTGCCCGCTCACTCCATCCTGCCTCCCGCCACCATCCTGACCCCCCCTCCCCTCCATCCTGCCCCCCCCCTCACTCTCCTCCATCCTGCCCCCCCCTCTCTCTCATCTGCCCCCCCTCTCTCCCATCCTGCCCCCCCCCCTCTCTCCTCCATCCTGCCCCCCCCTCTCTCCTCCATCCTGCCCCCCCCCTCTCTCCTCCATCCTGCCCCCCCCCCTCTCTCCTCCATCCTGCCCCCCCCCCTCTCTCCTCCATCCTGCCCCCCCCCTCTCTCCTCCATCCTGCCCCCCCCTCTCTCCTCCATCCTGCCTCCCCCCTCTCTCCTCCATCCTGCCCTCCCCCTCTCTCTCCTCCATCCTGCCCCCTCCCCTCTCTCCTCCATCCTGCCCCCTCCCCTCTCTCCTCCATCCTGCCCCCCCCCCTCTCCTCCATCCTGCCCCCCCCCCTCTCCTCCATCCTGCCCCCCCCCCCTCTCCTCCATCCTGCCCCCCCCCTCTCCTCCATCCTGCCCCCCCCTCTCCTCCATCCTGCCCCCCCCCTCCTCCATCCTGCCCCCCCCCCCCCCCCCTCTCCTCCATCCTGCCCCCCCCTCCCTCTCCTCCATCCTGCCCCTCCCTCTCCTCCATCCTGCCCCCCCTCTCTCCTCCATCCTGCCCCCCCTCTCTCCTCCATCCTGCCCCCCCTCTCTCCTCCATCCTGCCCCGCCCCCTGCCTCGCTCGCTCCATCCCAACCCGACACCATCCTGCTCCCCGGCAGTTAGCGGTCAAGTGACCGATTAGCTGATCAGTTTCCCAGGCAACGACAGGTCCTAAAGGCCTGTAGGACCTAGAAGACGGAGGTGGAGCGAGCTGCCGGACAGGTGAGTATCCTCACTGAGGATTTTTTTTTTTACTTTTACTGTGGAAGAGCGGGGGGCGGAGTATTGCCATATACCATAGTGCTGCTATTATACCCGATGCGTTAGAATCGGGCCACCATCTAGTACAATATATGAGGCTAAATGAACTTTTAGTGTTGGAAAAAGTTTCTTTAATTTGTTTCTTTTACATTGCTTTAGTTCCTGTGAAGCATCAGAGAGGTTAGTAAATGTTGAATGTGGTTTAGTAGTTTGAGGGGTTTAATTGTTAGACCGATGTCACCCTTGGGTATTTTTAGTCATACAAGTCACTTCAAATGTGATGTGGACCCTAAAAAAAGTGCTGATAATCTTAACTTCCTAACAAAATATAAAATGTTTTTAAAAAATTGTGCTATTGTAGAGTAGACATGTGGGAAATGTTATTTAACTATTGTGCGACATAACTCAGATTTAATTGTATAAAAATATGATACAAGTTATAATTGCTGTAAAAAAAAAAAAAAAAAAAAAAAAAAAATTGACCACTAAAAAAATATCGCCCTAAATTTACCACTAAGGCTACTTTCACACTACGATTTTATAAAAATCCGATGCTGTCCGATATAAATCGGACAGCATCGGATTCCTCTGATGCCTGGAATCGGATGCCAAATAGGCATCCGATACCGACAGAAATAGGATGCCCGCCCTCCTGTCAGATCGCTCCCTAGCTGTCACTGTCTCTCCCCCGGTCCCCCCCCCCCATGTCCCCCCCATGTGTCCTCCGGGTCCCCCCCATGTGTCCTCCGGGTCCCCCCCATGTGTCCTCCGGGTCCCCCCCATGTGTCCTCCGGGTCCCCCCCATGTGTCCTCCCCTCTCCAATCTTTTCTCACCTGTCCACGACTGTCCACAATCACATGACTGCGAGTAACCAATAGCTGGCAGTCATGTGATTGTGACATCACGGCAGGTCCTGGCAGCACAGAAGACAGAACAGCAAGATACCGGAAGACACCGGAGACGCCGGGGGCCTCGTGGACAGGTGAGTATAGATTTTTTTTTTTTTAACCCTTTGTTTCACTTTTAGGAGCTATTTTAGTGTACTGAGCACCCTAAGGCTGCTTTCACATAACGATTTTATCAGTTCCGAATCTGTCCGATAAAAATCGGACAGCATCGGACCGATTTTGGGCCCCATGCAGCCCTATGGGCATCGGACCGAATCGGATGTGCACTAAATGCCATCCGATTTGGTCCGATCTGATTCTGTCCGATTTTATTATCGGTGCAAAAATCGGAGCCTGCTCCGATTTTAGCACCGAAAATAAAATCGGACAAACTCGGATCGGACCAAATCGGATGGCATTTAGTGCACATCCGATCCGACCCGATCCCTATGACATGGGGCCCTATGGAGAAGAGTCCGAGGAAACATCTGATGTCTCCTCGGACCCCATTTTAGTGTACTGAGCATGCTCAGTACACTAAAATAGCTCCTACAAGTGAAACAAAGGGTTAAAAAAATAAAAAAAATCTATACTCACATGTCTACAAGGCCCCCGGCGTCTCCAGGCGTCTTCCGGTATCTTGCTGTTCTGTCTTCTGTGCTGCCAGGACCTGCCGTGATGTCACAATCACATGACTGCCGGCTATTGGTTACTCGCAGTCATGTGATTGTGACATCACGAGAGGTCCTAGCAGCACAGAAGACAGAACAGCAAGATACCGGAAGACGCGCGGGACCGTGCAGGAGTCGTGGACAGGTGAGAAAAGATTGGAGAGGGGGGGGGGGGGGGGACCGGGGGCCAGAGGGGGGGGGGGGGGACCGGGGGCCAAGAGGGGGGGGGGGGACCGGGGGCCAAGAGGGGGGGGGGGACCGGGGGCCAAGAGGGGGGGGGGGGACCGGGGGCCAAGAGGGGGGGGGGGGGACCGGGGGCCAAGAGGGGGGGGGGGGACGGGCGGGGGCAAGGAGGGGGGGGGGGGACCGGGGGCCAAGAGGGGGGGGGGGACCGGGGGCCAAGAGGGGGGGGGGGACCGGGGGCCAAGAGGGGGGGGGGGACCGGGGGCCAAGAGGGGGGGGGGGACCGGGGGCCAAGAGGGGGGGGGGGACCGGGGGCCAAGAGGGGGGGGGGGGACCGGGGGCCAAGAGGGGGGGGGGGACCGGGGGCCAAGAGGGGGGGGGGGGACCGGGGGCCAAGAGGGGGGGGGGGACCGGGGGCCAAAGGGGGGGGGGGGACCGGGGGCCAAGAGGGGGGGAGGGGGGGGGACCGGGGGCCAAGAGGGGGGGGGGGACCGGGGGCCAAGAGGGGGGGGGGGACCGGGGGCCAAGAGGGGGGGGGGGACCGGGGGCCAAGAGGGGGGGGGGGACCGGGGGCCAAGAGGGGGGGGGGGACCGGGGGCCAAGAGGGGGGGGGGGACCGGGGGCCAAGAGGGGGGGGGGGACCGGGGGCCAAGAGGGGGGGGGGGACCGGGGGCCAAGAGGGGGGGGGGGACCGGGGGCCAAGAGGGGGGGGGGGACCGGGGGCCAAGAGGGGGGGGGGGACCGGGGGCCAAGAGGGGGGGGGGGACCGGGGGCCAAGAGGGGGGGGGGGACCGGGGGCCAAGAGGGGGGGGGGGACCGGGGGCCAAGAGGGGGGGGGGGACCGGGGGCCAAGAGGGGGGGGGGGGACCGGGGGCCAAGAGGGGGGGGGGGGACCGGGGGCCAAGAGGGGGGGGGACCGGGGGCCAAGAGGGGGGGACCGCTAGGGAGCAATCTGACAGGAGGGCGGGCATCCTATTTTCTGTCGGAATCGGATGCCCATTTGGCATCCGATTCCAGGCATCAGAGGAATCGATGCTGTCCGATTTATATCGGACAGCATCGGATTTTAAAAATCGTAGTGTAAAAGTAGCCTAACATGAAATACAGGTCATGAAGAGAGAAAAAAAAAAAAAAAAAAAAAAAAAAAAAAAAAAAACCAAATTTCAGAATCACTGGGATCCATTAAAGCGTTCCAGAAAAATTACCTCATCAGGTGACACTCGTCAGAATAGGAAAAAATGTCCTGGTCATTAGGGTCAAAACAAACAGTATGGTAAAGGGGTTAAAGAAAAAAAAGCATGCATCTGCACCTGTGGCTAAACATTTTTGTACCACTGATCACATCATCATGGACATTATTAAATTTCTGGTTTTGAAAGAAAACGTCAAACCCAAAAGTGACATGAGTCTGGGAGCACAAACGTATGATGACCTTTGACACATTCAGAGCAATAAGGATTTTTGTCTTTTTACATCAATTAAGATAAAACAGAACATTTGGGTATATTGTAAAACTGACCAGGCAGTATGATTCCCCAGGTCAGTATGAGTTCATAGATACCAAACCTGATGGTAAGGCGGCCGTCAGACGCTTCCATATCTTAAACGATATCGTTTAAGCGATCTGCTTTTTGATCGCTTAAGCGATATCGTTTGTACATCGCTACATGCGATCAAGCGACTTTACAATGTAAAATCGCTTGATCGTGACATCGCAGATATGAGAGCAGGAGCTCATATCTAGCAAAGAACGATTTAACAATCTGCTTCATCGTGGTGTGTGACACCACGATGAACGATCTCCCAGCGGCAGAGCCTATGCTGGGAGATGGTAACTATGGTACACGTTGGGTTACTATGCGCCGTGCGGCGCCTAGTAACCCGATGTGTACCATAGTTACAGCGATATCGCTGGCCAACATCGCTGGTGAGTCTGTCTGTGTGACATCTCACCAGCGATGTGAGCGATATTGTAAGCGATCGCGCGTGCACGTGATCGCTTACAATATCGTTCAAGATATGGAAGCGTCTGACGGCCGCCTTAGATGGTTTTATCTAAGTGGTGAGAAAATTCAGACATTTGCCCAGAAAAAATAATTGAGCTTTTGTTGCCATTTTCCCGAGACTCCTGCACGCTCATGTTTTGGGATGTGGAGCTGTGTAACAGCTCAATTTTTGCGTTTTGAGGTGATGTTTTCAATTATACCATTTTTTGTGACGATGCATATTTTGATTGCATGTTATGGCAATCAAAATCACAATTGGAGCTTTGACTTTTTTCCGTTTCACAATCCACCAGATAAATGTATTTTATACATGGATTGGGCATTTCTAAATGTGGCAATACCAAATGCGTATTTTTTAACAGTTATTTTCAATAGGGATCTGAATTTTTTTCTCCCACTTCGTATTGATTTTCTTAGTCCTCTTACAGGAATTACAGCCTTCACTGTGATTATCGCTGTTATTCAGAGCAATTCTTCAGTATTCCTCAACCGCAGAAATACTGATCTCCTGTGAATGCCGATTCCCAGGAACAGCTTAGCCATGTGACCCCTCACTGTCATAAGTCATCAATGCCCCACGATCACATCATGGGGCCAATGGGAGTTGACAACAGTGTAATCCCCACTGGCGCTCATTAGATCATGCTGTCAGTTTGTCAGGACAGATCTATGATCCACCTGTAGGTTGATCAGGTCAGCCGATGTGTGGAATGATGTGCGCTAAGCGCACCCTTGCACAATAACAGCACTTGCATGCCTAAGGGTGCGTGCACACGATCTGTGTACGCAGCGTTTTGAATGCAGCGTCTTTGCGCTGCGTCCAAAACGCTGCGTAGTACAGTATCAGCATAGTGGATGGGATTTCAAGAAATCCCATCCTCACTATGCTTTATCCGCCAGCAGCGTGTTTGGAGCTGCGTTGCAGGTTGCCGGGAGTCCGCTCCTCCTCCGCATGTTCATTTCATGCTGCGGAGTTGGAAGCGGCTCCCATCGGGTGACTGCAGGGAGAGGCCACCCTGTACCCGCCGCACATGGCGAGTACAGGGCGGCTGCGGTCTCCCTGCAGCCACCCACGGCTTCACTCAGGTCCAGAGGAGCTGCGTCCAACATGCAGCTCCTCCGGACCGTGTGCACGTGGCCTTAAAGATTGCTATTAGTGTGCCAGGGCATGCTTTCCAGAATGTCAACATTTCACAAAGTGTTAACTAAAAGTAGTAAGTGCTACTTAATATAGTAAAATATTTCCTACAAAAGGTCATTTAAAAAAAAAATGATGAAAACAGTTCCAATAAGCAGTGGCGTAACGTGAAGCTCATGGGCCCTGATGCAAAAGCTCCAACTCGGCCCCCAATTATTGCAAATCTGCAATAGCAATAGTCTTTTATAGGCCAAAGGGACTTTTGGGGTTCCCTAGGCGCCAGGGTCCAGGTGCGATTGCAACCCTGCACCTGTTGTAGTTACGCCCCTGCCAATAACTAAACATCACGAGCCAGTAAATAAAATATTTGATATCCCTGTAATCACAGCAACTCATGCGCATCAACAGTGATCAGTAAATGGCATAAAAGGAAGTATTGTGATATTTTACAGAAAAATTAAATCGATATTAAACACACATACAAAAGCTGCTGATAACTTTGGCACATTAAAAAAAAAAAAAAAAAACTACAGCTCAACTTGTTAAACACCAAGGCTCATAGTGGAGCTTAGATAAAACTAAAAGTTATATACGAGTGCCTCATAAACATATCATTGCATATACATATTCTAGTCATACTCGTGTGCAGGTTAATGCTAAATACTATGTGCATCAGTAATCTAATGTGCCCATTTCATCCATTTATGGATCTATAGGCATGAAGGCCATACGCCATACTGATGGGGGGGGTGGGCAATCCCCAGATAAGTCCTGCACACTTTCAGTGGCTGCCCCTGCTCACAAGGATAGGTGTGGGCTACTCAGGTATAATTGTGCCATTAAAAACTGTGGTGTAGAGGTTTATTAATTTTTTTTTCTTTTTTAGGGAGGGCGCTATGAAGGGTGAAAATAATGAAAACGTTTATTTTATAAATTAATCTTAGTACTATTATATTTACTTACCCTGCACCAATTACATTCAGACAATCTAAAGCCCCAAGCACCACTGTCAGGGAGGAAAAAAAAACTTTCACTACTTGGGAAACAAGACTATGCTCTGAGCTGGAGTTTATCTCCTCTGCTTGCAGGATGACCTAATAAGGATCAGCTGAAGGCTGCACAGCTGCCACATGAAGTCTGTATTTATCCATAAGGACAACGGTGGACAAAATAATGAAAAATAGAAATCCAACAAAAATATCCACAATCAAAAACAAATAAGAAAAAAAAAATCTGAAAAATTCTTGATGGATCAGATTCTTGCCACCAGGTCATAAGTGCGGGATCTGAAAGCGAAGTAAAACATTGTTAAATTCTGTATGTTGGTTAAGGCTGGCTTCACACTACGGCTGTGATCCGATCCGTGGCTGTCCGCTTGAGGCAGACAGCCACGGACCAGATCAGCACACAGAACTCTAGGGCTAATTTGCCCTCCGGTCCGGTGTGCAGCCGCACGCAGCTGCCGACGCTGTTAGGTGGGCACCGTGGCTCGCGAGGAGCTAGCCGGGGTCCTGGACTGTCAGGAGGGGCCGGCGCTGAGCTTCAGCACCATGGAGCTGTCCCCTCTGACAGATCAGGAACGTGGCTCGCTCCTTGCAAGCCGCGGTCCTGAGTTATCAGCGGTGGCAGCTGCGTGCGGCTGTACACCAGACCGGAGGGCAAATTAGCCCTCCAGTTCTGTGTGCTGATCCAGTCCGCGGCTGTCTGCCTCATCTGTGTCTGCCTCCGTATGTCACTGAGGCCTCATTCACACATCCGTGCTGACACATGCCGGAAGCACGGACATACGGGGACAAATGTTCCCCTATGACCTCCTTCACATGTCCGTAATTCCATATGGACCGTGTTGCCGTGTGGAGCAATTGCGTGTCCGTGTGCTCCACATGGCGACATGTCCGTTTTTATGCGGAAGCACGGTCCGCTTTTGCCCTGAATGATCCATGCACACAGATGTCATCCGTGTGACAAAAGTGAAAAGTGTAAAAAAAAAAAGAATTTTATACTCACCTTGCTCCAGCGCTGACAGTTCTTCTCTCTTCCGGTGCCGCTCATTAGGCTCATGAATATTCACTTCACTGAACCTTACTGCGGACCGGAAGTGAGAGGAGCAACGGCGCTGAAGGGAGGTGAGTATGTGGTGACAGGCTGTCCGTGTTCTATCCATGGATAGCACATGGACAGCACACATGTGTAACACGTCCGTGACACATGTGTGCACGCCCCCGCCCACAAACGTCCTTGTCTCATGGTGGGTTTACACACACCAATTTATCTGTTCAATCTCTGACCCAATCTCTGGTTGCAGTGAAATCATGGATACATTGCTCCATTTTGTGGCTGTGTACAACATGGAGCAATGTATCCATGATTTCACTGCAACCAGAGATTGGTTCAGAGATTGAACAGATAAATTGGTGTGTGTAAACCCACCATTACACGTCCGTGGTGACACGTATGTGTGCAACAGGCTTAAGATGTATTAATTGAAATACCACAATGATTGTAACGTTCAGCTATCATGATTAACTTTAAGAGTGCGTTCACATGCTGCATATTTGCTGCATTTTTTTAATGCGCATGCTCATCACAAACCTGCAGTGGGTGATTAAATACAGAAGTTGAGCACTTGTTTCTATTAAGGTACCGTTCGTTACACACAGAGATATCTGTGCAGACATTGCTTGCAACTCACTGGTTGCAGTGAAATTATGGACACATTGTTCCATTTTGTACACAGCAACAAAATGGAACAATATGTCCATGATTTCACTGCAACCAGAGATCTGTTCAGAAGTTGGTCACAGATATCTGTGTGTGTAAAGAGGCCTTCACTGTGTCGCCCTGCTCACGCAGGTAGCCACAGACTTCCCTAATGCACAGCTGGGTTTCCACAGCCGGTACCTACTACATGCAACATCTTCCACCCTGGCACAGTATGTGGAGCTCTACTCACCGCCTTTAGGTGAGTTCCCCTATAAATACTGCTGCTGAAGGAGGAGTTAGTGAGAGTGTGCATACGCTAGGAGACTTGCGAAGACATCCTGGTGGTCGGTGCCGCGTTATGCCCGAGCCAGTGACCAGGAGTGGCCCTTCTGACGTCCCGCAAGCCTAGGAGTGGGGATAGAAGGCAAGGAGCAGAGTCAAAAGGGAGTGAGGAACTAGTGGAAGTTCGCCCAGAGATGTACCAGACTTCGGGGATCCGCACCTGTAGGATACTTCAGGACTACAGAAAACCCTGTCACACCGTGGAGACTTCAGTCACCCGGTCTCCCTGCATACTCAAAGAGAGGGAGCCAGACACCGCAGTGTAAATCAGCACTGCAGTGATAAGAGAGGGTAACCCGTGGGCCACGCAGGAGGAGAGAGGCAGAGAGGACCAGAGGAGGAGAGGAGGCCAGTCTGGCTGCAAGCAGACTGCGCTTCAGGAACCATAGAAAAGCAGAGGAGGCCTTATACCCACTTGCTGTGGGGACCCACTGTGCACCTGGTCACCTGTTAGTTCCCTGGACGTCTTTACCTGCTATACCAACAGTAAAAAGGTAAAAGAGACTTCTACAGTGTGTGTGCGTCATTCCTCTCCACTCCCAGTGCCCTTATAGACTGCTCCATCATCCCCTACACCGACCTACAGCTCCGCTCCAAACTACCCCTTTACACTATGCTACCTGTAGGGAGCTTTGCCATCTCAGCCACATTTCCATCGACCTCCGGAGGACTGCGGCGGTGCTGGTGACCCATCACCAGATACTACAGGTGGCGTCACATGACAAACTCTTATCCCTGTACATACACCATTTTTGAAGTGTCACCCAGGTGACGGGTTCAGGCACTGCCACCTGTGACATCCCCATTAACCCCTTGGAGCCTGATACCCGAGTACCCCAGGGCCTGGGGCTCGACATAACGATACCTTTAAGGGTACCTTTACACGCCACAACCGCGGGAGACAATTTTGGCGGCGATATTTCTCGCTGGAATTATCGCCGCCAAATTGCCTCCTTATTGCGGCATGTAAATCGTGAATTTGGTAGCGATAAGCGATAAAACCAAAATGTGGTTTGTGGATAGCACAAAGACAGCCTGTCACCACATACTCACCTCCCCCCAGCGCCGCTGCTCCTCTCACTTTGGGTCCGCTGTCAGGCTCAGTGAAGTGAATATTCATGAGCCTAATGAGCGGCACCAGAAGTGACATGTACAGATTCATAGAAGCTCAGCACACTGGGTCCACTTTTCTTCAATTAGTTATTTCTTTTATTTAGAGCTCACATGAAAATTAAAAGCAGCATCTTGCGGGAACAGTCCAGTCAGACTCCGTGACCATGGCGGTGTTATTAAAAGTTCAGTGTGGGTGGCTAGCTCTCTTAGGGATAAGGACTTGGCGTGGAGGGTTCATTCTGGACAGGGATGACTGGACTTGGGGATACTTGTTGATTTACACATGACGCCGCATGCAAGTTGTGGCTATAGATGGCCGCCGCTGCTTGACAGTCTTCCTAGGGGCCGATGGTTGGGAGGCAGCAATGTTCTTAAGCCTGCTATGGGTAGGGATGGCCTCTAGGGCAGCTGAAGGTACCTGAGTGAGTTGGTAGTAGTGTTTGTGGTGCTTTTGATGCATAAGAAAGTTCACAGACACAGTGGGCTGCAGTCTTTAATTCTTTATTCACAGTCATTGTGCAACAGCCTCTGAGCACTGGGTTCTCAGAGGCAGGGATCCAGCTACTCACTGGTAATAGGACAGTACGTCCTATGGTTGCCACCTTTTCAGCAAATGTCTGCGGTTGTCGACCGTGTCACCTTGAAAGTGGCACATCCTCCGGGTTGCTAGCTGAGCCTGGTCTTCACCACTAGTCTTTTGGGTTCCCGGTGTCCCATGAGGCCTAGTCCCTGCACTTGCCTATGCTTGACAATGGATGCGAGTCACACGGGTGGATTGCTCCCTTACCGTGCCTCTGGGACCCCCTCTTTCTCCAAAGCCACTTGGGTGATGTCCTGCTCTAGAGTTCGGTTTTAGAACTAACTCCTACTTGCTCTACTTGCTCTAGTATATTCTCTAGCTGCCCTCCAACTCGACCTTGGTGTTCAATGGTCTTTCCTCAGCTGTTCTACCACCACTCCCCAGCTGTCACACTCTCTGTTAGCGGTCATCCTTTTCACTGTCGTCTCCTACGTTCTAGATGTTTCTTGCTCTTTTTATACTCCTTTGTCACGTGTCCCACGTCATCTACGTGTGTTCTCTTTGACTTCCCTCCTCCCAAAGTGTTCCCTCTAACTAACTCTCTTAACCACCCAACCCCACTACAATCGTCCCTAGTGCGGTCTGGGTGTCCCGGCACTGCTCTGTACGCCCCTTACCAGTGAGTGGGATACTACACTCTAACAGGGATGCAGTACCTCTGTGGCGACTGCACCCGCAGAGGCGCCACACTCCCCCTCCTTAAAGGGATCATGTCACCTCCAAAACACCTCCTAAACTACCAAAACATGTCCCTGCAGTATATTATCACTAATCTCACACTCCTTTTGTCTCCTAAAAGCATTCTGTGAAAGTGCATAAAAACTTTTAATACTCACTCATTAGGGATTATAATTAGCAGAGGCTATATTCTTTAGCCCTTAGAGCGTGTTGTTTTCCAGCCTGAATAATCCAGCCCTCTCTGTGCAGCTTCTGCTGTGATGTGGAGCTGAAGGCAGGACTAATGATTTGCATTCTGTGAGTGACAGAGAGGGGGAGGGCAAAGCTTGCACAAGTAAAGCAGTACAGACAGAGAGAGGGTGGATCCTCGAGGCTGCAAAACAAGGTGGTGACAGGATCCCTTTAAATCCAGCCCATCCTCAGGCTACAAGAAAACAGAAAAACAGTGGTTTCAAAGACTTGCAAATTTTTGTAATGCTTATAACAATAACAATAACAATAAGAAGGCTTTTTCATCCCTTTAACGGGAGGCACGGTTACTTTAACGTTGCACATATAAAAGTAGAAAATACACATAAATAACTATTTATAGCCCCGCCAAGCTCAGTGTAAAACCCTACCCGGGTAGGCATTACACTGTCCTAGATGGTAAGTTGGTGAGTGTCCAGCACTTAGTGTCTCCCTTTCTCTTTGGGGGAACCCACCACAAGAAAAACCCCAGCACATACCCTGGGTGTGGCGACAGGGATAAAGGGACTGATTCTTTGGCCACGCCAGTGGGTTTTTGTTCATTGCGGTCTTACGGATATGTTGGCTCTAAAACCAACAGGGAGCACACCTGGGTGCTAACTATTTACATTTAAAGTTCGGGCTATACATAGTCCATAGCCACTCAGTCTTTTGTCACATAATTGGCACGTATACATTCTACTCTAGATTGGACAATATACACATTCACATCTACATAGACACATAATTACACTAAACATAATAAACAAACACTCATACCCTAACCAGGTTAGCAAGAAAATGATAAATTATATACACAGCTGCACTAGTTACATTACCACGTTTTGGACTGTGGCTTTTCCACACTCAGGATAGTACCTGTTCGTCTTGAGTGTACAACGCAGCCGGGTCATCTGCTGCTGCTGCCGATAACACGGGCTCAGTCTGTGTAGCCACTTCTCTGACACTAACTACTTCCATTGTGGCTACTCCTGGCACAGTCTGTGTAGCAACCTCTACAGTTCTGGGACAGGGGGTTTGTGCTGGCGCGGACGGCTCGTGCAACCTCCAGGACTGCACAGGCATGACTATTGGCTCAAAAACCTGGGGCTCTGCTGTATAAGTGGGAGGCGCATCCTTTAATAGGTGAATGTCCAGGGCATACCACCCCCGCTCTCCCAGGTTTAGGTCAGCATATTGGTAGATCCCCAGGTGAGGTGTATGCGTTAAATTATAGGCCCCTTATAGACAAGATAGAGAAAGAGTTGAAAAAATGGGCAAATCTGCTGCTAACTTTCATGGGTAGATGTCATCTGTTGAAGATGGTTAGCTTTGCCAGACTGCGGTACCCCATGCAAACTATTCCCTTGTAGATTAAACATACTGACTGCAAGAAACCGAGATTGAGAGCCAAAACATTAATGCTTCCTAAAGACAGTGGAGGAGTAGGATTACAAAATGTGGGAGGTTACAACCTGGCGTGCATATTGCGTCATATAATTGACTGGGTCAAAGGCACCTCTAGATTTTCAGACAATGCTTTAGAAACTGAGTTTTGCAAACCCTGGGACAAAGTTTCTTTGCTCCATGCCTTTCTGAGAAATATAACAGCTCACATTAAAAGTTCTTTAACCTTTAAGGTACCTTTACACACCACTACTGTGCCTAGCAACCGGCATCAACCACATGTGCACGCGCAGGTTTTTGACGGTTGATACCGATCGCCGATGCCGCATGTACACACCGCCATTGCGTTGTCAACTAAAGGTATCGTGGTTCCCCGGAAGTTCCCACAGATCCTGCGGATAACTGCCTGTTGAATCCCGTCGCCCCTTCACATGCCGCAATCAGTAGGTGAATGTGGGCGTACATGTTCTGCGGCACAAAAACATAGGCGTGACGGAGTTGTGTATTCCGTGACGCTAACACGGTGATTGGACAATGCAATAGCATCATGATTGGCCAGCCTGCGCAGGAAGGCTGGCTAATACATGATGCCATTGCAATTGTGCAGTGTGAATGATCAGCTCTTTAAATATGGCGCCCTGTGAAGGGACAGCCAATCGTAACACAGTAGCCCCCACCAATGATCGCTGATGGGGCGCAATATCCATGAGGCTGTGTCACGTCCCTGGGAACTCACTCGGCGATGCAAATTCCATCCCTGTGCCCTGTTTTGATGCCACTACCATGGCAATTGTGCCTTTGTGTTGCCTTGGGTTATTGAACACGGCTCAGAAATAGGTATCCAAGTCAACTGCAGGAAGCCCAATCACTTTCCCAATTTACACGCCGCCATTTCGTAGCAATTTCAAGGCAACAGGCACAAAAATCCCCATTGTCAGGCAGTTGCTACCACGCTGTGGCGGCGTGTAAAGGTACCTTAAAAGACACAATTATGACCTGGAAAGCTGTTCGGCGAAAATATAGGCTTCGTTGGCGGGTGTCGAAATTTCTAAACCCGTGGGCTCACCCAGACTTCACCTTAGGACACGATAACGGACTGTTCTCAGATTGGAAGACAAGAGGAGTGAAGAAAATGGGCGACTTGATGCACCAGACAGAATGTAGATGGATGACAGGGACAGAAATTCTAGAACGGTATAATCTTGAAGCTAGTCATATGCTGCAATTTAACCAACTACGCTTCTATGTCATGAATAACCTCATTGATGTGACTAAAGAAATGTTACCTCACAAATTAGATACCTTATTTTACTGGGATATATGTGAGGTTAATAGTTCTACCATTTATAATCACACCAGGGAAGTGTTATTACCGTCAGGTCCAGGTAAACTGTTTGAACCCTGGGTAAGATACTGTCAAAAGGAGGACACGATAGATAACATCCTCCAAGGATGGGTTAGAGTAAGAAAACACATACTGTCGGAATAATGGAGAGACAGTCAATTTCAGATAAAGCACAGTGTCATATGTGGCTTTAATATCCCACCCTCTTCTAATTGCCCCGATAGATCTACGAACTGTCCTAAATGCGGTGAGGAGCGCACTGATATGATCCATGGTGTCTGGACATGTTTGTCAACACAAAACGTTTGGGAAATGGTTCAGAGATTTACCAAAGAAACCTGTGGTATTATGGTAGACCTTAATCCTATGGCCTGGATCTTCCATCACAATGAACTTGCAGGAGAGTGGGAGGGACTGCCTGGTTTTTAGCCTTATTAGCTAAAAGTTTCATGCTTAGACACTGGTTGACAAACTCATTACCAGGGGAAATTGACCTGTTGACCGGTTTAAAACAGACCTTTGGAAACTAGACCCCGAAGGAAAGTATCTAGATGCATAGTGAGCACTTTGAACCCCCATATGCTTCAGAAATTCATCCGTAAAAATGAAAAAGCACTTTTTTTTCCACAAATAATTTCTTTTTTCATTATTACGGATCAATTTGTGAAGCATCTGGGGGTTCAAAGTGCTCACTATGCATCTATATATGTTCCTTTGGGGGTCTAGTTTCCAAAATGGGGTCACTTGTGGGGGAGCTCCAATGTGGAGACACACAGGGACCCTCCAAACGCGACATGGTGTCCGCTAACAATTTGAGCTCATTTTCCATTCAAATTGTTAGCGGACACCATGTTGCGTTTGGAGGGTCCCCGTGTGTCTCCACATTGGAGCTCCCCCACAAGTGACCCCATTTTGGAAACTAGACTACCCAAGGAACATATCTAGATGCATAGTGAGCACTTTCAACCCCCAGGTGCTTCACAAATTGATCTGTAAAAATGAAAAAGGAACATTGTTGTGGAAAAAAAAAAGTGCTTTTTCATTTTTCTGGATGAATTTGTGAAGCATCTGGGGGTTCAAAGTGCTCACTATGCAGCTAGATATAATCCTTTGGGAGTCTAGTTTCCAAAATGGGGTCACTTGTGGGGGAGCTCCAATGTGGAGACACACAGGGGCTCTCCATACGCAACATGGTGTCCACTAAAAATTGGAATTGTTAGCGGACACCTTGTAGGATATGAAGAGCCCCTATGTGCCTAAACATTGGAGCTCCCCCACAAGTGACCCCATTTTGGAAACTAGACCACCCAAGGAACGTATCTAGATGCATATTGAGCACTTTGAACCCCCAGGTGCTTCACAATTTGATCCGTAAAAATGAAAAAATAAACTTTTTGTCGAATAAAAAGTGCTTTTTCATTTTTATGGATGAATTTGTGAAGCATCTGGGGGTTCAAAGTGATCACTATGCATCTAGATACGTTCCTTGGGGGGTCTAGTTTCCAAAATGGGGTCACTTGTGGGGGAGCTCCAATGTTCAAGCACACAGGGAGGGGCTCTCTATACCCGACATGGTTTCCGCTAACAATTGGAGCTAATTTTCCATTGAAATTGTTAGCGGACACCATGTCGCATATGGAGAACCTGTGTGCCACCAGCACAAGGGCAACTGGAAGAGTTGTGGTACAGCACCAGAAAATGGCGCCTCTAATGAATGCGCTATTTTCTTGGGTGGCTGTGGGTTGAAATTTGCAGCGTGGGGGACCCACAACATTTGGGTCTCTCCACGCTGAGGATTCCAGTCAGCCAGCTACCAAGTTGTATATGGCTGGCTACAAAAAATACAGCTAAGGCCTTTTATTTCTAGAACTAATTCTTGAAAAAAAAAAATGACGTGGGGCTCCGCCATATTTTTGGTCCAGCCAGGTACAACTTGGCAGCTACAGACTGCCAGCAACCCCCAGCTGCCTCGTTGTACCTGGCTGCAACCAAAAATACAGCGAAGCCCATTTTTTTTTATTTCTAGAACTAATTCTAGAGAAAAAAAAAATGACGTAGGGCTCCGCCATATTTTTGGTCTAGCCAGGTACAACTTGGCAGCTACAGACTGCCAGCAACCCCCAGCTGCCTCGTTGGACCTGGCTGCAACCAAAAATACACCGAAGCCCATTTTTTATTTCTAGAACTAATTCTAGAAAAAAAAATGACGTAGGGCTCCACCATATTTTTGGCCCAGCCAGGTACAACTAGGCAGCTGGGGGCTGGAATCCTCAGCATAGAAAGGCCCAAGCGTTCTGGGCCCCCATGCTGCGAATTGCAGCCCGCAGCCAACCCAGAAAATGGCGCAATCATTGAAGCGCCATTTTCTGGCGCTGTACCCATGCTCTTCCAGTTGCCCTGGTGCCGGTGGCAAACTGGGTAATAAAGGGGTTAATGCCAGCTTTTTATTGGCAGCTGGCACTAAGCCCGAGATTCATAATATTGGGCCAATGTTAGACCCGCCATTAGGAATCTCTGGTAAGTAGTCAATAAATACACACAGAGAAAAATATTTTTATTTGGAAAAAAAACACAAACAAAATTCAGACTCCATCTTTATTATAAAAAGATCCGACGTAGTCCACAATGAAGGTCCCACGACGCTCGATCGCTTCCGACGTAGTCCACAACGAAGGTCCCACGATCGCCATGCAGGATCGGACTGCAAAGTAGCGATCTGGCAGCCCGGGTGCAGCGCCGAGGCTGCGAGATCGCTTTCTGCAGCTCGATCCTCATGCAGGAGGATCGGACTGCAGAGCAGCAATCTGGCAGCCCGGGTGCCGTGCCGGGGCTGCAAGATTGCTTTCTGCAGCTCGATCCCCATGCAAGGGGAATCCCCTGCATGGAGAGCAAGCTGCAGAAAGCGATCTGACAGCTTGGGCGCAGTGGTCTGAAAGCCCGGATCACTGTGCAGTGGATCACTGCACAGTTTGGACCACTGCACCCAAACTGTCAGATTGCTTTCTTCAGCTCAATCCCCATGCAAGGGGAATCCCCTGCATGGAGAGCAAGCTGCAGAAAACAATCTGACAGCTTGGTTTCAGTGATCCAGTGGATCACTGTACAGTTTGGATCACTGCGCCCGAGCTGTCAAGATTGCTTTCTGCAGCTCAATCCCGATGCAAGGGGATTCCCCTGCATGGAGAGCAAGCTGCAGAAAACAATCTGACAGCTTGGTTTCAGTGATCCACTGGATCACTGCACCCGAGCTGACAGATTGCTTTTTGCAGCTCAATCCCCATGCAGAAGAATCCCCCTGGATGGGGATCAAGATGTAGAAAGCGGTCTGACAACTTGGGCACAGTGATCTACTGGATCACTGCACCTGAGCTGTCAGATCTCTTTCTGCAGTTCGATCCCCATGCAGGGGGATGGGGGATCAGGGATCCCCCTGCAGGGGGATGGGGGATCAGGGATCCCCCTGCAGGGGTATGGGGGATCAGGGCCCCCCTGCAGGGGGATGGGGGATCAGGGATCCCCCTTCAGGGGGATGGGGGATCAGGGGTCCCCCTCCAGGGGGATGGGGGATCAGGGATCCCCCTGCAGGGGGATGGGGGATCAGGGATCCCCCTGCAGGGGGATGGGGGATCAGGGATCCCCCTGCAGGGGGATGGGGGATCAGGGCCCCCCTCCAGGGGGATGGGGGATCAGGGATCCCCCTGCAGGGGGATGGGGGATCAGGGGTCCCCCTCCAGGGGGATGGGGGATCAGGGATCCCCCTGCAGGGGGATGGGGGATCAGGGCCCCCCTGCAGGGGGATGGGGGATCAGGGATCCCCCTTCAGGGGGATGGGGGATCAGGGGTCCCCCTCCAGGGGGATGGGGGATCAGGGATCCCCCTGCAGGGGGATGGGGGATCAGGGATCCCCCTGCAGGGGGATGGGGGATCAGGGCCCCCTGGAGGGGGATGGGGGATCAGGGGTCCCCAACCAGGGGGATGGGGGATCAGGGATCCCCCTGCAGGGGGATGGGGGATCAGGGGTCCCCCTCCAGGGGGATGGGGGATCAGGGATCCCCCTGCAGGGGGATGGGGGAACAGGGGTCCCCCTCCAGGAGGATGGGGGATCAGGGATCCCCCTGCAGGTGGATGGGGGTTCAGGGATCCCCCTGCTGGGGGATGGGGGATCACTGATCCCCCTGCAGGGGGATGGGGGATCAGGGATCCCACTGGGGATGGGGGATCAGGGTATCTTACCCAGGGCCGCACCATCAGGGCTGGGGGAGCGGCAGTGGAGAAGGGGGCGGCGCCAACACCGCATACCGTCCTCCTGCGTGCCCGGCACCGGCTGCAGGTAAGCGGCGGTGCAAGCTGGAGGGCGGCGGTGCTGTGGAGCCTCAGCACCGCCCCTTCTCCCCCCCCCCCCCCGCTACAAACTCCAGCTGCTGGAGTGGAGGGTCCCCCGCCGGTCACCGGTACTGTGGCGGGGGGCCGGACTGCAGAGCAGCAATCTGGCAGCCCGGGTGCCGTGCCGGGGCTGCAAGATTGCTTTCTGCAGCTCGATCCCCATGCAAGGGGAATCCCCTGCATGGAGAGCAAGCTGCAGAAAGCGATCTGACAGCTTGGGCGCAGTGGTCTGAAAGCCCGGATCACTGTGCAGTGGATCACTGCACAGTTTGGACCACTGCACCCAAACTGTCAGATTGCTTTCTTCAGCTCAATCCCCATGCAAGGGGAATCCCCTGCATGGAGAGCAAGCTGCAGAAAACAATCTGACAGCTTGGTTTCAGTGATCCAGTGGATCACTGTACAGTTTGGATCACTGCGCCCGAGCTGTCAAGATTGCTTTCTGCAGCTCAATCCCGATGCAAGGGGATTCCCCTGCATGGAGAGCAAGCTGCAGAAAACAATCTGACAGCTTGGTTTCAGTGATCCACTGGATCACTGCACCCGAGCTGACAGATTGCTTTTTGCAGCTCAATCCCCATGCAGAAGAATCCCCCTGGATGGGGATCAAGATGTAGAAAGCGGTCTGACAACTTGGGCACAGTGATCTACTGGATCACTGCACCTGAGCTGTCAGATCTCTTTCTGCAGTTCGATCCCCATGCAGGGGGATGGGGGATCAGGGATCCCCCTGCAGGGGGATGGGGGATCAGGGATCCCCCTGCAGGGGTATGGGGGATCAGGGCCCCCCTGCAGGGGGATGGGGGATCAGGGATCCCCCTTCAGGGGGATGGGGGATCAGGGGTCCCCCTCCAGGGGGATGGGGGATCAGGGATCCCCCTGCAGGGGGATGGGGGATCAGGGATCCCCCTGCAGGGGGATGGGGGATCAGGGATCCCCCTGCAGGGGGATGGGGGATCAGGGCCCCCCTCCAGGGGGATGGGGGATCAGGGATCCCCCTGCAGGGGGATGGGGGATCAGGGGTCCCCCTCCAGGGGGATGGGGGATCAGGGATCCCCCTGCAGGGGGATGGGGGATCAGGGCCCCCCTGCAGGGGGATGGGGGATCAGGGATCCCCCTTCAGGGGGATGGGGGATCAGGGGTCCCCCTCCAGGGGGATGGGGGATCAGGGATCCCCCTGCAGGGGGATGGGGGATCAGGGATCCCCCTGCAGGGGGATGGGGGATCAGGGCCCCCCTGGAGGGGGATGGGGGATCAGGGGTCCCCAACCAGGGGGATGGGGGATCAGGGATCCCCCTGCAGGGGGATGGGGGATCAGGGGTCCCCCTCCAGGGGGATGGGGGATCAGGGATCCCCCTGCAGGGGGATGGGGGAACAGGGGTCCCCCTCCAGGAGGATGGGGGATCAGGGATCCCCCTGCAGGTGGATGGGGGTTCAGGGATCCCCCTGCTGGGGGATGGGGGATCACTGATCCCCCTGCAGGGGGATGGGGGATCAGGGATCCCACTGGGGATGGGGGATCAGGGTATCTTACCCAGGGCCGCACCATCAGGGCTGGGGGAGCGGCAGTGGAGAAGGGGGCGGCGCCAACACCGCATACCGTCCTCCTGCGTGCCCGGCACCGGCTGCAGGTAAGCGGCGGTGCAAGCTGGAGGGCGGCGGTGCTGTGGAGCCTCAGCACCGCCCCTTCTCCCCCCCCCCCCCGCTACAAACTCCAGCTGCTGGAGTGGAGGGTCCCCCGCCGGTCACCGGTACTGTGGCGGGGGGCCGGAGACAGGCGGGGGGCCGGAGACAGGGGGGATGAGGGGGGCTTACACAGTAGGGGACAGGGGGATGAGGATTCAGGAGGGCGGACACATAGCAAGGGACAAGGGGAATGAGGGGGGGGAGGACGGACACAGCAGGGGACAGGGGGGATGGAGGGGAGGGCGGACACAGCAGGGGATAGGGTTGATTGAGGGGGGGGGATACGGACACAGATCGGGAGGGAGGAGAGTGGGCACAGGCAGGGGATGATTGCAGGAGCCGGGCACAGCTGACAGCCCGGCTCCTGCAGAGATCAGGCAGGGAAGTGCTGACATTCAGCACTTTCCTGCGTGATCTTGATGTGATCGGTCGGTCAGATTGACTGACCGATCACATCGCTCTGAGTGTGGGGACCCCTAAAAAGGGTCCCCACACCTCTGCCCCTGACCCTCAGCTGTCACTGACAGCTGTTAGATTTGAGCTGTCACTGTTCGTTTAGAAGCAGTGACAGTTCAAAGCCATGAAGAGTATACTCGTCATGATGCGGGAACTGACATCTTTTCATGACGAGTATACTCGTCATTAGTCGTAAAGGGGTTAAAAAAAAAAAAGTTATCAACCACTCAACCACTGAGGACTCTCAGATTCAAATATTTTTCTATCTACTAGCTAAAACTGATATAAGCATATATTTTACCTAGATCCAGAAAAAAATTGTTTACATGCCAACTGTCTGCTGTCTGTTTTTCATGGACTGTTTCATAGGAGAAGCTTGAAAAACCTTAAATTTTTTTGTCTGTTCTTCCGTGAAAAACAATGCAATCCAGTCTCTGATTGTAAAAAATGTGCCACTGTCCAAAGGTTTAAGATTCTAATCAAGAACATTGATGAAACGTTGACCCTTGTTTGTGTATGATGAAAATCACTGATGTGTGAAGGAGCCCTTATTTCCATTTAATTTCCACTCATGCAATATGGCTATCATATGCATGCAAGAAATTAAAATGCAAATGACATGAGGATAGAATTCGGATTACAATATGGATGAAAATTATCAATTTTTTTCTGTATGAAAATCCTAAGGTTTAGCATAAACATGTCTGAGTCTGGACTTAGCATATGTCCCTACAATAATAACTGAATCACAATATTGGGGGGAATTTTAAAGTTATACATTTTTCTCCAAAGAGAATATACAGTACATTATCCTTCCTCAGCAATAAAAATGTCTTGCAAGAATACACTGCTATAATATTTTATTACAGTATGACACACACAATGAAGTTTAAGTATTCAAAATTACACAAAGTTTATTAACATAAAACTTTAAAAGGTTACAATACGTCACCAACAGGGTCATGATGAGGAAACTCTGTGTGAGTCCAAAGTGCTAGGCAGGCAAACACAACTCATATGTCAGGGAAAAGCCTGCTATACTCAATTCTGATAACACAGAATATAGTCAGACATTTATAATACAGTAAATAGAAAAAGCAAAAAATTGAAACAGCACCGTAATATACAGACGGGTGCAAGGCCCTCCTACCACTTCACTGGCAATTGTTAGGATGAAAAAATGAAGGGCAGCACTTCCTTTAGTCTATCCATGTGGGTTTATTTGTCCTAGGACTGCAACGTTTCGGCACGCAGCCTTCCTCAAGCAGCTTGAGGAAGGCTGCGTGCCGAAACGTTGCAGTCCTAGGACAAATAAACCCACATGGATACACTAAAGGAAGTGCTGCCCTTCATTTTTTCATCCTAATACAGTAAATAGTTAGCAAGTTATTTGCTAATGGACAAAATATGGCTAAGAAATGGAAATTGAAAAATCGGCCCAAAATACATAGAGATCAATGTCCCGTGAACACATAATTACCTTTAGTGCCCCTTATAAACAATCTCCTTAGACAACTACTGGTTGCTTATGCATTACTTAGTGGAAAACTCCTCCTCATCCATAATATGCTAAGAATAAGCACTCAGAAGTCTCACTAATGACCAACACTATGCGTTGCCTGGACACAGCCTGACGCATGTTTTGGTATTTTCCCTTTTCAAGGGTGTCGTGATGAAGCCTTTATTATGCCCCTTATATATGTGCCCCAGTAATAATTCTGACTATCCACACCTGTTATTTATGGCACACATGTAATCACCACATCCCGGAAGCGTGTGTTCTTCATCCGGCGGCGTTCACAAACTCAACGCGCATGACTGGGAGATTCCTAGGTGACATCACTCATCATGTACAGTGGTACTATTGAAGCTACCAGTGTAATGACCTAGTCTCACTAATGAGCACAGCGCACCTCTGAGACACAGGACAGAAAAAAACAAAGCAAGCGATCTCACGCATATACAGTTGTGCTCAAAAGTTTACATACTCCAGCAGATTTTTTGCTTTCTTGGCCTTTTTTTCAGAGAATATGAATGATTGCACAAAAACGTTTTCCCCACTCATGGTTAGTGGTTGGCTGAAGCCATTTATTGTTAAACTATTGTGTTTTCTCTTTTTAAATCGTAATGACAACCAAAAACATCCAATGACCCTGATCAAAAGTCCACACGCCCCAGTTCTTAGTGCCACGTATTGCCCCCTCTAACATCATTGACAGCTTGAAGTCTTTTATGGTAGTTGTGGATGAGGCTCTTTATTTTCTCAGATTGTAAAGCTGCCCATTCTTCTTGGCAAAAAGCCTCCAGTTTCTGTAAATTCCTGGGCTTTTTTGCATGAAGAAAGCACTTGAGTTCTCTCCAGAGTGGCTCAATGATATTGAGGTCAGGAGACTGAGATAGCCACTCCAGAACCTTCACTTTGTTCTGCTGTAGCCAATAACAGGTCGACTTGGCCTTGTGTTTTGGATCATTGTCATGTTGGAAAGTCCAAGTACATCCCATGCACAGCTTCTGGGCTGATGAGAGCAAATTTGCCTCCAGTATTTGCTGATAACATGCTGCATTCATCTGCCCTTCAACTTTGACCAAGTTTCCTGTGTTTTCGTAGCTCACACATCCCCACATCATCAGTAATCCACCTCCGCGCTTTACAGTAGGAATGGTGTTCCTTTCATCATTCCTTTTTGACACCTCTCCAAATGTAATGTTTATGGTTGCGGCCAAAAAGTTAGATTTTGGTCTCATCACTCCAAATTACCTTGTGAAGTTTGGAGGCTTGTCTCTGTGCTGTTTGGCGTATTGGCATTTGCACAGTAATTACTTTTTTCTGGTGACTCGACCATGCAGACCATTTTTCTTCAAGTGCCTGCTTATTGTACATCCTGAAATAGCCAGACCGCTAGTCTTCAGTGAGTCCTGTATTTCAGCTGATGTTATTTGTGGGTTTTCATTGCATCCCGAACAATTTTCCCTGGCAGTTGTGGCCAAAACCTTTGTTGGTCTACCTGATCGTAGTTTGCTTTTAACAGAGCCCCTGATTTTCCATTTGTTAATCAGAGCTTGAACACTGCTGACTGGCTTTATCAATACCTTGGATATCTTTTTGTATCCCTTTCCTGTTTTAAGAAGTTCAACTATATTTTCAAGTAGATCCATTCACAATTCTTTTGCTTTTCCCATGACTCACAATCCAGAAATGTCAGTGGCTGGATGAAAGATGCAAGAGTGTATGGATCCAAGAGACTCACTCAACCTTTATGCACACACGCACTAAATTCAAGAAAACAGTTCACAGGTGAGGATGTTACCTTTATTAGCCATTCAAACCAACTGCTGTGCATGTTATTAGGCCAATATCACCAGGGTATATGAAGTTTTGATCATGGTAATTTGGATGTTTTTGGTTGTCATTATGATTTAAAAAGAGAAAACACAGTAGTTTGCCAATAAATGGCTTCACCCAACCACTAACCATGACTGGAGAAAAGGTTTTTGTGTTATCATTCATATTTAGTGATAAGCAAGTGGCAAAATATTCACACTCACTATACTCATAACGAGTAGTTCTTAATACTCACATTTCATCTTAATAGCAAGTCCTCTACGGGACCTTTTGGGGTGTACGGCGGGTTTCAGTCACGACTGCCCTGAGAAGCTCGTGGCCCTCCAGTTTGGCGGCTCGGGAATAAACGCCCGCTCCGCTCTTGGAGCCGGTTCTCCGTTCCTGGAATCCGGCCGGTGGTCGTACTGACCTGGATTCGGGTGCACCTCAACACCCTAGGATCCCCCTTCCTTCTCAACGGCTTCTCTGCCATCTGACTCCCCGCTCTCCATAGGAGCTCACCTCAGCTTCCTTATCTGAGACTCTTACTGAATTTCTTCCCACTCTTCCACTACCCACCTAAGCTCCTCCCACCGGGATCGGTTCCCAAGCAACAGGTTAACCTATTGGTCCCCTGGTCTAAGGTGTGTGGATGGGTGTATTGAGGTCCCATATGTGACATTATATGTTCCCTGGCCACTGGGATACCTAACACTCTCTTGTGGGTGCAGTACCCCTGCGTGGTGTCCCGACCAGTGGGGCGCCACATTCATCACTATTCATATTCTCTGATAAAAAGGGCAAGAAAGCAAAAAATTTGCTTTGGTATGAAAACTTTTGAGCACAACTGTATCTGTTTCAAGGAGCCATATATACGGAATCCATATTCCTATGTTCCATTTTAATGATTCTAAATCAAGAGCATCCCACCACCACAGCAGCACGACAATCTTGTATGCAGTTGAATTCCTGCTCAGCGTGCATTATATCCACTGTTTCAAACTCGGGTTTTCAAAAAATGAAAAAACTTATACAGTCAAACACCATATATGAATTATATGAATTGCTGGTAAAGAAACAATATGACAAATTTTTAATCTTAAGGGAGATCTTCTGTCATCCGTGTTCTTGTATGCAGAGTTATTCTCCTTGAGTGGCTAGAAAACAATATAGGGGTATCCACTTCACCCTAAAACACCACAAAAAAAACACAATATAACATGGGTAGAAAAATTGGTCACTCCATGTGGCCAATTACTAAAAGGACAAAAACACATACCGTTTTTGGGGGCAAAATTAGGGGCCTCGGCTTATACTCGGTCGGCTTATACTCGAGTATATACGGTAATCAAAATAAAGCACAAGTCACCAGGAAAATGATGCTATATATTTACAAAAGAGAAACTGGGGGTTCTCAATAACATTTGAGTCACCCACCGGGGCTGTGGGGTACTTGGAACCGGGCCCTGTTGTTGTCGTCTGGGGCTGCACGATGTCACGGTGTAGTGACCCGGCTCCGGAGTCCAGAGCAAGTCAATAAAAGGGGGGAAAAAAGTTGTTAAAGAATTATCGTGTAGCCACCGCTGCAATCGGGACCTCTGAGGATGATGGGGTTTTAGCAGAGATGTTGCGCCCTCCACGGGGAGGTCTGGTCCCCAGGGCTGCCACGTAGGAGGTGTAGGTGCAGTGCAAAGTTCTCAGTACCCTCAGGCAGCTGTGGCACCCCTGCAGGGGATTGCCACAGGATCCACCGGTGCAAGGAGGGAATGACACCTTGGTTCACACAGCACACAAAACCTTCCACCCCAGACCTGAAGGGAGAGCTCTATGGGCTGCCTTAAGCCAGTTCCCCTTTAAAAGATCCAGGCCTGAGGGGAGGAATCAGTTAGTCCCAGTAGGGAGTTCCAGTTAGTCTGCAGTGAGCAGTGGAGAGAGCTGGAGTGAGGAGCTGGTCGCTGGGAAGGATCCAGGCCCAGGACCAGAGAACACTGACTTGGCTCTGCTGCACCCTTGGGAGAGGATCGTAGGCCAGAGGAGGAAGCAGTGAATTAAAGAAGGGAACCGACAAAGCTCCCTTTAGTACACCTGGACACCGGAGTCCGACACTGCCAGCATCCACTGCAGCAGTAAAAGCCCGGGAGAACCAGGAGGACCAAAACCCCCTGAGGTAACAGACAAGAGACACTCAAACTGACCAAACACAGGATCAGGGGCCATAGGATGAATAGGGACCCCGCAGAAGGACCTAATTGTCAGTTTAGAGCAAAGCCCTGAAAGGGAGAAGGAGCGGTGAGTTCAGTCGCAGGCTGGACTTAAGGTGGAAGTCCCAAGTTGCACCGGGGACCTGGTTATTTCTCTGGACTGTATCTGTTACCCTGTCACCAGTAAAAGGTACCGAAACAAAGATCACTGTGTGTGTGCCTGCTTAACCGCCGCTATTCAGCACATTGACTGCAGAGATGCGACTACAACTCCCCTCATCCATCCCCACTGCCCCGAGTTAAAGCTCCACCTGTGGACTGCACACATTGTGTCACACGTCCGTGACACATGTGTGCACGCCCCGCCCCCCAAACAGCCTTGTTTCACACGTCCGTAGTGACACGGATGTGTGAAACCGGCCTTAGGCAGATTCTGAGCTGGTATACTCCAATTTGTCCTCCCTTCGCACCATCCGGATAGGACTCATCTCCAGATTTTAGTGAAGATAGGGAATTAGATTTATGTCTAGGTTGGGTCCGTGTTTTAGGTTTTCCTTTTTTCCAACGGTAGACCTCATTATTCTTTCGATCATTTACATTCTGTTGGAATTTTTTTTGCTTTTTATTGACCTTATCTCACCTTCCCATTTTTTTAAATCACCATCCAAATCATTATTGTGCTAAGTTGTTCTTCAGATAGTACAGACTTATGTCTGCTTTGAATCTCATCTATCTCCTTTTCGGCTAAGTGGCCATTGTGTGTTTGTGCTGAGTTTTTTTGGTTTTTTTTGCTGTGTTTCTGCACTAAAAATGCAGCACCCACAGCTTTGTTACTGTATGAAAGCCTATGTGATTTTTCCAAAGCTTTGCCCACATGTGCATTTTTGGGTGTTGCATTTTTGTTGCAGAAATTGCTTGCATCCCTGCAATTAACTTGTCCGTATTTGGGCTGCATTTTCCCCATATACTCCATTCTAACCCTGCCCCCCCCCAAAAAAAAGCATCACAGATGCATGGGTGTTCCCACAGTGCGTTTGTGATGATTTTTTAGGCTATGTTCACACTCTGCGCATTTTTTGCACTTTTTTCTGTAGTTTCACTTTTTTATGCGCGTACGCGGCAAAAAGTGCAACTGCATACACATAGTGCGCTTTTCTGTGCTTTTTCCTCAGCGCTTTTCCCAAGCCCATTTTATTATGTGGGCTATGGGAAAAGCGCAGAGGCAATTGCGTAAAGAATTGTCATGTCTATTCTTTTTATGCACGTGCTTGTGCAGTGAACACGCGTGCGTAAAAAAGCGTGCAAACGCACAATATGTGAACGCAATTGCTGAACTGCGTTTCCATAATTGTTTCACTGCATTTAAGCTTGCGCAAAAAAGCGCAGCGTAAATGCAGTAAAAAGCAGGAATATGCAACAAAACTCTGCAAATGCGCAGAATGTGAACATAGCCTTAAAGCAATTTTTGCAGCATAAACGCTGCACTATTCACCATCCCATGCGATCCCATGGCTATTCCCAGTGATCTCTTGTGAGATCTTTATTCTGGACACTGGAGAAGTGATTTGAGGACCTACGCCGCCCCATATGACTGAAGAGAATTATTCTGCTTACTTGATATTTTTTGACTTGATATTTTTTCTAGCTAGCACCTTTCACACAGGAGGTATCACCAGTTGTCTTTTAAGGGTTCGGACACACTCTGCTACTTACATGCGAGTCTGTCGGACGAGACGCGGAATAGACTGGAGCCGTGACCCTGAACGGCCTCTCGCTCTCTGGACGGGGAGTGTGGAGCTGCACAAAACCACAATCAGCTGACAGTCCCGTCCAGACAGGGAGAAGCTGTTCAGGGTCACTGCTCCAGTCTCTTCTGACAGACTTGCATTTAAGTAGCAGAGTGTGTCCGAACTCTATTGTTAACCCCACTGACTCAACCTGTCACATGGCCAGCCTCTGATTGGACAAAAGACAAAATCCATGGGCATTCTGCTTCCAGGAAAAAAGACATCATTGATCACCGTGGGCTCACTTGCTTTTGTTTTTTTTAGGGTGGAGGCACACTAGGGGCGTGAAAAATGGAGCGTTTTGTACGCTAGCCATTTATGCGACTGTGTTGCGTATTTGTCCGTGATCGCGGTGCGAGTTGTGTGCGAGTGCGGTGCGAGTGGGGTGCATTTGCAGTGCGAGTGCGATGCGAGTGCGTTTTTCAGTCACAAACAGCGATCCGTGTGTAAGGTGTTTTTGAGGCATGGAAGGGCGTGATTGGCCTGCCCCCAAGCTCTGCCCAGCAGCACCAGGTGCAGGTGCACTTCAGAAATGGAATCAGCTTGTACTTCCTGTTCTGCTCATCACGTACAAGCGTATTTCGCGCATGTAACTCGCCTCATCTGCTGTTTTGATGCGAGAATAACACGCACCTATTGACTTTCATTGCCCGCACGCGCGCCGAAATCGCACACAAACGCAGCATGCTACGAGTGGAATCGCATTGCCGGCGACATGCCAGAGGCGGCCACGGAAAGCGCACCGCTGTGCCCTGGCCAATTTCTTAACAGCAGTGTGAGTGACATGCGTTTTTTCCCAGCGTGAGACTCACGCGAGTCTCACGCCAGTGTGCCTCCTGCATTAATGTCTGTCCTGCGTCTGTGAGGCGTGCCGTGCTCATTGGTGAGACTAGGTGTTTACACCCAGCAGCTTCAATAGTACCACTGCACATGATTAGTGACGTCACCTGGAAATCTCCCCAGTCATGTGTGTTGAATGGGTGATCACTGCCAGTGCCGGATCAAGAACACATACTTCCGGGATGTTGTGATTACATGTGCACCATTGATAACAGGTGTGAATAGTCAGAATTATTACTGGGGAAAATTTATAAGGGGCATAATGAAGGCTTCATCACAATGCCCTTGAGGCCTCATTCACATGTCCGTGCCTCCGGCAGGTAAGCAGTACGTGCCGACACACACCGGAGGCACGGACATACGGGGACACGTGTCCCCTGTGGACCCATGCAGACGTCCGTGATTCCGAGTGATTATGCATGTATGGCACACACAGCTATATATCCCACACAAACCAACCACACATTCAGGCAACGTCACAATTATCAAACATCCTATACACTACAAACACAATCACAATGCTCTGACATGGGAATAAGTGAGGAGATGCAGCATTCTCAGCAGAGCATACAAGTCTCACAAAATGTCAACTCTAGAAGTAATCCAGGATCAAGTAATGAAACTACAACATATACCAACATTTCAGATTTTTAGTTTCCTGTAACAAATGTTGATTTTTGATGAGCAACCTACATATGTAAAGTTATGTTAATATTTGATCCTTTTAAAAAATGATACAGTACAGACCAAAAGTTTGGACACACCTTCTCATTCAAAGAGTTTTCTTTATTTTCATGACTATGAAAATTGTAGATTCACACTAAAGGCATCAAAACTATGAATTAACACATGTATAATTATATACTTAGCAAAACAGTGTGAATCAACTGAAAATATGTCTTCTATTCTAGGTTCTTCAAAGTAGCCACCTTTTGCTTTGATTACTGCTTTGCACACTTTTGGCATTCTCTTGATAAGCTTCAAGAGGTAGTCACTGGAAATGGTTTTCATTTCACAGGTATGCCCTGTCAGGTTTGATAAATGGGATTATTTCTTGCCTTATAAATGGGGTTGGGACCATCAGTTGTGTTGTGCAGAAGTCTGGTGGATACACAGCTGATAGTCCTACTGAATAGACTGTTAGCTGCTTTTTTCTTGCCATAATACAAATTCTAAGTAAAGAAAAACGAGTGGCAATCATTACTTTAAGAAATGAAGGTCAGTTAGTCCGAAAAATTGGGAAAACTTTGAAAGTGTCCCCAAGTGTAGTTGCAAAAACCATCAAGCGCTACAAAGAAACTGGCTCACATGAGGACCGCCCAAGGAAAGGAAGACCAAGAGTCACCTCTGCTGCGGAGGATAAGTTCATCCGAGTCACCAGCCTCAGAAATCGCAGGTTAACTGCAGCTCAGATTAGAGACCAGGTCAATGCCACACAGAGTTCTAGCAGCAGACACATCTGTACAACAACTGTTAAGAGGAGACTTTGTGCAGCAGGCCTTCATGGTAAAATAGCTGCTAGGAAACCACTGCTAAGGACAGGCAACAAGCAGAAGACACTTTTTTGGGTTAAAGAACACAAGGAATGGATATTAGACCAGTGGAAATCTGTGCTTTGGTCTGTTGGGTCCAAATTTGAGATCTTTGGTTCAGCCCACAGTGTATTTGTGCGACGCAGAAAAGGTGAATGGATGGACTCTACCTGCCTGGTTCCCACCGTGAAGTATGGAGGAGGAGGTGTGAGGGTGTAAGGGTGCTTTGCTGGTGACACTGTTGGGGATTTATTCAAAATTGAAGGCATACTGAACCAGCATGGTTACCACAGCCTCTTGCAGGGGCATGCTATTCCATCCAGTTTGTGTTAAGTTGGACCATCATTTATTTTTCAACAGGACAATGACCCCAAACACACCTACAGGCTGTGTAAGGGCTATTTGACCAAGAAGGAGAGTGATGGGGTGCTACGCCAGATGACCTGGCCTCCACAGTCACCAGACCTGAACCCAATCGAGATGGTTTGGGTTGAGCTGGCCAGCAGAGTGAAGGCAAAAGGGCCAACAAGTGTTAAGCATCTCTGGGAACTCCTTCAAGACTGTTGGAAGACCATTTCCGGTGATGTATTCCGGTGACTTTAAGAGAATGCCAAGAGTGTGCAAAGCAGTAATCAAAGCAAAAGGTGGCTACTTTGAAGAACCTAGAATATAAGACATATTTTCAGTTGTTTCACACTTTTTTGTTAAGTATATAACTCCACATGTGTTAATTCATAGTTTTGATGCCTTCAGTGTGAATCTACAATTTTCATAGTCATGAAAATAAAGAAAACTATTTGAATGAGAAGGGGTGTCCAAACTTTTAGTCTGTACTGTATATGTGCACAATATGTAGCATTGCTGTAAACAAAAGTTTATTTTTTCATATTAGAAAAAAGTAAATATGTTACGTTTTACAAAACATTGTTTGCCATTTTTTTTACAAAGGTCTGAATGGTCATCCTGGTGTAGGCATAAAATTTTGCAGGATGGCTCCGTAATTCACCATACAGCCTATGGAAATGTCCACGGGATTACATTAAAGGCGACGCCGCCTCGGATCAGCAATAATAGGGTATGGAGTCCCATAACGTCTACAAATAACCCAGTGGAATAATACATACTCTGTAGTATTCAAGGTTAGGTTAGGCCAGCTTCACACCGTGATTTTTGAGATCCAGGGCTGTCCGGTGTGAACCGGACAGCCCCTAATCCAATTTTGCCCCTATTGTATCCCTATGGGGCCGGATGGCGGTAATTTGCCATCCGGTTTTGTGCTGTCTGGGAGGATCCGGCAGATTTAGTTTTTTTTGCCCCGGACACAAAATCTGAGTTTGCAGCATTTTTTGTGTCCTCCCAGATCCAGCGCCCATAATATGGGAGTCTATGGGCGCCGGATCCAACATAAAATTGGACCAGTTCCCGGACGCTGGGTGCTGAAAGAGCAGCGGCTGCTACTAGCAGCCGCCGCTGAATTTGCGCACCTGGAGAGTTCCCCAGCTGAAATGTCAGCACCGCGGCTAGCTCCCATCTAGCTTCTATACTGAACATCCAGCATTGGACAGCGGCAGCCACTGATTCCAGCAGAAAACAGGATTGAAGGGCATATTTGCCCTCTGGTTCTGTTTTTCCAGGGCTGTCAGGTTCTGTCTGGCTTCCTGAAAAACACCAGACAGAACCTGACAGCAAAAAATCATGGTGTGAAGTCGGCCTTAGTAGACATTGTAGTAATATAAGCAATAAATATGGACTACCACTTAATGCACAAAGAAAATAAGCAACCACTAATGTAAAGGTAATGGTGGGTTTACACTTCCCAATGTCGGTCCGATATTGTATCCAACACCGCGGGAGCGCGCTTTTTCTGGGCAGAATTCAAAGATCCCATAGGAGATGTTACACAGCGCGATATCGGCATACAACGTCTCTACTATGTCTACGCCACCCTTGTACGGTCGACCCAGGAACGACTATTTAACATGGAGAGGATAGGGGACGTTGTACTGCACATCGTAGTTGGGCGTTTACACAGCACGATCCGGCTCCAACCTCCATCCAATATCGGCCCGTTGAATAGCACGCTCATTCGATCCCCGATATCGGTTTGACATCGTTCGTGCATCGTATTGGACATTTATACCATATAACGCACGAACAATATCGGGTCCAATGCACGAACCACGTGACTTTTGGTCGGAGTTGGACGCCGATATCGGGACGTGTAAACACACCATAACAGGACTCCAAATGGCTAGCAATTCAAATGATCTTTTTAGCCCTAATGGCCACACAGTGCAGCCAATTGAAACCTTGATTACTCATGCGATTTGAATGAGAAAAACACATTGCACATGGACACCACACGGATGTCACACTCGGATGTTATCTGAGGAAAAAATCGCACACTCACACAGCAGTTGCATGCCACACGGATCAAAAAATGGATTTCAGTCATCCGACTCTCCTGGTTGAGAAGCGGACTGATTTTTTATTTTTTTTTCTCAATTCCAGTTTGTCCCTACACTTAGGGCTCGGACACACTCTCCTAGTTACATGCAAGTCTGTCGGACGAGACTCGGAAGAGACTGGAGCAGTGACCATGAATGGCCTCTCCCTCTCTGGAATGGGAATGTGGAGGTGCACAGAAACACAAGCAGCTGGCATTCCCGTCCAGAGAGGGAGAGGCCGTTCATGGTCACTGCTCCAGCCTCTTCCGAGTCTTGTCCGACAGACTCGCATGTAAGTAGCAGAGTGTGTCTGAGCCCTTAAGGAGATGCTATGAATAAAAGTTCTAACAAAGTGAATGGGGCTTATAGAAATCTCGGGCCCACTGTGCTTTTTTTTTTTCCAACTTTGATTTTTATTAATTTTTAAGTCATATCAACAATCAGAACAATACCAAATGTAATTTCATAATCATAAGTCCACATTACTTTTCCAATATCAAAATTCAATAACATCAACATATATCCTCCATATATTACAATTGTTGTGAGTCCATGGAGAGATCCCATATCTGCCAAGTCTGGGTAAATTTGTCCATTGTGTTATGAAGCGTGGCGGTTAGTTGTTCCATTGATCGGAGGTCCTTTATCCGTATAAGCGAGTCGGACAACGAAGGTGGAGCCCTCCTCATCCAATTGAGAGATATCAGGCATTTTGCTGCCGTAAAAAGAAGCATTAGGAGTTTGCTCTTGGGTTTATTCAAGCTTAAAGGGAACAGATTTAAGAGATATAGAGCCGGGTCTAGGGGTAGAATATGGCCCATAACCCGTGACAACACTGTTGCTATTGACCCCCAAAAGCCTCGGATTGTCGGGCATGACCAAAATAGATGGTATAATGAGGCATTCCTCTGGTCACATCGCCAACAATTATCAGGTATTGCTGGGTTGAACTTATGAAGCATCTCGGGTGTGTTATACCATGTCATCAAAATTTTCATCTGATTCTCTTTGTATAGGGTATTAATTGACGTTCTGAAGGTTCTCTCCCATATCAGCTTCCACATCGAATCAGAGATCTCCCGTCCTAGCCATGTTTCTCATCGCGTCATATAGGCATGTTTGAGGGGACCTTGAATACTTCGAGAGTTCAAAATAGCATATATGTCTGATATTAGACCCTTTGTAGGGGGTCCCCGAGAGCAAAGGGTTTCAAATTGGGTTGGTTTAGTATATTTATTAACTCCCATGATCGACGCGTGGTAATGAATTATTTGTCGGTACGAAAAGCCAAGGGTTACTGGCAATTTATAAAGGGAGCATAGTTCGGTAAAAGAGCGTATTTTGTGAGTAAGTGGGTTTAGTATATCACGGAAACAAAAGAGGCCTGCTTCTGCCCATTTTCACATAGTAGCAGAGTCCATGGCTTCCGAAATGTGTGGGCTATACAGGAAAGAGGTCAGAGAAGAGGTGTGTGTCGCCAACTGAAATTTAATCCTGCATCTATCCCAAATGTCTTTGGTGAAAGACATTGGTCTCAACAACATTTTGGAGGGAATCTCAGAGGGTTTGCCCCATATCAATGAAGCAGGATGGTATGGAGCTAGCCATAATTGTTCCACCTCTGACCATCTGGTACAAGCTGACAATGTCGTCCAGTGAGACAAATGGCGTAGGTGCATAGCGTAGTAGTATAGTAAAATATCTGGACATGCAACACCTCCCTGTCGTCTTGGCGCACAAAGGACCGAGGCTGGTATTCGATGTCTCCCCGAATGCCAGATAAACTTCATTAAAAATGACTGGATTCTTTTTAGAATTACTACGGGTACTTTTACTGATAATGTTTCAAATAGGTATAAAAACCGGGGTATAATGGACATTTTAACAGCTGCTATTCTCCCCAAGAGCGAAATTTGTAGGGATGACCATTTTTTAAGCTGAGCTTCCACTTTGTGAATGAGGGGTGGGAAATTAGCTTGGAATATTGTTTTGTAGCTAGAGGTCATATTGATCCCCAGGTATCGGATGGATGTTGTGCGCCATGTATATTTATATAAACTTTTAAGGAGATGAAGTTTAGATTCCGGGATATTTATGGGTAGTGCTTCCGTTTTTGTAGAGTTGATTTTATAGCCTGATAGTTTAGCATAAGATGCGATAGTGGCCCGGTGGTTAGGGAGGGAGGTTATAGGGTTTGTCAAGGAGAGTATAGCATCATCTGCGAACAGGACGATTTTGAATTGTTTACCTTTAAGCTGGATTCCCAATATGTCCGAGTTCAGTCTAATTTACGCAGCTAATGGTTCAATACTGAGGACATACAACAGAGGAGAAAGGGGGCACCCCTGTCGCGTTCCATTTTTTATGAGCAGGTCTCTGGAATGTGCGTGAGGAAGACGTACCAGAGCAGTGGGTGATGAATTTCAGAGCTGTAACAAAAGGTCCCGACAGGCCAAAGTGGTAAAGAGAGCGGAACATGAATGTCCAATCTAGCCTGTCGAAGGCCTTCTCAGCATCTAAATGTGGCGCCCCGCAACGAGTGCGTCAAAAGGGAGTATTGCAGCCGCAATATTCTCTTGACAAAGCAGTGCAATAGTTAACTCTGAGATCCAACCCAACATACAACACCTAGAACAGGGGACCAATCATAGGTCCTGGTGGGTGGAGTGTTAGGGTAGTGGAGTAGAACACACACAGTAGTCTAGACACTTGAATCTAGAACCTGACAAGAGCAGACTAGAACTTGGAGAGGAGCGGGGGCTCCGCACCTCGTGCGGGCCCCTGGGCCGTCACCGGTCGGGTGTCAGCACCTGAGGCCTTAACCACCGGGAATGGGCATATCTACACGGGTTCCCAAAAGACTCCCGTGCCCACAACTCACAGCTGGTTCACTGGTACCGAAGCTGGCAGCAGTTCACCTCTGCCACGCGAACCAGCCCCGTGGAGGAGCAGCTTTATAGGAGCACCCCACCACCAGCCAGTTTCCAGTCGTCTAACCAGCGGTGTACCCACTGAGGGACCCAAGGCTCCCCAAAGAATCCAGAACGTACATCATGGATAGGGCATTGAAGCAGCCTCCCCGTACCCGACCTGGTATTCCTGGGCGACGCTGGCAAAAGAAGCTAAAGAGGTAGAAAGGAGGTACACTGCGGATCTCTGAGGAGCACTATCACTGCTGAGTCCACCCGGTCTTCTACTCAACCACTGTAAGCCATGTACTGCCTGCTGGTTACAGTAAAGAACCGTTGCAGAGACTATCTGTGTCCGTGTCTCCTTATGAACTGTCCGTCATTAACCAAAGGTAACCGCAGCTGCCGCACAACATCTTGAGCAGCTCCAGCCCCCGGGGATCACCGCTCAGCCTGTGGGGAGCGTAACATCTTGCTGCTGTCCATCACCCCGGGAGGTTCCGCAGCGTCGGTAGCCCTTACCGAATCTACTCATAGGTGGCGTCACGAAGAAAACAAATTAAACCCCCCTTTAATCTGTTCCCGTAAGACGTCCTCAATTTTGATCTGCACTACACCGGGCCCCACTACCGGCAGGCGCGGTCCACCCGTGACAAGGAAGGAGAAGAATCGCCTGTCTAAACCGGGAGTAACCGTGGCCCCTGGTGTGCGTCAGAAAATGGCGTCACGAACAGGATACGAGCAGGCCCGTTATCCAACGGGTATAATGTGCTTAAACTGGACTTTATTGTCTACAATTGGACTTTGTTCGTCCTAAAAAGAACTTTCCCGCCTTTACACCATTGGGTCAAGATGGCGCCCAAGATGGCGTTCCCGCCACAAGAAGCCGCCACGTGAAGCCCAGGAGTGAGTCAACCCCCCCCCTCACTGTGGGAGGGCTAAAGACAAAAGGCGCCAAACTATTTGTCCGCCCTGATTGCTCGAATCAACCATGGGGGCGGACCCCAAAGACTTTTCCCACGATTGGACTACAAAAGCCCAGAGGAGATGGGAGTGTCATACATAGACACACAGACGGAATTCTTGACCAGCTCAACCAGAACGTCTTACCGGTTGATCGGGTGTGGTTTCCCTCCAAAGAAGAATGGCCAGCATGAGACTCCAAGACCTGATGCGGGAGGTCGAGGCGGAGGCCAGAGCAGCCATAAGCCAACCGGGTCCGGATCCTGCCCTTACCATAGATGGCAGCCCCGACTTCTGGCTAGAGGCTCTACAAGACCTCCGGGTGCGGTTACTAGAGACAGTGGAATGGACGATCCGTAGCTGGAGCGCGACCCTAGGCAGACGACTACACCATGCGATGCAGCAGAGCCGACCGGGTACAGCTTCTCCAAGCCCCGACGACGTCACCAGCTTCTCGACCGCCTCACCCTCGCCTACCACCTGTCCTGCTCCGTCACCTGAGCCAATAGACTGTGTCATTCCGGTGGAGGCCGCAACTCGACCCGTTCCAGCGACCAACATCGCAACCGATTCCGTTCTTGAGCCGGAGCTCATAACACGCTCCATGGAAGAATTAGATCTCTACCAGGTTCCCACTGAGGAACCCGCGACATGTTTCACCACTACAGAGACAGTCGCCTGTTTTGTCCCCGTACCGGAGGCTTCCCTTGCCATTGCCGAGGCCTACCTGGTAACCGGGATTGAAACACCTTTACCTGCGGAAACAGATGAAGAGGCAGGCAGCCTGGAAGCCCTGCAGGACGTCCCTACGGAAGGATCCGCAGCACCACCGCCCTGTTGTACAACGGAACAAGCTTTAACGTCTTTCATCATCGAGCAGCCTGATGTGATCATCGAGGAAGAGGTCGGAGAGGATGACGACGAGACCCACAGCACCGCTGAGGATTTCGACACCGGGTTCGCTTGGGGAGACAACAAAGAACTTCCTTCCGGGAACACAGCTCGGGTACACTGGTCGGGTGCACTGCCGACACCTTCCCCTGTGCCGTTCCACCGGGTTCAGATACAGACAGCCCGCCAAGTTCAAGCTTCCCGCCAAACCACCAGCTCCATTACTCATCTTTACACCCCGAGCCGTAACGACGGAGATATACGCCAGAGACGACGAGAGGAGTGGCAAGCCCGAGAACGCGCCAACATGGAGGCCCGTGCCGAGGCTCGCCGCCAGCCGCCGCTGCCTGATGAACTCCGCCGTGAAGGTAGAATTTCCACCTTTAACTTAAATACTGGGTGGGGGTTCGCTTGGGAGGTGGGTTTGAATGAGGAGGTGTTTGTGGGGCGCCGGGACGTTGAGTCAAACTTGCCAAGAGGACATCCCGATCGCGACCTATACCGGGGCGATATTATCACCTACGAGCGCTATGCTTGTGCAGATGGGTGGTTCGCTATCCGGGTGCGCCATCGTTCTCAGAGCCAGTGACTTTAAAACTTGAACTTCATCAATGACTCTGTTCCCGTTAATCACTGACTGTGTGATCTCGCGGCTACAGCCTGGACTCTAGTTAAAGTACAGCCGACCGCCCGCCGAGTCCGCGCAATGTGATTACCTGTTTCTTTGCTTATATCACCAAAGCATATCTTTACCTGTTTTTCTATTTTAATAAAAGTGTGTCATATATGTATAAAAATGTAAAAACCTCTGTAATGTGAGTAGTTTGACGCTTGGGGACAAGCTGATTTAACCAAGGGGGAGTGTGGCGCCCCGCAACGAGTGCGTCACAAGGGAGTATTGCAGCCGCAATATTCTCTTGACAAAGCAGTGCAATAGTTAACTCTGAGATCCAACCCAACATACAACACCTAGAACAGGGGACCAATCATAGGTCCTGGTGGGTGGAGTGTTAGGGTAGTGGAGTAGAACACACACAGTAGTCTAGACACTTGAATCTAGAACCTGACAAGAGCAGACTAGAACTTGGAGAGGAGCGGGGGCTCCGCACCTCGTGCGGGCCCCTGGGCCGTCACCGGTCGGGTGTCAGCACCTGAGGCCTTAACCACCGGGAATGGGCATATCTACACGGGTTCCCAAAAGACTCCCGTGCCCACAACTCACAGCCGGTTCACTGGTACCGAAGCTGGCAGCAGTTCACCTCTGCCACGCGAACCAGCCCCGTGGAGGAGCAGCTTTATAGGAGCACCCCACCACCAGCCAGTTTCCAGTCGTCTAACCAGCGGTGTACCCACTGAGGGACCCAAGGCTCCCCAAAGAATCCAGAACGTACATCATGGATAGGGCATTGAAGCAGCCTCCCCGTACCCGACCTGGTATTCCTGGGCGACGCTGGCAAAAGAAGCTAAAGAGGTAGAAAGGAGGTACACTGCGGATCTCTGAGGAGCACTATCACTGCTGAGTCCACCCGGTCTTCTACTCAACCACTGTAAGCCATGTACTGCCTGCTGGTTACAGTAAAGAACCGTTGCAGAGACTATCTGTGTCCGTGTCTCCTTATGAACTGTCCGTCATTAACCAAAGGTAACCGCAGCTGCCGCACAACATCTTGAGCAGCTCCAGCCCCCGGGGATCACCGCTCAGCCTGTGGGGAGCGTAACATCTTGCTGCTGTCCATCACCCCGGGAGGTTCCGCAGCGTCGGTAGCCCTTACCGAATCTACTCATAGGTGGCGTCACGAAGAAAACAAATTAAACCCCCCTTTAATCTGTTCCCGTAAGACGTCCTCAATTTTGATCTGCACTACACCGGGCCCCACTACCGGCAGGCGCGGTCCACCCGTGACAAGGAAGGAGAAGAATCGCCTGTCTAAACCGGGAGTAACCGTGGCCCCTGGTGTGCGTCATAAACTTAGCAAAAGGGCCTCTCCCGCTCCTCTGTTGGTCACCTCGACCAAGTCTAGGATACGTCTAGTATTATCCCCCGCCTGTCGGAAACATATAAATCCTACCTGATCTTTGTGTATTAAATGTGGAAGCAAGGACCCCAGCCTTTCTGCCAAAAGCTTGGTGAAGATTTTCAAATCAGAGTTTAACAGACTGATGGGTCGATAGCTTGCACATTCCATCGGATCTTTGCCCTCCTTTGGGATTACAGTAATATATGAACGAAGAAGTGAGTCGGGTATCATCCATGAAATGATTAAACAGATTTACCATATGTGGGGATAGCATATCTATGTAGATTTTATAGTAGAGATAGGGCAACCCGTCTGGACCCGGTGCTTTACGATTCGGTAAATTTCTCACTATTGCCGCAATTTCGTCCGGCGTAATTTTCTGGTTTAGTTCGTCTAAAGCAGACTGGGATAGTTTAGGTAGGTGGCATGATGAGAGGTAGTCGTCCAGAAATCGGTTTAGTTCGCCTAGGGGTTGATGTGATGGGGGGGGAAAGAGAGTAGATGGAAGAATAATAATCATGGAAAATTTGAGCTACTTTAACCAGGTCATAATGGATCACACCTGTCGGATCCTTAATACCATATGGGGAATTATTAGTGGCTTGATCCCTCAATCTCTTAGCCAACATCGTGTGTGCTTTATTGCTGTATTCATAGAATTTCTGCCTAGAATATCTAAGAAGGGTCTCCACCTTACCATGGGAGATGGCTTTCAGTTGGCTTCTCAGGTCCACTATTTCTTTAAGAAGCGATCTTGTTGGGTGTGTCAGTAGTTGTGCCTCTGCTTTCCTTAATTCCCCTTCTATTTTCAGGTATCGGGATTTTGCATCTTTTTTGATCCTAGATGAGAGAGCAATGCACTCACCCCTAAAAACCGGCTTATGGGCTTCCCATAGGACAGACAATGACGGAGAAGTGGGGGTGTTTTCTAAAGTAATTTACAAGGGATTCCCGCAGTTTGTCTCGCATACTTTTATTAGTGAGAAGGGACTCATTCAGTCTCCAATGATTCAACTTAGGTGGAACCGGCATCAATTTGAGATCTATTGTCAAAGGGGCATGGTCCGTCCATGTTATAGTGCCAATGGAAGCTGATAACAATGAGCGAACTGAAATCACGTCCCCAAAGAAATAGTCTATACGGCTGTGAGAGCCATGCGGATGTGAGTAGAACGTGTATCTCCTATCCGTCGGGTTGTTAATGCGCCATAGGTCATATAGTGTGTATCTACGAATAAGTTTCCGAAAGTCAGTGGAGACCCGTTCTGTCAATGTTGCATTACTGGAAGGTTTATGGACCAACCTGTCTCCAGTCTTGGAAAATGCCATATTAAAATCCCCTCCAATTATTTGGGCCATTCCCCGATCAGGTTGTAAACGGGCTAATACTGAGGCTACGAACTTTACCTGGTTTGTGTTAGGGGTATATAGGTTGCACAACATAATTGGTGTTCCTCCTATGCTCCCATATACAATGACAAATCTGCCTTGAGGATCTATATCAGTTTTTGTTACCTGGAGTGTGCAATGGCGGGAGATCAAGATCGCCACTCGAGCCGTTTTGTTCTTAGCCGTAGCTGAGAAAGTAGTAGGAAACCAATGGTGTGCAAATCTAAGGGAACCCGTAGTCGTAAGATGTGTCTCCTGTAACAACACGATATCTGCTTTCGACTCCCACATTTCCCGTAGCGTCAGCCTTCTTTTTAGGTCTGAGTTTAGACCTTTTACATTAAGAGAGAGTAACTTAATCCTTGTAAAATAGGGGTTTTCTCAAAGCTTTTAAAAGGAGATATATATAACGTCTTGGCGGGATTGTAGACTCCGTGAGCGTTGTCATGTGGGCTTGGCTGATATGGAAAAATTAGGCATGCACTGTATATCAAAACAATAATAGTATAACCAAACTTTGAAATGTGAGAAAGACAAAAAGAAAAAACAACAACAACATCTTCATATTATAGGACAATAACATGTAGTCCCAAAATGAGAGTCAGATACAGTATGGCATCAGTCGCCAAAGTCAGCTACCTAGAGCTACTGTACCACTTAATAAGTCATAGGACCTGTAATACAACTCTCATCCGTGGGGGTACACGTGAGAACCTCTAGAACAGTTACCATAGAAAGTCCCCATCCCCCCCAAGAGCTGTCCATTCTCGCCCAGAGGCCCAGATGGGTATATATAGATCCCCACACCTAAAACAGACATGAAAAAAAAAATAAGCATAATAGCCAGGTGTTAGATTATACAGTCACCAATCACGCCGGGTCTCGTCTCCTGGGGGCCTCCTTGTCGTTTGACGAGGTGTGGATTGTTGCCATGTTTGTTGTAATGGGGGAAGTCCCTGCGATACGGACCAGTCGGGTTGGTCCGGCCTTTCGATTGTCAATGTACGGCAGAAAGACACCAAATCATCTGGGCTTCTCAGAGTGGCCACCCTTTCTCCCCTCTTAGCTGAGAGGCTAAAAGGGAAGCCCCACCGATAGGGAATATGACTGTCTTGTAGGATGCTTAACAGTGGTTTCAATGCTCTACGTTGCTGTAAAGAAATCCACAAAAGATCCTGATATAGCTGTATTTTCACATTATTGTGGGTGATCTGCTTGAGCTGTCTTGCCTTTGCCATGATGTCTTCTTTCAGGGAAAAGTCAGTTATCCGGCAGATGATATCTCTAGGATTGCCCGTCATGGTCTTTGGTTTCAGGGCTCTATGAGCTCTGTCCATTTTAATCGGATAGTCAGCTGGGCGGCGTAGCACTGTGTTGAAAACTTTTTGCAAAGTACCCGCTACGTCATCTACCTCTCTCGTCTCTGGGATCCCTCTGACCCTGATGTTATTTCGGCGTCCTCCATTGTCCAGATCCTCTATGTGTCGCTGGAGACCTCTTATAATGGAGGCTTGAGCAGCCGTCTGGGATTGGAGGTGTCGAATGACCACCCTGGCCTGGTTATGGTCTTCCTCAAGTTGGTGAACCCTTTGGGTCAGAGCAACCACCTCCCGCCTTGCTGCTGCTAGTTCTGAACGACAGGTCTCTTTGATCTCGGCTGCCATCTGGTTGGCAGAAGTTGTACGTATCGCCACCAGTCAGAGGGGGGTGGCGGCGGGTACGGGTATTCCCGGGTGAGGTGTGGTGGGCCAGGTTCCTGATTCATAGGATCTCCTCCTGGGTCAGTTGACAGGGACCCAGAACCTCCAATCGATTCTCTGTGCTCCAAGGGGGCACCACGGGCCTGGCGTGGTGATCGAGATGATCTCTGCGAGCGACTGGGTTCCTCCAAGGCCTGAGTCGCCCAGTTGTCACCTGCCCAGGTAGAGCTCCATCTGTCCCCATCTGAGAGATCAGCAAAGTCTCTCCGGAAGCTCTCTGCATCTCAGGGTCCCTCATATTGGGCAGAATCCTCTAGGTTCCTCGTGCCCCTTTCTAACAGGGTATCCGGTTTCTCACTAGGCTCCATCGTCATCTCAGGTGGGAGGAGGGGAGCTGGGGTACTTATCCTCTTCTCCCTCTCTATCATCTGCATTGGAGCTTCCTTCACTTATAGGGTCATAGTGTAGCTTTATTGGGATCAGTACCGGAGTACAGTCTTGCTGGTTATCAGGGAAAGGGTCCTTATGACTAGATCCTGGCCAGGGCAGAGTGTCAGGTAAAAGGATCTGCGAGTCATTAGTTGTCTGGGGCCCTGCCCCCTCCACTGGAGAGGTGTCCATCAGGCTGTGCTCCTCTTCACTCCCCCTCCCCTCCAGATCACCCAGCGCGGGAAAGCCCCAAAAAGAAGAAGGAGCTGTACTACCCAGTGCCATTTTGTGTTCACTGCAGGCTCCTGACACCTGCTCCCTCTCTTCCAGACCTGTGCCTCCCGTAGCAGCTGCGGGGGTGGTGCAGACTGTCTTGTGACTGCAGCTCTGACTCACCACTGATCTGAAGTGCTGGTGTCGGGTGCTGTACGGTCTGCAAGCCGGTGGCTCCCTGACTCCCCGGCTGTCCTGCAGCAGGAGCAGGGGTTACTCCGCTCTTGGCCAGGTATTTGTCCAGAGTGCCCGGTGCCTGTACTCCTGGCTCTCTGGGCGTCTTCTGAGTCCTCTTCTTACCCAACTCTGGGCCTCTGGAGCTATTTTATTGCTGATTTATGCTCTTGGGAGCAGGAGCTCAAGTTTCATGCGACTGCTCCCATTCAGGTCCGGACACGCCCCTCGGGCCCACTGTGCTTTTATTTTTTGCACTGTAGAAACTGATCTGTGGTGCGATTTCTGAAATCTGCAACATGTAAATTTTTCTAGCTGAAAACCTAAGTTTTATTTATGATTTTTTTAACCCGTAGATTTGAATGAGATGAGGAAAATCTGCAGATAAAAAGCAGACACAATAAAAACAGGTAATTTTTACATGATTTTGTCAAAGTTTTATCAAAACTAGTGTATGTAAGAAAATGTATACAACAAAGCAATTAAAATAAAATAACATGGCATACAAAAAGGAAACAAAAACCACAACAGCAAAAGGGCAATAAAAATACACTTAAGCACAAGTAACCTAATTTGGATTTTCTGCAACATCAAAAACGCAACAAATGGTCTTCTTAGGAACTTAGCCTAAATAAAAAAGATATAATTGCATAATATAGGAGGACTTTGGGGGTGTATTATACTATATCTAGGACTATGGGGTTCATTACACTATAAAGAGGACTATGAGGACTGCATTATACTGTATGGAGGACTATGGGGATGCATTACACTGTATGGAAGATTATGGGTTGCAATATACTATGTGTTACGTATTGACTGGGTGAGCTACGGACCCCCAGTATTGGAGGTCAATTTAGCTTCACTGAATCTCTTCGACCACCTCACTATCCAGTTCCTGATTCCCTTTCCCCTGTAAGTGTGACAATATGTAAGACTTTGGGGTGCAATTTACTATATGAAGGACTATGGGGATGCATTATAATGTATGGAGAAAAATGGGGTGCATCATTCTATATGGAGAACTATGGGGGTGTATTATAATATATGGAGTACTATGGGGACTACATTACACTGTATGGAGGACTATGGGGATGCAATATACTATATGGAGGACTATGGGGTACATTATAATATATGGATCCATTTATACTATATCTAAGCTATTATATTTGGAGGGCTCTCTGGGGCCATGGTAATACTTGGAGGGCTATAAAGGGCTGTGTCAGGGATTATTATACAGTGTGAAGAGATGTAGGGGCCATTTTACTGTATATAGGTCCATTATACTACATGGAGGGCTGTGTGAGGGTCCTAGTTGTGAATCATACTGTGACGGGGTAGTTAAGGGGGTACAGCAGGCTCATCATACTGTGCGTGTGGAGGTATTCACTGTTGGGGCATGATAGTGTTTGTGGGGCACTTTAGTTGGCATTGAACCTTATGGGGGCAATGAAAGAGATGAAGGAGCTTCAATAGAAGGAAAACTTACTTTGTAAGGGCTGAAAAGGTGTGTGATATGTATGTATCTATGTGACCCAGACAAATATTTTGTTTGGGGGAGGAGGAGGCAATTCTAACTTCTGCTATGGGGCTCCATGATTTCTATGTACGCCCCCGGTGCAGGATGTATTGTCCCTTTCACATACACCTCTGCTGTAGGAATGATTGGCCATAAATTACACACCACATCCAATACTGCCCTCCGGTACGTACAGGCATCCAGCCATGTTTCTTCCGAATGGCGGTTGGTCAGTGGTGCTCATCCCTCTTCTTGCTCCCATATCCCTTACTCAACCCAATAGGAAGGCACCTGCTATTAATTCCAGACAGCCCCGTGTGTGTCACTTGTGATTGGCTAAGTGTTTCTGGAGGAGGCGTGGTCTGTTGGGGAAGACGCACCATTTTACCAGCATAGTGCAGTAGCGGCTTGTTGATGCTCAGACTGCACTTCGTTGCATGTGATGTGTGGAAGGTGCTGCATGGTGAACATGTCTGACTAGTTAGTGCCAGGCAGCGGCCATATTGGAGTTGCCCAGAGTTTTGTAGGCATGTGCCAGAGATATTTTGGCAGCCAATGCTGCCTCCTGTGCTTTAAGGATGCAGGACTGTCTGCCTAAAGGACTATAGGTCTGCCAGCCATCATGGTGTATCTGTATACTTGTGTCAAGACTGCCATTGCCATTAACGACCCTTGTTCTTGATTCTTCTGTGTGGTTTTTGTATGTGCATGTGATGGCGCTTACACTCTTGCATGTGGACATCTTCTTTTTTTTCCTGTATCTCAAAATTAAAATATCCACTGTCCTCATTTTTACAGGATAGATATAGATCTGTATGAGCCAGATTTATTTCTACCGATTTAAAAAAAAAAAAAATATGCTAGTGTGGTGGGGAAGGGGGGAAGAGCCGTTTTGCAGTTCGCCTCAGGCCTGTTTCACACATCCAGGGAAAACCACTGCCGTGTGAGACAGGCCGTATTTCAGGGCAGTGCTTCTGTGGTGTCACTCGCCGTGTGACATTTGTGCTATCTGTGGATAGCACACGGACAGCCTGTAATTGCATACTTGCCTCCCTCCAGCGCCACTGTTCCTCACTTCCTGTCCACTGTTAGACTCAGTGAAGTGAATTTTCACGAGTCTAATGAGCGGCCCTGGAAGTAAGAGGAACTGTAAGCGCTGGAGGCAGGCGAGTATGAAATTCTTTATTTTTACCCTTTTAACCGTGGTCCGTGCATACGGATGTCACATGGATGACATCTATGTGCATGGACTTTGTGGCCAAAAGTGGTCTATGGTGCTGGCAAAAAAGACATGTCGCCGTGTGGAGCACACGGACATGCATCTGCTCCACACGGCGACACGGTCCGTGCCAAATAACTGACATCTGAAGGGGGCCATAGGGGATTCATATATCTGTATACAGATGTGTGAAAGAGGCTTCAGGCAGCAGAAGCTAGGTTCACACCTGCAGACTCCTTAGGCCTGTTTCACACATCCATGACACCACGGACATGTGAGACAAGGCTATTTGTGGGCGGGGCATGTAGCCATGTGTCACGGACGTGTGACACAATGTGTGCTGCCGTGTGCTATCCGTGCATAGCACACGGACAGCCTGTCCTCACATAATCACCTCCCTCCTGCACCGCTGCTCCTCTCACTTCCGGCCCGCTGTTGGGCTAAATGAAGTGAATATTCATGAGCCTAATGAGCTGCACCGGAAAGAGAGAGGAACTGTCAGCGCTGGAGTAAGGGGAGTATGAAATTCTTTATTTCTAAGGCTGCCTTCACATTTGTGGACCCCTCCGCAGCGTTCTGCGGAGGGGTCCGCAATGTGTGCGCAGCGGCCGCCCACTCCTATCTTTATAATGGGAGCGCATGGTGCTTGACACCCTTTCACTCCCACAAGTGATCTGTGCGCAGGCGGAAGCCTGCGCACAAATCACACACTCCCACCTGCACCAGGGACGCAACATGTCGCGTCCCTGGTGCGGACGAGACTGTGTGGTCTGTGCGCAGGCATCCGCCTGCGCACAGATCACATGTGGGAGTGAATGGGTGCGCACGGTCCTGTGCTGTCAAGCGCAGCACCGTGCGCTCCCATTATAAAGATAGGAGCGGGCGGCCGCTGCGCACACATTGCGGACCCCTCCGCAGAACGCTGCGGAGGGGAACGCTAATGTGAAGCCAGCCTAAGCTTATGACTTTCGTTCGTGGTCCGTGCACACGGATGTCACACGGTTGACATCTGTGCGCATGGACATTTCAGGGCAAAAGCGGTCTGTGCTTCCGCATAAAAACGCCATGTGGAGCACACGGACACACATCTGGTCCACATGGCGACACGGTCCGTGCGGAATTACGGATATGTGAAGGGGGCCATAGGGGAATATGTGTCCCAGAATGACATGTGAATGAGTCCTTATGCAGTACCATTAGTGTGTATTATGCAAGCAGCTGCTCCCCTCCATTAAAAGGCTGTCAGTGGTTGTTCTATCTGCATGATCCCCCATTGCTGCATGTACCATCTCTACTTTGGGAAGTTCGCTGCACCCAGCTTGTGCAGTTTAATATTAGATTGGCCATGGTGAGTTATTTTTGAATATTTTCTTAAAAATGTTTGTGGTTCTGCAATGAACATTCCCTTAGCCTGCCTAGTACTTTGGCCTCCCACTGAGCTTTCTCTGTTTACCTCTCATTATGACCCCTGTTGAGGATGTATTGAGACCTTTTAAAGTTTTGTGTTAAAAACTTTGTGTAAAACTCCATTATGCATGTTCCTACAACCTGTATTTGATGCATTTTTTTGCTACTGCAGATTCTGCCACATTTTAGCTCATTTTGGCTAATTACGATTTTTAATTGCCATTTATTTCTGAGATTTTATTGTCTTTCATTGTTTTAGGCTGGCTTCACACCACGGCGCAGTCCGGTCTGGGGCTGTCCGGGGCTGTCCGGGGCTGTCAGGCATGAACCCAACAGTCCTGGACCGGATCAGCACACAGAATCGGAGGGCCAAATGTGGAGCTAGCCGCGGTCCTGAAACGACAGCGGCGTGCAGCTGCCGGTATCCGGTTCCGGGGCAATCCAGCCCCATAGGCTCCCATGTTAGGGAGCGCCGGATTGCCCCGGATCTGGGAGAATCCGGGATCCAGCAAATTGGGGAGATTTTCCTCCCCAGACACACAAATGCTGCAAGCAACATTTTTATGTCCGGAGAGAATAATCCGTATCCTCCTGGATTCCACCGCAGTGATGAAACCGGATGGCAGAGAGCTGCCATCTGGCTCCATCCGGCCCCATAGGCTATGGGGCCAAAAACCGGTCCGGGGCTGTCTGGTTTACACCGGACAGCCCCGGACCGGATCACACTGTGGTGTGAAGCCAGCCTTACATTGTTTTGTTTCTGCTGCAGTTTTCATCTCTTGTCCTACTATAAGTTCCCAAGATGACTATTTTTAGTGCATTTTTTTTTTTTTTTTTTTTTTTTTTTCTTCTTCACATTTCCATTGAAAGAGATCCTATGAATAATGGTTCAAACAAAGTGAATGGGCCGTATAGAAATCTCGTGCCCGCTGCGCTTTTATTTTGAGCACTGTAGAAACTGATCTGTGGTGTGAAATCTGCAACATGTCAATTTTTCTAACTAAAACGAAGTTTTATTTTATTTATTTTTTTTAAGGCTGGTTTCGCATCACGTTTTGATCCGATCCGGGGTTGTTCGTTGTGGACCGTTCAGCACACAGAACCGGAGGGCTAATATGCCCTCCGGTCCGGTGTGCAGCCGCTTACAGCTGAAGCTGCTGATGAATCAGGACCGCGGCTTGCGGGGAGCTAGCCGTGGTCCTGAAACAGTGGCATGCGGGCCGCAGGTGTCCGGTTCCGGATTGCCCGGATCCATGTGAATCCGGGAGAATCCGGTTTGGGGAGATTTTTCTTCCCGGACACAAAAATCGTGCATGCAGCAGTTTTGTGTCCGGGTGAAAAACAAAGACCTCCTGGACACATGGAAACCAGATGGCAGATAGCTGCCATCCGGCTCCATCCGGGCCCATAGGTACACTATTGGGCAGAAATGTGATCCGGGCCTATCCGATTCTCATCGGATCGGCCCGGATCACAAAAAACCTGATGTGAAACCAGCCTAACCCATAGATTTGAATGAGATGAGGAAAATCTGCAGATAAAAAAATGAATTGCATTTTCGAAGCACAGACACAATAAAAACATGCACTCTTCACATGATTTTGTCAGTTTTATCAAAACTATGTAAGAAAATGTATACACCAAAGCAGTTTAAAAAAATAAATCAATAAAAACATGGCATACCAAAAGGAAACAAAAACAACAATAGAAAAAGAGCAATAAAAATACACATAAACACAAGTAACCTCATTTGGATTTTCTGCAACATCAAAAATGCAACAAATACTCTTCTTGGGAAATTAGCATAAATAAAAAAGATATAAGCTACGTTCACACGTAGCATAAATACTGCATTTTTTTTTTTTTTACACTGCGCTTTTCCCCAAAAGAGTGTCTGCATTTCCTTGCAAAGTGAATGGACTTTCACATTTCCGCTCAGACGCTGCGCTTTTTTTGGCCGCACTTTTGGGGGACAAGGCGTGCGTAAAAAGAATCAACATGTTAATTATTTGCTCTTAATAGCGTGCGCTTTCTCCCATAGGTGCCATTATAAGTGCTGGAATACACATCACCGTTCACACGTTGCTGTATTCAAGCGCCTATAGGCACAGGCTATGATGTCACATGGGGGGGTAACCCAAGGGGAAGGTGTCGATCGCTGCAAGGATCTGAATGATCTGATTGGCCGGTAGTGATCAGCTGATGCGTCACATGACAGCATCAGCTGATCGCTACTGGCCAATCAGCTGATTCAAGTCCTTGGAGCGATCGGACGTCTTCCCCCTCGGGTCCTGTACAGCCAGCGGAGAGGTTAGTTTTTTATTTTTAATACCTTTTTGTTCACTTTTATTTGGCTTTTGTAATGTATGTAGATACACTGCAAAAGCGAAACTACAGCCCCGACATGTCATATGGGGGGAGGGAGCACATAGGATTCTTCCTCCCCCCCATCACATGTGACCTCCCTTCCTTCTGCGCTTTTGGGGGGAAAAATGCAGCAGTAAACTGCGCAATAAAGTGCAGCTGTAAAACGTGAGAAAATACACCCACGCATAAAAAAACAACGTGTGAACATAGCCATAATTGCAGATATTTCTTTGATGCACTTCTCAGGTGGATTTCCATCTTGGAAGCCATTTTAAAAACCTTACAAGAAGGAACATATACATTTCTATGTAAAAAATGGCTGGCTTGCTGTGCATCTATTGAGGTATGTACTCACGGTCTGGAGAAGCTGCATGTTGGACGCAGCTCCTCCGGACCTGAGTGAGCCCACGGGTGCCCGCAGGGAGACTTCAGCCGCCCTGTACTTACCATGTGCAGCGGGTGCGGGGTGGCTTCTCCCTGCAGTCACCTGATGGCAGCCACTTCCGACTCCTCCACAGCATGAAATGAACATGCAGTGGATGAGCGGACTGCTGGCAACACGTACGGTTAAGCATAGTGGGCATGGGATTCTACAAATCTCATCCCATATTGCTGATACTGTACTAAGCAGCGGCAAGACGCTTCGTCCAAAACACTGCGTATACTGAACGTCAGTATGCAGCCTAAATACCTTCAGGTTTCCAAAATTGACAAGCAGTTAAAAGAAGTTACAGTCCATTTTCTGCTCTGAAATCCTCTGTACTTTACAGTACAGACCAATAGGAAGTCTTATAAGATGATGGAAGATGCCTAAGTGCCTTTTTGAACATTTTCCCAGTGTTTATGCTTTAAAAACTGCTAGTACTTTCTTCATTGTTAGACTGGAAAATTCCAGTTAAAAAGGAATTGGGATAAGAGAAGCTGGTATGTAGTCAGTACAGCTTTCAGTAACATTAGGCTCGCTTCACACCACGGTTCTATTAGTAAAATCGGGTTCGGGGCTGTCAGGTTCACCCCAGACAGCTCCAGACCCAATGTTACTGTAGTGCAGCCCTATGGGTCCGGATGGCAGCCATCTGCAATCCGGGGCAATCCGGAGCTCCCTTACAGGGGAGTCTATGGGGCCGGATTGCCCCGATCCAGGAGCCGGACACCTGCGGCTGAAGTTCAGCTGTAGCTACGCTGAACTTCAGCACTAGGAAGCTGTTCCCTGTGAAGGGGTTCAGCACCACTTCGCAGGGGACAGCTGAGCTCGGCTGCAACCAGCTACAAACAGGACCGGAGGGCATATTTGCCCTCCGGTTCTGTTTGCAAATCCAGTCTGGGGCTGTCAGGTTCACCCCTGACAACCCCCGGATCGGATTGTGCCATGGTGTGAAGCCAGCCTTAGCAGCAGCAACTACCCCAGGGGCACCCCTTACACCACTATTCCTCTTTCCTCCATGACCTCAGGATTTCCCACTCATGTTTAATGCAGAGATTTGGAAATCACTTGTTTGAAGCCCAATTAAAGGTTATTTGACAACAGAGATTTGGCAAGCAATTTTTGGAGGCCAATAAAAGCCTCTTAGGCCTGTTTCACACATCCATGATACCATGTCTGTGTGAGACAAGGCTGTTTGTGGGCAGAGCTTGTAACATGTGTCACGGATTGTTTGCTATCCACGGATAGCACACGGTCCGCTGTCAGGCTCAGTGAAGTGAATATTCATGAGCCTAATGAGCGGCACCGGAAGTGAGGGGAACTGTCAGTGCTGGAGGAAGGTGAGTATGAAATTCTTTATTTTGATACTTTTAGCTTTTGTCCATGGTCTGCGCACATGGGTGTCACACGTTGAGCATCGGTGTGCAGGAAGTGGTCCGTGTTTCCGCGAAAAAAGGACATGTCGTCGTGTGGAGCACACGGACATTCATTTGCTCCACACGGCCACACGGCGACACGGTAAGTGCCAAAAAAGCAAAGTACAGAGTTGCTAAGGCGGTGACAACCCAACTCCTAAGCTGAGACACCCAGCAGCCTAGTCGGCTGAGACACTAGGTGGGAAGAACTCAGACCCAGCGGCCTGTGCCACAGTATGGCTAGTCTGGGTCCCAGGCTGCATACCGAGGGAGGGAAGAAGGGGTCCACTTTGTGCCCGAGGCAACGGGGACACCAGGGGACTGGGCCAGAAGCAGAGTGCCGGCTCTGTTGAAGTGGCAAGGAAGCTGCAAGCCCCCAACCACGAATTCCAGTGGGGTGCGGGGTCTTTGTCATGACTAAGGGAAGGCCCTCGAACGGGGCTAGGAGGCCCGGAAGGGTTCCCCATGAAAAGTCAGTGACCGCTGTACCGTAGTTTGTGCACGGGACAAAGAGCAGAGGCCCGAAAGGAACCAGAGAGGGGGGGTGCTATCATCGAGCCGTCCCAGTTGCTTATCAGTGACCGGAGCTGCTAGTGTACTGACAGTACTGTAAGAACTGCAGAGTTTCAGTAAAACCCGGTGAAAGCTCAGAACTGCGTGTGACTATTAATTGCGTGCCCGGAGCAGGGCTGATAGCTACGGTGAGCTGGCAGCTGGAGGCTGCCCGGGACTATTGCCAATTTTCCTCCCTTTCATCCAATTGGAAGCCCTGGGGAATAGCCCTACCCGTGGAGGGCACATCACACTGGCTGCAACTCCCATCATCCCCAGGAGACCCGACTGCAGCGGTGGCTACAACTGGCCACAAACCATGGGTGGCATCACATAGACTTCCTAAACAAACTTTATTCCCTTTCCCCTCTTTAATTGCCGCATCCGGGCCCACAGAGACGGGACATGCCACCATGACCTTACGCAGCCCTAGACGACGAAAGGGGCCCGGATTCCGAGTACCCTTGCCCGGGCGTGACATATGTCCCTGGTGCAGGATGCATTGTTCCTTTCAAATATGCCCCTGCTGCATGACTGACCATAATTTACACACCACGTCCAATGCCGCCCCTCGGAACATACAGGCATTCCAGCCATGTTTCTCCCAAGTAGTGGTTGGTGGATGGCGCTTGACCCCTTCCCGCTCCCACATGCCTTGCTCAACCCAATTGGAAGGCCCCTGCTATTAGCTCTGGATAGCCACGTGTGCAGCGCTTGTCATTGTGTTGGGGGATGGGGCATTATGTGAAAACCTTGGCAGGCGAGGTTAAGGCCAGCTTCACACTACGGTTTGTGTGATTCCGGGGCTGTCTGGTGTGAAACAGACAGCCCCGGATCCGATTTTGGCGCCATAGTATTCCTATGGGGCTGGATGGCAGTTTTTGCCATTCGGTTTCCATCTGTCCGGGTGGATCCAGGAAAATTCGTTTTTTTTTTTTTTGTTTTGTTTTGTTTTTCCCCAGACACAAAATCGTAGCTTGCAGCATTTTTGTGTCAGAGGCAAAAATCTGCCTAAATCGGATCCATCCGGTGCCACCCTAACATGGGAGGCTATAGGCGCCGGATCCGACAGAAAACCGGATCCGGCTGCCGGACACCAGGAGCTAAAGTTCAGCGGTGCCCAGCAAGAACGTCAGCACCTGGAGAGCTCCAGGCTGAGATTTCAGAACCGCGGCTAGCTCCCCGGTATCGCGATTTTGAAAATTTCAGCACGGGGCAACTACTGCAGCTGCGGACTGTCGATTCCGGCAGAAAACGGACCGGAGGGCATATTTTTCCCTTTCAGTTCTGTTCTTTCTGGAGCTGTCAGTCTGTGTCCGGTGCTTCCTGAAAAACACCAGACACAGCCTGACCGCTAAAACCATGGTGTGAAGCCAGCCTAAGTCCTGACTGAGGAGCAGTCCTGGTTTAGCTGGGTGCACCCCAGTGTAATAGTTCAGTTCGTTTTTACCCTTGGTGAGAGTCAAAGTAGACAAAGCTCTTTATTTTATATTTATAACTAGCTGTAGTACCGGCTACCCCGGGTTAATAAATAACTGTATGTTAGCTATAACAAAATAGAATTTCAATATGTCATATTAATGACCTGTAAGAAAATAGAAGCTGAGCTGTGATTGATTGCTATAGGCAGCTGATAAATCTCCAGCCAACAGTAAACCCTCCCCTGGCGGGCAGTATATTTACCTCACACATACACATAATAGACAGCTCATGTGACTGACATCTGCCTTAATTCCCTATATGGCACATGTAGTTGCACATTGGCTGTTTTTAATCAGATGTTTGTTTGGAAATTAAAGATAGCACATGTATGAGGTGTTTGTGCAGTATCTGTGCTCTGTGTGTGGTGTATGTGTCCCTGTGGGGTGGTGCATGTGTCCCTGTGGGGGGGGGGGGGGGGGGTTGGGGTGTGTGTGTCTCTGTTGTGTGTGTTGTGTCTTTGTGGTGTGTGTGTGTGACCCTGTGGGGTGAGTGCATGTGTCCCTATAGGGTGTGTATGTGTGTGCCCCTTTGGGGGGGGGATTGTGTTGTGTAGTTCGTGTTGTGTTGTTCTGTGGTGGTGTGTGAGTTATCCAATGTTGGGGCTGCACCTTAGCGACTATACACTTGCTGTTACTGTTGTGTGCATGTGGTGTGTATACATGTCCCCGTGCGTGGTGAATATCTCATGTTGGGGCCCACCTTAGTGACTATATGCTGGTATGTGCTGTTAGTCTTTGGCACTATCATTAAGCCCCTCTCATTCACAACTGTAACTGTACTTCTTTTTTCCCCATTATTAGATAGGGGCAAAATTGTTTGGTGAATTGGAACGTGCAGGGTTAAAATTTCGCCTCACAACATAGCCTATGACGCTCTCGTGGTCCAGACGTGTGACTGTGCAAAATTTTGTGGCTGTAGTTGCGACGGTGTAGATGCCAATCCCGGATACACACACACACACACACACACACACACACACACACCTACACAAAACACACAATTTATATATTAATATATACAATAAAGTCTTATACTTGCAGTTGTACATGACTGCCACTGAGCAGAGACCTCACAAGCCCAACTCTTGAACGATACATAATTTAAGGTTTATTATTTCAGCTGTTCTGTAACCTGACACACCTGTGCTGTCCTTCCCACACCATTGTGCTTTGCCTCAAATTCATAAAGTCTCTCCACAGCATCCACTCTATCCCACTCATAGGGAACCGTCCAGAGGACCAATAAAAACAAAGGGTCCTTCGATGCAAGCACCCTAACGACTCTTTTGGCCAAGTCCATGTAGAAGTCAACTGCACACGTAGAATAGGGAACAGTAGCTGCTCGGGATGTCCCACACAAAGGGAGGGTTGAGTACCAATGGAAGACCCACTCGCATGCATTGTGGACCGAGATCCCACACCTGTACTCAGTCCCGGGTTAATCCAGAAGCCTAATTAACTCCTTACACTCCTAGTGGGTGGACACGCATCAAGCAGCCTAAAAGTTTTACTTGACTCACTAGCTACACTACCGTTCAAAATTTTGGGGTCACCCAGACAATTTTGTGTTTGCCATGAAAATGTATACTTTTATTTAGCAAATGAGTTGCAAAATGAATAGAAAATATAGTCCAGGCATTGACAAGGTTAGAAATAATGAGTATTTGAAATAATAATTTTCTCGTCAGATGTTCTGTGTGATCCAAACACCTCAAACTTTGGAAAAAATGTTATGGACAGACTAATCAATCTTCCTCTGTCCAATGTCTGTGTTCATTTGTCCATATTAATATTTTTCTTAGCCAATCTGCCCTGAAGGCCAGCATCCCAGAGTCGCCTCTTCACTGTTGATGATGAGACTGGCGTTTAGCGAGTACTATTTAATGAAGCTGCCAGATGAGTAGCTGTGAGGCGTCTATTTCTCAAACTAGAGACTCTAATGTACTTGTCTTGTTGCTCAGTTGTGCAGCGGGGCCTCCCACTTCTCTTTCTACTCTGGTTAGAGTCTGTTTGTGCTCTCCTCTGAAGGGAATAGTACTCACTGTTGTAGGAAATCTTCAGTTTCTTGGCAATCTCTCGCATGGAATAGCCTAATTTCTAAGAGCAAGAACAGACTGTCGAGTTTCACCTGAAAGTTCTTTTTTCTGGTCATTTTGAGAGTTTCATAGAACAAACAAATGTAATGCTCCAGATTTTCAACTAGCTCAAAGGAAGGTCAGTTTTATAGCTTCTCTAATCAGCCAAACTGCTTTCAGCTGTGCTAACATACAGTACTTGTACAAGGGTTTTCTAAACATCCATTAGCCTTCTTACATAGATGGCAAACACAATGTACCATTAAAACATTGGCGTGGTGGTTGTTGGAATGGCCTCTATACACCTATGTACTGTAGAATTGCATTAAAAACCAGATGTTTGCTGCTAGAATAGTCATTACCACATTAACAATGTATAGAGTGTATTTCTGATTAATTTAATGCTAGCTTCATTGGAAAAAAAAATAGAAATCTTATTTTTGAAAGAAAAAGCATAAGTGACCCCAAACTTTTGAACGGTAGTGTAGATTAACCAGCTTACCTGCAGGAGTGAGGAGCGGCAGCACAAGAACTTTTCACATAATTAAACACACAACTTTTAAGCATGGACAAAGAAACAGTATATGCCCCTGCTTGCATGACAGCACCCTTTAACCCTCTTACAATTGGCTAAGCAATTAGGGAGAAGGAGCCGTGGACTGTTTTACCAGCTTAATGTTTTGGCTGTTGATGCTCAGACTGCAGGTCGTTGAATGTGGTGCGTGGATGGTGCTGCATGGCGTACATGTCTGACTAATTAGTGCCAGGCAGCGGCCATATTGGAGCTGCCCACAATTTGGTAGGAGTGTGCCAAAGATAATAGGTTGGCAACCAGTGCCTGCCTCCTGTGGTAGCTGATAAGAGTTGTCTGCCTACATGACCACAGCTATGCCAGCCATCATTGTGTGTCTCTATGCTTGCGCCAAGCCTGCCATTGCAATTAATGATCCATGTTTTGGATTCTTCTGTTTGGTTCTTGGGTGGGGTGGGGGGTGCCATTTGCAGTTTGCCTCCGGCAGCAGGGTGGCTAGGTTCACCCCTTTTCCTCCCTCTCATTCTATAACCCTAATAATCATTATGTTTTCTGTTACAGACCACCTCCCAGGACTGCTGCAATTCCTGCTGGCCTCCTGCCTTCCTGCTGGACAGCTGCCTGCTCCACCCATGCATTGTATTCATGGCATCCAGTGATGACCGCAATGGTTGCCACTCTGCACAATAGAGGATCCAAGAAAATCTCCATTTCAAAAATATTTACCATATTTATTGCACATGCAAGAAATGAAGACTAAAATTATCTACTGTCCTTACAGTTAAGTTCCTCTGAGGGAAAGCTATAGCAGTGACTACACTGCTCCCAGGGTCATGGGGCACAAGGGTGCGGCGTCTGTGAGCAAGGTGTATGTAGGCCATTTCAACAGTCCCAATTTTTTTATTTATTTTTATTTTTTTTCAGGTTGTGATTTGTCATCTTCAGCCGGTAATTTAACTTTTTTTTTTTTTCCGGTTTCACAAGGCTCAAGCCGAGATGACCAGGAGGGCGACTTAATGGATGGTGACCTCATCACCCTGGTTGAAGCTCACCTGGCATTGTGGGACCAGTCTCACCGGTGTCATGTTGACAGTGTCTACATTCGTTGGCTCTGGGAGGAAGTGTGTGCGGCGCTCATGGACAGTTGAGAGAACATTGGTAATAGGGCACAGAAGCTATAGAAAGTACTGCTAAGTCTGTGTCATATTGATGGATGCAAAATAATGCGAATGACAATCATTAATTCTTTCTTTGCTGGTGATAAAGTTATTAAATAGTCGCGGTCAATTCAGGATTGCTATAAGAAAGTATAACCAGGAGATGCGGGCTCCAAATGGATCAGGACAACAGTAAACACGTTGCAGGTACTAGCACGTGATGCACCCCAAGGCTGTGGGGTACTCGGAACCTGGCTGCGGTGTTTCTGGGAAGTCACAGGGATTGAAGTTGTTGGTCAAACAGGTTTTCCTCCTATCGCAGTCCTCTGCTGAGTGATGGGATTTTGTAATATTACGAGCCAAATTAACTATCTTGACGCAAATGTTAATACACAGCACACTTTTTTATTTACTTTTTTTTTTTTTATGTTTATTGCCTGGCAGATGGAAAAACTTTTTTACCTGCCCTTCAGCTCCATGTAAGTTTGCTCTAGGTCAGGTCTAGCAGTCTTCACCCATCCTGGAGCAGTCAGCCCCCACCATTTTCTCCCTTCACGCCGTTTGCCTACTACCTACCCCACTTCCAAAACCAATAAAAATAATAAATGCCCTAGTACCCACCACCATTTCTTTTCCACATCTTGGCCCTCTCCTCCATCCTTAACCTCTTCTCCACACAGCACCTCTCCTGTATTCAGTCTCACCCCATCTATCCCTGAACCCGTTGAAATTCCCATACCATTGCCTTCACCACCCCTTCACTCTATTGCTCCGAATCTTCTCCTTCCCTACCCTCATCCACCCTGAACACACTACTTGTACCATCAACTCAAAACAGGTTCCCAAAAAAAACCCTCCCGAATATTTGAGTCTGTAAATTATTTATTGGTTTTGAAATGTCTTTCTTTTCTTATTTTTTGCACTACACAAACATTTATAAATTTGCATTGCTAGAAAGTGGTATTGTAATGTTAATGTTAAATATCATCCTATTTCAAAAATGTAGTAGGTGTAATAAAGGTATTAAGGTTTGCCTCATCTGTCTACTTTGCTTCTTCAAGGCATTACAAATTCTTCGTGTACATCAGGGATATCAAACTCCAGTCCTCGAGGGCTGCAAACAGTGCATGCTTTCAGGATTTCCTTAGTATTGCACAGCTGATAATCGAATCACCTGCACAGGTGATGATTCCAACCTCTATGCAAAGCTAAGGAAATCCTGAAAACATGCAATGTTTGCAGCCCTTGAGGCCTGGAGTTTGAGATCCCTGGTGTACATGGTTATTACCAGTTTGAGTGGCTGTAACTGTGCATACCTACTGCAATGCCCTGCAACATGAAGAATGGCTATATCATGAAAACCATATGGTTTTATTAGTATTCTCATTACACCTGCTACATATCGCAATGGGTATGAGTATGGAGATCACATTACTTAAAATTGCCTCATAATGTACAGGGCCTAGGCATTCATAGTAAAATGCTCAGGTATAGCCAATTAAAGTTTTACTGAAAATTGTGCACATGTAAGGGGCCTTTCACACTTGCGTTTTTTTTCCTGATTTGGAAGATCAGGAAAAAACCTGATTCTTGCAGTATTTTGCGCTTTCACTTTAATTTTGTCAGGTAGAATGTTGTTGCTTCATGTTTTTTCCTGAAATCACTAGGCTGGCTTCACACCACGGTGTGATCGGATCAGCACACAGAACCGGAGGGCCAAATGTGCCCTCCGGTCCTGTGCGCAGCTGAATGCTGCTAATTGCAGCCGCAGCTGCTGATTTTTCAAGACCGCGGCTAGCATGGAGCTAGCCACGGTCCTGAAACAGCGGCGTGCAGCCGCCAGTGTACGGTTCCCGGACCCTCCCGGTCTCCGGAGAATTCGGCCGAATCCGGGATCCAGCAAATTGGGGAGATTTTTCTCCCCAGGTAAAAAAAATGATGCAAGCATCATTTTTGTATCCGGAAAGAATAATCCGTGGTCCCCCGGATTGTCCCGGAGTGATGAAACCGGATGGCAGAGAGCTGCCATCCGGCTCCATCCGGCCCCATAGGCTGCTACGGGGCAAAAACCGATCCGGGGCTATCTGGTTTACACCGGACAGCCCCGGATCAAAAAAAGTGGTGTGAAACCAGCCTTAAAGAGAATGGGTAAAAAAAAATGAATCCGGTAAGAATCAGGTGTTTTCCTGATCTTCCAAATCAGGAAAAAACCGCAAGTGTGAAAGGCCCCTAAGACATACCTATAAACCAAATAAGTTTTTAGCCAAAACAAAATGGTAAATCTTTATTGATGGAATAAATTAAAAACAGTGAAAATAGAAATACACCATTAAAAACATCCCAAGGATCCTGAAACCCACAAATGCACTTGGACACACAGAAGGGGAAAGAACACAACCAAGAATAACAGTATAAGGAAACAAAAATTGCTGTTGCAGAGATCGGGATCTTTCTACAGTAATAATAGAAATATGTTTTCCAAATGGTATAGTATATAAGTGAGGCCACTAGGGGTCCTCCAAATATTTTGTCACTGTTTTTAATTTATTCCCTCACTAAAAATTATTTTTTTTCACCAGTATTTTTGTTGGCTAAAAACTCATTCAGTTTATAGGTATGTCTTGCTTATCTGTGTTAATACCCCGTTACACGCTGCAATGTCCCAGCGATTCCACCAACGATTGCGATCGCTGGGACATCGCTATCTGATCGCTGATGACCTGTCAAACAGGCAGACTCACCAGCGATCAGGACCAGCAAAAGCACTGGTAACCAGGGTAAACATCGGGTAACTAAGCGCAGCACTGCGCTTAGTTACCCGATGTCTACTTTGGTTACCAGCCTCCCAGCGTGTACTGTGCAGCGCTGGGAGGTCGTTGATCGTTGGTCTCCTGCTGTCACACACGCTGATGCTGGCCACCCAGCGGGAGACTAGTGATAAAAAAATGGTCCTGGTCATTCATCAACGATCAATGAACTTATCGTTGGTCGTTGCTACGTGTCACATGCAGCGATGTTTCGACGTCACTGCAACGTCACAAAACCGGTGATGTTACATGCTACGATATTGTTAACGATATAGTTGTAACGGGCCTTTAGTCTTCTTCTTAAATTTGACCAAATACTGTATAGGTTTATATGTGTATGTTTAATTCAGCGTCCTACAGCTTTGAACCAGAGGAAGGAAAAAATCTCCCACTGAGGTAGAAGCCAAATTTCCACTTTGGGGTAAAAACTTCCTTACTCCAAATACACAAGCAGAAAAAAATCCTAGATCAACTACATATAGGACACAAGGGTAAATGGAACAATGCAAGGTTAATATTAATAAGCAATGAATACTTTTATTACAATGCAACCATTGTGCAGGGAAGAGGAAGTGAAGTCGGTCAGTTTTATTCAATGACACACACACATACACACACACACTAGGGTAAAGGGAGTCAATGCAACATTACTAATCTTAAAGGGAACCTGTCACCTCATCTAAACCCCCTAATCTATCACTATCTGTCCCTGCAGCATATACTTTATTAACCATCCCTGTCTGGCTCATAGCTCTTTATAGAAGTTACATAGATCATTTTAATAACTTACATGAATTATGTCGGGTAGGCGTCCCTACAGGGTTTCTGACAGAGTGGCAGTGTCTCCAGGTCTGCGCACCCCCTGCCTTGCCACTCCAATTACACCCCAATGGGCGTAATCCTTCCTTTATGAGCGCGCTTTCATTTTTCTAATTACCGTACCCGCCTTGGAATTGTATGACGTGCCATCATGATGAAGGAAGGATAATGCCCATCGGGGCGTAATTGGAGTGGCGAGGCGGGGGGTGTGCGGACCTGGAGACACTGCCCTTGTGTCAAAATTCTGTAGGGACGCCTACCCGACATAGCTCAATTTAATAACTTACATGAATTATGTAACTTTTATAAAGGCTATGAGCTCAGACAGGGATGGTTAATAAAGTATTTGGATGCTGCAGGACAGGTATTGATAGGTTAGGGGCTTAGATGAGGTGACGGGTTCCCTTTAAAGGGAACCTGTCACCTGGATCTACCCCCCCCCCTGACCTATCACTAGCTGTCCCTACACCTTCTTAGCTGCTCCCTAACCATCCCTCTCTGCTGTAAATCCCCCTATAAAGATTAAGAAAAATTACTTATAATTTACTGTAGGTCGCTCTGTCAGGAGACTGGAATGGCGGCTCCAGGCTCCATTCTCTACTACTCGCTGCGTCACTGCACGCCCCGCTGGACGTCGTTATTCTTTCTTGATCTCCCCCTGCATTTGGAATCTCCCGTCCTCTTCTCCTCCTATGATGCACTGGCCGCTACGTCAAAACCGGCCTGGTGCACTATGGGTCTGGTCACATGATCGGCCTGGTGCATTATGGGCTTGATCACGTGATCAGCCCGGCTCCGCGCATGCGCATATTGAAGTCGGGCCAATCACGTGATCAGGCCCATAATGCACCGGGCCGGATGTGACATACTGGCCGGTGCTTTCCCAACAGTCGGGACCGTGGCGTGTCGCCTCAATGAATTCCCTTCTGCTTCATTGGATCTCTAAAGGTACCTTTACACGCCACCACTGTGCCTAGCAACAGGTATCCACCGCACGTGCATGCGCACGTTTTTAACGGTGGATACCGATCACTAATGCCGCACATAGACGCCGCCATTGCGTTGTGAACTGAAGGTATCTTGTTCCCCGGAAGTTCCGACAGATCCTGTGGCTTACTTCCTGTGGAATACCTTCCCTGCTTTACACGCCGCTACCACAAAGGAATATGGGCGTACATCTTTTGCGCCGTAAGTACATAGGCGTGACAGAGTTGTGTATTCCGTGATGCACAAGCGTTGATTGGACAACGCAATAGCGTCATGATAGGCCAGCCTGCGCAGGAAGGCTGGCTAATACATGACGCCATTGCAATTGTGGAGTGTGAATGGAATAGCTCTTTAAATATGGCGCCCTGTGAAGGGACAGCCAATCGTAACACAGTAGCCCCCACCAATGATCGCTGATGGGGTGTGGTATCCATGACGCTGTGGCACGCCCCTGTGAAATCACTAGGCGATGCAACATCCATGCCTGTACCCCGTTTAGACCCCACTACCATGGCAATTGTGCCTTTCTGTTGCCTTCGGTTTTTGAGCATGGCTCAGCAACAGGTATCTGAGTCAACTGCATGACACCAGGAGGAATTTCCCATTTACACACCGCCATTTCGTAGCAATTTCATGGCAACAGGCATAAATATCCCCAATGCCAGGTAGTTGCTACCTTTCAGTGGTGGCGTGTAAAGGGGCCTTAAGGGATATGCCATTTTTTTAAATTTTTTCATGGATATCAAGGGCGACGGTTTCCTTTTAAAGGAGCTGATTTCCCAGCCATCAACAGAAGGGCACATGGAGTGTCGCCTCCTCGTATCCCCCTCTGCACCTGGTGTATACCCATCATCCCAGTCCTGTGGGATGCTGTAGATCTCCTCAGCCTCCATAAAAGGAGCTTGAGTCACAGGATTAAAAGCGCAGCCCCCAGTCGCACTGAGGTCTCGCTCAGCTGCATATTCTCCTGTGTGAGGTAACACTGCTGCACACATACAGCACTGCGGGCAGTCCTTTCATCTTGTGAGACGGTGACAGACCTCCAGGGTAAGTCGACACCGGGTGTAGTTCCCGACACCGGTGTTTATACGGTGGCTGCAATAGAAGCAGTCTTATTCACTGAATTTCACCTTCGCCTGCTACAGATGGCCCTGCTGACGACGTGGTACAGGAGTCCCTTCTCACTGGACAGGGTATTCTTCCTGACTCCTTCAGTCCAGACGTCACTACGAAGGTGGATGTGCCCGACGACTCTATCCAAGGGCCGGTCCTTCCTTCCGTCGATAGGAAAGTCTTCACCACCAATGCCAGTCTCCTGGGTTTGGGGGGGGTGATTTATCGTCATCATACTGCTCAGGGTCGCTGGTCTGAACAGGAGTCAATGCTTCCAATCAACCTGCTGGAGATATGGGCCATTGCTTTATCTCTATGTTGCTTTCACAGAGTCATGGCGGGTTGTCACATCCGTGTCCATTCGGACAACGCGATGGCAGTGGCCTACATCAATCACCAGGGTGTAACTTGCAGCAGAAGGGCTCTCGGCGAGGTAGAAAGCATTCTCACCTGGGCCGAGTCGCCGGGGTCCTTCATCTCAGCATTGCACATACCGGGAGTGGACAATTGGGGGCGTACTTTCTCAGTCGCCAGGGCCTTGCCGCAGGATAATGGTCCCTGCCCCCTGAAGTGTTTCACCAGATTTGCCGCCGCTGGGGGACACCGGACGTGGACCTTATGGCTTCTCGAACGAACACCAACGTCCCGGTGTTCATAGCCCGCTCTCACAATCCAACTTCAATCGGAGCGGACGCACTGGTGCAATCGTGGCGCCAGTTACGACTCCTGTACATTTTTCCTCCATTACCCTTAATTCCGAAGGTACTGAGGAAAATCAAATCAGAACGAGTCCCAGTCATCCTCGTAGCTCCAAATTGGCCCAAACGGACCTGGTATGCCGACCTAGTTCAGCTAGTCGCAGACGTCCCCTGGTGCTTACCAGATTGCCCAGACCCATCTCAAGGTCCGATTTGCCACCAAGGTTCGAAGGCTCTGAATTTGACGGAGTGGCCGTTGAGACCTGGGTGCTGATTCAGGCTGGTTTTTCACCTGATGTCATTGGTACCATGATTAGAGCTCGAAAACCAGCTTCTGCACATATCTACTACCGTACATGGAAGATTTTCTTTTCATGGTGCAAAGACCGCGGTCACCCCCCCTTTTACTTTTTCAGTCCGGGTGATCCTCAGATTTCTGCAGTCGGGACTAGACTCTGGGTTGACCCTTTGTTCCCTGAAAGGCCAGATTTTGGCTCTTTCAGTCCTTTACCAGCGCAAAGGTGCGACACGTCCACAAGTTGGAAACTTGAATCAAGGGGTGTCTCGGTTGGTTACCCCTTACCGACGACCGTAAAAGCCATGGGACCTTAACTTGCTCTTGGATGCACTTCAGGCTTTTGAGCCTCTGAAAGATGTTTCTCTCCCTCTCCTGTCCTGCAAGGTAGTCTTCCTAGTGGCAATCATGTCCATCTGTCGTGTTTTCGAATTGGCGGCATACTCGTGCCGACAGCCGTTCCTTTCTTTTCATCAAGATAAGGTGGTACTGCATCCAGTTCCCTCTTTTCTTCCAAAGGTGGTCTAATCCTTCCACCTCAATGAAGATATCGCCCTTCCATCTTTCTGTCCAGCTCTGGTGCACCGCGTAGAGAGGGCTCTGCATACCCTGGATCTAGTGAGAGCCCTTAGATACTACGTTTCAAGAACAGCCCCCTTCCGTAGGACGGACAATCTTTTTGTCCTTCCGGAAGGTCACAGAAAGGGCATGGCAGTGTCTAAAGCCACCTTGGTTAGGTAGATACATTCTACCATCCAAGAAGCGTATCGCCTACGGAATGTACCCATTCCTAGCGGTAAAAGCACACTCCACTCGTGCAGTGGGGGCATCTTGAGCTATTCGGCACCAGGCATTGGCGGAACAAGTGTGTAAGGCGGCTCCCTGGTCCAGCCTATATACTTTCGCCAAATACTATAAGGTTCATACTCGGGCTTCTGTGGACGCAAGCCTTGCCAGACGTGTGCTATAGGCAGCTGTGGTTCACCTTTCCAGGTAAGTTTTCCTTTTCATGTGCAGGTTTTATTTTCCCACCAAGGGACTGCTTTAGGACGTCCCATGGTCCCGTGTCTCCAATGAGGTGCAAGAGAAAAAGGGATTTTTGTGTACTCACTGTAAAATCCTTTTCTCTGAGCCATCATTGGGGGACACAGCACCCATCCTGTTTCCAATTTTGGGCGTTGTTTTTTTTCTGGTTCTTTATTTCTGAGTTTGGCATGTTAACTTTGGTTGTACTCCATTGTTTATACCTATTCTCCTACTGTTTAGTCACTAAACTGGTCAGTGCTTAGGTCAAGTATATGACATGGTATATGGTGTAATGAGTCTTTTGACTCATTCGGTCCTAAATTGTGTGTTCTATATATTTTGCTACTCCCTACATTACTGGGCTTCGGATGGATATATTTGACTCTAGGTCCTAATCTGAATTGGCCAGTTTACATTACTTGCTGGATGTACTCCTATGATTGCAATGGTTTGGAGGGTGACTTTATCCAAATTTCCTCTCAAGGTTGTGGTTTAAAAATTTAAGATTGTATATGATGCATGATAACATTGACAATTTGGTTTACAATTACTTATAACTGTCTAGTTCCCTTTGGGATCAGTATTTTTTTATTTTAATTTGGGTTACTAACCACTATTAAAACACAGGACGTTTATCCCTGGACCTTTCACTCCATTAAGGTCTTTAGACTATTAGGGTATGTGCACACATGCCGGGTTAGCATCGGTTTAGCTGTGTAAACCGCCGGTCGGTTTCCATAAGTTTTATGTAAATTTATGTTAATCCAAACCGGCGTTTGGATTAACATTAAAACCTATGGAAGCTGTTCCCAGCGGGTTAGCAACGAATGTGCATGTTCAATAAACCGGCCGGTTATGCAGCGGCTGCAAGCGCAGAATCATGTACCTTCCAGCCGCCACAACACCGCCGCCGCTAACCCGCTGTGCACCCGCCCTACACCCGCCGCACATACCCGCCAGCAAGCCGGTGGACGGCTGCAGAGCTTCCTGTCGGGTCCGCCCAGCCGCCGCCGTCACAAACCCGGCATGTGTGTGCACATACCCTTATGGTGGGTTTACACACACCAATTTATCTGTTCAATATCTGAACCAATCTCTGGTTGCAGTGAAATCATGGATACATTGCTCCATTTTGTGGCTGTGTACAACATGGAGCAATGTATCCATGATTTCACTGCAACCAGAGATTGGTTCAGATATTGAACAGATAAATTGGTGTGTGTAAACCCACCATTAGAGATCTGGGTCTTCACCCATTGATACATTTCAGCAATGACTATATAGTTATTAAACAACTGAGTGCACATGGTTGTAGCTCTTGTTCTATTCTGAAAGGGATGCTCCTTATTGTACATTTGTTTGTAAACCTATGTCTATATAATTGAGGAATTCATGTATTCAGGTGTACTTGTTCTATTGTATCTATGGCCAGCAACCGGTTGCTAATATCCCCTTCAAATTGCTTAATATTTATAATGATTGAATGTGGTTTGGGGCTTACTATAATGCGCCTTATTCAAAGGGCAGACAAGGACAAGTACAATAAATTGGACAATTTAAGTCGTACAGAGGACAATTTGGTCGTACAGATACAAGAGGGGAGAAGATCCTGTCCGCGAGGGCTCACAATGGAGATACAGTAGGAGGGGGAGGTGCCGGTCTGAGGCGGTGCGGTGGACCGGGTCTCATAGGAGGTTGTAGGCTTGGCGGAAGAGGTGGGTCTTTAGGCTTCTTTTGAAGTTCCCAAGGTAAGAGAATGTCTGATGTGCTGGGGCAGAGAGTACCAGGGTATGGGGGATGCCCGGGAGAAATTCTGAATGTGGTTGTGCGAAGAGGAGATGAGAGGGGGGTAGAGGAGTTCTTGGGAGGATCGCAGGTTGCGCGAGGGTAGGTATCGGGAGACCATGTTAGGAAATGTATGGAGGGGACCAGTTGTGGATAGCTCTTGTATGTCATGGTTAATGTTATAAACCAGGATCGCTGGGAAGCAGGGAGCCAATGAAGGGCATGGCAGAGGGGGGAGACAGGGGAGTAGCGGGAGGACAGATGGATTAGATCGGCAGCGGAGTTTAAGGATAGATTGGATAGGTGCAAGGGAGGTAGCAGGGAGGCCGGAGAGCAGGAGGTTGCAATAGTCGAGGCAGGAGATGATGAAAGCATGAATAAAGGTTTTAGCAGTGTCGGGGTCAAGAAAAGTGCGGATCAAGGAGATGTTTTTGAGCTGAAGACGGCAGGAGGTGGCGAGGGCATGGATGTGGGGCTTGAAGAGGGAAAGTCGAGGATAACCCCGAGGCACTTGGCATGGGGGACTGGGGAGAGAGAGCAGTCATTGACGACGATGGATAGGTCTGATAGTGAGGGGGAGCGATTGGGGGGAAGACTATGAACTCTGTTTTGTCCATGTTCAGCTTGAGGAAGCGAGCGGAGAAGGATGAGATGGCGGACAGGCATTGTGGAATTTTGAAAAATAAGGAGGCGATGTCAGGTCCAGACAGGTAGATTTGGGTGTCGTCGGCGTAGAAGGTGGTACTGCAGGTCGTGGGACTCAATGAGTTGCCCTAGGCCGAGATTGATTGGAGATTAGTCAGAATGACTGAGTTGGTTTAGGCCTAGAACTGAGCCATGAAGGAGGAAAACCACCACGACACGATTATAGGAGGATAAGAGGTGAAGAGGAGGTATGTTGAGGAAAAGGAGTGGAGTGGTGACTAGACTGAAGGGTCCGGGGATCCGAGTCCAGTCCGTTTAAGTATGAGAAGATCCCAGAGAGGGCAAGGTCTGTGATGCCAAGAGATTCTAGGATCTGAAGTAGAAGGGAGTGGTCAACAGTGTCTAAGGCGGCAGATTGTTCTCCTCCTCCTTGGACCTGAGTAGTGACGTTTGCTTTTGGCAGTCAGTAGGTCATTGGTGACTTTAGTCAGGGCAGTTTCAGTGGAGTGGAGCCAGATTGCAGGCGGTCAAATAGAAAGCAGGAGGAGAGGTGAGAGGACAGCTCTGAGTGCACATGCTGTTGAAGTAGTTTAGAGAGAAAGGGTGGAGAGATGTGGCACCCTGGCACCCTTTGGGCACCACAGAACCCTTGGGACATGAATGGAGCAGTAACAGCAAGCAACACTCACAACAAACAACTTAGTACACCTTTAACACCTGTTTCACCCCAAGCCTTCTAGGGGGAGCTCCACTGGTCACTTTGAGCCAGTTCCCCCTATAAATAGGGTCTTGGAGGGAGAAACACCAGAGTGTGCAGACGCTAGAAGAGCTGCAGGACGTGTGCAACCACCGGTTCTGGAGCCATATTAGGCCCAAACCAGCACACCTGCCCAGTGAGAGACCCTTGCAATTGGGGTACAGAGAAAAGGAGAAAGCACCTCTCAGGGACATCAGAGTTACCCTAACTCTCCCCCATCATCCGGTTACTGGAACCGAGCTGTGAGAGCTACCCAGCCACCACATAGAACCAGCACAACTAACGGAGTCTAGCCCCCTGTTCACCTGAAGCACCTACCGACGAGAGCCCAGGGAAGAGCATTGATCCGGCTTAACCCTTTAACAGTGCCCTCAGTGCAGCTACCCAGGTGAAGCATGTTCCACTGAACGCACAACCCGGTCCGGGCAGGATTCTACATCCACCCGACCTCACTAGACAGTACAGTGAAAGGAAGCCTAACACTGCTTGCTGTAAAACTCCAGAAGTGTCAACCTCACTATCCCGGTCTGAGTGTACCTGCTTTCCACCAGTAAAGGTACCCAAAAGACTTTATTGTGTCTGGTTTGATTCCTGGACCTAACAGCAGCCTGACTAAGCTGCCTCAAACATCTGTGCAGCTCCTAGCCCCGGGGACTCCCGCTCATCCTGTGGGAGCGTCCCATCTTGCTGCATCCCATCCCCCGGAGGCCCAAGCAGCGCCGGTGGACATCACCGGAATTCTCACAGGTGGCGTCACGAAGATTATTAACCCCTACTGTTCAAGCCATCCCCCCTATTGATCTGGACCACAGGCCCCACAGCCGCGCGGGTTCCGTGACAAGAGAAGCAGACGCCTGCGAAAGTGCAGAACCCGGCTACGGTGAGTCAGAGAGATGGGGCGATAGTTTGAGACAGATGTGGGGTCGAGGGATTTTTTTTGAGGATGGGTGTGATCAGGGGTGTTTGAAGGCTGAGAGGAAGGTGCCAGTGGTAAGTGATAGGTTAAAAAGATGAGTTAGGGCCGCGATGATAACAGAGGTAGGTTGGGAATGAGGTGGGATGGGAGCGGGTCGTAAGCACTGGTGGTGAGGTGTGATTTTTGACAGGAGGGAGGAGAGCTGATCCTCAGTTATGGGGGGGAAGCAGCTGGTGGAAGAAGAGGGCAGTATAGGCGAGAGGGGAGGCTGTGGGAACAGTGGATCAAAGCTGTCTCTAAGTCTGTCAAGGCAAAGTCTTCAGTGGAGATAAGGGGAGAGGGAGGTGGGCGGAGTAAGAGATTGAAGGTTTTGAAAAGCTGTTTGGGATTGTGGGACACGGAGGTTATTAGGGATGAGAAGAAGCTTTGTGTGGTGGCAGCAAATGCAGCCTTGAAGGTGTGAGGGACTGTTTAAACAGCACAAAGTGCTCGGTGGAGTGTGATTTATTTTTTATTATTATTTTTTTTTATTTCCCCCCCCCATCTTCTCTTGGCAACCCTGGATACCCGTCTCAGGTCTTTAGTGAGGGTGGTGTGCCAGGGTTGCCTGTTAGTGTGTGGAGCGTGGTGCCTGAGGTGGGGCAGCTAGGTCAAGGGCCTTGGTTAATGTGGTGTAGATGGTGGTGGCAGTGTCTGTGTCGCGTATGAATGTTATATATCGGTGAGAGGGAGAAGGGATTGTGAGAGAGTGTAGATCGATGTGTTTTACGTTTCGGAGGGGGTGATCGAGTTTGCGGAGAGGGGGTGGCGTAGTAGGGGTGGTGAGGGAGGAGAAGGTCAGCAGATTGTGATCAGACAGGGGGGAGGTTCAGTTTGTGAGGTTAGTGACGGAGCAAAGACGGGTAAAAATGAGGTCTAGTGCGTTGGCTGTCTTTGTGGGTGGCAGAGGAGGACCATTGGGAGAGCCCAGAGGAGGAGGTCAGGGATAGAAGTTGAGACCTTTTAAAGTTAACATTGGTGTGCTCCCGTTTCTATGCCATGTCTTCTTCTGTAATTAACCCTTTTGTCAACTCAGCAACTTGGTATTTTAGTTCTTTGACCGCAGCTTGAGCTAGAGCAGTGCGTGACAGTCTCTGTCGAAATAGGAGTTGATGCTAGATTTGGACTCTGCAGGCTACCACTCTGGCTTCTAGGCAGGCCCGGACTGATAGGCGGGAGGGGCGGGACTTTTCTCTATGGGCCGCCCACTTGTGGGGTGCGTGGGCCGCCAGCTCCTCCAGCCACAGCCCTGCTTTAAATCCATTGCCGCCGAGCGGCCACGGCATGTAGGGGGCGGGGCCACCGACATGAAGGGGCAGAGCCATTTCCCCAAAGCAGGGTCCCTCTTACATCAATCAGGATGACAGGTGCAGGTCCCAAGCCCTCCCACCATCTTCATCATAGTCCTGATCCCGCCCTGAGCTGATCATGTGACCCCTGATGCCTCCCCTCCATGTGACATCATCACAGGTCCTATTATTTGTGAGTATGATGTCTGTGTCTGTCTGTGTGTTTGACTGTGTGTGTGTCTGTCTGTCTCTACACAACACTATACAGTATATACAGGTCCACACTACATGCTGTATTAGTGTGCCTATGTACTGTATGTATATAGTGTGGACCTGTATATACAGTATAGTGCTGTGTATACAAGATATACACCAGCAATTTCAGATGTGCATGGAGCCCGCAGTCTGTAATGTGGCATACATCCTGCAGTCTGTAATGGGCACAGAGCCCGCAGTGTGTAATGTGGTATACATCCCGCAGTGCGTAATGGGCACAGAGCCCGCAGTGCGTAATGGGCACAGAGCCCACAGTGCGTAATGGGCACAGAGCCCGCAGTGTGCAATGTGTATACAGCCCGCAGTCTGTAATGTGTATACAGCGGGCAGTCTGTGTTGTGTATATGGCCCACAGTCTGTAATGTACAGCATCAGAAAGTTTACCTGCGGGCAGAGTTCGCTATCTATGCTTCTCGGTGCCTCCATGGATTTTGTTCCTCTCTGCGGCCATCACTGGACTTTCTGCCACCTTTCATCTTTCCCCATCTTTAGGATCTGGCTGAGTCTTGGCTATCTATATACCACAGCGTCCTATCTATATAGCACAGCCTCCTGGGTATGCTAGGTATAATTCTCCTGTCTACTGAGTGTAATCCTCAGTATCTGTATTATTCTGCATATATACACTGTACAGTAGCACCACTTCTCCTGTCCTGTATACTGGGTGTAATCCTCAGTATCTGTATTATTCTATGTATATATACACTGTACAGTACCAATTCTCCTATCCTGTATACTGGGTGTAATCCTCAGTATCTGTATTATTCTGTATATATACACTGCACAGTACCACTTCTCCTGTGCTGTATACTGGGTGTAATCCTCAGTATCTGTATTATTCTGTATATATACACTGCACAGTACCACTTCTCCTGTCCGGTATACAGAGTGTAATCCTCAGTATCTGTATTATTCTGTATATATACACTGCACAGTACCAATTCTCCTGTGCTGTATACTGGTGTAATCCTCAGTATCTGCATTATTCTGTATATATACACTGCACAGTACCACTTCTCCTGTCCTGTATACTGGGTGTAATCCTCAGTATCTGTATTATTCTGTATATATACACTGCACAGTACCACTTCTCCTGTCCTGTATACTGGGTGTAATCCTCAGTATCTGTATTATTCTGTATATATACACTGCACAGTACCACTTCTCCTGTCCTGTATACTGGGTGTAATCCTCAGTATCTGGATTATTCAGTATATACTCTGCACAGTACCACTTCTCCTGTCCTGTATACTGGGTGTAATCCTCAGTATCTGTATTATTCTGTATATACACTGCACAGTACCACTTCTCCTGTGCTGTATACTGGGTGTAATCCTCAGTATTTGTATTATTCTGTATATATACACTGCACAGTACCTCTTCTCCTGTCCTGTATACTGGGTATAATCCTCAGTATCTGTATTATTCTGTATATATACACTGCACAGTACCACTTGTCCTTTTGTCAGAGGTGGTATTGGACTTTGATTTTCAGCATATAACTGTTGTTTAAATTAATTATCCCCAATATGGAGTCATCACTTCTCTTCTGTACAAGTGACGACTTTCCCATCACTATGGATCTGATCGCTGGGACCCCACAATCCTGAGAAATGTGGCTTTGAAGATCACCATGTAAATGGAGCTGCGGTTGATTATTCCCTCTGCTGCACCATTCACATGTGACTCCTTAAATAACTACTTTGAAAAAGTGATGAGGCCATGACAACGTAAAAGCAAACTTCACTGATCGCGGCTGATGGGTGATATAGTGTGTGGGCTGCTGGGGCTCGTTTTCCATGGCTGCTTTTTGGTCCCAGTCCGGCCCTGATTCTAGGTATATCAGGCAAGCTATTGCAAGCTTGGTGGCAAGAGCTAGCTGCCCCCCAGGCCAGTGGTCAAGCAGCAGTTTTGGGGTGGCCTGGCTATCTGTCATGTTGGTCTGAGAGGCCGATCTGCCCCTGAAGCTCACTGTAGCTCACTATTCATGGGCCACTGCTGTGTGCTTGCCCCCCAAGCTGAAATTTGCCAGCCAACCCCTGCTTGGTGAGATGCTGTCTCATTTGCAAAGACTCAAATGGCCATTTCTGTAATACAGGAATGAGTCATTGGGCTCTGCAGAGACCGTATTCAGAAACAGTATTGCTATGTTCTTGTAGTTTCAGCTCTTTGACAGACTGCTGAAGCTAAGCAGCAGGAGCCTGGGCCACTGTCTGCACTACCATGTCCAAAAGCAACAGAAAGGATGACCCCTGATAGTAAGACTCAGCAGCTTAACTCGATCCACACATCTGGCTGGTCAGATCAGGAATGAACTCTCAATGGACAACAAGAGTTGGATGATGTGCTGACTTAAAGTGAACCTGTCACCTCCTAAAAGCCACCTAACCTATCAATATATGTCCCTGCACCTTCCTATTATCACTATAACTATCCCTCTCTGCTAAATGCTTGTTTTCAATGTTGTAAAACACATTTTTATACTTATACTCATTAGGATGATAATGAAGTGGGGGCTATATGCAATAGTCCCCCTGGGTGTGTTGCCTTGCATCCTCCATGATCCTTTATCACGCCCTGATGGGTGTGATATTGTAATAAGATTCATCTGTGTGGCACCCTGGCACCCTGGTTGGGGCACCACAGAACTCTTAGTACACAAATGGAATGTACACAGCAAGCAGAACTCACTACTAACTAACACCCCTTTTCACCCCAGGCCTCTAGGGGGAGCTCCACTGGTTACCTTAAGCCAGTTCCCCCTATAAATATGGGTCCTGGTGGGAGAAACAGTGGAGTGAGCAGTCGCTTTAGAACTGTGAACAGCTAGGAGAGCTGACCTGGTACTGGAGCCACACTAGGCCCATACCAGCACACCTGGAAAAGTGAGAGACCCTTGCAACTGGGGTCATAGGACAGGAGGCAACCACCTCACAGGGACAGAACAGTTATCCCGACTCTCCCTGACAATCTGGTCACTGGGACTGAGCTGCAGGAGCCACGTCGCAGGCTGCAGAGAAACCAGCACCCCGACCAGGAAGTCTAGCTCCCTGTACACCTGAAGCACCACCAGATGAGAGCCCAGGGAAGGAGGAGTAATTACACCTAATCCCTTTTATAGTGCCCTCAGTGCAGCTAACTCAGGTGAATCACGTCCCACCAGAACGTGTAACCCGGTCCGCAGGATTCCATATCCCCCAGACCTCACCAGAACAGTGTATATAAGGAAGCCTATACTACACAACTGCTTGCTGTGGAAACTCCAGGAGTGTCAACCTCATCACCCGGTCGAGTGTACCTGTTGTCACCAGTAAAGGTACCAAAAGATTCTATGTGTCCGTGCATTACTCCTGGACTAACCCGCAGTAACTACTGAGTTGCCGTATTCCATCGAGTGCAGCCCCTGGCCCCGGGGACTCCCGCTCATCCTGTGGGGAGCATCCCATCTAGCTGCCGCACATCCCCCGGAGGCCCAAGTAGCACTGGTGCGTTCACCGGACTCCCACAGGTGGCGTCACGACAAACAAGATCTATTCCCATCCGTTCATCCCCTTTTGATCTGACCACCGGGCTCCACAGCCTCAGGCGCGGAACCGTGACAAGTGAAGCAACGCCTGAGACCTGAGAACCCGGCAATGGTGAGTCATCTGGCCCAGCCTCTCTGTGATGGCTCTGCCCTCCTCCTCTCTGTCACGCACAGCATGCAAGTCATTTGTCCTGACGCCGACTCCAGATTCCTGCCCTGACAAAGCATAAACAGAACAGTAGGAGGTGGCACACAGAGGCAGTCGGGGATGGAATGGCCACAGTCAATCAAGCTCCCTTCAGCCACAGTGACTGCCTCCTTTGCTTCGAACTGTAACTTTTACAAAGGCTATATCTCGGGGTACACAGCACAAAGACACATCGGGGACCTGTTCCCTGAATGCAGCAGACTTGCTGCATTCAGTGCTGCATTTAGATTACCATGCAGCACAGGGGTGACAGGTCCTCTTTAAAAAAAAGTGGACAGAAACGGATCTGTCGCAGTCCATGTCAAAGAACATGGGGGTCTATGGAGATGGATCCTTTTATGTCCACTTATGTCTGTTGTGCAGTACTGAGCATGCTCCGAAGCCAGGCACAGCTCCTCCTTTCTCTGGTAAGGCCGGATATCTCTCTCTCTCTATATAAAAATGTAATGCATGCAAATGGACTCCCCCAGTGTCTGGTAACTCATGGATCCATAAAAAAAAAGGATCCGGGAGCATCACTGGCATCCGTTGTTATCCGTGTGGTCCTTCAAATTAAAGGATCCACATTTACAGGGAGAAAATGCAGTGTGAAGGGGGTCTAATGCAAAGACTACTTTGCCCATCTTCACTGCTGCATACAGCATACTATTGTCTGGAGTATTTGTCCAATGCTAAAGGTCTTTATCTTCGTATATCTATTGTTGAGCTGTGAGCTCTAATGTGCTGTCTCTATGCTAAATCTCAGTAAATTGGCTGCAGCATTCCCTTTATAAGCTATTATATAGGCACTGTCAGGATTTCGATCTGTTGCCTGCCAGTGCTGTTGGTCACATGAACATGACTCGCCCCAGTGAGGCCCATGGGGTACTCGGAACCGTGCCCTCTCAACGTTGTTGGGGCTGTGGGATGTCCCCGGTGGGCAGTCAGGAAAAAGGGGGGAATAAAAATGGAAAAATAGAAAGCAAAGGGAAAAATAAACTAAAAATAAAGGAAAATCACTTGCTTTTTATTACTACCTTTTTATAGCAGTGTACTTCCACACGTTTGTTATACTGTTTTTTTCTGTGATCTAAAAATAAAGGAGTTTGTCGTGATGCCACCCGTGGAAGACGGCTGGTAGGGGCCGTTTCTGCAGTCCGTGACCTCTGGGGATGATGGAGTTGCAGCTGTGATGGTATAGTTCCCCACGGGAGGAGCGGGTCCCCAGGGCATCCAGAGTCAAGGTGGTTTGGGGTGATGGAAGGCCAGTGGGGCATAGCTGGCTGCTGGCAGGGTCGGAGCAGGTCCCCTGCAGAGCCCTGCAGTCTGTGCAGTTTGGTAGTCTGCCACTTACCAGGCGCAGGCAGGAAATGAGTCTCACACACAGTCTGAGTTTCAACCCGGTTTACTTCGCTTCTCTTGGCAGGTACTTCAGGTTACAGCAAAAGTACAGTGGTAGCTCGGGCAGTCCTTGGCAACGAGGATGGCTTGTCCAGTATACCCCCTTTGTTTTTCTTTCCTCTTGGGCCTTTTCTCTTTCAGCTCTGCCTGTTCTCCTCCTTCCTGCACATGCCTCCGCACACAGAGTCCCGATCCAGCAGTCATGGGCCTTCTTGGGCGACCGGCAGAGTCCCCTGGCCCTAGTACGGCTGCCTTCTCTGCGCTGTGTCGCGAGTTGGCCACAGCTCTTGGAGATCTTGTGGTCCCCAGTTCTGTGGTTGGAGTTTGAAGCCTCCTCGCCACCTTCAGGGCCGATCCCCCTGGTCCTCGCCCTGTCCTTCCACTTCACAGCAGATTTGGGCGTGGATGGATCGCTCACTGCCCGCGCCCTAGGACTCTCTCTAGCTTTCTGCGGTCTTTAGCCCCGGAACCTGTTCAGGACTCTGGGTCCGTTTTCTCTCTGTCCTCGCTCTCTCGTGTCCTCCTCAGACTAATTACCCACTTCCCGTGGTGTCTTCCCTTTGTCCTCTTCCTCTCCCTAACCGCTTCCTGCTCACTTCCCACCCACCACCTAAGGTATCTTCCCCCTGCCATCCCATCGCTGCCTGAGCCACCCCACTACCTGGGTTAAGCCGCTAGCTCTGGGACCGAGTGTGTTGGGTGTGTTTACAGGTGACTGGACTTACAGATCCCGGTTGCTGCAAACCAAACTGCAGGGGCGCTACAAACACAAATGAGTGATTTACTTAGTTGCAGTCTTATGCCAACTAGCAGCTTTGCCTGCACCACTATTGAGAGAAGCCATAAAACATTAGCAGGCATTTGCCCAGAACTATGAAATTGTATACATGTGGTCACGTGGCTGCCCACTTCAGCAGACAACTGAGCTGAAAGGTAAGTTGTCATTATATTAATGCTACCCAACAAGCGGCATGATTCAGACACTGACTATTATTACAGCAGTGTATATTTAACTCTGAAATGCTGCAATGTTTCAGAGAAAACATACTTTTAAAAGCAGACCAGGGACTATGCATTTAAGAGGCTGATCTACTGCCACAAATCCCTGCCCTTATTCACTTAGACTGGCAATTCCGTTCCAAAATGCAAAGCTATGGAAGGTTGTTTTTTTCAGAAAGCCACAGCGTTTCAGAGTAAGATGCTTAGCTGCAACAAACGTGGCTATACTCTGGTTCACGCTGTCCATGTTTCAGCAGCATGAATTTACTTTCAAGTTGTCTTTAAATCAGTAAACAATTTATTTCTGTTCAAGGCATCTAATGGGGCCGTCACACGTGTCAATATCTCGTGCACGATTACTGCTGCACGTGACGTTGCAGCGATATTGCCGCGTGTGACAGGGTGCATCAACCAGTGAAAAATTGCTGGTTGATGGTCGTCAGGTTTTAGAACCTGTTCTAAAATCTGACGACGGTCGCCCGGTGTACATGCAGCATCGCTGCGTGTGACTCCGGGAGATGTGCTCAGCCAGCTCCCAGTGCCTCTAAGGAAGCGCTGGGAGCTGGTATCTAGGGTAAACTGTGGGTAACTAGGCAGCGCGCGCTGCCTAGATACCCGATGTATACCTTAGATACCAGCCGGTGAGCGGAGAAGGCTGGTAACTAAGGTATACATTGGGTATCTAGGCAGTGCACAATGCCTAGTCACCCGCAGTTTACCCTGGATACCAGACTGCAGACATCGTGGAAACGATACAGAAATCATTTTCACGATGTCGCTGGTAAAATGATCGCTGGTGAGTCTGCCTGTGTGACAGCTCACCAGCGATCATCCATCAATGTTGTCAGCGATCAGATGGTCTTATTTTTACATTTTTTTTAATTTCCTATTGCTTTAGATATCTGATTGTACATGTGTCCAGGTTTGCATTGTTTTCCCTCCCCCAGTGATATAGTTTCTCTCCAATAATAATTATACCCTTCAGATTACTTTAGCAGTTTATATTATATTTTTAGACTGCACAAAAAGTGCCAAGGGAAATAGGGGTTGCATCATGAAAAAATGTTAACCAGGATTACATGGTAATATCTTTGTTTTTATGGCAATTGTCATACACTAGATATTTACCTCAGGTAGGTTGACATTGGGATACTGGAGATTTCTATTTGGTTCAAACTGAAGACTGAGACACACAGACCAAGTTATTATTAATATGCATTGCTTATATATTGCCAACATATTCTGCAGTGGGTCTACAGAAATTATCCAACACAGTCCCCATTGGGGCTCACAAACTAAATTTCCTATCAGTATGTCTTTGGAGAGTGGGAGGAAAGCGGGTAAATCCATGCAAAGACGAGGAGAATATTCAAACTCCTTGTAGATATTATCCTTGGGCGGCCGTCACACGGGTCAATATAGCGAACGATATTGTAAGCGATCACGTGCACGCGCGATCGCTAACAATATCGTTCACATCGTTGGTGAGCTGTCACACAGACAGACTCACCAGCGATGTGGACCAGCGAGATCGCTGGTAACTATGGTACACATCGGGTTACTAGGCGCCGCGCGGCGCTTAGTAACCCGACGTTTACCATAGATACCATCTCCCAGCATAGGCTCTGCCGCTGGGAGATCGTTCATCGTGGTGTCATACACCACGATGATGCAGATTGTTCAAGCGTTTATCGCTTGATATGAGGTCCTGCTCACCAATCTGCGATCTAGCGATCAAGCGATTTTACATTGTAAAATCGCTTGATTGCACGCAGCGATGCACAAACGATATCGCTTAAGCGATCAAAAAGCAAATCGCTTAAACGAGATCGTTCGCGATATTGACCCGTGTGACGGCCGCCTTGTTGGGATTTGAACCCACAGCCCCAGCACTGCAAAGCAACAGTGCTAACTAGTGATGGGCCAAGCATGCTCAGCACTGCTCAGTACTCTATTGGGTATCCGTGTACTAGAGACACTTGGTACTCATTTGAGTGTCCGGGTACTCACCACCATGCTTGATTGCTTGCCCCACATGTTTCGGGTTTTTTTTTTGATCCACTAAACATGCGGGGATTGCCTACCAATCACAGTAAGGCCATAGCCATATTGGCTATTGTCATTACTGTGATTGGCTGGTCGCATTGGCTGGTTATGACTGCGGCACTCAATCCTGTCCGTATACACAGATGCACACCAAACACAATACTTACAACATTAGATAAGGGGGCACTCTGCTATGACAGTCATTTGTATATTGTAATATGGGGTCACACCCTCTGTAGTGCACCTTCCCCACACTGGGCCCGTTCAGAGCTGTTGTTCTCTGGTCCATAAAAAGAGGAAGTTTTTAACACAGAGGCTGAAACTGGAGGTTAGGGACCTGGTCAAGCAGACACGCCTCAATGTGGTGACCGGGTAGTTTAACAATATGACCATATTTTTAAAGTTAAGCGTCTCAATTTTTGCTTATAAGATATTCCTATATTCTAATTGTCATAGCAGAGTGCCCCTTTATCTACTGTTGTAAGTATTGTGTTTGGCATGCACCTGTGTATACGGACAGGATTGAGTGCCGCAGTCATCATTTCTATATTGTAATATGGGATCACACCCCCTGTATTGCACATTCCCTGCCCTGGGCCCATTCAGAGCTGTTGTTCTCTGGTATCAGACTTTTCCAATTGCCCATAAAAAGAGGTTTTTAACCCAGATAGAGGCTGAAAATGGAGGTTAGGGACCTGGTCAAGCAGACATGCCTCAACACGGCGACCAGGTGGCTTAACAATATGGCCATATTTTTAAAGCTAAGTGTCTCAATTTTTGCTTATAAGATATTCCTATATTCTAATTGTCATAGCAGAGTGCACCTTTATCTATTGTTGCATATTGTCATAGGGTCTTTATATGATATAAAAGTGAATACATTTTATTATTATATACTAGTAAAAAGGCCCGATGCAATTGCATCGGGAGCGCAGTGAAATGAATTGTGTGTATACAGGCGGGTCAGTGGGTAGCAGAGTATACAGGGGGCTCTGTGGGTAGCAGAGTATACAGGCGGGTCTGTGGGTAGCAGAGTATACAGGCGGCTCTGTGTGTAGCAGAGTATAGAGGCGGCTCTGTGGGTAGCAGAGTATAGAGGCGGGTCTGTGGGTAGGAGATTATACAGGCGGCTCTGTGGGTAGGAGATTATACAGGCGGCTCTGTGGGTAGCAGAGTATACAGGCGGCTCTGTGGGTAGCAGAGTATACAGGCGGCTCTGTGGGTAGTAGATTATACAGGCAGCTCTGTGGGTAGCAGAGTATACAGGCAGCATTGTGGGTAGTAGATTATACAGGCGGCTCTGTGGGTAGCAGTAAACAGGCGGCTCTGTGGGTAGGAGATTATACAGGCGGCTCTGTGGGTGGGAGATTATACAGGCGGCTCTGTGGGTAGCAGAGTATACAGGCGGCTCTGTGGGTAGCAGAGTATACAGAAGGGTCTGTGGGTAGCAGATTATACAGAAGGGTCTGTGGGTAGCAGATTATACAGGCGGCTCTGTGGGTAGCAGAGTATACAGGCGGCTCTGTGGGTAGCAGAGTATACAGGCAGCTCTGTGGGTAGCAGAGTATACAGACGGCTCTGTGGGTAGCAGAGTATACACGCGGCTCTGTGGGTAGCAGAGTATAGAGGCGGCTCTGTGGGTAGCATAGTATACAGGTGGCTCTGTGGGTAGCAGAGTATAGAGGTGGCTCTGTGGGTAGCAGAGTATACAGGCGGCTCCGTGGGTACCAGAGTATAGAGGTGGCTCTGTGGGTAGCAGAGTATAGAGGCGGCTCTGTGGGTAGCATAGTATACAGGCGGCTCTGTGGGTAGCAGAGTATACAGGCGGCTCCGTGGGTAGCAGAGTATAGAGGCGGGTCTGTAGATAGCAGAGTATGTTGTGGCGGGAGGCTGGAGGGATAAGGAGATGGGGCAGGAGCGGCGACTTCACCGCTCGGCGGCAGGACGTGGCTACGTGCTGGGGCTGATGACTGCCCCAGTCACACGCCATTGTCGTCTGGGGCAGGATGGGGGCTGTAGAGAGGGATGAGTCCCTCCCCAGAGGTCACACATGTGACCTGAGGAAAAGGAGCGGATTGGGTGCTCTGTGGTAAACACAGGACGGCCATCCGATTGGTTGAGGACGGCGAGTGCGAAATAGGCACGATGCTATTGCATCAGGAGCGGGGTGAAAAGAAGAGGTGGTGTACAAATAGCCGCTGAATAGTACAGTCCTCTCTCCAGAAAGTACACTGTTGTTGCGGGATTGATATGGTGTATATGGTGGCTCAGTGGTTAGCACTGTATATGGTGGCTTAGTGATTAGCACTGTATACGGTGGCTCAGTGGTTAGCACTGTATGGTGGCTCAGTGGTTAGCACTGTATATGGTGGCTTAGTGTTTAGCACTGTATATGGTGGCTCAGTGGTTAGCACTGTATACGGTGGCTCAGTGGTTAGCACAGTATATGGTGGCTCAGTGGTTAGCACTGTATATGGTGGCTCAGTGGTTAGCACAGTATATGGTGGCTCAGTGGTTAGCACTGTATATGGTGGATCAGTGGTTAGCACAGTATATGGTGGATCAGTGGTTAGCACAGTATATGGTGGCTCAGTGGTTAGCACTGTATATGGTGGATCAGTGGTTAGCACAGTATATGGTGGCTCAGTGGTTAGCACTGTATAGTGGCTCAGTGGTTAGCACTGTATATGGTGGCTCAGTGGTTAGCACTGTATATAGTGGCTTAGTGGTTAGCACTGTATACGGTGGCTCAGTGGTTAGCACTGTATACGGTGGCTCAATTGTTAGCAGTGTATAAGGTGGCTGAGTGGTTAGCAGTGTATACGGTGGCTCAGTGGTTAGCAGTATACACAGTGGCTCAGTGGTTAGCAGTGTATACAGTGGCTCAGTGTTTAGCACTGTATACGGTGGCTCAGTGCTTAGCACTGAATATAGTTGCTCAGTGGTTAGCACTGTATATGGTGGCTCAGTGGTTAGCACTGTATATGGTGGCTCAGTGGTTAGCACTGTATATGGTGGCTCAGTGGTTAGCACAGCATATGGTGACTCAGTGATTAGCAGAGTATATGGTGGATCAGTGGTCAGCACAGTTTATGGTGGCTCAGTGATTAGCACAGTATATGGTTGCTCAGTGGTTAGCACAGTATATGGTGGCTCAGTGATTAGCACTGTACGGTGGCTCAGTGGTTAGGACTGTATGGTGGATCAGTGGTTAGCACTGTATACGGTGGCTCAGTGGTTAGCACTGTATACGGTGGCTCAGTGGTTAGCACAATACGGTGGGTCAGTGGTTATGACTGTATATGGTGGCTCAGTGGTTCGCACTGTATATGGCGGCTCAGTGGTCAGCACTGTATACGGCGGCTCAGTGGTTAGCACTGTACGGTGGCTCAGTGGTTAGCACTGTATATGGTGGCTCAGTGGTTAGCACTGTATATGTGTGGCTCAGTGGTTAGCACTGTATATGGTGGCTCAGTGGTTAGCACTGTATACGGTGGCTCAGTGGTTAGCACTTTAGGTGGCTCAGTGGTTAGCACTGTATATGGTGGCTCAGTGGTTAGCAGTGTATATGGTGGCTCAGTGGTTAGCACTGTATATAGTGGCTCAGTGGTTAGCAGAGCATATGTGTGCTCAGTGGTTAGCACTGTACGGTGGCTCAGTGGTTAGCACTGTACGGTGACTCAGTGGTTAGCACTGTATATGGTGGCTTAGTGGTTAGCACTGTATATGGTGGCTCAGTGGTTAGCACTGTATATGGTGGCGCAGTGGTTAGCACACTGTATATGGTGGCGCAGTGGTTAGCACTGTATATGGTGGCGCAGTGGTTAGCACTGTATGGTGGATCAGTGGTTAGCACTGTATGGTGGGTCAGTGGTTAGCACTGTATGGTGGATCAGTGGTTAGCACTGTATGGTGGGTCAGTGGTTAGCACTGTATGGTGGGTCAGTGGTTAGCAGTGTATGGTGGATCAGCAGTTAGCACTGTATATGGTGGCTCAGTGATTAGCACAGTATTTGGTGGCTCAGTGGTTAGCACTGTATGGTGGACCAGTGGTTAGCACTGTATATGGTGGATCAGTGGATAGCACTGCATACGGTGGCTCAGTGGTTAGCACTGTATATGGTGGCTCAGTGATTAGCACTGTATGTTGGCTCAGTGGTTAGGACTGTATGGTGGATCAGTGGTTAGCACTGTATACGGTGGCTCAGTGGTTAGCACTGTATACGGTGGCTCAGTGGTTATGACTGTATATGGTGGCTCAGTGGTTAGCACTGTATATGGTGGCTCAGTGGTTAGCACTGTATGGTGGCTCAGTGGTTAGCACTGTATATGGTGGCTCAGTGGTTAGCACTGTATATGGTGACTCTGTGGTCAGCACTGTATGGTGGCTTAGTGGTTAGCACTGTATATGGTGGGTCAGTGGTTATGACTGTATATGGTGGCTCAGTGGTTGACACTGTATACGGTGGCTCAGTGGTTAGCACTGTATATGGTGGCTCAGTGGTTGACACTGTATATGGTGGCTCAGTGGTTGACACTGTATACGGTGGCTCAGTGGTTAGCACTGCATATGGTGGCTCAGTGGTTGACACTGTATACGGTGGCTCAGTGGTTAGCACTGTATATGGTGGCTCAGTGGTTAGCACTGTATATGGTGGCTCAGTGGTTAGCACTGTATACGGTAGCTCAGTGGTTAGCACTGTATGTTGGCTCAGTGGTTAGTACTGTATACGGTGGCTCAGTGGTTGACACTGTATATGGTGGCTCAGAGGTTGACACTGTATATGGTGGCTCAGTGGTTGACACTGTATACGGTGGCTCAGTGGTTAGCACTGTATGTGGTGGGTCAGTGGTTAGCAGAGTATACGGTGGGTCAGTGGTTAGCACAGTATACGGTGGGGGGGCAGAATGGACTGGGGGCAGAGTGGAGTGAGGGAGAATAGAGTGAAGCAGAGCAGGGGTAGAATATAAAGGGGCAGAATGGGGTACCCCCCCTGTTTCCCCTGGGCTCTATGTGCCCCTGCACTGTCTTTAGTCACCCTGCCCCCTCTGTGGCTTCTTACCCTTCTTCCGAGCTCAGATCAATGAATAGAGGGCCTGAAGTGATGTCTGAGTCATGTGAATGATCACATGACTCTGACATCACCAAAGGTCCTTTAGCCTTATAGTGAAGATGATCGGAGCAGAAAGAGATGCGGGAGTGTGCCGGATCAGCAGGAGAGGTGGGGGGGGGAATCTATGGCTGAGGGGGGGGATCTATGGCTGAGGGGGGGATCTATGGCTGAGGGGGGGATCTATGGCTGTGGGGGGGGGGATCTTTGGCCGGGGGGGGGATCCATGGCTGGCGGGGGTGTGCGGGCGGCATTGTGCGGGAGTGTATGGCTGGCGGGGGTGTGCGGGGGTCTATGGCTGGTGGGGGTGTGCGGGCGGCATTGTGCGGGGGTCTATGGCTGGCGGGGGTGTGCGGGCGGCATTGTGTGGGGGTGTATGGCTGGCGGGGGTGTGCGGGCGGCATTGTGCGGGGGTGTGCGGGGGTCTATAGCTGGCGGGGGTGTGCGGGCGGCATTGTGCGGGGGTCTATGGCTGGCGGGGGTGTGCAGGTGGCACTAGGAAAGCGGCGGCTCGCGATGACGCTACGCGCTCGCAGTGGCGCAAAGAAGCTTGGGATTCGGCTACAGTGCCCGAATTCCAAACTCCCAATTATATAAGTAGACAAGACCCGGTGATGCCTTATGCTGCGCCCTGTACCCAGAAGAAGTGAAGGGAGAGCTTCTGCTGGAGAATCAACAGTGTTTTATAGCCTTAGGCTGGAATCATACTGTCCGTGTGATATACGACTAAGTCGGACGTGTCACGGATGAGTAAATTGGGATAGCGCTCCCCTGCCTGGACGGGAGTGTGGAGCTGCTTAGAAAAACAAGCAGCTGACGCTCCCCTCCATAGAGGGGACAGCCATTCCAAGTTATACTTGAACCTCAATTACTATAGGAGTCAGGAAAGGTAGGTGTGTGTGTGTGTGTGTGTGTGTGTGTGTGTGTGTGTGTGTGTGTGTGTGTGTGTGTATGTTATATATATATATATATATATATATATATATATAGTGCCTACAAGTAGTCTTCAACCCCTGCAGATTTAGCTGGTTGACACATGCGGAATTAACTTGGCATTGTGACATTTGGACTGTAGATCAGCCTGGAAGTGGGAAATGCACTGCAGCCAAAAAGATTTAAAAATTTTTTTTTTTTTTTTTTTTTTTTTTTTTAAAGCGTTAACAGTTAATTCAGAGAGTCATTTATTATTCAACCCCTCAAACCACCAGCATTCTGTTTGGTCCCCCTAAAGTATTAAGAAGTAGTTCAGGCACAAAGAACAATGAGCTTCACATGTGTGGATTAAGTATCTCTTTTGCCAGCCTTTTCTGACTATTTAAGACCCTCCCCAAACTTGTGAACAGCACTCATACATGGTCAACATGGGAAAGACAAAGGAGCATTCCAAGGCCATCAGAGACAAGATCGTGGAGGGTCACAAGGCTGGCAAGGGGTACAAAACCCTTTCCAAGGAGTTGGGCCTACCTGTCTCCACTGTTGGGAGCATCATCCGGAAGTGGAAGGCTTATGGAACTAATGTTAGCCTTCCACGGCCTGGACAGCCTTTGAAAGTTTCCTCCCGTGCCGAGGCCAGGCTTGTCCGAAGAGTCAAGGCTAACCCAAGGACAACAAGGAAGGAGCTCCGGGAAGATCTCATGGCAGTGGGGACATTGGTTTCAGTCAATACCATAAGTAACGTACTCCACCGCAATGGTCTCCGTTCCAGACGAGCCCGTAAGGTACCTTTACTTTCAAAGCGTCATGTCAAGGCTCATCTACAGTTTGCTCATGATCACTTGGAGGACTCTGAGACAGACTGGTTCAAGGTTCTATGGTCTGATGAGACCAAAATCGAGATCTTTGGTGCCAACCACACACGTGACGTTTGGAGACTGGATGGCACTGCATACGACCCCAAGTATACCATCCCTACAGTCAAGCATGGTGCTGGCAGCATCATGCTGTGGGGCTGTTTCTCAGCCAAGAGGCCTGGCCATCTGGCCCGCATCCATGGGAAGATGGATAGCACGGCCTACCGGGAGATTTTGGCCAAGAACCTCCGCTCCTCCATCAAGGATCTTAAGATGGGTCGTAATTTCATCTTCCAACAAGACAACGACCCAAAGCACACAGCCAAGAAAACCAAGGCCTGGTTCAAGAGGTAAAAAATAAAGGTGATGGAGTGGCCTAGTCAGTCTCCAGACCTTAACCCAATTGAAAACTTGTGGAAGAAGCTCAAGATTAAAGTCCACATGAGACACCCAAAGAACCTAGATAACTTGGAGAAGATCTGCATGTGGAGGAGTGGGCCAAGATAACTCCAGAGACCTGTGCCGGCCTGATCAGGTCTTATAAAAGACGATTATTAGCTGTAATTGCAAACAAGGGTTATTCCACAAAATATTAAACCTAGGGGTTGAATAAAAATTGACCCACACTGAAAATACATTGCGGTCAAACAAACCACTTACTTTTACACATATCCTGTAGGAGGGGTAAGAGGCACAACAACAACTCCGGCAAAAAGGAACATTCCACATCCCAGGGGAGAGAGAGTATACATAAAAGAAACACTGGTATTTTAACTTATATCAATTTAGAAATGTATATATAAAACCAGTGTATAAGTTTCAAGGTAACAGATCTGAAAATAATCCCCAACAGCTAGAAGATAGGAGTAAGGGGTACGTCACACAGTGATATCGCTGAAATCAGCGACCTCATCAGCGATATTGCTGTGTGTGAAAAGCAGCAGCGACAGAGCCTCTGTGGTGAGGTCGCTGATCGTTACACAACAACCAGGACCATTTTTTACTCATTGGCTTCCCGCTGTGCAGCACGCATCAGTGTGTTTGATGGCGGGAGACCAACGAGCGCCGGTTCCGAAAATGCAGGGAGCCGGCACGGGCAGCTGCACCACCACCAGCCGCAGCCACAGTGGCTTGCACGCTGGCAAATAAGACTACATGTCCCAGCGTGCACTATGCAGCCGGGTTCACAGCGCGCCCGATGTGTAACCAGGGTACACAGCGGGTAACTAAGCCCAGCGCTGTCCTACTTACCTGTTGTGTACCCTGGTTACCAGCTTATAAGCGGGAGAAGCCTGGCAACCAAGGTACACAGTGGGTAACTAGGACAGCGCTGTGCTTAGTTACCCGATGTGTACCTTAATTACCAGCCTTCTCCCACTTACCCAGCGATGTGCAGGTCGGCTCCCTGGCCCTGGTTGCTGAGGAGATCTGCCTGTTTGACAGCTCCCCAGCGACCACACAGCAATGTTCCAGCAATCCTGGTCATTGTCGGGATCACTGGAACATCGCTGTGTGTAACGGCACCCTTAGGATTCACAGAGCCAAGGAAGCCTCTAGTAAAGAGAGCACTTAGAGGGAAGAAACTACAGTAGTTCAGATATATAGCATACCACTCAATAATTGTACAGGAACTTATGCATCGAATATATATCTTTTAGGACACCTTATACGGACCTAAAAAATATCATACCAAATAAGAATTTGGATCCATTATAGAAGATCTCATAAGGATCAGATCTAGAGAAACAGATTGTTTTTATACAAGAGAAAAATTAACGTGTGCACAAATTGTAAAGATTTTATTACGTTTTAATTTTTTAATTGATATATGAATTTTTCAATAAACATCTGGTATACGTTTAAATAATATGAATTGTATCCATCTATAGAGGTATTGTAGAGGGGAAAAGGTGAGCTATTGATAAAGGGTGGTTGCGCTGTGCCTCCACAATTATAAATTACTAGCTGGGTGCCCGATGCACATGCATCGGGATTCTAGCAGAGCGAGTCTCTGACTCGCAATGGCCGCTTCGCGGCCAATGCTTCGCGCTGCTAAGGCGACTCGCCATGCCCGCTGCGCGGGCATAGTGAGTCGCCTTAGAACTGCTCGCGCGGCCAATGCTTCGGGCGTATCCACATGACCACGCTGACTCGCAGCGTGAGCGGACTCAAAAGGGGCAAAAAACCCATTCGTGATTATATAATAGATACCTATTGTCAGAGAGGATTATGCACGGAAAATCCCACACAGCTTTCTAGCCGTAACATTTATACCTGCGTTGACTAGCTCCAGTGTATAACCTAATAATCAGTACAAACACGTGTCCAATATCATCACCTATGCTCTGACCAACGCCTTAACTGCAAAGGTCCACTTAGCCTCCAACATATGGACAAGTGCTCAGTACTTGGCCCCCAGTCACCTCGATTTCTCCCAGTGTCTGCCTTACACAAGCATGTGTCCAGTAACATCACTCATGCCCTGACCAATGCAGTTACCGGAAAGATACACTTAACCACCAAGATGTGGACAAGTGCTTGTGGACAGGGACGCTATATTTCCCTGATGGTATACTGAGTGAACCTTGTGGTGGCTTGGATCGACTCGGACCCTGGGACTGTACATGTGCTACCAACACCTATAATTGCAGGCCCTAGTTTCTTTAGCGGTTTCTCCACCTTCTAAACCAGTTCCTACAACCCTTCCTGTATCTCATCCTCCATCTCTGAATAGTCATCTCTATTAGTGATGAACAACCTTTTCTGAACAAGTTTCACTAATTTAAAATTTGGGATGAATCTGGTAGATTCGGATTCGGGATTGGAAACTAGAACACTGCTAAAAAGTCAACGATCTCGGCTTTCTTTTGTAGATGTTCGGAATCTTAAAATGGCCCTAAAATATTCCTTTAAGGTTTTCATAGTTCTTCAGGTTGAAGGTAGACTATAAATCCATCTAGTTGAACCCACATTCTAACAGGAAGGAAGGAATGCTAAGGAAGGAAAAAAAAAAACATGGGGCAAACACTAAACTCCATATTGAGGAAAACAATTCCTTCCCAATTCCATATGGCAAATAAACTAGTTCCCTAGAATAATGCCAATCACAAAATCTAGTATACATAACAGGTAATATTATATTTTTCAAGAAAGCCATCCAGGCCTTTCTTAAATTTTAGTGTAATGACCAAAGTTCCAAAATTCAGAGAGTCACAGAACAGAGACAGAAAAAATAGGCTATAGAGATGGATGGAGATATCGCGCCGCCAATCAAGACCAGATGTCAGTCCAAGTAGAAGAAAGAGCCTTTATTCCGGCGAGTTTGATCCCCCTTTAATACACAAATATTTTTGAATGAATGATTAGAAACTCTTATTTTGAGAATAATTTAATGCAAGTAATTATTTTTATGGATTTTATTTTATTACTAGCTGTAGTACCCGGCTACGCCCGGGTTAATAAATAACTGCTGTTAGCTATAACAACATTGAATTTGAATATGTCATATTAATGACCTGTAGGAAAATAGAAGCAGAGCTGTGATTGATTGCTATAGGCAGCCTAATAAATCTCCAGCCAACAGTAATCCCTTCCCCTGGCCGGGCAGTATATGTTACCTCACACATACACATAATAGACGGCTCATGTGACTGACATCTGCCTTAATTCCCTATATGGCACATGTGTTGCACATTGGCTGTTTTTAATCAGATGTTTATGTTTGAAAAATAAAGATAGCACACGTATGAGGCGAGTTGTGTGAGGTGATTTGTGCAAACCATGGGGTTTGTATGTGTGTGTCCCTGTGGGGGGGTCTGTGTGGTGTGTGTCTCTGTTGTATGTGTCTCTTTGAGGTGTGTGTGTCCCTGTGGGGTGTGTGCATGTGCCCCTATAGGGTGTGTGTGTGTCCCTGCGTGGGGGGGTCTGTGTGGTGTGTGTCTCTGTTGTGTGTGTCTCTTTGTGGTGTGTGTGTGTGTCCCTGTGGGGTGAGTGCATGTGTCCCTATAGGGAGTGTATGTGTGTGTGTCCCTGTGGGGGGGTCTGTGTGGTGTGTGTGTATCTGTGTTGTGTGTGTCTCTTTGTGGTGTGTGTGTCCCTGTGGGGTGAGTGCATGTGTCCCTATAGGGTGGCTATGTGTGTGTGTCCCTGTGGGGGGGGTCTGTGTGGTGTGTGTGTCTGTGTTATGTGTGTCTCTTTGTGGTGTGTGTGTCCCTGTGGGGTGAGTGCATGTGTCGCTATAGAGTGTGTGTGTGTCCCCTTGGGGAAGGTGTGTGTCTCTGTGTTGTGTGTGTCTCTTTGTGGTGTGTGTGTGTTTGTTCGGGTGCGTGGTGAGTATCCAATGTTGGTGCTGCACTTTAGCAACTACACACTTGCTGTTACTCTTTGTGTGCATGTGGTGTGTATACATGTCCCCGTGTGTGGTGAATATCTCATGTTGGGGCCCCACCTTTGTGACTATATGCTGGTATGTGCTGTTAGTCTTTGGTGCTATCATTAAGCCCCTCTTATTCACAACTGTCATCTGGTAACAGTCACTTTTTCCCCATTATGTAGATAGGGGCAAAATTGTTTGGTGAACTGGAACACGCAGGGTTAAAATTTCGCCTCACAACATAGCCTATGACGCTCCCGGGGTCCAGACGTGTGACTGTGCAAATTTTTGTAGCTGTAGTTGCGGCGGTGTAGATGCCAATCCCGGATATATACACACACACACACATACACACACACATTCAGCTTTATATATTAGATATATACCATATATACTCGTGTATAAGCCGAGTTTTTCAGCCCAAAATTTGGGCTGAAAAGTCCCCCCCTCGGCTTATACACGGGTCTATACGGTAGACCCGTGTGGTGGGGGCTGTGTGGTGGGGGCTGTGGAGGCTGGAGGAGGCAGGGGGGGCTGCTGTATGAGCGGCCCCGTCACGTGGGGCCGCTCATTAAATATGCACTGCATCCCCCTGTCAATCAGCGGCAGGGGGAAGCAGTGCATATGGCCCCCCCAAAAGCTGGCACTGTCCCCCCTTGTAAGGGCCCCCCCCCCGGTGCTTATACATTACCATCCCGGTGTTCTGATCGGCGCGCTCCTCGGTGCTTCTTCATCCTCCGCGCTGGCTCCATCCGTGATCTCCGGCTGTCGCAGCGATGTGACGTCATCGCGCGATCCGCTGAAGAACTTCAGAACCGGATGCAGCCAGCGCGGGAGGATGAAGACCAGCACGGAGGAGCGGCGCCGATCAGAACACGCGGATGGTAATGTATAAGCACCGGGGGGGGGCACTTACAAGGGGGGACAGTGCCAGCTTGTGGGGGCTGTTGGTACCCCCAGGGGGCTGCTGGGTACCCCCTGGGGGCTGTTGGTACCCCCAGGGGATGTTGATACCCCCAGGGGGCTGCTGGGTACCCCCTGGGGGCTGTTGGTACCCCCTGGGGGCTGCTGGGTACCCCCAGGGGGCTGTTGGTACCCCCAGGGGGATGTTGGTACCCCAGGGGGCTGCTGGGTACCCCCTGGGGGCTGTTGGTACCCCCAGGGGTATGTTGGTACCCCCAGGGGGCTGCTGGGTACCCCCTGGGGGCTGCTGTATAACCCCTGGGGGGTGCTGTATAACCTCTGGGGGCTGCTGTATATACTGCTGAGGCCTGTATACCACTGGGGCTGCTGTATATACCACTGGGGCTGCTGTATATACCACTGGGGCTGCTGGGGCTCCTGTATACTACCGCTGGGGCTCCTGTATACTACCACTGGGGCTGCTGTATACTACCACTGGGGCTGCTATATACTACCACTGGGGCTGCTATATACTACCGCTGGGGCTGCTGTATACTACTGCTGGGGCTGCTATATACTACCACTGCGGCTGCTGTATACTACCACTGGGGCTGCTGGGGATGCTATATACTACCATTGGGGCTGCTGTATACTACCACTGGGGAGGCCTGTATACCACTGGGGGGGGACCTGTATACCACACTGCTGGGGGCTGTATACCTGTGCTGGGGTCCACCCTCGGCTTATACACGAGTCAATAGGTTTTTCCAGATTTTTGGGGCAAAAGTAGGGGGGTCGGCTTATACACGGGTCGGCTTATACACGAGTATATACGGTAATACTTTTTCTAATAAAATATGGTGCATTTTAGAGCGTTTTGCAAGATATAGATAATGACACACTTTGAAGAACTTTTTATAAGCTTTTTATATGATTTTTTTGTGATTTTAGACAGAGTAGTTTGCCATGTCAACTTTTAATAATTTTTTATTAACTTTGTAAGATTCTAGCTTTTTACATTCTAATGAATTCATGAGGCGGATGTCGATCTGTTTCATTCCAACAATGAGAGTGGTTTGTTTATCAACATTGATGACATTATCTGTTTACTATCACTGATGACGGTGTTTTCACATCATTTCCTGCCATTATAAAATGGTGTCAGCCTGTATTATCTGTAAGCTTCTCCCTGAGGAAGTGTGGGGTGCACCAATCAAGACCAGATATCTCCATCCACCTCTATAACGTATTTTTTCCTTTCCCACGGGTGGTTCGCTGCAGCCGAGGCGTGTGTAGTGGTTGTGTCACACACAACCACACAAGGTGAGCTCACTTGCTAATATATCTACATCTTTGTTTAATCGGTTAAGACCCTATGTGCGCTGTTTCTTTCCTCTAGTTTTTTCCACAGAACAGAGACAGAGGCAGAAGTACCACAACAAGATTTTTTCTGAGGGAGATGGGGAAGGGTTTCATGAAGATGCCATAAGGTCAAATACTTCCCCGTAGTACTAGGTCTATAATACATATACACACACAATTACTGCTAGCGTCAACGTGTCAGTTCTCTTCTAATATATAAGTCACAGATACTAAATTTACCTAAGGAATATATGAGAAATCAGTGATGATTTGCTTTGGTGGGAGACAGACCACTGGTGATCGCCCTTCTAGCTTCAACACCAATGGCAGATCATCTGAGATGATATTGATCTGATGGGAGCAGATAGAATGGCTCCGCCGGCGAGGCCTCTGGCAGACACATTCCGCATGGCGGCAGGTTACCCAGTGTCGATGCTTCATCTCTTGCATCCAGATTGGACTGAAGTTGACAGGCATGGGAGGTGGTCTTTCTGCCGGGAAAGGAGACACCTGTGACTGGGTATACGACAGAGCAAGAAGTGACAACAGGCCAAGGGTCGATCCAACGAGATTTATTAAGGCTGGGAGCATACAACATCAAATATCCATAATGTCCTTCTAGTCCACGAGAAGTCCACAATACGTCCAAACAACGGAAACCGATCCGGAGGCGCTGTCCGGTAATCCTGCGCCAGAATAACAAAACAATAGTCCTTTTCAGAGTCTAATTAATCCAACACCATCCCACGGATGACGAGCCTGGCCTCAACGCAGGTCTCGCTCTGTTCCCGTCCACAGTCAACTCTCATCTGCTTGGGTCACACATGGGTCTATTGTCTTGGGCTCCTTGGATCAGCCCATGTGAAGGGGAGTAGGGTTCACCTCTTCTATTCAATGGTTTGGTCCATCAGAAGAGTCTAGGATGGTAGGCTCCGGTGTGTCTGCGAGGATGTGTATTGGAAGTCATCCCTTTCTTAGGAGAACAATGGGGAATTCCCTAGCTGTTTTGACCAATTCTTAATTAAATCATGGTCCAGGACAAAGTCCTGGGGGAAGGGCATGGTTACTTACATCACAAGACATTGCAAAGTATACAGCAAATACAACCAGAGAAAAGTTACACCACCTCAAATTACATATTATACAGCAATACAGGACAGGGAAAACTACATATCATGACAACACCACCTTCTGGATCTTGGCCACTTCCAGCTGTAGCTCCCTCAGCTCTGATCTTAGGGCTTGAATAACTTGTCAAAACTTCAGTGTCAGTTTCAGTCTCTCTGCTTGTACCCATTTGAATGTATTTTACAGTTTTCTCTGACGCAGACACAGGCTCCTCTTCTCTTTCAAGGGCAGCCAGATATGTATTCCAGGAGGTTAATTCAGGAGTGGTTCAAGCCATCTCCTGCAACTTATCATGATGAAACCTATTCACTTATCTCTAAACATGAGTGCTGTATACAAAAATGCTGTTTAAAGCTATGTTAACACTGTGCGTTTTTTATCCTTTTTTTGCAGTGAAAATGTAGTGAACGCATCACTCAAATGGAATCCCGGCAAAGTAAATGGGTTTTCAAGTTTTGCTATTCAATCTGTGGTTTCATGACCTGGTGTGTTTTTTTCCTTAGAAAAATGATCCTCAAAAAGAAGGATATGTCAATTATGGGTGCACTTTTCTGATATGTTTTCCCACTGAAACCATTCTGTATGGGCTTAAAAAATGTCCCAAAAAAAGTGCAGCAAAAATGGATCAACCGTTTCTGATCCGTTTTTTGAAAAGCTGATCCAGATTTCAAACTGAAAAAGAGAGAAAAATTCACAGGAAAAGCGGATCAAAAACACAGTGTGAACATAGCCTATGGGCTCTTTAACACACATCTGAATCCGATTTTTAAAAAAAAAAAACGTAATGCAAATCAGATCTAGTTAGTGCCCATTGATTTTCAATGGGCATTCCGGCTCGTGTTCTTGCATTCGGTTTCTGTTATTTTTAACTACCAACAGAAATGCAACATGTAGTGTTTTTTGGGGGTCGTTAAACTGCCTCCAACCGGATCCGGCAAAATGCAGCATGAAATATAATGGTTGTTAATGGATGTCGGATCCAGCTATGATGGATCTGGTTTTCATACGAAGCATACCCAGAACCCAGTTTTAGCTACCCCCAACACGCATTTGTGGAAAGATATATAAACTTGCTGGATCACATTTAACTGCTTCTGAGATCTTATGAATTTCTAACAACCATGCTTTTGACAACGTTCATCCATCTGACTGCTGGGGTCCACCTCCTGTCCACCTGACTATTGTAAGTGTGGCACCCCAGGGTCGATGTGTCATCACTGCCCCCGGGTAGTGGTGTCACCAGAGAGCAACAAAGGGTATTCTCATCAGGTAACAGGCACACACAACACTAACAACTCCAAGCCAGAAGGGGGAGACCAAGCCTAGGTTCAGGGTGAGCTTCCCTTATATTCTGGTCTCGGGAGCAGCAAGTCAGTGCAGTGCGGAGCATCACTGTGAAGACATCCTGGTGGACTGGAAGCTGCTTAGCTCATCCCAGGATCGCTAACTTGTTCCAGGCTAAGGTCTGAGGAAAGGAGAGGAAGAAACACACCGGGAGGCTGAGCAGCATCGTGCTTTCCCCAGAGAAAAAGCGCATAGAATGGACACCGGAGTCCGAAACTGTGCAGGGTTACACATTCCAGCAGTCAACACCAGAAAGTGGGGGACTCCAGATTCTCCTGCTACACTGTACCAGAAACACAGCAACGCACAGACACCAACAACATTGACACCCAGCTGCAGGGTAAAGAGAGCGAAGGATTCGAGTTGCCTGTTATACTGCTACCCCGCAGGACGAGACAGGGCTGGCAGCCTAGTTTAAGCAAATGCAGGAGCTAAATCACAAGTGCAGCAAGGGAGCCAAAAAGATCCAGTCAGGCGAGAATAACCCCAAGTTGCTCTCAAGACTCCGTGGACAGCATTTAACATCTGCTCCAGTAAAGGACTGAGAAAACTACAAAACAGTGAGTCTGCCTGTTACTTGCGTCTGTTACACTGCACCCTGTACATAGACTTCCTACACCTGCCTTGGGGACCCTCAGCCCTACCCGTGGAGGGCTTACCATCCATGCTGCCCCAAGTCACTGACCCCAACAGGAATACGGCAGCAGTGGTTCTACTAACCACATACCCTGGGTGGCGTCACGACAAATCCCTTGTAAATACCCCTTTTTGGACTGATCCCAGGCTACGGGACCGGATCATCACTACCATGAGACCCCAGAGAGACAGCACCGGCCCGGTTCCAGATAGCCTGGGGGTGCATCAGCTCTTCTGGCATCACAAACAGGATCCCACGCTTGGTGAACCGGGTACTGTGTGCCGTGAATTGTGTGGAATACGCGTTTTAGAACTGTCGCCATTGTAACATGCGCGGCGCGCGGGAAGCAGAGGGGGCGTGTCATCGTGGGCGGCACCCTTCAAAGAGCATGAAGCGAGGCCCGGACTGTGCTCTGACTACATCTGGCGGGGACACAAAACCGTGCTGCACAAGCGGAACTATAATTGTACAACCCGACGGAAGCAGAAGACTGGAAGGGTCAGCATTAACTAAGGGGGCAGAAAGATGTCGCAGCCAGTGGATCCCACACAGCAAGTGGACAGAGCACCTGGCTTTGCTGCAGCGCAAGGGATGTCACCGATCATGCCGTTCCTGATGCCGTACACCCCGGGAGCGACGTGGCTGCCGCAGTACTAAGGTGAGCCCAATACCCTCACAGACTTCAAAGAAAATCTGGACAGCTATTATAGTGTATAACCCCTGACAGAGGGTCAGCGTGTCAGCATACTAATGGGACAGTTAACTGGATATGCAAAGCGGGAGGTGAAGTCCTGGTCAGATGATGATAAAGACACTGTGGAAAATGTAATGCCCAGGCTGAAAGCTATCTTTGAGACCAGTGTGGATGCCAGAGCTAAAATGAGATTCTTCGGGTGCTGTCAGAAACCACAAGAGAGTGTGAGAGACTTTGCTTTAAATTTGCAGGAGGCACTAAGGGCACTCAAACAGGCAGAACCCGCCTTGACACAAGGGGAAGATAAATTGCTGATAGACCAGTTTGTTGATGGACTATTATTCCCTCCTCATAGAGGACAACTGCGGATGATGGCCATACAAAATCCATATTTGAACTTTGTGGAGTTTAAAGAGAGGGCAATCCGCATACTGCAGGCAAAAGAGTCTCATGATACAGACTCTGCCCAATGCTTAGCTACAGCGCCAAACCCATCAGCCATACCAGGGGCTGATGCCAAAGCTCAGGAGCCTATCACCAATGAGGCTCTAAACCAAAAGATTGAATCCCTAACTAAAACTATAACTGGCATGGCCAAAGTTATGCAACAGCTGAGTGGATCCAAGCCAGTGGAGAAGATCGAGCTAGCTACAAGCAGGGAGGATGTCCCATGCATGTGACCCAGGAGATACCCAGCGACCAGAGGACGACTCAACAACCGCTACCACCCGGATAGACAGCCGCTGTGGAAAAGCGGGCCATTTTGCCAGGGATTGTGCCTTAAACAAGGATCCCCTGGGGAAGCGAGCCGCTCCTCAGGAATGAACTCCCAAGGCCCCTCAAGCTGGCGGGACAGGTACGTGGGAGGATGTCCAATTATATCTGTCGTGCTGGATGGAATTCCCCTAAATGCTTTACTGCACACTGGCTCGCAGATCTCCTCCATACCTTATATCATTTTTAAGTAGTACTGGGCTGATGCAGACATTACACGTGGCCGGATGATGACTTTAATATATGGGCTAGCAATGGTAAATTAGTACCACAAATTGGGTTTAAAGAGATGACCATTAAAATTGGGAGAGTAGAATTAAAAGATCAGGGGATGATAATTGTTGATGTTGATCGGCATGAGCGTGATCCAACTATTCTGATAGGAATAAATGTAATGGAAAGTTGTCTTGCAGAAATTATTGTTGTTTTACAGTACATGGCCGATACTTCCGGACAACAGCGAATCTTGCAGAAGGAAATAAAGGCTCTGATGATGAGACAGCAGGTGGAATTGTCAGGTGGAGAGATTGGCAGTGCAAGGGTAAGTGACCCAATACCCATTGTGATACCTCCCAAAACTGAGATGATGGTCTGGTGTGGAGCCGCAATAGGCTTTAGGGGGCGAGATTATCTGGCCCTGGTGGAACCCGTGTACTCAGACAGTAGGCCCACTGTACTGATGGCCAGAGGAGTAGTTGTACACTGGGGAAGAGTGCCAATATGCCTTTTAAATTGTGAGGAAGAAGTGACTCTACCAAAGTATGCTACTATGGCTAAATTATACACTATGGATAACAACGCCATCACCACAGTCAAACCATTGAACCCGTCAAGTCAGGCGGATTGCAATGGCTCAAAGGGAAAACTGGAGGATTGGTGCCAGAAATTACATTTGGGTACCAGTTCTACACCCTCTCATCAAAAGCATGGAGTATACTGGGTAGTATGAGCAGATCTTCAGCAAACACCCTCTAGACTTTGGGCAGATCAAAGGGGTAGAACAAAACATACCCACAGGTAGTCATCCACCCTTAAAGGAGAGGTATTGACCCGTACCACCCGCTCACTACCAATGTGCAAGGACATGCTCAAAGAGATCAAGGAAGCAGGGGTAATAAGACTCAGTTTTAGCCCCTGGGCAGCTTCTTTAGTGCTAGTTAAAAAGAAGGATGGAACCATGAGAATGTGCGTAGATTACCGGCAGATCAACCGTATTACACACAAGGATGCCGACCCATTACCCAGAATAGAAGAGTCACTAGCTGCATTAAAATCTGCTAACTACTTTTCCACCTTAGATCCGACTAGTGGGTATTGGCAAGTTCCTGTGGCAGAGCCTGACCGTGAGAAGACAGCGTTCACCACGCCAATGGGCCTCTGCGAGTTTAATTGTATGCCGTTTGGACTCTGCAACGCACCCGGTACATTCCAGAGACTGATGGAGTGCTGCTTAGGACACAAGAACTTTGAAACTGTCCTCCTATACCTGAATGACGTCATATTATACTCCAAGACGTACGAAGAGCATCTACAACACCTAGCAGAAGTGTTTGAAGCCTTGTCCGGGTATAGTATGAAAAAAAAAACATCTAAATTTCAAAGGTACAGTACCTGGGCCATGTTGTAAACTCAGAGGGTGTAGCACCGGATCCCAAGAAGGTTACAGTGATAAGGGATTGGCCAAGACCCACCAGCGTGAAAGAGGTGAGGTAATTTCTGGTACTGGTAAGCTACTACAGAAAAATTATTAAAGGGTTTACAAAGCTGGCGGCCCCTCTGCAAAGCATCTTGGTGGGACAGTCTAAGAAGTCTCTGGTCGGGAGTCCTCCCTTCCAGTGGAGTGATGAAAAGGAAGAGTCCTTCAAGAAATTGAAGTTTGCCCTAACAGGAGAAGAGATCCTGGCATACCCTGATTGCCATCAACCCTTCATTCTGTACACAGATGCCAGTAACGTGGGAATGGGAGCAGTATTGTCCCAGGTGCAAGAAGGTAAAGAGAGAGTCATTGCATTTGCAAGCAGAAAGCTACGGCCTACCGAAAGAAATCCAGAGAATTACAGTTCCTTCAAGTTAGAACTACTGGCAGTAGTCTGGGCTGTAACAGAGCGTTTCAAACATTATCTAGCCGCTGCAAGCTTTACCATATATACGGACAACAACCCGTTAACCCACCTGGACTCAGCAAAACTAGGAGCGATGGAACAGTGATGGATAGGCTGGCTGTCTAATTATAATTTCACCATAAAATACAGAGCAGGCCGCAAGAATGGGAATGCACATGCCTTATCTCAGATGCCACACCTAAGAGACGTGGAAGAGGAACCAGAGGAGCTGGAAGAAATAGATCTACCGACCTTTCACCACCCTAAGGCAACACAGTACAAAGCAGGTGTGTACCAGACGCATCAAAAGGCAACGCTCAACCCCTTATCACATCATGGATAGGCTGACGTACAGGACAGTAATCTGGCTGTGGGACTAGTCAAGAGATTGCTGAGAGTGGTGCAGGTGTTTCTATTAGACTTTTGCTCTGATTGCTCCACTCCTGGTTTTGTCTACAAATCCTGAGGTAAAAAACTCATCAAATACTGAGCATGTGCACGTGGCCTTACATTCCCCTAAAGAAACCTGCACTGAGCAGGTGAAAAGTGTGTTGGTCTCTCCGTGGTCTGTCTTTCTATTCTGTCCTATTGATGGGTATGATTAACCCCTGATATACTGGTTCTAGGCAGTCAAGCTGTGATGGTATTTGGTCTCAGCCTGTATTTTGTCTCATTAACTGTAATGTTGACATTTTTATTGCTGCTACTAATGCACTAGCACTTTGAGACCGCAGGCTGGTCACCAGTGACCTGTAATACTATCTGTGCACAGGTCACTTTATTGAGGTTGTAAATTTTGTAGCCTCCTATATGGTATTATATTATGATGTAATTATACACCTGTTGCGCAATTTATCTTTGAGGATCCTTGCACGGATACCTCTCTTGTTGTACTGCCATTAAAACCTTTGTACTTTAATAATCACTTGTATAGAGGGTTATCAACCCACAATTTGAATGAGTACCATCTTTTTCCCCATACCCATCCTTTCTTTAAGTTTCCTATAATAAAGAATTTAAAATCATTTGCTTGGTACTCTTATCTTAATTGTTCATTATACATTCTGAGTATGTCTTGCCCTTGCACCGTCCCTATGATAAATCATCTGTGGGGTTGGTGGCCTATCAATTATGATGCCAGTACAGGTTTTGTTAGCCTTTGCAGCAGCTGCCTGACATTGGCCATTAAATGTGAGTTTGTCATCTACCCATACACCCAGATCTTTTTCAGTGACAGTTTTGCCCAGTGTTTTACAATTAAGCTCATATTATACCTTTTATTTCCTCTGCCCAAGTGCATGACCTTCAACACTTGGCTCCTTCACTTCCTTTCCATCGACATCCCCACCATCATCATGGGTGACTTCAACATCTCCATCGACACCCCCAACCCGGCTGCCTCCCGACTCCTATCACTGACCACCTCCTTTGGCCTCTCCCAATAGTCCTCCTCAGCCACTCACAAAGATGGCCACACGCTACACGCTCTTCCTTATCTTCTTCCGCCTCTGTTCCCTCACCGACCTCTCACACTCACCCCTCTTCCTATCTGACCACTACCTGTTGACCTTCTCCTCCCTCTTTCCCCCTACCTCACCCCCCCGCCTCTCTGGAAACTCAGTCACCCGCGCAGAAACCTTAAACTTATCAATTTCAACTCACTCTCTCACTCCCTCGTCCCCCTCACAGACCTCGTCTCCTCACCCAACGTTAACACTGCTATCACCCTCTACAACTCCACACTAACTGCGGTTCTCGACCAGGCCTCCCCCCTCACACACACCAAAACCCACACACAGACAACGCTGGCTCACCTCTCTCACAAAAGAACTATGTCGAGCGTCCAGGGTAGCTAAATAGAGATGGAAGAAGTCCCACTCCATGGCCGACATCTCCTCGTACAAACAATCCCTCTCTAACTTCAAAGACGCACTCACTGCCGCAAAGCAAACCTATTTCTCTTCTCTAATCAACACACTGTCCCGAAACCCCAAGCAACTATTCAAAACCTTCAACTCCCTACTCCGTCCCCCGCCACCTCCTCCTTCCCCCCTCATCTCCGCTGATGACTTCGCCACCTTCTTCAAACAAAAGATTGATAAAATTAGAGAAAGCTTTGGCCCAACGTCCCCCCGACCCACCCCTATTACCGCCCAACCCTCTTTAACCAAAGGAAGTTTCTCCGTGACTGAAGCCCAGCTCTCCTCCCTCCTGTCACAATCTCAACTCACCACCTGCGCCCTCAACCCACTCCCTCCCACCTCATCCCAACTATCCCTCACTACCGGCGTCTTTCCCTCATCCTTCAAACACGCCTTGATCTCACCCATCCTCAAAAAACCCTCCCTCGACCCATCATCTGTCGCTAACTACCGCCCCATATCTTGTTCCCCTTCGCATCCAAACTACTTGAACAACACGTCCATTCTGAACTGTCCTCCTACCTATCCTCCTGCTCCCTCTTCGACCGCCTACAATCCGGTTTCCGACCTCACCACTCCACTGAAACAGCCCTAACTAAAGTCACCAACGACCTACTGACCGCGAAGAGTAAACACCACTACTCCATCCTCCTCGACCTATCTGCCAACTTTGACACGGTTGACCACTCCCTCCTACTTCAAATCCTTGAATCCCTTGGTATCACCGACCTTGCCTTCTCCTGGATCTCCTCATACCTTACGGACCGCACCTTCAGCATCACCCACTTCTACACCTCTTCCTCATCCTAGCCCCTCACTGTCGGCGTCCCTCAGGGATCGGTTCTGGGACCAGTACTCCTCTCCAACTACACCCTCGGCCTAGGTCAGCTCATTGAGTCCCAAGGCCTCCAGTACCATTTCTACGCCGACGACACCCAAATCTACCTCTCCGGTATCACCTCCCTTCTGTTTAAAATCCCCCAATGCCTGTCCGCCATCTCATCATTCTTCTGTGCTCGCTTCCTCAAGCTGAACATGGACAAAATAGAGTTCATCGTCTTTCCCCCCAGCCGCCCTCCCCCTCTACCAGACCTGTCAACCCTAGTTAATGACTGCTCCCTCTCCCCAGTCCCCCACGCCAAGTGCCTCGGGGTCACTCTTGACTCCTCCCTCTCCTTCAAGCCCCATATCCAAGCCCTCGCCACCTCCTGCCGACTCCAGCTCAAGAACATTTCCCAGATCCACTCGTTCCTTAATCATGACACCGCCAAAACACTCATCCATGCCCTCATCATCTCCCGCCTTGACTACTGCAACCTACTGCTCACCGGTCTCCCTGCTTCCTCCCTTGCACCCCTCCGCTCTATCCTAAACTCAGCTGCCCATCTAATCCACCTGCCTCCTCGCTATGCCCCTGTCTCTCCCCTCCGCCAGGCCGTTCACTGGCTCCCCACCCCCCAAAGATCTTGATTTAAAATCCTAACCCTGACTTACAAAGCTATCCACAACCTGTCCCCCCCTTACATCTCCGACATGGACTCCCGATACCTACCCGCACGCAGCCTGCGCTCCTCACAAGAACTCCTCCTCTCTTTCCCATTATCTCATCCTCCCACAACCGCATACAAGACTTCTCCCACGCCTCCAACATGCTCTGGAACTCTCTCCACCAGCATGTCAGACACTTGCCTACCCTTAAGAGTTTCAAAGAGAACCTGAAAACTTACCTATTCCAACAAGCCTACAACCTACAATGAAACCCAGCGCCGCTCCACCACACGCTTGGTGCTTCCCCTCCCACTGTCTCCTCTCCCACCCCTGTAGACGGTGAGCCCTCGTGGACAGGGTCCTCTCCCGTTGTGTACCAGCAAGTCTTGATTGTTTGTATGTACTGTACCTGTCCTTCTTACCCCCACTTCTTATGTAAAGCGCGATGGAACCAATGGCGCTATATAAATAAATAATAATAATTTATCCCCATTAAAGCTCATTTGCAATTTATCAGCCCAAGCGTCTAGTTTACATAAATCCTCCTGTAATATAAAATTGTCCTCCTCTGTATTGATTACCCTGCAGAGTTTAGTGTCATCTGCAAATATTGAGATTCTACTCTGCATGCCCCCTACAAGGTCATTAATAAATATGTTAAAAAAAGTGGGCCCAATACTGACCCCTGTGGTACCCCACTGTTAACTGTGACCCATTCTGATTGTGTTCCATTTATAACCACCCTTTGCTTCCTATCACTAAGCCAGTTCTTAACCCACTTACACATGTTTTCCTCTATCTCCATTGCTCTCATTTTATGTATCAACCTTTTGTGCGGCACCATATCAAAAGCTTTTGAAAAGTCCATATACACCACGTCCACTGCATTTTTTTGGTCCAGTCCAGAACTTCTTCATAGAAGTTTATCAGATTAGTTTGACAGGAGCAGTCCCTCGAAAACCGTTGAAATTGGGCCATGAGGTTATTTTTCTTCAGATACTCCAGTATAGCATCTCTTAGAAAACCTTCTAGGATTTTACCCACAGTAGAAGTTACGCTTACTGGCCTATAATTTCCAAGTTCAGTTTGTGTCCCCTTTTTGAATATTGGCATTACATTTGCTATACGCCAGTCCTGTGGTACAGATCCTGTTATTATGGAATCTTTAAATATTAAAAATAATGGCGTATCTATAACGGTACTTAATTCCTGCAGTACTCTGGGGTGTATCCCATCCGGGCCTGGGGATAAGTCAATATTAGTGATTTATAGGAGATGCCGTGATTCCTGCTGGGTTAAGCAGGTGACATTTAATGGAGAGTTTTTGTTATCACTGATCATGTTGTCTATCATGGGATTTTCTTGTGTAAATACTGTTGAACAAAAGTAATTTAGCATACTGGGTTTTTCCTCATCCCCATCCACCATTTCACCCAGATTATTTTTAAGAGGGCCAACACAATCGTTTTTTAGTTTCTTACTATTTATGTAGGTAAAGAATATTTTGGGATTTTTTTTACTTTGTCTAGCAATGAGTCTCTGTCTCAATCTTTTCTGCCTTGATTTGTTTTTTACAGATGTTATCTAATTTTCTGTATTTATTTAATGCTTCATCACTACCTCCTGGCTTTAATTCCCTAAATGCTTTCTTTTTGTCACTTATTGCGCCCCTTACAGCCTTATTTAGCCATAGTGGTTTCCTCCTATTTCTAGCATGTTTATTCCCATAGGGTATATGTTTGGGCACCCCTCCTAATCTTACTCATTGTTTTTTTGTTTAAAATAGTTTTTTTTGCAACAGCTATTTCAGTGTGATATATGTAATAACTGATGGACACAGTAATATTTCAGGATTGAAATGAGGTTTATTGCACTAACCAAAAGTGTAAAATATGCATTATTTCAAAATTTGACAGCTGCAAAAGTATGGGCACCCTTCTGATTTTCATGATTTGAATACTCCTAACTACTTTTTACTGAATTACTGAAGCACTAAATTGGTTTGGTAACCTCATTGAGCTTTGTACTTCATAGCCCGGTGTATCCAATCATGAGAAAAGCTATTTCAGGTGTCCATTTGCAAGTTGTTCCCCTAGTTGCATCCTCTCTGAGGAGTGGCATCATGGGCTCCTCAAAACAGCTCTCAAATGATCTGAAAAAAAAAAGATTGTTCAACATAGTTGTTCAGGGGAAGGATACAAAAAGTTGTCTCAGAGATTTAACCTGTCAGTTTCCACTGTGAGGAACATAGTAAGGAAATGGAAGACCACAGGGACAGTTCTTGTAAAGGCCAGAAGTGGCAAGCCAACAAAAATATCAGAAAGGCATAGAAGAAGAATGGTGAGAACAGACAAGAACAATCTACAGACCACCTCCAAAGACCTGCAGCATCATCTTGCTGCAGATGGTGTCACTGTGCATCGGTCAACAATACAGCGCACACTGCACAAGGAGAAGCTGTATGGGAGAGTGATGCAAAAGAAGTCGTTTCTGTATGCAAACAGAGTCGCCTGAGGTATGCAAAAGCACATTTGGACAAGCCAGTTTCATTTTGGAAGAAGGTCCTGTGGACTGATGAAACAAAGATTGAGTTGTTTGGTCATACAACAAGGCGTTATGCACGGCGCCACAAAAACACAGCATTCCAAGAAAAACACTTGCTACCCACTGTCAAATTTGGGGGAGGGTCCATCATGCTTTGGGGCTGTGTGGCCAATGACGATACCGGGAATCTTGTTAAAGTTGAGGGTCGCATGGATTCCACTCAGTATCAGCAGATTCTTGAGAATAATGTTCAAGAATCACTGTCAAAGTTGAAGTTACGCCAGGGATGGATCTTTCAGCAAGACAATGATCCAAAACACCGCTCCAAATCTACTCAGGCATTCATGCAGAGGAACAATTACAATGTTCTGGAATGGCCATCCCAGTCCCCAGACCTGAATATCATTGAACATTTGTGGGATGTTTTGAAGCGGGCTGTCCATGCTCCGCGACCATCAAACTTAACTGAACTGGAATTGTTTTGTAAAGAGGAATGGTCAAAAATACCTTCATCCAGGATCCAGGAACTCATTAACAGCTACAGGAAGCGACTAGAGGCTGTTATTTTTGCAAAAGATGGATCTACTAAATGTTAATGTCACTTTTCTGTTGAGGTGCCCATACTTTGGCACCTGTCAAATTTTGAAATAATGCATATTTCACATTTTTGGTTAGTACAATAAACCTCATTTCAAACCTGAAATATTACTGTGTCCATCAGTTATTACATATGTCACAATGAAATAGCTGTTGCAAAAAACTATTTTAAACAAAAAAAAAAGACTAAGATTAAGAGGGGTGCCCAAACTCTTTCATATGACTGTAAGTAATTCAGGATGCGGTTAAGCTACCAGCTCAGCAAATGAATGATGGCTTCCGTACAGTAACGGAACACCTGAACAGGCTGGAAGCATATGCAAAAAGACCAGGACGCCATTTTTTTGTCAGTAGCCCCACAAATGGAAAAACTTGGGCCCTCCCATCAGCTGCATGTTATACAGGCAAACCAGGATATGCTACTGCATATGCAGCAGCCTCCCAACTAGTCAGCATCTGTCCTAACAGTAGTCATCTGCCCCCTACCTGCAGTCTTTAAGCACCGAGCAGTCTGCCCCCTACAGCAGTCTGCCGTCTCCAAGCATTCTTCCCTACCTGCCCTCCTTTCCCATTTACAACACCCCTCCATCCATCCCTGAACCAACTAAAACCCACCCGACACACTCGCTGTCCCATTGTCTTCACCACCCCTTCACTATTTGGTACCTTATGAAATTCTTCCCAAGCCCCATCCACACTTAACACACCCATGGTGTCAAATGTACCTGCGAGTCCTAGCAGGTCCACCCCCACCCAAAGTTTTTTAATTTGTGATTTGTAAAAATAAATATTTATTGGTTTTCCAAAATCATGTGTTTTAGAAGTTATTTATTGCACTGCACAACATTAACAATTTTGCATCGCTGTAAAGGTGTATTGTAGTGTAACATATCCTATCCCAACTTGGAGAAGGTATAAATAACTATATATCTCCAATTACAAATGTAGCATGGTTTGTCTGATATATCCACTTCTCATCTGCAAGGCATTGTAGTACCTTGGTTTACCTGTTTATAACCACAATTGAGGTTGGCCTCTGCGCATGATTAAGAGATATATCAATACCCATACTACATTATTCATTGTGGAGGGAATAGTAAGTATGACAGGTCCAGAGCTTTATTAAGGGACACAAAAAGGGGGATAAAACGTTAACAGCCATAACTATGATACTTAATAAACATTTAAACTACATTTGAATATGAGGGTAGAGGAAAGGCACGAGGGTAAATGACATGGATTGTACTTTTTGGTCCGGCCATGGAAGTCTTCCCACGTCAGAAACAAAATAATCTGCAAACTAATCCCTCATTTGTGCAATAGTTATAGTTATTCTCAAACTAATATTTTCATAATCGTCCAATGGCTGTGCCCAAAATTCTAAATTTTTGGTTACTTCTAAGGCACACTCAACAGTTCTTCTGGCCCTTGTTAGTCTGTAATTGAAGATACATTTCGTAGCACTCAATCCATGACCGGAGTAAGGCTTCAGCAGGTTTCCACACATCTGGAAAGCTTCATTCCTAATGAGAACAAAAGGCAGTGCTGTTCCTTCAGTGTCTGGAAGTGATCTTGGGAGTGGAAATCCAAAATTGTTGCCAATTTAGACTGTGAGGTCTCATGGGCACGGTCCTCTGTCCTCCTGTACCTGTGTCTAAATATTTTACTTTTTTTTTTGTCTGCCCCTTTTTACATGTAAAGCACCATAGAAGAAATAGCGCTACATTAATAATATATATATAATATATATATATATATATATATATATATATATATATATATTAGTGGCTCAGTGGTTAGCACTGCAGTCTTGCAATGCTCGAGTCGTGTTTGCATAGGTTTCCCGCCACACTCCAGAGCCATATTGATAGGGAACTGCCCATGTATGTAAAGTGCTATGGAATTAATAGCACTATATAAATGAATAAATATTATATTATAAACTTTGATTGTTAGTCTCAATGGGTTCAGTGTTGCAAATGTATGTAAAACGCTGTAGAATTAATAGTGTTATATAAATTAATAAATATATGACAGACATCCCATGGCAGAAACGTTGAAGACCCATGAATCATTTGAGCATCCATAAGCGCCGATGTACACTGCTACGAAACGGTATTGAGCATCTGCAACTGCCAATAAAACAATGGAAAAGTTCCTTCTTGAAACTGAAATATTCAGATCCGGTTCCTCCAGGTTTCAGAATCTACATGTCTCCTATCAACCGCACCTACACAGTAAAGAAATTGACAGATGTCCTGAAATTTGTCTGCAATTTCAATCCAGTGGTCTGTTGTGGGATGGGGTATGAATTCTTGCTGTAAACCTTCCCATAGAGTCCAGGTGTCCTTTATAATTCTTGAGATGGTCAAAAAACTCCAAGTCTAAACTAGAAGTATAATGATAACAGTGTTTCTCCTCTACTATGGAATCTGCACAACAGAAAAACAACAGTTAGCAGACATTCAATAGTGCTAACATTTAAAAAACAAAGATATGTTCTAATTACATTGATGTACCTAACTGTCACCATCACACGCTCCTTTGGAGAAACTACTCTGCGGTAATATTTCTGCTAATTAATTCTCGGACGAGTTCCACCATGTCATCAAAGCTTGCGCTTATCCGCATATAGTTAATAAACATCTCGGTGTCTCTTCTTAGCTCTAGGTACAAGGTAAATAATACACCACTTGTCTCTCTTTCTGAAGTAATATGGCGCACCTACCATCACCATCTCTGCTCCAATCTTTTGCATTCCTTATTCTCTGCCACATTTCTCAAACATGCCAGTTCAAGCGACATGTACATACAAACAGCCTCCAGTGAAAGAGCCATTTTCCTCTGGGGATTAAGTACAACGCTGTATATATACAGTTTTCATGACACGGGCACTAGGGTGTTTAATACGGTGAAACATGTCTAACTTTTGTAATCAGAAGAAAAAACAAGAACAATATCCGATGCAACCTGAGCTCACCAAACCGTATTATTTTGGGTCTGGCCAATGTATCCGTTATAATACCGTGTGGTGAACTCCGGATGCATCCTGTTTTACAATAAAGCCAAATCTTTGCCAGGCCAGACGTATTTATTGATACCCCTGTAACAATAGGATGGCTCAGCAATTATCCAAAAACATACAAGTCTGGATACAAAGTCCACGAGACATGGATACTGCTGAAACAGCTCAAAGACAAGGTCCTGTCAAAACCAGCCATAAAATGTAGCAAATTCAATTCAAATACTTTGTGTCCTTGTTTTTCTGCTTCCATTGCAGATCTAATACAAACCGAATACAACACAAGTTATCAAAGATATATAAATTGCTTAAATGATAATCAAAACAAGATATAAAATATTAACCATAACACGACCTTGCTTCATTTTTTTCAGGAGATATTCCCCATTATGTATTTAAAACTTCACGGGTGCCAATAACGATGAGCAGGACTGTAGAGTCTCAGTGATCTTCATATTTTTTTATGATGGGCTTTGGCAAATTGTAGGCGGGTTTTGAGCATTTAGGAGTGCTTCTCTTCATGGCCAACACCCATGCATGCCATTCCTCTGCAGTGTACACTGTATTGTGCCATAGGAAACACTCACCTTGGTGTGGCTCTCTACTTCATTAGCTATCTGTTGAGACAGTGAATGTCAACCCTTCACATCAGAAGATAATCCTGCTTGGATGTTAACTTCCTTGGTTAAGCCCCCATCAAACTAAACGAGATCGCTAGCGAGATCACTGCTGATAACGACCTCAACAGCAATCTCGCTTTGTGTGACACGTAGCAGCGATCAGGCCCCTGCTGTGAGATCGCTGATCGTTACAAACTGTTCTGGAACATTTTTTGATCGTTGGGGTCCCACTGGGCAGCATGCATTGCTGTGTTTGACAGGGACAACGACCAACAATCTCAATGCTACAGGTCTGAGAAACAGGGTCCCAACGACCTACGTATCATTCCGGATTGTTGCTGCGTCGCTGATGAGATCTGGCTGCTTGACAGCTCACCAGCGCTCCCGGCAGGTCGGATCGCTGTCGGGATCACTGGTGCGTCGCCAAGTATCATGGGACCTTAAGTCTGGACATCTGTGAGATGCTTGTAGTTAAATTTTTACCACTTGCTACAGTATTCTGACTGATAAGTTAAGCTTTGTTGATCTTCTTGTACTATTAACCTTTCTTGTGCAAAGATTTGTTTTTCTTTCTCAGGTCTTTTGATATTTCTCTTCCATCTGGTGTCATTGCTAACAACATAAAATTGGTGTATTGTCTGCTAACCCCTTCAATACCTTTGATGTATAGGAAAGTCATGTTACCTCCCTCCCTTTGATGCCAGCTCATGGGCCAGCACCATTCCCTACATGTCAGCTTGTCAGATCAGCTAAAAGGACCAATTGGATTGCTGTTAACCCTTTAGATCGCACTGTCAATCTCAAGCACAGTGGTGGGTATCGCGATCACGGGAGCCTCGATGCAAAGGAAAAGGCAAGGTTAACAGTGGAGTACTTTGATGCCTGCAATGTAACATTACCCTGAATAAAAATCATGGTTTTCTTTTAAGATGCAGATTTTCTTTCCTATACCACTGCTTGAAGAAAGTGTCTTATAAACTGTCAGTAGGTTTGGGAGTCAAGTGTTAAGAATGTGCCCATTACCTATTCAGCCATTGGCCCATCCATTTTGTTTGTCTTGAGTCACTCATCTAGCTAGTGCATAAAACCTTTGGCCAAGAAATATGTGAAAATAGAGTTTTCAGTCTTGAGGTTTCAACTTATGTGCCTTTTTCAGTGGTGGTCTGGTTTCAGCCTACCTTACCTTGTTTCAGAGCACTGAACACCTTATACTTGTGGGCATGCCATGGGAGATGCAGTTCTGGAATATGACATCACTGAAGGATAATGAATTCCTGATCACACTTCTTAGCACATCTATATCCCAAAGCCTAAATCATATCTAACAAAGCACACATCTGCCTGATACACCTTTCTCCACCACTTAACCCGTTCCCGACCCTTGACATAATATAACGTCACAGGTTGGGTCTCGGCGTTTGATGTGAGCTCCGATGCGGAACTCACATCAAACCCCCGACATCTCAGCTGATCTCATCAGCTGGGATGTCGGGCTTCCAGCACAGATCTGATCCAGGATCCGATTGTGCTGTTAACCCCTTGGATCCCGCTGTCATTCACCGACAGCGGGATCCAAAACCACCGCAGTGAGAATCTCGCTGTTCCCCGCCTGCACCGGTGAGATCCCGCGATAAGATCACGGGATCTCCGGTGCTCACGTGATAGCCCCGGGTCCTGGTGTGAACCCGAAAGCTATCCAGAAGCTATCAGGGACCGTTTCCTGTCAGTGGTTGGCAGGTGCCGCCAACCACTTAAAGTTAAAGCAAGTGCCATGTCCCAATGTGCTGCAGCTCATTGGGACATGGCACAAGCAACTGGACGTTGCAGCACTGTGGCGCCCTATGGGGCACTGTTACATAACAATGAATCGCAATACAAAGTTTTTAAAATATGGAAAAAAAAAACCCCACAAAAGTTCAAATCACCCCCCTTTTCCCCATTCAAAATAAAAGTATTAAAAATAAATAAATACACATAATTGGTATCGCCGCGTCAGAAATGCGAGATCTATCAAGATATAAAATCAAATGAGAGCCGTAAAATGCTCAACGGGAAAAAAGGTCCAAATGTCAAAATTATATTTTTTTGGTCGCCGCCACATAGTTATAAAATGCAATAACGGGCGATCAAAACAGCGCATCCACCCAAAATTGGTATCATTAGAAACGTCAACTCAAGTTACAAAAAATAAACCATCACACAGCACTAGATACCGAAAAATGAGGACGCTACAAGTTGCAAAACATGGTGCAAAAAGTGTTATTCTTTTTCAAACTTCTGAATTTTTTCAGCTCTTAGATAACAGTAAAAGTACCGTATATACTCGTGTATAAGCCGACCCGTGTATAAGCCGACCCCCCTACTTTTGCCCCAAAAATCTGGAAAAACCTATTGACTCGTGTATAAGCCGAGGGTGGACCCCAGCACAGGTATACAGCCCCCAGCAGTGTGGTATACAGGCCTCCCCAGTGGTAGTATACAGCAGCCCCAGTGGTAGTATACAGCAGCCCCAGTGGTAGTATACAGCAGCCCCAGTGGTAGTATACAGCAGCCCCAGTGGTATACAGCAGGCCCCCAGGGGTACATATAGCAGCCCCCAGGGGGTACCCAGCAGCCCCCTGGGGGTACCCAGCAGCCCCCAGGGGGTCCCCAGCAGCCCCCTGGGGGTCCCCAGCAGCCCCCAAATGCTGGCACTCGCCCCCCCTTGCAAGGGCCCCCCCCCCGCTTCTCTTACCATTCCGGACTCCTGATCCGTGCCGCTCCTCGGTGCTCCTCGCTGCTCCGTCCGTCCGTCTGCTACATCCGGGATCCCCGGCCGTCGCGCGATGACGTCATATGCCTGCGACGGCCGGAGATCCCGGATGTAGCAGACGGAGCAGCGAGGAGCGGCGCGGATCAGAAGTTCGGAATGGTAATATAACCATCGGGGGGGGGGGGGCCCTTACAAGGGGGGGCGAGTGCCAGCATTTGGGGGCTATATACACTGCTTCCCCCTGCCGCTGATTGACAGGGGGAAGCAGTGCATATTTAATGAGCGGCCCCACGTGACGGGGCCGCTCATACAGCAGCCCCCCCCCCGCCTCCTCCAGCCTCCACAGCCCCGGACACAGCCCCCACCCGTATTGACTCGTGTATAAGCCGAGGGGGAGACTTTTCAGCCCAAATTTTGGGCTGAAAAACTCGGCTTATACACGAGTATATACGGTATGCATGTTTGGTATCTACGAACCCATACCGACCCGAGGCATTACACTGTCACATCTGTTTTAGTGATCATGGCAAATAAAAACCCCCAAAAAAACAAACATGTAATTGCACTTTTTTTGCAATGTCACCACACTTAGAATTTTGTTACCATTTTCCTGTACACTATGTGGTAAAATAAATTATTGCATCTGAAATTACAACTCGTCCCGCAAAAAACAAGCTGTCATATGTCTATATTGCCGGAAAAATAAAAAGGTTATGGCTCTTGGAACAGGTGAGCAAAAAATGAAAAATCGCCGGGTGGTGAAGGGGTTAAACGAAGTCCTCAAATACACACTGCTGTCCGATAGTAAAAAGGCCAGGCTATTTCCGTCAAGCCTACAACTGCAATGAGACCCGGTCCACTGCACCGCTCCACGATCAGCACCTCCCCCTCCTACTGTATCCTCACCCACCCCTCGTAGACTGTGAGCCCTCGTGGACAGGATCTTCTCCCCTCATGTACCTGTACGACCTGATTGTCCACATTTATTGTACTTGTTCTCGTCTGCCCATGCCGCATGTAAAGCGCCATGGAATATAATGGCGCTTTATAAATAAATAATAATAATTCCTGAATGGCTCTGTTTTCATTAGAGCATAAAAGGACTAACTTAATAAAAGCTTTAATATAAAGTAGACTGCTTATAAGAAAATATAAATACAAATAGGAGAAAATAATGTGACAAACATATGCCAACAGTTCTAAAATAAAAAGATACTACAGAAAGTAAATGTTTCCATCTATAGTTCTTCTGTACCTTAAAGGGAATCTCTCAGCAGGTTTTTGCAATGTCTGAGGATGAGGTAGGGGTTAAAACACAGAGCTCAGGATGTATCGTTATCACAGTGTTGTTGTTTACTTATAATGAAGGTTTTATCACTAGTTAATTATCTCTGTGAAGTTTGGCAGTCTGGTGTACACAGGACTGATAGGGGGAGTGGTCGGATTATGTACAGAGCTGTAGTGTGGGCGGGTTTAGGTTTCTTAACTCTGTATTATCACACAGCTAAGGCTGCCTTCACACTTGCAGATGCTCCGCTGCGTTTTGCGGAGGACATCTGCAAGCCTCTGCAAGGAGCCGACAACCCTATCCTTTATAATGGGCCGCACGGTGTCTGCAGATGCTTACAGACCGACATGCGCTCCCATTGCCCGCCATGAGTGATCTGTGCGCATGCAGAGGCATGCGCACAGATCACACACTCCCGTCTGCACCGAAAACCCGACCTGTCGCGTTCCTGGTGCAGACGAGAGTGTGTGATCTCTGCACATGCCTCCCCATGCGCACAGATCACTCATAGCGGGCAATGGGAGCGCACGGCGGTCGGCAAGCATCTGCAGACACCGTGCGGGCCATTATAAAGGATAGGCCTGTCGGCTCCTTGCAGAGGCTTGCAGATGTCCTCCGCAGAACGCTGCGGAGGCATCTGCAAATGTGAACCCAGCCTAAGAACTCAGATTGCATCACAACTGCAGCACTCAGTAAGGCTACGTTCACACATCTCTACATACACTGCGAAAGCGAGATGAAAGTAAAAAGGTATTAAATGTATGTAGATACACTGCGAAAGCAAAATTACAGACCTGAAATGTCACACGGGGGAAGGAACACAGGATTCTTCATCTCCCAGTGTGACATCGCTTCCTCCTGTGCTTTTGGTGGGGAAAATACGGCACTAAAAAAGAGAATTTTGTTTACGTACCGTAAATTCTTTTTTCTTGAATCATCAATGGGAGACCCAGACAATGGGGTTTAGGGCACTGCCCTCCGGAGGCCACACTAGGTACTACAAGAACTGTAGACACCGCCCCCTCCGCTTATAAACCCCTACCGCAGGGAACATCCTCAGTTTGGTCCATAAGCTGCGAGGAGACAACAGAAAACCACACCCGAAACCTCGGGAAGACACCGTGAACAGACGGGTCAACAACCCGGATAAACTGCCCCAACAGGGGACAGATCAGCCGTAACATACAACGGAACACTGGGTGGGTGCTGGGTCTCCCATTGATGATTCAAGAAAAAAGAATTTACGGTACGTAAACAAAATTCTCTTTTTTCTGATCATCATAATGGGAGACCCAGACAATGGGGATGTCCTAAAGCAATACCCCAGGGCGGGAAAAAGTTCCTCAAAAGACGTTTGCATACGCGGTCCCCGTCAAAGGTGGGCAACCGCCGCCTGGAGGACCCGCCTGCCCAAACTTGCATCCGCAGAGGCATGGGCATGCACCATATAATGCTTAGAGAAGGTGTGCAGGCTAGACCAAGTGGCCGCCTGACACACCTGCAGAGCAGAGGCGCGATGTCGCAAGGCCCAGGAGGCACCGACAGCTCTTGTCGAGTGTGCCTTCAAGCCTACCGGGAGAGGCAAACCAGAAGACCGGTAAGCCTCTTGAATGAGTGCCTTGATCCATCTGGCCAAGGTAGATTTTGACGCCGCTGACCCCTTACAGCGACCTGCCGTAAGTACGAACAAGGAGTCCGAACTCCGGAAGGAGGCAGTTCTGGACACATAAATGCGTACAGCCCGTACGAGGTCCAGAGTATGGAGGTCGCGTTCAATCTGATGAACAGGAGCGGGACAAAATGATGGGAGCACAATCTCCTGGTTCAAATGAAAAGTGGAAACCACTTTTGGCAGGAATTCCGCCCGCGGGCGTAACACCACTTTGTCTTGGTGAACCACCAGAAAGGGTGACTTGCACGATAGTGCCGCCAGTTCAGAGACCCGTCTCAGGGACGTAATAGCCACCAGAAAAGCCACTTTCTGTGACAAGTAAGAAAGAGAGACTTCTCTCAATGGCTCAAAAGGTGGTTTCTGCAAAGCCGCCAAGACCATGTTGAGATCCCAAGGGTCCAGAGGCCGCCTATACGGCGGAACCACTCGAGACACCCCTTGGAGAAATTGACGAACCTTTGGGAGGAGCGCCAAGCGCCTGTCGAACAATACAGACAGCGCTGATACCTGACCCTTCAGAGAACTGAGGGAAAGGCCCAACTCCAAACCTGACTGCAAAAAAGCCAATAGGGTCGGGATCGACAAGGGCCAAGGTACATGTCCCCCAGAGGAGCACCAGGCGAAAAAGACTTTCCACGTTCTGTGGTAAATCTTCCGTGACGTGGGCCGTCTAGCTCTGTTCATGGTGGAAACAACCGCAGGAGAGAAACCCCTGGATGTTAAGAGCCAGGCCTCAAGAGCCATGCAGTCAATCTGAGGGCCCTGGAATTGGGGCGGAAGAAGGGGCCCTGCGCGAGAAGATCTGCGCGGTCTGGAAGAGCCCACCGGCGTCCGCCGGACAGTTGCCACAGATCCGGATACCAGGACCTCCTCGGCCAATCCGGAGCCACTAGAATGGCTGTGTGACATTCCGTCTTGATTTTCCACAGGACCTTGGACATCAGCGCCAGGGGCGGGAAAACATATGGCAGGCGAAAATCTGACCAACTCAGGACTAGAGCATCTGCCCCCAGAGACTGAGGGTCCCACGATCTCGCCATGTATTGTGGCACCTGATGATTCAGCCGGGAGGCCATCAGATCCACATCCGGGGTCCCCCATCTGATGCAGATGTCCCGGAAGACGTCCGGATGGAGAGACCATTCTCCGGCGTCCATCCCCTGTCGGCTCAGGTAATCTGCCTCCCAATTCTCGACACCTGGGATGTAGACTGCGGAAATCAAGCAGTTGTTGGCTTCCACCCATGATAGAATGCGGTGGACTTCCGCTAGAGCCTGTGCACTCCTGGTTCCTCCTTGGTGGTTTATATAGGCGACAGTCGTCGCATTGTCGGACTGAACCCGAATTGGTTGTCCGGATAGGAACACCCGAAAGGCCAGGAGAGCCAGATAGACCGCCCTGAGCTCCAGCACGTTGATCTGCAACGTTGTCTCTGCACGTGTCCAGAGACCTTGAGCTCTGTGGTGTAAAAACACCGCGCCCCAGCCCTTCAGGCTGGCGTCGGTGGTCACCACTAACCACGATGGCTTCAGGAAGGATCGTCCCTTTGATAAGTGACTCGGCTGAAGCCACCACTGTAGAGCATCCCTGGTCGGCTGGGAGAGGACCACCAGCTGATTCAGAGAGGACGTCCTCTTGTCCCACCTCTGGAGGATTTCCAGTTGCAGAGGACGGAGGCGAAACTGTGCGAAGGGCACCGCCTCTATTGCTGCCACCATGCGTCCCACCATCTTCATCAATACCCGTAGGGATGAATGAGGCGATTCGAGGAGATCGCGTACTCCCGACTGGATGGCCAGTTGTTTGGCTCGTGGTAGGGACACTAGAGCAGAGTCCGTGTGGAATTCCATGCCCAGGTACGTCAGTGACTGGGTTGGAACCAGGGTGGACTTCTGGATGTTGAGAAGCCACCCGAACTGCTCCAGAGACTGCATGGTCGCCTGCAGGCTTCGCTGACACAGGTGTTCCGATGGCGCTCTGACCAGTAGGTCGTCCAAATAAGGAATGACGGCGTGTCCCTGCGCATGCAGTAAGGCCATCATTGATGCCATCACTTTCGTGAACACCCGGGGAGCCGAGGCCAACCCGAAGGGCAGCGCCACGAATTGGAAGTGCTCCTCCCCCACCGCGAATCTCAACCATCGTTGATGAGACGGTGCAATGGGTATGTGAAGGTAAGCGTCGCGAATGTCTATGGACGCCAGGAAGTCGCCCTGCGACACAGCCGCGATCACGGAGCGCAGGGATTCCATGCGGAACTTCCGAACCAACACATGGCGGTTGAACAGCTTGAGGTCCAGAACCGGGCGGAAGGAGCCGTCCTTCTTCGGGACGATAAAGAGGTTGGAGTAGAAACCCCTGAACCTCTCCCCAGTGGGCACTGGGACCACCACTCCGTCTCTGCGGAGTCCCTCCAAGACCAGATAAAAAGCCTGAGCCTTTTCTGGAGATGGGACAGACCGATGGAATCGGTGTGTGGGTTGTGACGACAGCTCTATCCTGTATCCTCTGGAGACTACGTCTCGAACCCACTGATCTTGGATGTGGAGTCGCCATTTGTCTTGAAATTGAGACAGGCGACCTCCAACCTGTGGGGAGGCAGGAAGAGAGAGCGAGTCATGCTGAGGTGGGCTTAGGAGCGGCAGCTGTTGTACCTGCCGACTTCTTCTGGCGACTCTTGGGGCGCCATTGCTGAGAGGGCTTGGCCCCACGGTCCGTACGAGCGGAAGACGCTGACGGCTGTGAGCTGGTACGAAAGGACCACTGTTTAGGGTTCCTTTTCACAGTATACCTAGGTTTAGGTCTATTCTGTGGGATCTTGGACTCCGTAGAGTCTTTGATCAACTTGTCCAGCTCGGCACCAAACAGCCTGTCACCAGAGAAAGGAAGATTCTGCAGAATCTTCTTTGACGTGGCATCTGAGTCCCATAGACGCAGCCACAACAATCTGCGGATCGCTATCGCATTGGCCGAAGCCACAGCCGAGCGAGTGGCAGTCTCCAGGGACGCCGTCCTAGCATAATCTGCATAGGCCTTTGCCCTCTCTGTAAGTGCCAGGACTTCAGAGTTAAAACCTGCCAGGTCAGCAATCCCATCCAGACAGGATGTGATCGCCTGCAGAGTCCAGACCGCAGCAAAACTCGGGGCAAATGAAGACCCCACAGCCTCATAAGACGACTTGGCGAGTTGTTCGACCTGTCTGTCTGTCGCATCCTTCAGTGAGGAGCTATCAGAGGCAGAGAATAGGGAGCGTGCAGCAATCCTGGTCATGGAAGCGTCCACTTTCGGGGACTGCGACCACTCCTGAAGCACCTCCTGAGGAAAGGGAAAGCGGTTGTCCTTGGATTTGCGGACATAACGCCGTCCAGGGTGTACCCTGGGAGCTCTAACCACCCTTTCAAAATTAGTGTGGTCCAAAAAGGAACCACACGGTCTAGCCTCAGGTCGTAACCACTGGTAGACCTCCTTCGGGTGAACGGCTGTCTCCTGAGGGGGTAACCCGAGACGTAAAGTCTCGTTGATGGAAGACACCAGATCCTCCACCCCTTCAGCTGGTTCAGACACCGACCCGAGAGTTGAACCCCCATCATCCTCGTCACCCTCAGAGTGACGATCCTCCTCAGAGAGGATCTGGAGCTCGGGTGAATCATCACGGCGAGCCCGCTTAAGGGGTCTCACGGTGGAAGATGGAGACACCCGGGGGTAGCTTGAAGGAGTAACTGGAGCATCCAGTCTCCTTGTTAGTGCCTCCAGGGATTGCGACATGGAGGACAATTGGGACAACAGAGAAGCATTAATCTCGCTTTGTTTTTCCCATGGCCCTGGGATCACTTGAACCTCAGGGTAAAGCACCGGAGCTGCTGACTCAGCAGTGACAGTCCGGGCGTCTGGGCGTCCGCAATTATTGCAGGACCCCTCCACCAGTGTCCCGTTGCATGTAGCACAGACAGGTGTGGTACTGGCTGCCTTAGCAGCGCCTTTCTTCCCTGAGGACATACCCACGGTAGAGGAATATCAACACAGGAGAAACTTCACCGGAAACCGGTGGCTTACCGACCGCTGCACAGCGGTGGTGAAGGGAGCGGTGTGTGTGTGGCCTCCGCGAGGAAAGAAAACCTGGTCTCCCCTGGAGTGCAGCAGAGCAGTCTCCAACGATCCCAGCAGGAAAGTGAGGGGAAAAGATGGCCGCCGCTGTAGAAGCAGAGGGCGGGGCCGAAACATGCGGGAAGCACACACACACGCCCATCCAGGTCACATGGGCCGCTCCACATCTCTCCCGGCCGCCATTACAATAATGTAAGCGCCGGAGCCCGCAGCGCGGGAGGTATTAAATATAAATACCCGGGCTCACAGACAAAGTCTGAAGCCCACAGCCGCAGCCCCTGTGTCACACAGGGCGGTCAGCCAGGGTGACCCCAGCACAGGGTACACCGCCAGAACCGCGGACCCTAAGGCAACGCGCGGTCTGAGTGTCATAAACACATCAGTGTCAGACACTACCCCCAGGCACACCGGAGACACCGGAGTATCTCAGTGCCGGTCCGGTCTGTAAGCACCATATCATGGGAGGCCTCGGACGGGGGTGCAGCACCAGTCCGGTCTGTAAGCACCATTTAGGGAGGCCTCGGACTGGGCTGGCTCTAGTCCGGTCTGTAAGCACCATTTAGGGAGGCCTCGGACAGAGCTGACTCCGGTCCGGTCTGTAAGCACCATTTAGGGAGGCCTCGGACGGAGCGGAGCTGTGCAAGGCTCCTATCTCCCACTTCTCAGAGCCCCCAGGAGGGATGGGAAGGAGCACGGCAGCGTACCGGGAGACACAGTGTGCCCAGGCACTAGGCCCTCCGGTACCTCGACCTGCATGTACCCCGAAGGTAAACAGGGAGACTGCCGGAGGTCCCTGACTGGGACCTTCTTTACCTTGTCTTCATACGCCATCACGTAAGCTGTGAGAATGCGATGAGTGCAAGCAAAGCGTGTGGAACCTCCGAGCACACTAAGTTTAAAACTGAGGATGTTCCCTGCGGTAGGGGTTTATAAGCGGAGGGGGCGGTGTCTACAGTTCTTGTAGTACCTAGTGTGGCCTCCGGAGGGCAGTGCCCTAAACCCCATTGTCTGGGTCTCCCATTATGATGATCAGAAAAAACGCACGGCATTTTTTTTTACCGGCGCTGTAAAGCACGACCGCAAACAGCAGTAACAATCCTGCGCAAAAATAAGGCAGTTTTTGCGGCATATGAACATTGCCTAAACTACCGTAAGTGAAACTGGCAGGCACGCCGACGAGTGAGGGAATGATGATCTGGGGCACATAGGAGCTTGAAATTGTGCTATATATCTCCATGCACAATGTCAGACGTCCTGTCCCTGGCCATATAGTGATTAGGGGGAGGGAAGTAGGGGGGAGGGTTTAGCTTAGAGCAAACAGGGGAGTAATACAAGGAAACCCAGCCTCACATAGTGACGTTCTGCTGCTCATATGCAAGTGTGCTGCACAGATTTCCCAAAACGGTATTGGGCATTGCTAACTCTTTTCTCTGTAATCATACATGGAATCAATGAAGTAAAGGTATTATTGCACTCAGTATCCCTGTGCCTTTAAGGCACCTGCTTCACTTTATAGCACTAAATCCTGTTGGTTGGTTCCCTTTAATACATTGTTTTTGAATAAACTACTGTACATATACATGGATTGCTTGATCAGATTTATAAAAAGTAAAACACAACTTTAACATGGTCGTGTAGTTCTTTTAATGTTTCACAAGTATCAGGCATGTCCTGCATGTAAAACAGAAAACAATTTACAGCCGTTACACATTACAGACACAGCTTAAAGTCAACTAACAGGTTTCATTACTTCAGAGAAGAGTTGGTCCAAATTAACCCTCTTGATGCAATGTGCATCATTAATTGACCAAGTGTATAAATACAAATATATATATATATATATCGAAAAAAAAAATTTTTTTAAAAAAAGTAAAAACCATTAAGGGCCAAAAAACAGAAAAATATATATATATATATTTTTTTTTACCAAAAAAAAAGGAGAACCCCTCGACCACAACAAAAATGTGGCTTTCTCCTTTAATCCCTGGGTAGGATATATGGTATTGTTAATAAGAATTATGCACAGTTTAGTGAATATAAGAATGCAGTCTATTCAGATGCAATATTTAGCGGCAAAATATGATATGCATATCTTTGAGGTAGAGCTTACGGATGAAAGCTGGTGAAAGCAAATGGGTTGTTTCTAGCAGTGAGATGACAAAATGCCAAAAGAAAGTACTTTCTTTGTATAGTTTTTTTGCTCATAGTACATGGGCCATCATTGGGAGAAGCTTCTAGTTCTGGTTGCTCATTGATGGTTAATAATTGGTAAGATTAAATTACCCCAATGAAAACTGAATGGGGTAGATTAAATATTCAACCACATGATCTTTTGAATTATGACTTAAAACCACCACTTTCATTAAAAATCGGTGACTTCACCAAGTCAGCACCGTATTAGTTCTCATCAATATCTCATCCAACACAGAACTGGCAGCATAATATAGGTTTACTTAATTTAGATTGCTTTAAAATGTAGTACCTATCTAAAACAGTTAATTTATATACTTATTTTTCAATGGAAATGCACAGCCATCTTTTGGATGGCACGGCTTCTTATTGATACATCTGCACTATGCATGTTGGTAGGACGCTAAAGCCATGGGCAACAGTTTCATTTTATTGGGAAGAGCTTTCTGACTATAAACATCACTTTACAGTCCATCAGTGAACCAAGCAGTGAGACCGCTTAGTAACTTGCAAGATATTACTGGTTAGTGAGGAGAGACTGTATTGCACCCACTGCTGGGACACTACTTCACAAGAGTCTTTCCCAACTAGAGATGAGCGAACCTCTCAAGGTACAGCTCAGGTCGCCAAACTTTCCGGAGTTTAGCAAACCTGTTTGGGTGCTTTACGTTTGCATAACAATGGAGCAAGCATCATTGTGGTCGGGTCAGCTCGCACTGGGCTCCAAAATGCAGTTTTTAGATGTGTGCGTCCAAAATTTATTAAAAGAAAAAAAAACAAAAATAAAAAAACCCAACTATCTCCCATTCCCAGAAGTGCTTTTTCTTAAGGCTGGCTGTATGTGGGTGGACAGCTGAACTGCCAGTGACTTTTATTGAGGTTCGGGTCAAGTTTGTGGACTTTGGAGTCTGAGTTGGAGCCCATTTTGGTGGAGTTGGAGTTTGAGTCAGTAGAAAATGGACAGATTCCGACTCCTAAAATATATAATACATTGAGTACAGTACTTCAATGCAGAATCTGCTGAATATTGTTAGGAATTATTTTTATGGTCTAACTAAATATCTTGATTATTGTATCATAATAATGATTAAAGCCTGATGTTCACATTGTACTACAATAAATTTATCAGTTAAACATGAGCCATATATGAAGGAGTTGGAGTCGGACTCCGGGAAATTCAGGAGTCAGAGTTGGTGGTTTGACGTACCGACTCCACAGCCATGTGGACAAGAACAGAGCCTCAAAAAGTTTGGGTGCTCCGCCCGAATATCAAAACGTTTGCTCATCTCTGTTCTCCACTGCTTTACTGTCTATGACTGTTGTCTTCCCTGCCTCTCCACAGTGCCTTCCTGTCTATGGTCTATGCTTTTATCACAATGTTATCAGGCTAATCAGAGCCAAAACATAGTAAGGGTATGTGCACATCAGTCGTTTCTGCATCTTTGCAGACCGACCGGTAACCGGTGGAGAATGGCAGAACTGAGTTTTCTGAACTCGCTAGTGTCCCTGGTTTTGTTAGCGTTTTGCTAACGATTTGCGATCGGTTTATTAGCGTTTGTACAGCGTGTTCTTGGCGATTTCCCCGGCAGTCTTCTTAGCGATTTCCAGACTGGTCTTTGTTGCACTTGTTCAGCTGGACCCGCTGGAAAAACGCTGAAAAGAAGTCGCTTGCTCTATCTTTGACAACCGGTGGAAAACCGGTGAATAAACTAAAAACGACCAGACAAAAATCATTCTAATGTAGACAGCGTTTTCTAAACTCCATTGACTAGCATGTTAATCCAGCCGGTGGCTAGGATTAACATAAATTAACATAAAACTCAGCGGAACCCGCCGACGGAAAACTTCCAAAAACAGCCCACAAAACGACTGATGTGCACATACCCTAATAATGAAAGACCGTGAAGCGCTAAGGAGAGGCAATGAAACCTCTTTTAATAAAGTAACACAATGTCCCCTGCAGTAGTGTAAATGTACATCTGTGCTGTAAGTCTTGGAGTGATATACTACTGCTAGGAATGATGGGAACTGGTGGTGACTTTCAGCAAATAGTCAGATTTGCATACTACTTGCATGCTCTTCACATGGTATGCAAATGCATATCTCTATCGATTTGTTAATGAATTAAATTTAGAACTTTTTTTAGGTGTAACATTAAAATTATGATTGATAGGTATTCTTTAAAAGGAGTTGGACACTTAAAAATCATGCACAAAATGTAAGAAAAGTGTGAAATTCTTAAAACATATCTTCACTTTAAAAAGTTTTAGTTCAAAAGTACAGGAAAATTTGATGTACCGTACTATAGATGGTGCAGGCATTAACCAGGGGGTGCTGGACTTACACCACTCCTCAGAAACCTGCACTGGGCACAATGTATAATATTTAGGATGTTTGGTTGCATGACTGTAAAATCTGGATCCTTTTACCAGAGATAATGTCCACCAAAAACAATTAAAAATAAATGCATGCATTCATTCAAATATGCATTAAACATTTTACATACAGTTAAAAGTTGTGACATTTTGCTTGAAGGTAATCTGTTGGCAGGTTTTTGCTGTGTAATCCTTGAGCATCATGATGAAGGGACTGAGAGCCCAATTCCGAAATGTTGCTGTTTCAGTGAAAGCAGTGTTTTATCAGCAGATAGCACTGTGTCTTGTGCTTTCTGGTCCAACCACACCCCTATCACTGATTAGCAGCTTTAACAATAAAATGCACACTGGAAGCTGCTAGTCAGTGATAATGGCGGGGTTAAGGCCCAGTTACACACAGAAACTTTCAAGCGATCCCACCAGCGATCCGACCTGGCCGGGATCGCTGAAGTGTCTCTCTGGGCCTCAGGAGCCATGAGATCGCTGGTAACCATGATAAGCATGCTGCTTAGTTACCCGGTGTTTATCATGGCTACCAGCATCCTCCTGCTTAGCGCAGCGGACGCAGGTAACCATGATAAACACCGGGTATCCAGGCAGCGCACACTGCTTAGTTACCTGGTGTTTATCATGGTTACCAGCCTGTGAGGTCGCTGGATCGCTGGTCTCTCGTGGTCACTCACGCGGATGCGTGCTGACCAGCGGGAGACCAAGGACCAAAAAATAGTCCTGAACCATGTGCAGCGATCTCACAGCAGGGGCCAGGTCGCTGGTGTGTGTCACACATTGCGATATCGCTGGGAGGTCGCTGTTACGTCACAAAACCTCTGACGTTGCAGTGTGTCAAGTACCCCTTACACAGGGTTCAAAATTACGAGCTCTGCAGCAAATAAAACTGATTGGACAACAACTGCTGCATTCAGTAAACTAAAGGTACCTTTACACGCCGCTACAGAAGGTTGAAAACGGAGACAAATGTATCTTGCACCGTCGAATCAACCCGAGGTAGCGGCGTGTAAACTAGCTTGTTGCTACCCGTCACATTCGGCACTTGTTTCAGAGCAGTGCTCTAAAACAGGTTGATTTCATGTAGCGGCGTCTATATACGGTACGGTAAGGTTTTTTCGCCACCTAGTTTACTCCCTGGGGCGTGACACAGCCTCCGGGAAACCACCCCCCTTCAGCGATCATTGGTGGAAGCTCCTGCGCTGCGATTGGTTGTCGCTGCATAGGGCGGCATATTTAAGGAGCTGACCAGTCACACTACACATTTGCACTAGCGTCATGTATTAGCCAGCCTTCCTGCGCTGGCTGGCCAATCATGATGCTACTGCTTTGTCCAATCATCGTACGAGCGTCTCGTAATCCACAATTCTGGCACGCCTATGTGTTGTCCCTGCTGCACCAGGTCCTCCCTTACCTTTTGTCGCGGCATGTAAATGAGGGACGGTGCTCTACAGAAGGTAACTTGAGGCACCCGGCGGTGCATCCAGAGATAGATTAAACCTTCTGTAGAGCACCTTGTAGCGGCGTGTAAAGGCGGTATCAGGTACCGTTTGCAACCGTTGGTACGTGCTCGTGCACATGAAGCACCCGGTTGTTTCCAACCTTCTGTAGCGGCGTGTAAAGGTACCTTAAGTGATACATTGCTGGAATCAGGTCCCTGTCCCTACCTCATGCTATTGACAGATTACATAGCTTTAACACGCATATAGATTACCTTTAAAGTGGAAAAACATTATGGAAATATTGCTACATCATTATTTCTACATTTATTATTTCTTATAATAAAAACAATGACATACCAAGTTATACACTTGAAAAAACTTAAAACAAGATAAGGCACATTTTATATATTTAAGAGAATCTTTGTAATAAAAACTTCGATACAACTGCACACTGGATTCCAGGATACCTGGTTAAAATGTACATAAAAATTACCTCCTGAGGTTACAGGAAATGTAAAAGAGGCACATTTTTTTTTTATCTGCAATCACATTTTCCTCACAAAAAGAGAAAAAAAAAAAATCACAATTTTTTAAAAAAAATTAAACAGGGCTGTGGAGTCAGAGTTGTTGACTTAGTTTACAGTGGTGTCAGACAGTAAAAATGATGGTGTCGGCTAAAAAAAAAAAAGTCCTTTGTTAATATAGGGTATGTAAGGCTGGCTTCACACCTGGGCGCAGTCCGGTCCGGGGCTGGCAGGATCAGCACACATAACCAGGAGGGCCAAATGTGCCCTCCGGTCCTGTGTTCAGCCGGACGCAGCTGCAGCTGCTAATGATTCAGGACCACGGCGCAGGGAGCTAGCCACGGTCCTGAAATCACAGCGGCGTTCAGCTGCCGGATTCCGGTTCTCGGATCCTCCTGGACCGGGGCAATCCGGGACCATAGGCTCCCATGACGTGGAGCGCCGGATTGCCCCGGATTCTGGAGAATCCGGAATACGGGTTTTTGGGGAGATTTTTCTCCCCGGACACAAACGTTGCAAGCAACGTTTTTGTGTCCGGTGAGAATAATCCGAATTCTCCCGGATTCATCCAGAGAGATAGAAACCGGATGGCAGAAAGCTGTCATCCGGCTCCATAGGCTACTATTGGGCCAAAAACTGGTCCGGGGCGGTCTGGTTTACACCGGACAGCCCCAGACCGGACTGCGCCGTGGTGTGAAGCCAGCCTAAGTGATAAAATATTTTTTTGAGTCTTACAAAAGTTTATGTTCTATCAATGTTAGGGTCTTAGGTCTTAAAAAAAAAAATAAAAACCCAAAAACAAAAGAAAAAGTGATCTTGTGATTTTACCATTTGAAGGAGTTGGAGTTTTGGTAGAGAGTGTGGAAAAATAGTGGCTTCAGGGTCCTAACTTTGCCTTACCGACTCCACAGCCCTGATTAGAAATGTTTCACTAGTCACTGTGCTCTAGACCTGCCAGGGCTACAATGTGACCACTAGTTGACAAGGACTGGTTTAATCATCCAATCGCAGCCAGCCTTTTTCATAGTCCTGCAGTAGTTCTAAAAAATAAGGCGTGCCTGGCTCATCATCATACCACACCTCAAACTGTGTGTCAAGAGGGTTACGTGAACGCTGGTGCACCCGCAACACTCTACCACGGAACCAGACATCCTGTTCACCATCATGAAACAAGTGTAAGATACGTCTTCCTACGAGATTTGGAAAACGTTTACTTTTAGGTCGCCCCCTCCTTTTCTTGTAGCTAAACACTGGGCGAGCTAGGTTTTGTTTCCTGCGACAAACTGGACTCTTCTGTAGTTTGTCCTTCTTCTGAGGTGTCTTTGGACTTCGAGTCTTATATACATGGATGCCGTTTCGCTTGCGAACTCTCTGCAGCTTTACAATTAAGGATTTTTTTACTTTCTTGGGTGAGGCACTTTGTGGTTCCTTCTTTGAGGAGTCTGTTATTTTGCATTCCTCTTTTCTTACACTTTGTGTACTTTTACCTGTGAAATTATATGTAAAATTTGATTAAAGTTAGAAAAAGTGAAATAAAAAGAAACAAAGGTTTAAAAAGGGTTGACTAGGAATAAAAAATACATAAAAAAATTGTATATGTGATGCCTACAAATAAATTATGTTATGATGATGTCTGAAAAGTGCTGTTATGAAAATATCCTTTAAAAAAAGGAAAACGATTAGAACTCTAGTGCTTCTATTAGCAGTAACAATTCTAAAAGTAAATAATGATCCTTTAATGAGAATTGCTAATTGACGCAGAATAAAGTCAGAGACGCATGTAAGTTACTCCCATGAGTCTCGCATGACTCACATGGAATGGCCGCCAGCGAACTGAACAGGAGTGTGGCGCTGCATACAAACACATGCAGCTGACAAGCTCCTGTCCAGAGATGGCGACCGTTCTGTGTGAGTCATGGGAGGATCATGCAAGTATCTAACATGCATCTCGCTTGTCTAAGCCAGAGACTCTATTTACGATTACTTGTTTCGTTTTTTTTGTCACCTAATCAGTGCAAAGCAGAAGGTCTGATTTGGCTAAGAGAAAGATCTCTGACAAGGAGTCTAAGGGTGGAAACACACTGGTGTGAAAAAGAACGGTCCGATTGTCGTCCAGGAGAGTCGGATGAGTGTCATCCGATTTTTGCTCCGTTTTGCATCCAACTGCAATGCGAGTGTCCGACATTTTCTTGGATCACATCAGAGTGCTGTCCGTGTGTTGTCCGTGTGTAATCCGATTATAACATGGCATTTCTCATGCTGTATAAAGTGAGAAAAGAGTTGACAGAATAGAGTGATTGAATAAAATAGACAGGATAGATAGGATAGAATAGGTAGATCGGGTTCACCTGTCTCCCGCTGCTACTTCCGGGACCGCCTATTAAGCTAATTACATATTCACTCACACTGCTTGAGAGCTTCTGTGATTGGCTGTTGTGGTCAGATTTCCTCAATCTGGAAGACATTGATTCTGCTTGGTTGCCACACATGTTAGTGTAGGGCAACCGACCTGGCATTACAGGGTGTGAAATAAATATAAAAAAAAAAAAAATACTTGGGGCTTCGCAGCAATTTTAAGTCTAGCCCGATGAAAGCAGACAAACTGTGAGCTGCTACCCTCGGCTGCCTAATTTTCCCTTGGCTGGCAAAAAAAATATCTATGGGCTTCCCCTATTTTTCATTGCTAGGCACCTGAGGGCTGGTATTCCCAGCAGGGTGAGGGCCCATTGTTATAGGCCCCCCCACACTAAAGAACAACAACCCACAGCCGCCCCTGAAAATGGTGCATTAATAATAAGCGCCATTTCCAGGCGCCTTACCAGGCTGTACCAGCGGCCCTGGTGACAGTGGCACGCTGGGTAATAAAGGGGTTAATACTAGATTTGTGATACAAGCAGGTATTAAGTTTGAGATTCTTCATGTCAGGCCAAGTTAGACCCAGGAATTAAGAGTCACCAATAAAGGGTTAAAGAAAAAAAAAAAAAAAGACACCACACAGTGAAAAAATTATTTATTAGAAATAAAGACACAGACACCCTTAGGGACTCCATTTTTATTACTCCCCTTTACAGCCCTTCAGGATCCTGGTCTTCTTTCTTCTGTCTACTTTTTTTCTACAAATGTTCAGCTCTGCTACATCACAAAGCAGGAGGAGGAAGAATGCTTCCACCCCCTCCTCTGTGATGACTTAATGAGCAGAGGCAGTGGCAGGTAAGTTGTGTAGTCATTGCTGACTCCGTTGCCATAGTAACCAAATAAGTGGTTACCATAAAAACGATACCTGCGGCAAGATCACAGCGGCTTCTGAATGAGTGGCTCATTAAGAATCTCGGGCTAAACACCAACTTGTATCACAAGCTAGCATTAACCCCTTTATTACCCTGCGTTCCACTGGAAGAGCCTGGTAAGACGCCTGGAAATGGTGCTTATTATTAATGCGCCATTTTCAGGGGCTGCTGTGGGCTGTTGTTCTTCAGTGGGGGAGGGGGGGGGTCATAACAATGGGCCCTTACCCCGCTGGGAATACCAGCCCTCAGCTGCTAGTTTTACCTTGGCTGGCAATGAAAAATAGGGTGAAGCCCACATATTTTTCTTGCCAGCCAAGGGAAAATTAGGCAGCTGAGGGTGGCAGCTCGCAGTTTATTTGCTTTCAGCAGGCTAGACTTAAAATTCCTGTGAAGCCCAACACATATATATATATATTATATATATATTAATTATTTCACACCCTATAATGCCAGGTTGGTTGCCCTACACTAATGTGTATGGCAACCAAGCAGAATCACTGTGCAAATAGAGGAAATCCAGTCTGACTACAACAGCAAATCAAATCACAGATGTTCTCAAACAGTGTGAGCTTCTCTGGTTGCCTGTTTGTCTGACAGTGCAGTGAATATGTAATTAGCTTAATAGGTGGCCCCAGAAGTAGCAGCGGGAGACAGGTGAACCTGATATACCTATTCTGTCCTATCTATCCAGTCTATTCTTTTTCCAGCATGAAAGACCATGTTAAAATTGCTGTCCCTATGCTGTCCCTGTGCTGTCCGTGTGCGGTCCGTGATTTTGTCATACCCATAGACTTGCATTGCTGAGTCTAACGCGTGACTCGCATAATGTCGCAGCATGTTGCGACTGCTTTCTCATCAGTCTCTCTGACGAGAAAAAAACGCCCGACACTTGCAAATGTGCTCTCGGTCATTGAGCAACATTGTTCTGACTGCAATGCGAGAAAAACTCGCATTGCAGTCAACTGAATTTCATTCCAGTGTGTCCATACCCTAAGGCTATGTGCACATGGTGTGTTTTTGCTGCATTTTTTAACAAATCTGCACTAAAACCTCACTGCCTATTGTAATGCCTGGAAATGTCTGTGAGAATTGTGAAGTGCACATGATGCCTATTTTTTCCCCCTGCAGATTTGATGCAAAAAAAATCTGCAGCATGTCAATATAGTTGGTATTTTGCAGTGTTGTTTACCCATTGACCTCAATGTAAGCAAGAAAAAAATGCTGCAAATACGCATGAGTATACACTAGTATACTATAGTATATAGTGTGTTTTACGGTTCTATTTTTTTAATGCAAGGCTTATTGAATGTTTCAATGTTCTGAATTGATTTCTGGCTACCAGGGAAAAAAATATATATATAAAATGTATTTTATCTGAAAACTACAGCGCCCAGTAAATTAAAGGGACTCTGTCAGGTCATCTTTCAGTATAAACTATAGAGTATGGTTGACACTGGAGCTAGCTATAAAAATTTATGTTGCAATAGAGAGCTGTCCTCTCTTTGCTGCCTGTGTTGCTGCTTGAAAGTCCCAGAGTAGTACAGTGTTTCACCCCTCTTTGAAAATAGAAATGTTACTAAATTGTTATGGAAGGACCCAGCGCTAAGATAAATGGCAAAATATTGTACAGGGAGCAATCAATCATAAAAAAAATTTTTGTCATAGTAAAGTATAGCTAAAAAATCTTTATAATTAAAAAAAAGTTAATAAAAATCTAATTTGATATTTAGAATCAAGTGGTTGTATGCCGGTTCGTGTTGTTCTTCTGGCGTTCTACCACAGACATCAGGAATGCCAGAAAAACCAAACGAAACGGCATACAACCACTTGACTCTAAGTATCAAGTTTGATTTTTATTAACTTTTTTTAATTTTAAAGATTTTTTAGCTACACTTTACTAACTACAAAGTTTTTTAAATGTACATGTACTAATATATGACAAAATATTTTTTTTTTATGATTGATTGGGCCCTGTACAATATTTTGCCATTTATGTTAGCGCTGGGTCCTTCCATAACAATTTATTAAACTTTCAGTAGCATACTAATCGTACCCTTGAATAGTGCCTGGGCAGACGTTTCAGAATATATAAAAATCATTACTGTACTCTCTGTAGTTTTGTTGCTATAAACACCTTCACACCCTGCAGGCAGCTATCTTCACTAATCCGGACTCATTACTTTCCCTCCCGGGTAGTCTGCAGTATGTAAATCTTATTTAAATAATCACCCCTATCCAAGCTGGTATTCTGTCTGAAAATGTCAATCTTCTGCAGGCTGCTTTGGAGGGGGTTGAGAAGGGAGAGGTGCTACAATGCTGGTAGTGAGATCACTACAGGGTGTGCTGTCTATCTGTTTATATGAATGTTGGTTTTCCTGCAGACATGTAATGTGTATATCTGCTGAGAAAATGATCAAATATTCACATAAACATCTCAGAGAGCATACAGTACACATCATACATATGTCTCAAACACAATGAAGATGTCAGAGGTGCAGCTAGTAAGAGCACACATCTCCCCAGTCCTCTCTCCTCTGCACTGTGCCTGGAGAGTCACATATAGCCCTCATGTGAGTGATTTCCACTGCTTTGGTTGTATGCTTATAGATCAGGGATGGCAGGACAGTGAGGTCATTGCATGAATATTAATTTCCTGGGGAGTGGGCAGCAGAGAACTAAGTAATCACCCACTGTGATTGACATGGCATGAATCTTTTATTTTGCAGTTTACAGATGATGGGGGGAAGTGGGGAGTAGTATAAATAAAAGAAATACATGAATTGAAAAAGCTTTACTAGAGGAATTAGAAAATGATAGCAGTTGCATATGGATTTTTGACCTGAGAGATTCCTTATAAGTGATACATTGTGAAATGTAGTAGCAGAAACCTGGTGACAGGTTCCCTTTAATTTATCTTAAAAAACACACATTAAACTAGAAATGCAATTGGTGGTTGGTTGGTTCCATTTGGCCACATTCAATTTTCTACAATACAGAAAATATGTGTTGCAAGATAAATCACCTTATATCCATTTACCCAACCCCCCTCCCCCTATCCAAAGCACTCTAGAACACTCGTTTGGTATGCAATAAACTCTCATTCACGCACGACCTCTTCATCTCCAACAAACGTTCATTCCTTGGCATCACTGAAACATTGCTTACCCCCTCGGACACAGCCTCCCCTGCTGCACTCTCCAATGGCGGACTCTCCCGCACCCTGCCCCAGCAACACCCACGGTGGAGGTGTCGGAATACTCCTGTCCGACAGCTGCTCATTCACCTCAATTACACCACCGCCCTCTACCTCCTTCCCCTCCTTCAAAGTGCACTCCGTCCGCATCTTCTCCCCCAGTAACCTTCAGTAAAACAAACCTACTTCTCTTCTCTAATTAACGCATTGTCCTGCAACTCCAAACTATTATTCAAAACATTCAACTCCCTACTCCACCCCCTGCCTCTCCCCCCCCCTCATCTCTGCTGACTATTTTGCCCCATTTTTCAAGCAGAAGATCGACAAAATCAGAGGAAGCTTTGACCCACTGTCTCCCCCATCATTGCCCACCCCACTTCGTCCAAAGGATGCTTTTCCATCATGACAGAAGAGCAATTCGTCACACATCTGCCACGTTCACACGTCACCACCTGAGCCCTCGCCCCCCTCCCCTCCCACCTCATCCCAAACCTCACCACAGTCCTCATCCCTGCCCTAACCCACCTCTTCAACCTCTCTCTCCCCACTGGCATCTGCCCCTCATCCTTCAAACATGCCCTGATCACACCCATCCTCAAAAAAACACTCCGAGCTGTCCTCCCAACTCTCCTCCTGCTCCCTCTTCAACCCCCTACAATCCGATTTCCGTCCTCATCACTCCACCGAAACCGCTCTAACCAAAGTCACCAACGACCTACTGACTACTAAGAGCAAGTGACATTACTCCATCCTCCTCTTTCTTGACCTATCTGCCGCCTTCGACACTGTCGACCACTCCCTCCTTCTTCAGATCGTGGAATCCCTCGGCCTTACTGACCTAGCCCTCTACTGGATCTCCTTGTGCCTAACTGACCGGACTTTCAGCATCACCCACTCCCACACCTCCTCCTCGCCCTACCCCCTATCTGTTGGGGTCCCCCAGTGTTCGGTTCTGGATCGTTACTCTTCTCCATTTACACCCTCGACCTTAGACAACTCATTGAGCCCCACGGGCTCCAGTATCACCTCTACGACGATACCCAGATCTACCTCTCTAGACCCGACATCACTTCCCTACTATCAAAAATTCCACACTGCTTCTCCGCCATCTCATCCTTCGTCTCCGCTCGCTTCCTCAAGGTGAACATGGACAAAACAGAGTTCATAGTCTTCCCCAAGTCACTCTCCCACTTTTCCAGACCTATCCATCACCGTCAACGGCTGCTCACTCTCCCGAGTCCCACACGGCAAGTGCTTTGGGTTTACTTTCGACTCTTCCCTCTCCTTCAAGCCTCACATTCAAGCCCTTGCCACCTCCAGCTCAAAACCATTTCCCAGATCCGCTCTTTCCTTGACCACGACATGGCTATAATCCTTGTTCATGCTCTCATTATCTCTCGCCTCGACTATTATAACAATAATAATAATAATAATTTTTATTTATGTAGCGCCAACATATTCCGAAGCGCTTCACAATACAAAATTCACATTTAAACAATCATAACAATTAGAAAATACACTACAATGCCAAAAACAATACAATACAAAGCATAATATATTATGTATTAATACAATAATTAGAGCAAAAAATGGCAGCCCTGCTCACAAGAGCTTACAATCTAACAATGAGCTGGGGGTGACAAGGTACAGGTGCTTATTTACAACTAGCTGGGTGCCCGATGCACATGCATCGGGATTCTAGAAGAGCGAGTCTCTGACTCGCAATGGCCGCTTCGCGGCCAATGCTTCGCGCTGCTAAGGCGACTCACCATGCCCGCTGCGCGGGCATAGCGAGTCGCCTTAGAACTGCTCGCAATGGCCGCTGCGCGGCCAATGCTTCGGGCGTATCCACATGACCACGCTGACTCGCAGCGCGAGTGGTCTCAGAAGGGGCAAAAAAACCCATGCGCAATTATATAATAGATGATGGTATAGTCAACTTGAGGAGATGGGGAACAGATAGGAGCAGAATAAGTGGCCACAACCCATTATTTGTGATCCACTTGAGACGGTGCGGATAGGCTATGTCTAGATGTCTGACTAGGGATCATGATAGGCCGCCCTAAAAAGATGTGTTTTTAGGGTTCGCCTAAAAGTATCTAAGTTGTGAATACACCTAATTTCTTGGGGTAGAGCATTCCAAAGAATTGGTGCGGCTTGGGAGAAGTCTTGGAGCCGGGAGTGGGAGGTTCGGATTAATGCAGAAGTGAGTCTGAAGTCACATCCAGAGAGAAGAGAACGGTTGGGGTGATAGACAGATGAGGGAGGAGATGTATGGGGGTGCTGCACTGTGAAGAGCTTTGTGGGTGAGAACAAGCAGTTTGAAATGGATCCTATAGTGTATAGGCAGCCAGTGTAATGAGTGGCATAGAGCAGAAGCGTCTGAGTAACGATTAGCTAGATAGGTAATCCTGGCTGCTGCATTAAGGATGGACTGGAGAGGGGACAGTCTACTGCGGGGGAGGCCAACTAAGAGAGAATTACAATAGTCAAGACAGGAGTGAATCAGGGACACAGTGAGATTTTTTGTGGTTTCCAAAGTGAGAAAGGTAAGAAAGGGGCGAATTCTGGAGATGTTCTTCAGGTGTAAGCGGCAAGAGCGGGCAAGAGATTGTATATATGGGGTGACGGAAAGATCAGAGTCAAACATAACACCCAGACAGCGAGCCTGCTGACTAGGCACTATTGTAGTGCCGCACACAGAGAGGTGTCATATTTAGGGAGGTTAGTGGAGGGCGGGACCATAAGTAGTTCAGTTTTGGAAAGATTAAGTTTCAGGTAGAGAGCGGACATGATATTGGAAACTGTGTTTAGACAGTCATTGGTGTTCTTTATTAGAGTGGGAGTAAGGTCAGGGGAAGAAGTGTATAGTTGTGTGTCATCAGCATAAAGATGGTACTGAAAGCCAATCTGCTGATGGTCTGTCCAATCGGGGCTGTGTAAATGTATTGCTAATAAAAAATATGGATATCTTATAGCCTACATATTGTAACATATCGTTTATATGCTGTGATAAAGTGTGGTCACTAGACCAAGTGTGGAATGTATTGCAAATATGAAATATGGTTGTCTGAATCCAAGCACTATATATTGCAATATATTGCAGTGTATTGATATACTTTGATATTGAGAAACTAGTTAATTCAAATGAACTGTCTTGATGTCTGCCATCCACAAACTGAGTGTTTGCTCTGTGTTGATACAGTAAGACAATGGTAATTGTTCTATGGTCTTTGAAGTTGTGTGTCTTCTACACAAATGACCAATGTGATATTTGCTTTGACAAACAGTGGTATTGTAACCAAAATACTGATTTAATTAGTGTATGAACCTTTACCATTATGTTCCATGAGAAATACACAGATCGATCGTCTAGAATGTTTGTAAGTAAACTTCTCGAGATAACGGAACTTGGCTAATTCGGTTTGATCGACAAGGCAAACTTATAAACATTAACCGGCTTCCATTGTCTTAAGCCTTATAAAAATCGCTGGAATCATAATACAGACAGAAGCATTTTTGGTGGTGACTTCTCAGGAGTTCTCTGTATTCGGGACTTCTGCAAGAGTTGTTATAAGCTCCTTGATGAAGAAGTCATTTTGTGTACCTAAATACAGTGTTGTGTTTTCCCACTGAGCTCTCCTGTCTTCATCGTGCTTCTCCGATTGATGTTACAAGACAAGATGACGTGCAACTCCGCGGTGATGTGATGTAAGTAAATGCATAACCTTTATATGTTGATTATGCAAGTAGTGTATGCAATATCCTAATGTTTTTATAGTTTTGTATTCAAAATCTTTATGTGCTGATTATACAAATAGTGTATGCAATATCATACTGTTGTTTTTATAGTTTTGTCCTTTTTAATAAAATTACTTGATTACCTTCTTTAAAGTCGTATCCGAGCCTGTTTGTCAGAACTATTGGCAAAACAGTAGAGTGAGAAGAGAAGAGGTCCAAGGACTGAACCCTGAGGGACTCCAATAATGAGAGGAAGAGGGGAGGAAGTGGAGCCAGCAAATGATACACTGAAAGAGCGGTCAGAAAGATAGGAAGAGAACCAGGAGAGAGCAGTGTCCTTGATGCCGATGGAGTGCAGCATGGAGAGTAGAAGATGGTGGTCAACAGTGTCAAAGGCTGCAGAGAGATCAAGAAGAGAGTGGTGACCATTACGTTTTGCCATCAGAAGGTCATTGGTCACTTTGGTGACAGCAGTTTCTGTAGAATGTAGGGGACGGAAACCAGACTGTAATGGGTCTAGAAGAGAGTGAGTGGAGAGGTAATGAGTGAGGCGGGAGTAGACCAGGCGCTCCAGGAGTTTAGAGATGAAGGGGAGATTGGAAACTGGTCTGTAGTTGTTTGTGCAGGAAGGGTCGAGAGAAGATTTCTTTAATAAAGGAGTGATGATAGAGTGTTTGAAGGAGGAGGGCAAGACACCAGAAGAGAGGGAGAGATTGAAGATTTTGGTTAGGTGAGTGGTGACCACCGGAGAGAGAGACTGGAGTAGGTGTGAGGGGATGGGGTCAGCAGTGCATGTGGTGGGACGAGAGGAAGAGATGAGCCTGGAGACTTCTTCTTCTGTGACTGGGTCAAAAGTAGAGAGTGAGCCGGAGGAAATGTGGGGAGAGGTAGGGGTAACAGCCATTTGAGGTTGGGAGATGATTTCCTGACGGATGTTTTCTATTTTCTCTGTGAAGTGGGAAGCCAGGTCATCAGCACAGAGGTCAGTGATAGGGGCCTGCCCTTTAGGACTGAGGAGAGAGTGAAAGGTGTGAAAGAGTTTTTTTGGGTTGTTGGATGGTGAGGAGATCAAAGTGGTGAAGTAGGTTTGTTTGGCAAGGTGAAGGGCAGAGTTGTAAGTTCTCAGCATAAATTTATAGTGAATGACGTTTTCTGAAGTGCGGCTTTTCCTCCATAGACGTTCAGCACTCCTAGAGCATTGCTGGAGGAATCGAGTTTGTGATGTGAGCCAGGGCTGTTTTGCTCTGTGTTTGGAGGTTTTGAGTGTGAGGGGTGCTATTTGGTCCAGGGTCTTTCTGAGAGAGTCATTTAAGTGATTGACTGCCAGATCGGGACAGGAGAATGAGGAGATTGGGGACAGTGATGAGTGTAGAGAGTCTGTGAATGTGTGAGGGTTTATGGCCTGTAGATTTCTGAATCTGTGATATGTAGGAATGTGCTGGGGTGGGCGAGGGTTAGCGAGTGTGAAGGAGAGAATGTTGTGGTCAGAGAGGGGAAGTTCTTAATTATCCAAGGAGGAGGTTGAGCAGAGCCGGACAAAGATCAGGTCAAGGGTGTTACCATCCTTGTGTGTCATCGAGGTTGAGAGCTGAGAGAGGCCAAGAGATATGGTTAGAGATAGGAGCTGAAATGCAGATGAGGAGATGGGGCTGTTTGTGGGGATGTTGAAGTCTCCCAGAATAAGGGTTGGTAATTCTGAGGACATGAAATGCGGCAGCCATGCGGAGCAATGGTCGAGGAATTGGGTGGGTGACCCTGGGGGGCGGTATACCACAGCTATTCTAAGGGGGAGGGGATGGAAGAGCCTAATTGTGTGGACCTCAAAAGAGGGGAATGAGAGTGATGGAGCTGGGGGGATGACCTGGAAAGTACATTGTGGGGACAGGCGTAAGCCAACTCCACCACCATGTCTTTTCCCAGGTCTTGGGGAATGAGAGAAATGCAAGCCGTCATAAGAAATAGCGGCCGGGGACACTTGTCTGAACCCTGGATCTAGTTTTCATTGAGGGCCAGCAGATTAAGAGAGTTAGTGAGAAAGTAGTTATGAATGAGTGGAAGTTTGTTACATACAGACCGTGGATTCCAGAGAGCACAATTAAAAGAGGGGGATGAAGGTGTGCAGGTAATGTTTATAAGGTTGGTGTGGTTTCTATGTGTGGTGGGAGACGGGTAGAAGTTGGTAGAGGGTGGAACAGGATTTGGAGAGATGTCCCCTGACAAAACCACCAGTAAAAAGAGGAAAGGCAAACAGTTTTTGTGATGGTGACTTTGTTTTTGGTGCAATACCCTGGAGCATGGTGGTTCGAGATTATTCACTATGGTGAACAGAGTATGGGAGTTCAATAAAGTAGAAGGAAGGAGAGAGGGGTTTATGTGGATGTGGGGTGATGGAGAGGGGATGGGGCGGTGAAGGTAAAGTGCAAAAGCACATAGAACAATAGATATTGAAGTAAAGGACATGGTGATTGGGAAAGGAAAAGAGAAGAAAAAAAATAAAAATGTTTCCCCTTTTCTTTCCTCCTCTCCTTGCAACCTCTTGTTCACTGGCCTCCCTGCTACTTCCCCTTGCACCTCTCCAATCCATCCTAAACTCCGCTGCTTGTCTAATCCACCTGTCTCCCTGCTACTCCCCCCGTCTCCCTCCTCCGCCAAGTCCTTCACTGGCTCCCCTTCTCAGAGACCCCGATTTAAAACCCTAACCATGACATACAAAGCCATCAATCACCTGTCCCCCCATACATCTCCGACATGGTCTCCCGCTACCTGCCCGCACGCAACCTACGATCCTCCCAAGAGCTCCTGTCTCCGCTCTGTGCCAGTCACTGCACTGGCTGCCCAAACACTACAGGATCAAATTTAAATTGCTTGTTCTCACCCACAAAGCTCTTCACGGTGCATCACCTCCCTACATCTCCTCCCTCATCTCTGTCTATCACCCCCACACATTCTCTACGTTCTACAAATGACCTTCGACAAACATCTGCACTAATCCGATCCTCCCACTCCCGACTCCAAGACTTCTCCCGAGCTGCACCAATTTTCTGGAATGCTCTACCCAAAGAAATCAGGACCTACCCACAACTTGCATGGCTTCAGACGCTCCCTAACAACACATCTTTTAAAGGCGGTCCTATCATACTCCCTAATAGAAGTCCTTTGTACTGTAGATAGCCCATTCACTATGTCTCTCAACATAACTCTTCTTCAATCTCCACTAAACCTAAAAGGTCTACACAGGTCTACACAGATTGTCCTTATTTCTATCCCCTATTTCCTCAATATGCCTGGACCATCAGTGTAATAAGCCCCTGTAGTTTGTGTAACCCCTATGCTATTGTAGATTGTAAGCTCTTTTGAGCAGGGTCACCTTTATTTTTTTGTATTGTATTTTTTATATTGATTCTATGCTTATTGTATTGTTTACAATTATTGCACTATATTTTTTCTCTACTGTAATTACTTTATTGTATTGTATATTTTCCGTATTCGAACCACTGTATTGTAAAGCTCTGCGGAATATGTTGGTGCTATATAAAGATTTATTATTATTATTACTCCCCCCTTATCTCATCCTCTCACAACCGTATTCAAGACTTCTCCCGTGCATCCGCCATACCCTCAAACTCTCTTCCCCAACACATCAGACACTCACCTACCTTGGGAACCTTCAAGAGAAACCTCAAGACCCACCTCTTCCGACAAGCTTACGGCCTACACTGAGATGTGGCCACCCCACCGTTACAGGATCGGCGCTTCCCCCTCCTACTGTTTCCTCACCCGCCCCGCAGACTGTGAGCCTTCGTAGACAGGGTCCCCTCCTGTATCTGTAAACTTGACTGTCCAAATTGTCCGTATTCTCCCCTCTTCATATGTAAAGCGCCATGGAATCTAATGGTGCTATATAAATAAAAAGTAATCCGATCAGCTGTTTCTATTCAATAAAAGTCAATGTGTTCCCTATACATGTGTCACTATCTTTAAGAACTACTGTCTGTTTTCCCCCCACCATGCCCTCCCTAACACACCCAGATCATTTATCACACTGTGTGTTTTTCTGCCAGACAATGCAGTTTTGATGCAGAAATTTTTGTAACCAAATACTCAGCGTGTGCACATAACCTAGTATGGTAATACGGCATTGAGTTCAATGGTGCTGGATAATTTATTTGCAAGCAAATTGTTAGCCAAGTAAAGTATCACTCCTAGAATACATTTGTCATTTTTTGGGCAGAGGCTTTTACATTGATTTTTCTGGCTAACACGGAGCAACAATATTTTTTATTTTTCTTCATAATAACATCCAAACATCCACTATATCAGTTTTGTGCTGCGTTCACACATTTGCATATTTTGCTGCGCTTTTTTGCGCGCGCTTTTTGCCGTGTTTTTCGGCCGCACAAAAAAGCGTAACAAAATACGCTGTGGCTTTCACACACTGCGCTTTCTTTACTCCAGAAAGCGCAGTGATGTCACAGAGGGGAGGAAGAATCCTGCTTCCTCCTCCACTCTAGCCCCATTAGATTTCACAGTGTATTAGTATACACTGTGAAATCTAAATTAAACAGAGGCAAGTGTATGTAAAATAAAAAAGAATGAATACTTCACCTGTCCGACGCCTTTTCCGGTGTTCGGTCTCCGGTGCCAAGTGAGATGTCTTCAGACAGGACCTGTGGTGACGTCAGAGGGGCGTTCCCGGTGATGATTGGCTGCTCGCGGTCATGTGATATGTATCACATGACCGCGAGTGCTCGGGAACGCCCCCTCTGACGTCACCACAGGTCCTGTCTGAAGACATCTCACTTGGCACCGGATACCGGACAACGGGAAAAGGCGTCGGACAGGTGAAGTATTCATTCTTTTTTTATCTTACATACATTTGCATTTGTTTAATTTAGATTTCGCAGGGTATACTAATACACTGTGAAATCTAATAGGCGGTCACAGCTGTCACAGAGGGGAGGAGGAAGCAGGATTCTTCCTCCCCTCTGACATCCCAGGGAAAAACGCAGGAGCAGATGCGTAAAGAATTGACATATCAATTCTTTACGCAGCTGCGCTATCTCCCTGAAAACGCACTGCGTATTTTTGCGCAACGTCTGCACTGCAAAGTGAATTTCACATTCACTTTGCTTGCAGACAAAAGGCACATTGCGTATTTTGAAAAGCGCGCGTAAAAAAGCGCAGCAAAATACGCAATGTGTGAATGCAGCCTTGGACACATTTTCATGTGGCTGTTTGGAAGTTGTACTACTCAGTCCTATGTACAATTAGAGGTAGACCTTTGATTGTACTAATGAGGATATGGTGAAGAAACCAGGAAATTAAATAACATATCGTAGAGACATGATTGCTCTATTTGGTGAATAATTTATAACCTGAAGGTGTATCCAGTCAGCAATTTTTTGATAATTTGTGGAATTTCCAGTATCTCTCTTCCATGCTGATAGCTGGAATATCCATTATTGATGTTTGAGATAATATCATTAGCTGCATATATGAATTATTCAGTATAAAATTAGACCAATTGGAAGTAAAACAGACCTGATCTTCCACTGAAATCTCAGCAGACATACCATCTCTTAAACAGATGAAGAATCCGGTGTGCATGGAATTGTGAGACATCAGCGGAAATATTGGATGGGACTCATTTTGTTCTATATCCTATGCACATCTATGTGATCTTCATTGCTGGTTTTTCTGTAAGCATTCTATCTTTCACTCCTGATGAACCCAGTTTTTCTGGGGAAACGTATTGAGTGGGGTAATATAGGAGATTGTTATCTATATGTATATGTATCCTGTAGAATTATACACTTACTTTCCCCTTGTTATTGGACATTTGGTAAAATTGTTAGCCTTATCGGTGTGGGCTACCCATATACCATATACACAAATTTATATACCGAGAGTGTGTAACCCCTACTGCTGTGGGTTTTATATGCACAATAATATATGCCGGCCGCGCGTCATTTCCGGTCTGGTGCATTGCGGGGGCATTATCGGGTGTATGGGCTGGCTTCGGAATGCAGATTGTGCATCTTACGGAGCCTGCCTGTATGCCAATACACCCCACACACTGCACAGGACCAGAAATACCCAGAAGGAGGGAAAAAGAATTTTAAATTGATTGAATGAATGATCCCTCCCACTGGGCCTGATCCAAGCATCAAGGGGGAGAGAATTCAGCCGTTGAGACCGCCCAGTCAGACTACATAAGTAGTCTAGAAGACTAATTACCATACAGAGATGTAAGTATCAATCTCATTTTTTACAACCATTATAGGACAGTTTTAGGTCAAACAGGGATGGTTAGAGATGTGCTAGGAAGGTGCAGGGATAGGTAGTGATAGGTTAGGGGTAAAAATGAGCTGACATGTTCCCTTTAACACTCAATTACTCCTGCACCGAAATCAATTTTTTGGACACCATCAAGCTACAGAACAAGGAAATAGAGACATCCATGTACCAGAAGCTGATTGACTATCCAAGATATCTTCAAATGGGATAGTTTTCATCCAAAACACACAAAAAAAACTATTGTGTTCAGTGAGGCAATCAGATACAATCTAATATGTTCCCACCCTACAGACAGAGATAATCACCTTCAAGGCTTCAAAAAGACATTTTTGAACCAGGGCTACCATCCAAGAGCAAACCAGATTACAAGAGCCACCAGAATATCAAGGAATCATCGCCTACATTACAAAACTAAAGAAGAAAACAACCATGTGCTTTTCGTAGTCACCTACAATACAAGTCTGGAGGTGTTAAGAGGAGCTGCACGGAAACTACAACTACTATTACTAAAAGATGTTGGATAAATATCTATATTTCCATTACCCCCACTACTGTTGTGTTAGGCAATCCCTGAATCCAAGCAGTCCCCGAATCCAAGAAGTAGCATTGTCAAAAGCCCCCCTGTAATCTCTAACTACAGAATAGTTTACATTCAATCTGAAAAAAATGTAAAACTTGTCTGTTCTGCCCATTTATGCACAGTAAAGAAAGCATCTGTAGTTTTACACTTGTTACAGCCCATAGAGATAATTTGTTACCCCTTTATGTTGTTTAAATGTGTTTCACACAATCTAGCAGTGTTCCTACAGATGCAGGGGTACAGATGCAGACATTTTTGGGGCTCCAGAGAGATAAGACACATCTCCCTGGCTCTTGTTCTCCCTTCTCTACAACTGCTCATTCTGTCCAGCTAAATCCGGTGAGCAGTGCTTTTTTTGTGGGGGTACGTGGTGGTACGGCGTACCGGAAAATATGCAGAAGGGGGGCGGAGCTATATGGAGACTGCTGTCCACTGCATGCCGCCCACAGCACCCCCCCTCCCCGCTCCTTGCATCAGTACTGGGAAATATTCTTTTACAAAAAAAGCACTGCCGGTGAGAGTCGTAGTATAAACTCTTGGAATTGTACTAGAATCTGTTTGCGCATGTTATGTTGCAGCCGCTATTACAGAAAGTACTGTGTAGTAGAAGTGTGCTATGCTCTGTAATCCTCGATTTTAGCTAATGTTTCCATGCACTGCATCCAGATGTTACTTCTGTGTAGAATAGTGACTTTTTTAATGAACTTTGCCCCAGTTAATCATGTTAATTGTACCCTGTGTTATAATATCACTGTGCTGGCTTCTGTTATGTACCCAGTGGTGACTAAGATTACACTGGGGAACAATTTGAAAAAAAATTTCTGTTGAGTTAGGTTTTTGAGCTGATTTACACTAAAATTGGCATGCTGATTCCAAAAATGTAGTCAGTTTTTTTCTAGCACGCCAAGTTTTTCCTCCACAACTTACCTGCCAGAGAAGCACAATTGCACTGATATCTGTAATAAGACTTGTTATCTGATTACAATATATATATATATATATCCTTTGTAAAAAAACATGATAGTGTTAAAAAACATATTTATCATGCCTATTTCTTATATATTTCATTTTTTGTTCATATTTGTACTATTTAAAAAAAAAAACAATACTTTTTAGGTACAGTAGTTTACATATTTTTGAGAAGACAAAAATCCTATAGTTCAAAAACTATGTTTTTGTATCACTGGAGTTCCCCTTTACTTATATGTACCAAATGTCCAACTGAGGAATTGTATATGGGAGAAACATAACAAAACCTTAGAACAGGGATGGGGAACCTAAGGCCCCAGGGCTGCATGCGGCCCTCGGGCAGATTCCTGGGGACCACAGTGCTGAGGCTAGCAAACACTTTTTGCCGACTGGCTGCCTTTTAAATCCATCTCCCCAGTGATCTATCTGCCGCAGCCTCAGCCTCTCCAGTGATGTATATGCCCCCATACTCTGGAATGTCTACGGCTCTATAAAACTGGAAAAGCAGTTGAGTAGCAACATGATCAATATCACCTAACATCACAACTGCACCAAAGAGAAGCAGCTCCAGCCACCACAGTAGGATAGCAAGGTAATTTGCAAGCTGACAATTTTCTGTGGTCCCCGAAGGATGGTAGAAATTTCGAAATGGCCCCCCCCACCCCAGCAGAAAAAGGTTCCCCACCCCTGCCTCAGAACAAGGATGAATTTTCATAGCCACACAATTAAAAAGAAATGGAGAGATCCATCAGCGCCTAAATATTTTTGTAGCCTTATCACGCCATCATGGACATAAAATTACTGGTATTAAAAGGTAATTTCAGATCTCAGAAGGACAAGGGTGGGGGGTGTTGGCAGTCTAGAAATAAAAGCCTTTGATAACCTTTGACACATTTTGAGCAGGAGTGAATGTGTCACATGGATTCATGTCTGTTTCCATCCATTAGGAATGTGCTCCTATGACCATTAAGGGGCATTAAATCCTGGACCAGACCTCAATCAGAGGACAATAAAATAATCACACATTAGGAATGTGCTCCTATGACCATTGGGGGCCATCCTGGACCAGACCTCAATCGGAGGACAATAAAACAATCACACTCCTTATCTATGAACTGCTGCAATATTTATTGCCACAACTGTTTTCTTTCCCATCCTGATCATTCTGTTTGGCTTCACATCACTTGTATTATTTACTGCACTATTCTTTGTCCTTTTGTGTATAAATATGTGACTCTTAACATTTTGTTATACCTGTGGGATGAAGAGACCTGAGTTGTCTGGAACACTTGCTATTTCTTACCATCTTTTCAGTTGGCCATTAAAAGGTATCGACCACTGAGGACTCTCAGATTTTAAGATTTTTTGATTTGCTGGCTAAAATGGTAAAAACATATTTTTCCTTACATTCAGTCAAATATTTACATGACTGCTTAATGCAAACTGCTGTCCCAGTCACTGGGGACATGCAGCAGGCCAGCCTGGGACTAATGGGTCCTGCCCTACAATCACAGTGTTGTCTGTCTATACAGGGGGCTTTAGTCTGCTCTATCTGATCTTCTCAATAATCTGCCAGAGTACATTAGAGCTCTGTCAGGTACTTAAACAGGGTGTTAAAACCCTCCTGCCTCAGTAATAATCTGTAACCGATCTATGGTGGCCTTTTAACCTCCTAAATCCTGCTGGTAATAGCAACAGCAGCATCTACATGGTTCCCATCATTATCCCAAGGCCTGGTAATGGCCTCAGGGCATGCAAGCTATGGTAGCCTTTTAAGCCCTGCCATAAGCAAGATCTATCAGGCCAAATGTCAGCATAAAACAGCCTAAGGCTACATTCACACTGTGCGTTGTTTGGTCCGTTTTTTTTGCAGTGCACTGCGGAAAATGGATCACTCAAATGACATCCCAGCAAAGTCTATGGGTTTTCATTTTTGCCATTCAGACAGGGCATTTTGAAAATGATCTTTTTTTTTTTTACTTTTGGGAGTGTCCCCCCCACCCATTTTAGAAAACTGCGTGTCAATTTGTGTTGCGTTTTTCTGATCAGATTTTCTCATAGGAGCCTTTGTCTATGGGTCAAAAAACTGCAGCACCCAAAAACGCATCAAAAAAAGGATGATCCTTTTTAGGGCGCGTTTTTTTGACAACTCCTGTTTTGCAGCTAAAAACCACAGAAGAACGGAGGAGAAAGAAAATTCCAGAGTCTGAATGGAGCCTTAAGGGGCCGTCACACGCAACGAGTTTTTTTAAACAATATCGTTCATACGTCACGTTTTTTTGTGTCGTCTAAACTACCTCTTTTAGCCGTCGTTACGTGTAACACGACAAAATTTAAAGCGATCAGTCGTCTGATTGTTGATCGTAGATATAACAACCGGACCTCAAATCAGACGACGATCGGACGAAGTATCTGCTGCGTCGATGTGTGTGACACCTTGTGAGCGATATAGTTTGTGCAATGAACGATGCTGAACAAATTTTGGTAGGCGTGGTTGGTGCTCGTTTGAGCCGCGCCTGCCCTTCAGCAATTGGTGTATGTGGTCTCACAAATTCTGCCCCACTCTGTTGACATATGCACGGTTCTGTGCGTGGTAGCCTCCCCAAAATCATGTCGCCACATCTGCACCGTGCTCACGCCAGTGTGACGTTTTGCCAGTACATTTGTTCAACATCGGATACATACACAGATCCACAATATAGTGCAAAATTAAATACAAGGGTCACAAATGGACATGCTCAAAATGACACTAATGAGAAGTGAAGGGGCGTCATTGTTAACAATCCACTAAGCCTACCTTGCAGAAGGTGTACAGTACTCCGCCCACATTGTGTCGTGCGTCGTTACAATCGATGCTTGTGTGACAGCGGACACACGACAGTAAATATTGGTCGCTGATGACTGCACACGATCCCGGGATCGAGGCATCGTTGACACGTCATTTCAAACATCTGTACTTGTGACATGTCGCCAACAATGTATCGACGTCGCTCAAGAGTGGAAAAAAAGATCGTTCGAGCGAGAGGTCGTTTAAAAAATAGTTGTGTATGACGGCCCCTTTAGGCCCCGTGCACACGTTGAGGATTTGATGAGTTTTTTACCTCAGGATTTGTAGCCAAAACCAGGAGTGGGTGATTAAATACTGAAGTGGTGACTTGTTTCTATTAGACTTTTCCTCTGATTGCTCCACTCCTGCACTTAATCATCCACTCCTGGTTTTGTCTACAAATCCTGAGGTAAAAAACTCAAATACTCAACGTGTGCACGAGGCCTAAAAGTATAATAGAAACACATCGCCACTTCTGTATTTATCACCCACTCCCGGTTTTGGCTACATGTACTGAGGTAAAAAAACTCCCTAAAAACTCATGGTGTGTATAGAGCCTTAGGGTGCCGTCACATGCACGCGTGATCGCTAACAATATCGTTCATATCGTTGGTGAGCTGTCACACAGGCAGACTCACCAGCGATCAATTGACCAGAGACATCGTGGAAACGATTTCAATATCGTTTCCACGATGTCTTGTTCCCGCTGCCAGCCTGCGGTAAGCGGAAGCAGGCTGGTCTCCAAGGTAAACTGCGGGTATCTAGGCAGCGCGCGCTTGTGAGAGGCGCTGGGAGCTGGCTTATCGGTCGTCTCCCGGTGTCACACACAGCGATGCTGCTTGTCCACCGGCCGACCAATGACAGATTTGTGAACATGTTCACAAATCTGCGATCAAACAATCAAGCGATTTTACATTGTAAAATCGCTTGATTACACGCAGTGACGCACAGACGATATTGCTTAAGCGATCAAAAAAGGAGATCGCTCAAGCGATATCGTTCTGAAAATTGAAGCGTGTGACGTGGCCCTTAGACTCTCATTTAATGAAAGCAAGCAATGTTCACACTGGGCGTTTTTGCTGCAGCAAAACCTGCACAGGTTTCTAATATCTCTAAATCTCTTGGCAGGAGATTTGCTGCATTTTTTGTGCGTTTTTATTGCACCATTTTGGCCATTCACTACAGCAAAAACGCAGAAAACAATTGCCATACTCAGTCTTTTCAAAACGCAGCAAAACCTGCACAGGTTTCAGTTTCTGTAAAGAAACTAAACCAGTGTGTGAACAGCTTTTCCCTGAATCAGGTTTTCCTGGACATTAAAAAACGTAGGTTTAGATTAGCAAGCATTAGCATAAAGGCCACTTCACACGCTAGGATATAGGTGAACGAGATCGTTAGCTATGTCACGTGACAGTGATCGTTTCAACATCTTTAGCGATATCCTTGCATGTGACAACGCACTAACGATCTTAAATTTGGGAACGCTCCAGCCATGCGGAGAAGAATGATTGAATGATGTAAAACAGTGGCAGGAATAGGAGAATTCGGAACGACATCGTTCAAAAAGGTTTCACACTGAACGATGTTGCGGCTTCCCAGGACGTTAATTGGACGACGAACGATAGATTTGAGCCCAGGATCACATATTTTTGATGACAGTCATTCGTTTACACGCAATGACGCACAAACGATATTGTTTGAACGATCACAAGTCCGTGACGTTTCAACGATATCGTTAATGATATCCTAGCGTGTGACGAGGCCTTCAAACATAGCAAAAACGCAGCACAAAAACGGGGCAAAAATGCACTGTGAACTTAGCCTTATTGTAAAAATGAAAAAAGTAAGAATGTTTGTAAAAATGTAAAATAAAAACAAAAGTCACAGCAGGTTTTGTTAAAGAATAAACAAGAATATATATATATACATACAAATGTCGCAGCACTCCCTTGGTGATGTTCAAAGATGTTTAATCCAGCTTGCAAAAGGTACAATGGCAACGTTTCAGGCACCCACGCCCTTATTCGTGCCAGGCGTGGGTGCCTGAAACGTTGCCATTGTACCTTTTGCAAGCTGGATTAAGCATCTTTGAACATCACCAAGGGAGTGCTGCGACATTTGTATGTATAATTATACGCATTGAGGACTGTGGGTCGCTTTGCACCCGGGATTACCAGCATCCCTTGCTGCTCCTACTTTTGTACATATATATATATATATTTTTATTATACAGTGCCTACAAGTAGTCTTCAACCCCCTGCAGATTTAGGTGGTTTGATAAGATGCAAATAAGTCAGAGCCTTCAAACTGCAAATGAGAGTAGGATTTATTAACAGAAGCACAAATCTTACAAACCAAAAAGTTATGTTGCTCAGTTGAATTTTAATAAATTTTAAACATAAAAGTGTGGGTCAATTATTATTCAACCCCTAAGTTTAATATTTTGTGGAATACCCCTTGTTTGCAATTACAGCTAATAATCGTCTTTTATAAGACCTGATCAGGCCGGCACAGGTCTCTGGAGTTATCTTGGCCCACTCCTCCATGCAGATCTTCTCCAACTTATCTAGGTTCTTTGGGTGTCTCATGTGGACTTTAACCTTGAGCTCCTTCCACAAGTTTTCAATTGGGTTAAGGTCAGGAGACTGACTAGGCCACTCCATCACCTTGATTTTTTCACTCTTGAACCAGGCCTTGGTTTTCTTGGCTGTGTGCTTTGGGTCGTTGTCTTGTTGGAAGATGAAATTACGACCCATCTTAAATCCTTGATGGAGGAGCAGAGGTTCTTGGCCAAAATCTCCAGGTAGGCCGTGCTATCCATCTTCCCATGGATGCGGACCAGATGGCCAGGCCCCTTGGCTGAGAAACAGCCCCACAGCATGATGCTGCCACCACCATGCTTGACTGTAGGGATGGTATTCTTGGGGTCGTATGCAGTGCCATCCAGTCTCCAAACGTCACGTGTGTGGTTGGCACCAAAGATCTCGATCTTGGTCTCATCAGACCATAGAACCTTGAACCAGTCTGTCTCAGAGTCCTCCAAGTGATCATGAGCAAACTGTAGACGAGCCTTGACATGACGCTTTGAAAGTAAAGGTACCTTACGGGCTCGTCTGGAACGGAGACCATTGCGGTGGAGTACGTTACTTATGGTATTGACTGAAACCAATGTCCCCACTGCCATGAGATCTTCCCGGAGCTCCTTCCTTGTTGTCCTTGGGTTAGTCTTGACTCTTCGGACAAGCCTGGCTTCGGCACGGGAGGAAACTTTCAAAGGCTGTCCAGGCCGTGGAAGGCTAACAGTAGTTCCATAAGCCTTCCACTTCCGGATGATGCTCCCAACAGTGGAGACAGGTAGGCCCAACTCCTTGGAAAGGGTTTTGTACCCCTTGCCAGCCTTGTGACCCTCCACGATCTTGTCTCTGATGGCCTTGGAATGCTCCTTTGTCTTTCCCATGTTGACCATGTATGAGTGCTGTTCACAAGTTTGGGGAGGGTCTTAAATAGTCAGAAAAGGCTGGCAAAAGAGATAATTAATCCACACGTGAAGCTCATTGTTCTTTGTGCCTGAACTACTTCTTAATACTTTAGGGGGACCAAACAGAATGCTGGTAGTTTGAGGGGTTGAATAATAAATGACCCTCTGAATTAACTTTTAACGATTTAAAAAAAAAAAAAAAAACTTTTTGGCGGCCGTGCATTTCCCACTTCCAGGCTGATCTACAGTCCAAATGTCACAATGCCAAGTTAATTCCGCATGTGTCAACCAGCTAAATCTGCAGGGGGTTGAAGACTACTTGTAGGCACTGTATATAGATATACGTAATGGAATCTATGCATCCACAACAACCGAAACTGTCGACATAATCAAACAAAAAAAGATTTAAAAAAAAAAAAAAAAAAAAAAAAAAGCCCTCATACAGCTCTGTTGATGAAAGGGTTTTAATAATGGCTTTCAGAATATTGAAAAAAAAAAAGGTTTAGTTATAAAAGCAAAATGCAAGTCTCTAAAAACCTGGTATCGCTGTAATTGTACGGACCCAACTCTATAGGACAAGGTTTTCCTAGGAAAAGCTGATTTAGGAAAAAAGGAGATTTTTGTGTACTCACCGTAAAATCCTTTTCTCTTAGCCTCTAATTGGGGGACACAGACCGTGGGTGTTATGCTGCTGTCCACTAGGAGGCGACACTAGGCAGAAATCTGCAAAAGAGTTAAGCCTCTGCAGCACTACACCCCTGGAGCAGGAAGTGCTTCTCCAGTTTTGTGCTAAAGCAGTAGGAGAGTTAACATATAATAACAGTAACTCAGAACCTGTAACCACACAGGCAACCTGTGAAAACATTATGGTTAACCAGTTAACAACAGAGTAATAGATCCTGAATTTAAACAGGCATGCTTGAAGACAGGTAATAGTTAGCGCAGTAATGTTAGTACAACAAGACCTGTGGATAAACAGGCACATGCGTAGACCGTGAAGAGTCAACGGAGCAAAAATTGTATAACAAGGCCTGTATCTAACCGGACTCACAGTACCATAGGACCTGTAACAAGACAGGCACAGTTTAAACATTCAACAGTGAACATCCGTAGCCTAGGCAAACATGTGTAGACCTCTTAACCATGCAATAGTTGAGAAGCCATGTAAGAACTACAGAACCCACAAGGGTAAAAAAGGGTGAGTGCTGTGTCCCCCAATTAGAGGCTAAGAGAAAAGGATTTTACGGTGAGTACACAAAAATCTCCTTTTCTCCTTCGCCTCATTGGGGGACACAGACCGTGGGACGTCCTAAAGCAGTCCCTGGGTGGGAGAAAACAATGACGCCAGTCACACTGAACCTGATCAGTGAGAAACTATGCACCGACAGACGACAGCTGTCACCTGGAGTATACGTCTACCCAGACCTGCGAATAGCGAGAACGAAGTGCAGGCCGTGTCGTGGTTGAGTAAGTGGGGAAAACGGACACCTGTGTGTGTCCACACACATATTGCGCTGGCCCCTGGTGCCGGACTGACCAGGAGACCCTCACGGTTATAGTACAATGTGCCAAAATGGATGAGTTTTCGATGGAAAAGCATCTTGGATGGTTAGACGAATCTACTTGGTCAGAGGAGCCTTAAAGGCTGACATGTCATTTTTGCCCTCTGTAAGAGAAGAGAAAACGAATCCGAGTTGTTTGCAAGAAACATTTCTTTGATACGTATATGCGTAGGTATCTGACAAGATCCTGCATATGAAGGTCCTTTACGACCAGACAGACTGGAGTCGGGCGCAGTGATGACAGAGAGACGTCTTTAGTGAGGTGGAAGGAGTATACCGCCTAAGAAGAAGGATGGAACCAGCGTAGGACAGTCTCGTTCAGGTAGAGGACTAGAAAAGATGGTTAACATAAGAGCGATGAAAGTACCGACACCTCTGCAGAAAAAAATAATTTTTCACCAAGACACATTACTGTTTTGGATGATAATGCGAAGAGTAATATCCCGTAGAAAGTCAATGGGTGAATTCTTTAGAGCTGTGAGAACGAAGATCAGGTCCCGCAGGAGTAGTCCTGTGGATGGAGACCTTAAACGTAAGACCCTGTGAAAAGGAGATTTTCCTAAAGAACAGGTGGCAAGACGTTCTTGAAGGAAGGTGAAACAGGCAGAAAAACCTGCTGTGTGAGAGGCCTCAAGGACCGACCTGAGTGTAGTTCTGAGTGGAAGAAATGAAAGCTCTTTGCATGAAATAGGGTCAGGGGAATGACCTCCAGAGGTGCTTGGATATAAAGAAAAAAACAAGACGATTACACTCGTGGTATATCGTCGATAAGGTTAGTTTACTTGTTGCGACCTTGGTCGCTACAACACCCAGGGAAAAAAGCCCTGGGGATAAATTCCAGATCTCAAAGGCTACGCCACCATGTTTAGAATTGAAGAATTCCAATTGAGAACTGGCCCTGAGAGAGCAGGTCTGGACTGACTGTTAGTCGTCCTGGTGCTGCTGTTATGAGTTGGACGAACTTCCCGTCCAAGCTCATCTGGGCCAGTCTGAAAGTACATGGATGAACTGGCGACATTCTTGTTTGACCTTCCACACTATCTTGTTAGTGGAAAAGAATATAGGGGAGACAGAAACAAGTCCAGTCTTGGACTAGCTCGTCTGTCGTATTGACTGTAGGTCCTAGGACCTGGCCGAAAAGAATGGAACCTTAGCATGGAGGCGTGAGTCCGTCAGGTCGACATCTGTAGGTTCCTGGTGCTGGCAGCCTTGACGGAGAACATCCGTATGGGGGGACTACTTCCCTGAGTCCGTCACTTGGCGGGTTAGCCTTGTATGAGAACAGCCGGTAGTACAGTGTTCGAGGATTCCACCTGGAGAAGAATGTGGCGAACGTCTGTCATCACTTGGAGACTGCGGGTTCCACTCTGGTGGTTGACATATGCCACGGCTGTGACATTGTCTGACTGTATTCTGACGAATCTGACTGCCGAAAGATGACTGAATGATGTCAGTACTAGAATTACTGCCCGAATCTTGGTAAATGAGGGGAAGTCGGATGTGGGCGTGACTATCTACATGTGCATTGTGGTGTGAGTACATCACACCACATCCTATTCCTGGGCCATGTCTAAGCATGGATAGTTGAAAAAGAAAGAAGGCCGTAGGTTCGGCTGAGCTTATGGAACTGCTTCCCATGCTGCCCTATCCTGTCTAGGATTGTTATAGCCGTTGTGAAGGATTGAGAGACCGCTGAGGGAGGCTGCGGATTCCTAGAAGAATCCGTGCTTTGTCTGAGAAAATCCACCATGGCTGGTAGTCCCTATGTAGCATGTGGCCATCAGAAATACGCAGCGGAGCTGGGACTTCTTGAGTTTGTGTGCTGTGCTGCAATCTGTGCTCTGGAGTTGTGGTAGACTCCTGGAGGGTGATCTGCCAACCGAGTCTTCTTAAAGTGCTCAGTGAAAGCGACAGTGTTCGCAGACTTCGAAAATCCTGCATTGATGAATAAGTCGTCCAGATGTCGGAGACTCCTGGAATGCAGTATAGACAATACCAACTTCAGGCTGTATTTATGAGCAATAGGTCTCACAGTATTCACTTTTTAACTCCTGAGACGAGAAGGAACTGACTGCGTGGAAGACGGTCCGGGCTACAGCCACACGGGAGGCCAGGGGGCCCATCCATTGGGTTAATGCTTCCGTGAGTCTGCGAGGTCCTGGTTTGAAGCGGGCTGAGCAGAGGAGGTGCGAGTGTTATCTCAACCCAAGTACCTAATATTGGTGCAGTGAGGAGATTGCCAGCTGGGCTAGATCGCCATTTCCCAACCTCGGGCTGTGTGTATGAGTTATAGGTCTTATAGCATTCACTCCCGACTACTAAGTCGAGAAAAGACCGACTGTGGGAGGAGGATCTGGCACAGCCACACGGAAGGCCGGAGGACCCAACGATATTGGTAGTGCAGCCGCGGGACTGTGAGGTCCAGCTTCGGACAGGCGAAACAGAGGGCGTGTGCGTAGTATCTCAACCCAAATACCTAATATAGGTATAGTGATGAGATTGGCCGCTTCTTCTTTGAGATCAGGGGATGGAGTCCGGGAAGGCCTTGTGCGGACGCAAGTTTAACCCGAATCCCTAACAGTGGGGAATCGAGGGTGCATGGTTCATAGATTCCAGATACCGGTAGCTGAACTACCCGTGTCATTGCAAATCATAGTGTTACAGCCTGCGTCTTATGGGACTTGGCTGTCGTTACTTAACCAGAGCTCCAACTGCAGGGTCTGGAAAGGATTGGCAAACATTCGTGTCAGATATAATGGTAGTTTATATGAGCCTCAATTGAGGTCTGCAATAGTGGGGCCCGAGGAAGAACCTGTTAATCCTGTAGTAAGTCTGCCAGTAAAGAGGTCCCTATGTGGTGACCGATCCTTTGGGAGAATGAACATATCTCCAACCATCCTTAACGATTCCGATGACCAGAATTTGTTACGCCGGCGCCTTAGCGCCTGAGGGTAATCCTGACCCGTACTTCTTGCAGAACAATTGTCAGCTTTACGGTTTTCGAGTCAAATAGTCCGGAGGACACGACCCGAGCAGCCTGGGTCAACAGCGCAAGATCATTGGCCAGGAATTGATCTGCAAGAAACACAAGTAAATGTAGAATGCAGATGCGTACGTAATGGCAAACCATTAAGTGTAGTATTAGGTGAACCGACAAGAACCTGCATTTAACTAGCTCAGCAACCGAGCTGATTACTGATAATCCCCTATTTTTTATATCTATTACACTGCCTCTCGCATATTGCTCCATGCATGGCGGAGATAGGTGGACAAGGTGCAGCAGGAGATAGTACTGCTGGATTGTCCTGCGGTTGCTACTGGCAACTGGTAAGCAACATGGCTTATTTGTAAGTCCAGAATCCCTGTGGGCAGCCATAGACTCTTAGGTGAAGGCTGCCAGGGAGCACTTATAGGGCTGAAGTCGGGATTAAACCCTGCTGTGATCCTTAAAAAAACGTAAAGAATAAAGCAGACACAGTAGTGCACTAGTTGTGCAAAGATTGCTTTAGACCCTTCAGCTGCAGCAGGGAAGAAGCCCCAATAAGTGAGAGCTTCTATCCATCTAGTGTACTGCTGCTGGAGCCTATAGGGAGCCCCTACGCAGGTGTAGCAGGGGTACCGCTGATATTAGGTAATGGGCACCGTATGGTCAATGTGCAGGCGTAGAGGGCTTCTATGGTTGCCCGGCCGGATAGGCAGTCAGATGATACTGCCGCAGTCCTTGTTCCACCTGCTATAATGCCAGGGGAGGTTGGGGGGAACCCATAAACGCCCCATTTCACCCCAGAGGTCCCAGAGTCCGCAGCACTAGCTGTGGCTCTGTAGTGTAGGGAAAGGAGCCCGGATGGGACCTGTACCTGTGCTGCCTCCACCTAATACCATTAGGGAGGAATCCTGCTATCCACATCCAGATGGAGGTCCTGGGCAGCGGAGATGCTGTTCTCGACATCATGGATGGATCTGTAGCCCCTATCCTGAGGGAGGTCCGGGTCTATTCTCGACCTCAGGGTGGCTGGGGCCTCTCAACTTCTAGCCAGGTACCCACAGGGCTGGAGAAGGAGGACGGACGCATGAGGATTCATGGAGGTCCCGTGAGTATCTCTACTTAATCCAAAACCCCAAGGGGGATGGATAAGGAGGAACGGCATATAAAAGTTAAAAAATGAAAATCTCAACCTCAGCTCTGCAGCCCACAAGGTGGTGAGAGGAGGGAGTATGCCGGGGGCCGCTCCAGGCCCACTTTTCTTCGAATCCAAGAGATCAAACGAAGAGAGGAACTTTGTGTGCGCTCTCCTAAGACACTAAGCAAAAACTGGAGAAGCACTTCCTGCTCCAGGGGTGTACTGCTGCAGAGGCTTAACTCTTTTGCAGATTTCTGCCTAGTGTCGCCTCCTAGTGGACAGCAGCATAACACCCACGGTCTGTGTCCCCCAATGAGGCGAAGGAGAAAGCGGACAGTCCTTGCAGTTTTTCCATCGGCAGTTTTGCAGTTGTCCCTATTGATGCTGCCGGCATCTTTTCCTTTATAGTTTAAATTTTTACTGCATGGCAGACTTAAAGGTAATCTGTCACCAGGTTTTTGCCATCCCATCTGAGAGCAGTGTAATGTAGAAACAGAGACCCTGATTCCAGCGATGTGTCACTTATTGATCTGCTTGTTGTCATTTTAATAAAATTACTGTTTTCTCTGCTGCAGAATTAGCAGCTCAAGACTGTGCTGGACTACTTGAGTAGTCCTCTAATGATAATCTCCAGCTGATTAAACAGTGCTTTTGTCAAAACTACACCGAGCAGCCTAGTGAGTGACACATCGCTGGTGTCAGGATCTCTGGCCATTCATCATGCTACTCTCAAATTAGGTGGCAAAAACCTGGTGACAGATTCCTTTAAAACTCCTAATATTGAAAGGTAATTTTAATAATGACAAAAGAAAATCTGGGAATTCAAGCTGATAAGGATGTTCCAATCACTAAGGCTACGTTCACACATTGCGTATTTTTGAGCGCTTTTTTGCGCGCGCTTTTCAAAATACGTATGTGCCTTTTGTCTGCGGGCAAAGTGAATGTGAAACTCACTTTGCTGTAAAGACAGTGCGTAAAAATATGTCACGCTTTTATAGGAAAAAGTGCCGGCGTAAATAGAATGACCTTGTCAATTCTTTACGCAGCAGCGACGGCGCTTTTTCCTATAAGGGTAAGTGCACATTACCGGCGGTTCGGTCGGCGGCTGCTGGCGGGACCCGCCAGGAAGCTCCGGCGCCGTGCACCGGCTTCTTGGCGGGTATGAGCTGCGGGAGCCGGGCGGTATCCGGCGGCTGCCCAGCGTGTTCTCGGCGGCGATTCTGCAGCGGCTGGAAGCAGCACATGATTCTGCTTGCAGCCGCTGCAGAACGGCCGGTTTTTAGAACTTGGTCATTCTTTGCTAACCCGCTGGGAAACCTGCGGGTTAGCAACGGATGACGCTGGGTAACCGCCGGTGTCTGCACAGCCTTGGGCGGGTTACATTAGTTTCAATGTTAATCCAAACGCTGGTTTGGATTAACATAAATTTAAATAAAACTAATGTATGCAAAACGGCGGTTTACACAGGTAAACCGCCGAAAACCCGCCCAGTGTGCACATACCCTAAGGGCGGGCGCTGCTGCATCTGATGTCACAGAGGGGAGGAAGAATCCTGGTTCCTCCTCCACTCTGTGACATGCATGATCGCCCATTAGATTTCGGAGTGTATTATATACACTGCGAAATCAAAGTTAAATAAAGGCAAATGTATGAAAAATAATAAAGAATGAAATACTTACTCTCCGACGGATGTTCGAGAGGCGCTGCAGGAATTGACCTGCTAGGACCTGCTGTGATGTCAGAGTGACGTTCCGGGAGCAGATTGGCCGCTCTCGATCATGTGATATGAGCGAGCGGCCAATCAGCGCCCGGAAGTCGCTCTGACATCACGCAAGGCCCTGTTGTTCTGGTACCTGCCTGTCTCTCCGCGCTGGATTGCACAAACAGCCGCCGAAGGGTAAGTATTTCATTCCTTTTTATTTTACATACATTTGCCTTTATTTTATATTGATTTCACGGTGTATATTAATACACTGTGAAATCTAATAGGGCAGTCACAGATGTCACAGACGGGAGGAGGAACCAGGATTAAATCATGAAAAACCAGACTGGAATTGCCAAACTACATGCTGACAAGCAACAAAGCTTCTGGGAGAATTATCCCATGGACATAGGAGACAAAAATTGAACTTTGTGGTAAGGCGCATCAGCTCTATGTTCACAGACAGAAAATTGAAGCATATCAAGAAAAGAACACTGTCCCTGCTGTGAAACATGTAGTAGACTCTGTTATGCTCTGGGGTTTCTTTGCTGCATCTGGCACAGTGTCTTGAATCTGTGCAGGGTACAATGAAATCTCAAGACTATCAAGGAATTCTAGAGAGAGATGTGCTGTCCAGTGTCAAAAAGCTTGGTCAGTCACAGGTCATGGGTCTTGCAACAGGATAATCAGCCACAACACACAGCTAAAAACACCCAAGAATGGCTAAGAGAAAAACATTGGACTATTCTGAAGTGGCCTTCTATGAGCCTGACCTAAATCCTATTGAGCAACTTTGTAAAGAGCTGAAACATGCTGTCTAGAAAAGGCAACCTTCAAATAGAGACAACTGGAGCAGTTTGCTCTTGAGGAGTCGGACAAAATACCTGTTGAAAGGTGCAGAAGTGTCATTGATAGTTACAAGAATCGTTTAATTGCAGTGATTGCCTCAAAATGTTGTGCAACAAAATATTAAGGCTGCTTTCATACTGCGTTTTTCTGTGATCTGTGGCTGCCCTGATGGGCCATAAATTGAATTGGGAAAGGAAAGGCTTAGTTTGTAATGAAACCTTTTCGGGGAAAGTTGGGTAGATAAAAGAGTGCAAGCTTTCTGATAAAAAAAAGTTAACAAAGTACCTTACATTTATATGGCATGTATAGCAATAGTGCAATTTATGTATGCAGTGTGCTAATACACAGGGTATGCATGCATGTGTTTGGATAAATCTGCCCTTTTACTGTCAGATTGTATTCAACTTGAGGAAATTCAAGCCCATAATAATCTTAGATCACTCAAAGAGCAAGGCTTTAAGTAGTAAGCAAAGTCACAAGGAACCCAATGGAGCTCTAAACAGCTAAAGGCCTCTTCAACATTAGCTCTCAATAATGTTCCCAAGTCCACCATGAGAAAGAAGGAAGCCATTGCTCTCCAAAAATAAAAGAAGATCTCTGCCTACACGAAGTTTGCTAAGGATCACCTGGAGGAGCAAAAGTTTTGAAAGTGTTCTGTGGACAAATAAGGTCAAAACAGAGATGAGAGTTTTTTGATTTAACCCCTTAGCAACCCATGGCGGGCTACAGTATGTACACCGTGGGTCATCTCCCTGCCGTTGATGCACGCCGAGCCCGAAACTTTCCCTGCACGTCGGCTGATTTAATCAAAATGCCAGAATTGCAGTTTTCTGGTCGCTGCAACAGAAAAAAAATGCAATAACAGAAGATTCAAAATGTTGTATATACCCCAATATAATATCAATAAAAACATCAGCTAAGAGTGGAAAAAAACAAGTCCCTAGAAAGCTCTGTAGCCCAAAAATGTAAAACATTATGGCTTTCAGAAAGCTGTAACACAAGCAAGATTTTTTTATGTATTTCAGTCAAAATGTCTTAATTTTTTTTTCATCACTATACATGTTCAATATTGACCTGGAGAATCATACTGCCAGGTCAGGCATATAGTAAAATGTACACTGTAAATAAAAGAACTCCCCCCTAAAAATTGCAGAAATTTCACTTTTCTTTTTTTGCCATTTCGCCATAAGTGGGAGTTCTATTTGTGGCTTACCATTACATCATATGATCAAATTGATGGTGTTGTTCAAAATTACAACTCAACCCACAAAAATAAGCTCTCGAGGGAAAAATAAGAGTTACAGTTCTTGGAGTAAGGGGAGGAAAAAAACAAAAGGGCAAAAATGAAAAATCACCCGATCCTTAAGGGGTTAAAAGAAGTGATGTTTGGAGAAATAAATAACAGCATTCCAGCATAAAACCTCGTGCTATGTGCAAAACACAGTGGTAGAATCAGGGTGGATAAAAATCAATGTTTTTTGGGGGAAAAAAAAAAAAAAAAATCTGATTTTTTTGATTTAAATCGGATTTTTTTTCAATAAACTGCTTTTTGAGGAAAATATTTTACCATCCAAAGGTTCTTCCATCATGAGATACAGCTGAGTTGTTTAACTCAGTAGAATAAAGGCTGTATATGTGTAACATTCACAATGCCATGCTCTTCCAGAGGTTTCTGTAGGATTAGTGGTCAGTTTCTCTCCTATATTATCACAGACGCTCGCTTTACTTACGCAGTTCTCAAAACTGAATTTGACTCCGCAGAGGACCCAGCCTCTTCTTCACGGCAAAAATGTTACAACATGAACAGAGTTGAGAAAAAGACCTTAATCCTATTGTTCTACAAACCTATGAATACAGAATCAACCCCTTCAGTGCCAAGTCCAAGAAGTTAGACAATATGTTTCTGATTGTTTGGAGTGGAATAGATCTGCACAACACAAGAAGAATGTGAATCTAAGTGTGAGGAGGAGGAAGGGCAAGCAGACAAGAAAATGAAAGTGAAACTTTGAGCACAATACTGCAGCATAGCCACAGACAGACAAGTCTGGATCTGTTTGTGTGTACGATCTGAGGTTTATTACATTCTTTCCTAATAATGGCCGCAGGCCGTAAAAGAGACCCAGTTTGGGAATATTTTAATGAAGCTCCTTCGCCTATCGGTAATGCAGGCATGCGTGCAAAATGCAAACGATGCAACAAAGAGATGCAAGGTCTGGTGGCGCGAATGAGGCAACATCATGAGAAGTGCGGTGATGAAGATGACCAAAGAAACACTTCTGAACAGGCAGGATCTTCAGGTTGGTAAACATTTTTATTGAATCCTATTTCTAAAGACTGAACTGTCATGTGTGAGAAAAATTATATTTCTTATTATTACTGCATGTTACTGTCATTTGGTACAGTTATGAAGAAAAACAAATATTCCTTTTGGGCCAGGGGCAGTGATGTGTTGTGTACAATAAGCAGAAATTGTATAATAAACAATAAAATAACAGCATTGACTTTTTTTGTTTAGGGGAATTAATGGATTCTGGAAACTATCCACCTCCAAGATCACCATCATCCTGTTCTACAGTTTCAGAGTTATCCATCCAGGATAGTGCTTCATTAGCAGCATCATCATCAGACACCCACAGCCACATATCACCATCACCCAAAAGGAAGAAAAAAGCTTTACCTCCTGGAGCCACCATAGATAGGTTTGTGATAAGAACTAGCAGATTAGAAAAAGAGTTGATTGATGAAAAAATTGCCCAATTTATTTATGCAACGAACTCTTCTTTCCGTCTGACTGAGAACCCACATTTCATTAATATGGTTCAGTCAATGAGACCAGGATACAGTCCACCCAGCAGAGCTGATGTTGCAGGGAAACTGCTGGATCAAGTGTATGACAGAGAAATGGAGCAATGTGCAACAGCTCTGGAGGGTAAAATTGTTAACGTAAGTATTGATGGGTGGAGTAATGTCCACAATGATCCTATTGTATGTGCTTGTATAACAACAGAAGAAGGTAAAGTGTTCCTTGCACAAACAACTGATACGTCAGGAAATGCACACACAGCAGAATACTTACAAGAAGTGGCAGTAAAAGCTATAACAACATGTGAACAAAAATTCAAATGTCTAGTACGCAGTTTGGTCACTGACAATGCTGCAAACGTATCCAAGATGAGAAGAGATTTAGAAGAGCAGGGAGGAAATACAAAGCTGCTAATAACATATGGTTGCAGTGCTCATTTGCTGCACCTCTTAGCCAAAGACTTAAGTGTTCCAGAAATAAAGGCTAATGTTGTTGAAATTGCTAAATACTTCCGTAATAATCATTTTGCTGCAGCAGCTCTGAAAAGGATGGGTGGAACCAAGCTAACGCTCTCACAAGATGTTAGATGGAACTCTGTGGTGGACTGTTTTGAGCAGTATATCAAAAACTGGCCTATTCTGATGACACTTTGTGAAGAAAATCGAGATAAAATAGATGGCACTGTCACGGCCAAAATCCTCAACATTGGGCTTAAGAGAAATGTTGAACATATGCTGAGCTTCCTGAAACCCATCTCTCAAGCTTTAAACAAAATACAGAAAAATTGCGGTTTTATTGCGGATGCTGTTGAAATTTGGAAGGAACTGAGTGAACACTTAAAAACAGAACTACACATGGACAGAATTAAATTACAAGCAGTAAACGAATGGGACAAGCACTGACTCCAGCTCATTTTTTGGCAAATATTGTCAATATCCAATATCAGGGTCAAAACCTAAGTGCTGAGGAAGAGGAGTTAGCTATGACATGGGTATCCAGCAATCATCCATCTTTAATGCCAACTATAATAAACTTCAGAGCTAAGGGGCAACCATTCAAGAAATATATGTTTGCTGAAGATATTTTAAGGAAGGTCACACCAGTAAACTGGTGGAAGTCACTTAAGCGCTTGGATTTAGAGACTGTTCAAGTAATGATTTCACTTTTAACAGCAGTAGCTTCTTCTGCAGGCGTTGAAAGAATATTCTCTTCCTTTGGACTCATTCATTCTAAATTGAGAAATCGGTTGGGACCCAATAAAGCAGGAAAGCTTGTTTTTCTTTTCCAGATTATGAATAGGAACAAAGAAGAAGATGATGATGAAGATGACGACAAGTGAGCTACAGAGGACAGCAGGGACAGTAGTATTTAAGTTTTTCATGTGTCGGCTGGGCTGACAGTCTAAGTTTCTTAAAATATATATATATATTTTGTTTAGCCAAATTAGTTAACAAACATGGATGTTTGTTTAAGCAAATAACTTATGCTGTAATGTTGTTATTGTTTCAGTTGAATAAATCTATTTAAATTGTTATTAAGGTCAGGATTATTTTTCTCCTTCCTAAGTACAACAGAACAGTGGTGTCCAAATATGAATGATTAACCCATTAAACTGGGGAGAAAAAAGTAATATAAAAAGTGATTCTAAAAATCTTCATCTACTTGCATGTTAAAGTAGCAAGAACTAGTTTAGGTAGAAACTTTGATTTAAATCACTGATTTAAATCAAGCCTTACTGACTAGTGATTTAAATCGTGATTTAAATCAGTTAGATTTAAATCAAATCCACCCTGGATAGAAGCATCATAGTTTCGGCCTGTTTTGCTATATCTGGGTCAGGATGGCTTGCCATGATTCATGGAATTATGAATTTTTGAATTACACCACTAAATCTTAAAAGGAAAATGTCAGGACATCTGACCATGAGCTGAATCTTAACAGAGCATGGGTCAAGCAGCAAGACAACAACCCAGAGAACAGAAGTCCTTGTACATAAAAATAATTCAAGAAAAACAAAAGATTTGGAATGGCTAAGTAACAAGTCCTGACTGTAATCCTATAGACATGTGGAAGAACCTGAATGGGCAGATCATGGGAATAAACGCACCAGAGTAACAGGAAGCTATTTTATAGGGAGGAATGGATAAAATTCCTCCAAGCCGATGTGCAACAACCATTGCCGGAAACGTTTAGATGCAGATAATGCTACACAAGGAGGTCACTTCAGATACAGAAAGCAAATGTTCACATAATTTGCCTCACAGTTATTACATATTGCATCACTTTCCTCAATTAAAATAAATAAAGCAATATTTTTAACGGAAATTTGCTTAATTTTGTTTTTTTTTATCTAATTTTAATAATTGTATGAAAATATGATGACGTTTAAGGTCAAATTTAATGCAGAAAAATTGCAAATTCTTAAGGGTATCACAAGTTCAAGCCCCATGGTTGATGTATTATCATACTTAATGTGAAAGCTAATAGAACAAAGTGATTTTGTCTATAGTCACCAGTAAGAAGCCTGAAAGTTCTCTAATGGCCACTTTACACACCAACTTATTGTCCAACTTCTGAACAACTTACTGGTTGCAGTGAAATCATGGACACATTGTTACATTTGTACACAGACACAAAATGGAACAATGATTTCACTGCAACCAGTAAGTTATTCAGAAGTTGGACAGATAAGTTGGTGTGTGTAAAGTGGCCCTAAGGGCTTGGACACACTCATCAGAGTTTGACTGAGGAGACTCTGAAAGGGCTGGAGCAGTGACCCTGAAGGCTTCTCCCTATCTGGAGGGGCTGTCAGCTGATTGTGCTTTTGTGCAGCTCCAACTCCCCGTCCAGAGAGGGAGAAGCCGTTCAGGGTCACTGCTCCAGCCTTTCAGAGTCTCCTCAGTCAAACTCGGATGAGTGTGTCCGAGCCCTTAGGCAGTGGCACAGACTCCTCAAAACAGTCTTTGCTGTCCACTGCAACCAATCAAAGCAACTTTAATTTCATTAAATGGTGTGGGTAACAAAGAAAGTTTTAATCAATCTGTTCCAATCTTTAATTTTAGAATATGTGCACACAGGTCTTGTTCCTGCGAATTTTGCAGCAGAAAATCTGAAAAAAAAAATCTTCTGCAGAAAAAAAATAATCATGTTGCAGAAATGCTGTAAGTTTACATTGCATATACAGAACATTCATCCAGAGAATGGCAGCGACTCACCGGGCAGGTTTCAGCAGTGTTTCTTTATTGTTTATTCCATAAAAAAAGGGCGGTTTTTAGGGGTAGTGGAGGGAGGATGGGGGTCGCAACAACGGACCATTTCGCACGGTCTCGTGAGTCGCAATTGTAGCGACCCCCATCCTCCCTCCACTACCCTGAAAAACTGCCTGTTTTTATGGAATAAACAATAAAGAAACACTGCTGAAACCTGCCCGGTGAGTTGCTGCCATTCTCTGGATGAATGTTCTGTGTAACGCTATCTTTAACCTGAAAGTGCACCCTGGGACAGATAATCCAGCAGAGCTGTGAGGAGAAACACAACGTGCCCCTGAGAGAAGGGAGAGGAGAGCTCTGTGTCGACTCGCTGGTGCCCGGCCGCCCTGAAGCAAGTGTTACATTGCATATACACTATTCATCATTAAAATAGCAACGTCAAGAAAGAAGAGTCATGGAACTATGGAAATCATAGGATGAATGGACATGTTCATGATGTGCAAATGAGTAAATATTGAAAGCAAATCTTAAAAAAAATAAAAAAAAAAAATCACAATTTATGCAATATCGAGTATGAGCACAAAGTACGGAAGGAATATACGTTTCAGGCAACTAACTCTACTTGCACCTTATTAATGACATCCCCGATGTGCTCGATGGGAGGAAAGTAAAGAGATGCTGTAGACCATGGTAGCAAGTTTAGTCCATACAAACTGCTGAACAATATCATGAGCAACAAGGAGTCTGGAGTTGCAGTGAAGAAAAGGTTTCGGACATTTTGGAAACATGGCTGTACCACCTTTTACACAAATCAAAGTAACACTTCACTGTTAAGTCTACCTGGAATAATGACCAGAGGGGTCTGGCAACCATATATTATGTCACCCCACACCACAATACCAGTAGTAGGATCGGTGTGATTTTCCCTTGTGAAGACCTCTTTATGGTGTTGCCCACGTCGTCTCATCCAATTCGAAGAATGGCACATGGTGGTCCATTCTACGAACCTAAGGTGTCAATGTCTACACAAACCATCGAAAGGTGTTTGCACAACATTGGTCTATGTGCCCAAAGCAAGTGATCTATTGACCACCACTCTCTAAAGGTCCTGTCACACGCGTCAATGTCGTCAGCGATCTGATCGCTGACGACATTGACGGCTGATCGCTGGTGAGCTGTCACACAGACAGACTCACCAGCGATCAATTGACCAGTGACATCATGGAAACGATTTAAATATCGTTCCACGATGTCCTGCTCCCGCTGCCAGCCTGCTGGAAGCGGGAGCAGCCTGGTCTCCAAGGTACACTGCGGGTAACTAGGCAGCGCGCGCTGCCTAGATACCCGACGTGTACCTTAGTTACCAGCCTCCTCCGCTCACCGGGTGAGCGGAGGAGGCTGGTAACTAAGGTACACGTCGGGTATCTAGGCAGCGCGCGCTGCCTAGTTACCCGCAGTGTACCTTGGATACCAGCTCCCAGCGCTTGTGACAGGCGCTGGGAGCTGGAATATCGCTCGCTCCCGGTGTCACACGCAGCGATGCTGCGTGTCCACCGGGCGACAATCGCCAGGTTTTAGGACTGATTCTAAAACCTGGCGATCATCAACCAGCGATTTATCGCTGGTTGATTCAGTATGTCACACGCGTCAATATCGCTGCAACGTCACGTGCAGCCGATATCGTGCAGGCGATATTGACGCGTGTGACAGGCCCTTAAGGTCATCATGGTGCAGAGTAAGAAGTTAGTGACACCTCAAAAACTTAATTCTATCAACCCAACTTTACCTGTTGAAGGAACTGCAGGAAAGTCGCTCTATTTCCCATATCTTTTGGGGTTGTCCAAAACTCCTTGGATTTTGGATGGATGTCAAACAACTTATTTGCAACCTTACGGGGTCTAACTTTACTTTGACTCCACATTACTCTTGCTTTCATTGGGTATAGATGACTCTCCAGTGGATCTGAGACACCTAATATGCCAAATTTTAATCTCTACTAAATGTATTGCTTCAAGATGGAAACACCCAGAACCTCCTACAATAACAGACATAATTGATAAAGTGATGCTCCATAATATCTATGAATTTAATCTTGCCTTAAGAAATAAAAACTTTAATAAATATAGACAAAGATAGGAAATTTGGTCTAATACTTATACTCCTAATTTAATCCTATCTATGACCAATTGACATTGGCACAATACGATTTTTTTTTTTTAACCATTCATTTTTTTATTGAAAACGTCAGATATAATGAAGATACAAACAATTCAAAACTAATGCAATTTTAACCAGTGGTAGGACACAAGAGGAGCACACATATGGAAATATCAGATGGATCATTGCAGGGGAGGGAAGGACACAAGAGGAAATAGTGGGAGAGGAGGGATCCTCGGGAGTGTCTATATAATAGTCATAACATGAGATAAACATGGCACATTATGAATTTTGATACTTAGAGATTAATAGTTTGTAATAATCTAAATGATCTGATCCTATTTTGATTTACGATAACTACCGGTTTGTGACAATATTTTTATTTTATGTTAAAATACTACAAGAAATTTCTGTGTAATTGTTTCTTTTGGTGTTTGTTTGTACACCCTTTTCCTTTCCTATATTTATCTCCCTTACCCTGTTTTGAAAAAAATGTCAATAAAAATACTCTAGATACAGAGTAAGAAGTTACTAAAAAGTTGGAAGAAAGGTCTGTACTATTCAATGAAGAGTTCTGGTTTTGCCGTGGACACAAGGTATGATGCATGTGACGACAACATGAAGAAGCCTTCAAGAGGGAATGTGAAAATGCTCCTGGAACAGATTTCCAGCATGGCAACACCAGGCTGCATGTTAGGGTACTGTTACATGACGCAATATTGCTAGGCAATTTCACTGGCAATTTGCTGGTTGCAGTGAAATCATGGATACATTGTTCCATTTATACACAGCAACAAAATAGAACAATGTGCAAATCAGTGTATGACTGGCATCACCACAAGCGTAGGTGCAGGCAGAAAATAATATACTTACAGAAATGGTTATCTGCTGCGACACTACTATTTCATGAATAATGTATATGAATGAGTGGCACTAGAAACAAGAGGATCAATGGATATAATGCATGTGTGTATTGCAGAAACTGCCCTGTGCTAAATATGAAAAATCGGAGATCTTAGTCTCAATAGTGGCCACTAAAGAGTAAGCCTGGCATCCACTTCAAGGAGCCTCCACTGCCAGGTCCTGACACTATGTCCTAGTGAAATTGTGAGATGTGAGTGGGTTTATATGCCATGGATGTAATTAAAAACAATGAACAGGTGTGTGTTAGGCTCTCACAATGGTGTCCATGTGTGGCTATCAGACTAAGGCTGGGGTCACACACACAGATATCTGGGCAGATATTGTTCACAGATCTCTGGTTGCAGTGAAATCATGGACACATGGTTCCATTTTGTGGCTGTGTACAAATGGAGCAATCTGTCCATGATTTCACTGCAACCAGAGATCTGTGAACAATATCTGCCCAGATATCTGTGTGTGTGACCCCAGCCTAAGGAAGGGAGAAAAGGGAAAAATTATATATAATGGGAGCTCAGTCAAAAATGAACAATATGCAAATCAGTGTACGACTGGCATCACCACAAGCGTAGGTGCAGGCAGAAAATAATATACTTACAGAAATGGTTTTTAGTGGCCACTATTGAAACCAAGATTTCCGATTTTTCATATTTAGCACTGGGCAGTTTCTGCAATACACACATGCATTATATCCATTGATCCTCTTGTTTCTAGTGCCACTCATTCATTTACATTATTCATGAAATAGTAGTGTCCGCGGCAGATAACCGTCTGACATGGCCTTTAGTAAGCCTTTGCAGGTGTTGTGTTAATTATTCTAATTTTCTGAGAAACCTTTGGGTTTTCATTGGCTGTGAACCATTATCATCAATATTAACAGAACTAAACACTTGAAAAATATCACTTTGTTGGTAATAACTCTATATAATATATGTGTTTTACTTTATGTATTGAATTATTGAAATAAATTAACTTTTTGATGATATTCTAATTTATTAAGATGTACTTGTACTTTAGATCCCCCAAGCTATCACTATATGTCCCTGCAGCTTCCTAGTACATTCTTAAGCATCCCTGTGTGACCTAAAAGTGTAGTTTAATAGTTGAAAAAACGCATTTTATAACTTACATTTTCCACTGTTAATGAGGCGTCATCTAGACTGTGTGAGCATTATTTTGGATTTGCATGCCAACTTTCATCCCTGGTTATCACACCACTAATGTGTAAATTCTGCCCCCTTCTGTGTAAATACTAAAATCTATGGGCTGCTTCCAGGTACAACACGCCCGGCATGTCTATTTCTGGTCCTGTGCATTGTAGGTGAGAAATTGGGTGTACTTGCCGGGTTCAGAATGTGCACTGTGCATGTTCTAGAGGCGGACAAGTACACCTAATACTCCCCCACAATGGGCAGGACCGGAAATAGACTTGACCGGGCGCGTTATACCTGAAAGCAGCGCATCCATTTTAGTATCTACCAAGAATGGGGCAGCGCTTGTACATAAGGTTATCACGTCCACTGGGGCGTGATAACCAGGGATGGAAGGCGGCATGGAAATCCAAAATAATGCTCACACAGTCTACACGGTGCCTCATTAACAGGGAATTCAACTATTAAACTACACTTTTAGGTCAGACAGGGATAATTAGGAATGTACTATGAAGCTGCAGGGACAGATAGTGGTCGCTTGAGGGGTCTAAAGTAGTTGACAGTTCCCTTTAACTGTAATGTATGCACAGAATATCTGTTTTCGCATTATCAACATAACCATTTTATTAATATATAAACACTGGTTAGACACACAAGAGAAACATGCATATATACACACATGCGAGTATACATTGGCATACACACACACACAAACACTTCTACAACCCCTAAGTAGTTTGATTTGCAAAGATCGCATACGTACTTGAGTGTATGCTGCCCAGACTGTGAGCGGGAACCTGGAAGATATAAAGTTTAGGGACATGAGCCCAGAAGGAATAGGATAGAAAGGAAAACTCCTGTGGTCGTGCACAGGGCACACAATACCGGGCATTACAGGACTGTTAAATTACTTTTCATTTAACTGAATATTCCTGTTTGGCAAAAATGGGCGACAGCCGAGTTAGCAAGCAAACAGTGGAACAAATTGCCTATTGAAAGATGACAGCTGGAGTTGAAGAGCAGAAGCCACTACTAATAAGGACCCCATACACATGACATAAAAATTATTGCTAACCCTAAACACATCACAGATTACAATCATCCAACACTGGAGTTTTTCAGCCGATGCTAATTGCCCAGCAAAATCTAACATGCGGACCTGAGTTTTGAATGATTATGAACGTTCGTCCATCCTTTCACCAACCAGTGAAAAAACATACATTGGCTTCTGAAGTAGGACTGACATATGTTTGTTATCATTCAAAACACTTGGATGAGCACTGGTGATTTTTTTTAGAAGATCAGCCCTGTTTGCATCATCAACGGAATAAAAAAAAAATCAAACACAGGCTGATAAAGTTTGTGATGTTTAATCAATGGCTGATTTTAATTGGTTGTGATAGGGGCTTTAAGCCTAGAAAAATGACTTGCGGAAGTGCCTTGCGGAAAAAAAAGTCACCCACTTGGATTTTTACCTATTCAGTTTCATTACATCCTGTGTTTAAATATTTTTTATAATCCGATTTGTGTGTGATACATCGGCTCTAAATAGTGTAAGTTGGGATGGTGAAGTGAGAAAAATATAGGCAAAAAGTAAATTTATGTGAGAAAATAAATTAAATTTGCCATATGCATGATAATCATATGTATTCAAGCCTTTTGATATGAAGTCTCTAAAATTTCTGCTGCAATCAATTGCCTTCATAAATCACGTTTAAAGACAGGTAGTGCAACTGTGTGTAATCGGCGATGTCACAGCGGGGGCTCGGTCACGGTTGTGTCACAAAACCTGTGGCGCATCTAGCTATGTGTGACGGGGGCTTAAGTGTCACAAGGTCTGTCAGTATGTATGTACACACCTTTTCTGAAAGGACACAAAAGCTGCAACACTATAAAGCAAGAGGCACCACTAACCAAACACCACCATGAAGGAGATCTTCAAACAAGTCAGAGACAAAATATTTGAGAGGTACAAGTCAGGGTTGGGTTCTAATAAAATAGCCCAATCTATGATGATCCCCTGGAGCACCATGAAATCATCAAATGATGAGAACATGGTACCACAACAAATCTGCCAAGAGAGGGTTGCACTCTGCCTGGGCAAAAAGGGCATTAATTAAGGGGCAGCACAAGACCAAAAGGTAACCCTGAAGGAGCAGCAGAGTACCCAAGCAAAGACTGGAAGATCATCCATACGACCACAATAAGCTGTGTACACTACATAGAGCTGGTCTGTATGGAAGAGTGGCCAGAAAAAAAGCTTTTACTTGCAGCCAAAAATTGGAAGGCTCATTTTGAGTTTGCCAAAAGACACATGGGAGACTCCCTAAATGTATAGCAGGAGATGCTATGGTCAGATGAGACCAAAATTGAAATTTTTTGCCAATGAGGAAAACGCTATGTCTGACACCAAACTACACAGCTTATCACCCCAAGTACACCATCCCCACAGTGAAACATAGTGGAGGCAATATCATGCTGTGGGAATGTTTTTCAGCAGCACGGACAGGGAAAATAGTCTGAGTCAAGGGAAAGATGGATGGTGCGAAACACAGGAATACTCTTCAGCAAAACCTGTTTTAGTCTGTCAGTCATTTGAGGCTAGGACTGAGTTCCAACAAGACAATGACCCAAAGCATACTGCTATTGCAATGCTCTAGGTGTTTAAGAGGAAATGTGTAACTGTATTGGAGTGGCCAAGTCAAAACCCAGACCTTAATCAAATTGAGAATGTGTGGTTAGACTTGAAGATTGCTGATCTCCAGAGTAACAATCTAACTTGAAGGAGCTGAAGCCGTTTTGCCTTGAGGAATGGGAAAAAAATCCCAGTGTCAAGATATGGAAAGCTCACAGAGACTTATCCAAAGCGACTTCCAGCTGTATTTGCCACAAAAGAAGGCTCTACAAAGCACTAACGTCAGGGGGGCGAATAGTTATGCACACTGAAGCTTTCAGTTATTTTGTCTTATTTGTGGTTTGCTTTAAAATTAAAAAGAAAACCAAATGGTCACAGTTGTAGGCATGTTTTCCAGATGAACTGATGCAAACTTAAAAAAAAAAAAAAGTGAAATTCCAGGTTTTGACATAGCAAAACATAAAAAATGCCAAGAGGGGTGAATACTTTCGCAAGGCACCATTGCTGTGTCATGCAGCAGATATCTAGCTAGTCTAGGGCAAAAAGTCTAATTTCTTTAGAAAGAAAAAAATCTAAACTATAGAACTTGATAGAAGCAAGAGAAAAAGTCAATGAGCAAAATCCTCGTAGGTCAAAATCAATTAAGAGTGATAACATGAACGCTAAACTAAACATTTAGGTCATTACTGAGCTGCAAAATCAAATGTATTACTACTAAAGGTTTACATTAAAGCACCACTCCAGCAGGTTTTATTTCCACTGTTGGAGTGGTGCTTTAAACATAATTACCCTGCCCTCTGTCGTACAGTCACCATCAAATGGCTTCACCTTTTGCCAAAACCGCTCCGGTCCCATGACACCATCTTGCGCCCATAATTTCTGACTTTCTGGAAGTCAGAAGTTAAGTCACAAGAGCTCAATTTACCTTTACAAGATGCATTGAAAGGTGACCTTCATGGAACACTGGAGGACACGGATATGTCACTTTTCACTGGTGTGACAGCAATAGCGGGTGAAGCCACCAGAAGGGGCGTATCAGACAGTAGCAGGGCACTTGGATTTATACTACCCCTCCAGCAGTGCAATAAAACAAGAATGCTGGATTGGTGCTTTAAAAAAAAAAAAAAATCTTGTAAAACTCTATCACATACAAATATAGATTATTAAATTAGTTGACACAGTGTTCTGCAATTTAAAACTTGTGAAAGAATTATAAAAGTTACTATAGATATATCAATCACATGAAAACACAAATAGGATGAAACATACTGGCACATTGAGTATTAAGGATAGGTTAAAGAAATTACAAGAATTTAAATTAATTATGCTATGCTAACTGAATACAGCACTGAATGCAGTGTGTCTGCTGCGTTCAGGGAAGGGGGTCCCCCATCTCTCTAGCCCCCCTGTAAGTTGTTAAAAAGACTTTATAAAATATACAGATAACTAGTCCAGGGAGACTTTCTCAGTAATGAGCCATTGCTGTTGTTGGTGTCCTCCCCGCCTCCAGCCCTCTCTTGTTCAGCCTCCTGTATGTGTCATCGCTGTTGCTGGTGTCCTCCCCGCCTCCAGCCCTCTCTGTGTCAACTCAGCCCTCAGCGATGACACATACAGGAGGCTGAACAAGAGAGGGCTGAAGGTGGCACAGAGGGGGCTGGAGGTGGGGAGGACGCCAGCAACAGCGTCGGCACCCAGAGAAGGGGGATTACTGTTGACCCTGACAGCATCTCAGGGCTGATGAACCGATCCCAGCAGCTTCATCTATACAAGTCACTCCTAATGTCACTCTATGTGTATATAGGAGGAAACGCGTCGAGTAGTGGATATCATGTATCAAATAAGTTAAACATAAGTGAAGTGTATTAACTCTGACCTGTCTATTGTCTTATCCATGTTTACCTACACTACGAGGAGTAATTTCCAAAGCAAACTAAACTGTGATCTTGTGCATATGACTGGTGGTGATCTTTAGTCACCCTGACAAACCTGTCTACCTTCAATTTGGGACTAATGGGTGTTTTATAAATAGATGCCAAGGTACCATTTATGAACTGTATGGTTTGTGTACCAGGAAAAGTCATAATGTAAGAGGCTAGAATCGGATAGCACATACAGATCTAGGGCACCTTTGGGATTGACAATCTCAAATTCCCAGAGAATGGAGCAGGTGATGATCTATAACCACACAGTGTCAGCTGGATACTAGGGATAGACCCGTATTACATGACACTCCTTTTTGTGATACAGAGGCAATAGGAAACATTGGATGGATGTAATTTTTGCTTGACTGGAACCTGATTAGTGAGATAGGGATATCAGCGCCTGCTGCCAAGGTACGGAGACACCATTTTTATATTTTTTATAAATAAGTGAATAATCAAAGGCGGCACTCACCATGTAGGCTGGTGGAAGAGTGTTTTAATCCAGGTGGCTTAATCCATTAAAACATTGTTGGTGCGGTGGGGAGAGGGAGTGAGAGGCCATCGGAACACCCCACCGCACCAACAATGTTTTAATGGATTAAGCCACCTGGATTAAAACACTCTTCTACCAGCCTACATGGTGAGTGCCGCCTTTCTTTATTCACTTCTTTATAAATCTTTGATTGCTTGTTCTAAGGCTGTGCAACACCAGGCACCGGGGGATAGCTGACAGGCTGGTAGCAGAGCTCCATGTGTGTAGTGCCGGTCAGTGGACTTTTTTCTGCACGATTTTATATTTTTTAGGTGTATATAAAGCTCCATTGGTAGGCAGGTCGAGAGTATAGTGAGTGCAGGGCTATAGTCCCCTCCCCTGTTTCATCTGTGGTGTTGTTGTTTATACACATTGGTAAAAGACACATAATTTGGTATTTTTAATTGTAGACAAATAAAAGTTATACCATATTTTAATTGCACCCTTTGGAGAATTTGGTCTATATTGTAGGATCACAGATATCTTCTATTCAGTGATGCTGGGAGGACACCAGCAACAGCGATGACACATACAGGAGGCTGAACAAAAGAGGGCTGGAGGTGGCACAGGCAGGGCTGGATGTGGGGAGGCCACAAGGGAGCAGCGTGGACTCATTATTGAGTAAGTCCCTCCGGACTCCTTATCTGTACACTTTATAAAGTCTATTTAACAGATTACAGGTGGACCCCTTCACTGAATGCAGCAGACATGCTGCATTCAGTTAGCATAGCACCAGGGGGGCGACAGGTCCTCTTTAATTATTACTATAAACTAGATGCGTAGACTCCACATTTGTGGTGTTTATTTTCAATCGAAATAATGTTTTTGATTGCTTTCTTCTAAATACAGTATTATATTAAGGGAAGAACAGTTTTACAATTTACACCATGTGCAATAAAGTGATTGCAGCTCAGATTAACCTCTAAAAGCAAGAAAAAACCTGGAGGATATGATTCAGGTTCAGGGCGATGAGGAGGAAATTACTGTTGAAAAAATGCTAGGATCAGCCCTTTAACCTTATATGTCTTTTGTAGGCATTGGACGGGTGAAAAGTATTAGCAAGGAGAATAAAACCTCTATGACTATAAATAAAACTTGTGGTTTTCCAGATTAAGAAGTGAACACACAATGCATTGAGAAATAAAACTACATTATCTACACCACCATCTCAAGTGGTTTCGGCATTTTTTTACGGCGAGATAGAAGCAACGCAGCATATGCACTTCTCCACACCTTTAATAAGTCCTCTATGACTTTGAATTGGATATAGTATTATAGACATTATCTGTCTACGTGCTAGATATATATATGACAGTTTATCTATTGAATTTTATTTATTTAAAGGGACTCTGTCAAGTCATTTTTCAGTATGATACGAATAGTACCCTTGAATATGTAAAAATCGTTACTTTACCCTTTGTAGTTTTCTTGCTATAAGCACCTTTACAACCAGCAGGCAGCTGCTTCACTAGTCTGGTCAATTACTTTAATGCTGAATAATCCACAATATTTAAATGTTCATTTATTATTTACTTCTTCGCAGGCTGGCATTCCCTCCCTCTTGTGCTCTACCTAACTACTTGTTTCATTTTCATTTCCCTGTCCTGCACGGTGCTTCAGATGGGAAGGAGGAGGAAAAAGGCACGGAGAGACTGCAGGCACATTTCGAATGGTTCAGCTAGGTAAAGTAATCTACTCCATTTGTTACTCTGAGCAGAAGCTGTTCTGTCTGTGAGACATTCTGTGTGTTTATTTGAACATTTGTTTTGCTGCAGACAGGAGGATACAGCACCCCTCAAGTGAGTGATTTCTACTGAACTTTCCTTGTGTGCAATGCAGCGAAGTCACTACATAAATATTAATTTCTTAGGGAATGTGCAGCAGAGAACTAAGTGACCACTCACGGTGATTGACAGATGAAATTAATCTCTTTATTTACAGTTTACAGAGGATGTGGGGGGATAAATAAAAGAAATACATGAATAGAAAGAGTTGCACCAGAGGAATTAGAAAATTATATCAGTAAGACCCCTCTCACATCAGCGTTTTACGCTGATTGTGGCAGATGCGGTGGATTTACTGCATCTGCCGCCTAACCGTCACGCTTGCGGTTCACCTGCGGCAAGCCCCATGTAATGTCTATGAGGCTTGCGGCAGGTGCGGTATAGTTGCAGTTTCGGCACTTGCGGCAGGTGCGGCCGCCAAAAAACTGTAGCAACTATACCGCACCTGCATCAAGTCCCATAGACATTGCATGGGGCTTGCCGCAGGTGAACCACAAGTGTGACGGTTAGGTGGCAGATGCAGTAAATCCACTGCATCTGCTGCGATCAGCGTAAAATGCTGATGTGAAAGGGGCCTTACATATGGATTTTTGACCTGACAGATTCGCTTTAAGATAAAAATGTGATTTATAGATGGGCGATTTATGATTAGGAATTGCAGCTGTTTTAAGATTCTTGAATTTATTCCAGAAAATCCTCAAACATTCCAAAATAATATATTAATATTGTTTTAAAGCAATTTTTAGATACTAGATGGTTATCCTCATTTTCACGAAGCCTTACATTCTGCTCTATAGTGATATTTTTAATATCCCTAAAATATACAGGGTGGGCCATTTATATGGATACACCTAAATAAAATGGGAATGGTTGGCGATATCAACTTCCTGTTTGTGGCACATTAGTATATGGGAGGGGGAAAACATTTCCAGGTGGGTGGTGACCATGGCAGCCATTTTGAAATCAGACATTTTGGATCCAACTTTATTTTTTTTTCAATGGGAAGAGGGTCATGTGACATAAAATATATTGAGAATTTCATAAGAATTACAATGGTGTGCTTGGTTTTAACATAACTTTATTCTTTCATGAGTGATTTACAAGTTTATGACCACTTATTAGTGCTGCCCATTGTGTTGGATTGTCAATGCAACCTTCTTCTCCCACTCTTAACACACTGATAGCAACACAGCACAAGAAATGCTAGCACAGGCTTCCAGTATCCGTTGTTTCAGACGCTGCACATCTCGTATCTTCACAGCATAGACAATTGCCTTCAGATGCCCCCCAAAGATAAAAGTCTAAGGGGGTCAGATCGGGAGATGTTGGTGGCCATTCAACTGGTCCACGACGACCAATCCCCTTTCCAGGAAACTATTCATGTAGGAATGCTCAGACCTGACACCCATAATGTGCATCATCTTGTGGGAAAAACTCAGGGAACGTGCCATCTTCAGTGCATAAAAAGGGCAACACATCATGTAGCAATTTCAGATATCCAGTGACAGTACATAGGATTCTGGGGTGCAGTGGGTATTCTGGGTTCAGAGTTCAGACGTAGCTGTGGATGAAAGCAGATGGATCACGGCATGATCAGCATGAAGGAGAATATACCATGAGTTGCTATTCTGGGATATTTATGATGTGACACTTTAAAATGTCACTCTTAAATGATGTCACATCTGACCAAGTATTATTACATCTGACCAATTATTATTATTATTATTATTAAAGTTATTATTGAGGTTTTCATTGAAAAAGAATGGCCCCACTATCTTTGTACCCCATATACCACACCATACCATCAATTTTTGTGTTCCAACAGTCTTGGAGGGATCTATCCACTGTGGGTTAGTGTCAGACCAATAGCGGTGGTTTTGTTTGTTAACTTCACCATTCACAAAAACGTTTGCCTCATTAATGAACATAATGTTCTGTGTAAACTGAGAGTCCTATTCCAATTTTTCAATTCAATAAAGTAGAGACGGCACTCACCCGTTTAGAGATCGGTGATTTATTTAGGGAACAAACACATTCCATGCAGGGAGGGAGAGAGGAGCAGCTGACGACGGCACCGTTTCGCGCTTATGCGCTTCCACGGGTCACCGTTGACCCGTGGAAGCGCATAAGCGCGAAACGGTGCCGTCGTCAGCTGCTCCTCTCTCCCTCCCTGCACGGAATGTGTTTGTTCCCTAAATAAATCCCGATCTCTAAACGGGTGAGTGCCGTCTCTACTTTATTGAATTGCTGGATTGTTGTGCTTTGAGACGGCACCTTCCGTTGTCACCTGTTTGCTCCGTGATTGTCCGCCCGGCAGGCTACCGGCTCTGGTGCCCCGACTTCCTCCTGTTTATCCATAGACTTTTATCCTATTCCAATTTTTGTTTTACCCATTCTGGGTCATCCACATTGAGCAGCTCTCAGGAAGCTGGGAAAAGGTGTATGACAGTCCGCGCCACCGGGTACCAAGGAATTACCTGGGATGCAGGAAGTTATTTCAAGCTTAATCTTTATTCTCCAACATGTTTCAGCGCTCCACATGGCGCCTTCCTCAGGGATATCCCTGAGGAAGGCGCCAGGTGGAGCGCTGAAACATGTTGGAGAATAAAGATTAAGCTTGAAATAACTTCCTGCATCCCAGGTGATTTCTTGGTACCCGGTGGCGCGGACTGTCATACACCTTTTCCCAGCTTCCTGAGAGTCTTCCCACGTGCGAGTGGTTGGTGGAGGTCCTGCAGCAGCCGGTATTGATTGTATGCCTTCAAGCCAGTTGTGGGTCATCACAACTGGAATAGGTGAGTGGTTTTGACTTTACACCTCTCATCTTTTAGTGTCTGAGTGATAGGGCACTATTGCGCCTCTTGTTCCCTTTTTATATTGGTACATTGAGCAGCTGGGTTTTGTAAGGGTGCCATTTGTGAGTAGCTAATATCCACCGAAGGGTTGTTCAACTGATGCCACTCTCCAGTGACATGCAGAGAGTGACGCTGTGGGCTCTTGCTGAATGAAGCTAGGACAGCCACTGATGTTTCTTCACTAGTGACAGTTTTCTTGCGGCCACATTTTGGCAAAACTAACATTGAACCTGTTTCATGAAATTTGGCTAGCAGTTTGCTAACTGCAGCATGGGAGATGGGTGTTCTCGTAGGGTGTCTTGCATTGAAATCTGCTGCAATGACCCGGGTACTGCATTCACCAGACATCGACACAATTTCTATTCGCTCCTCACGTGTTAACCTCTGCGACATGTGAATGGCTGTAAACAAAGAGAAACTTGAAAATAACTCGAAAGAAGAAAGTTACGTTAAAACCAAGCACACCATTGTTTTTCTTATGAAATTCTCAATAGGTTTGATGTGTCACATGACCCTCTTCCCATTGAAAAAAATAAAGTTGGATCCAAAATGGCCGCCCTGGTCATCACCCATCTGGAAAAGCTTTCCTCCTCCCATATACTAATGTGCCATAAACAGGAAGTCGATATCACCAACAATTCCCATTTATTTAGGTGCATCCATATAAGTGGCCCACCCCGTATAGTTCATGATGGTTACTCTATTTTAAAATGTGCAGATACACAAATGTTTTTTTTTACTCTATAAAGAAAAAATATATTTTCTACATTACAAGTCTTAATGCCAATACATAGCACAATATTCTATATTGATTGAAAATCCATATAAGTATGTACAGTTTGAAATGTCATAAAAAGACAACTAAATAAGAGCAAAGGTTCATTTTTAATATACCGTAGCTTTTATTTATTCCCTTCCCAACATTGGATGTATCTGTTCATCCTATTTTGCAATAACCTCCTGCAAATGGACATTCTGGCAAATCCAGAGAATTATGTGAGCACAGTTTAACTGACAGCCAAACTCCTGCTGTAACCAGAGTCCGTGCCATCACCACTCTTTTCTCGGACTCTAAATGCTTCAACCAATATCGATCATGGGGAGCCAATGATTAAAATGGTACTCAAAAGTCATACAATGACCTCCGAGTCTGCCAGGTAAGGTGTAAAAGAAATTCTGTCAGTCTAAAGGCCCAGCTACACGGCACAACATCATCAATGATATCGCTTAAACGTCACGGGTTAGGAGTCGTTCAAGCGACATCGTTAGGATGTCGTTGTGTGTGACTTTGCGAAGTTGTAATGATAAATCGTTGATCACAGTTTTGAGAACATATTCTCAGACCACACGATCAACAATCAGCCAACCTGGTACATCATTGTGTGTGACACCGCGATAACGATGTCGTTTACAACTTCGCCCATTCACAGCAATGAGCAGGGATCATTCGCTGGGTTGTGTGAACGATCCCTGCTCACAACATCGTTGGTGCGTCGTCCACGATATCTAGACGTGTGACATCTCATCAACGATGTCGGAAACAACCGCGTGCCCACGAAATCGTTGCCGACATTGTTCCAACGTCGTGCCGTGTAGTGGTACCTTAAGACTGACAAGTCTAACGCATAGCATTAGGACAAATAAAAGTCTGATGAAAGAACTAAGTAGAAAAGTTAAAAACAATTGTGAAAGTATAAACAAATTAAAAAAATACAGAATGATAAAATATTACGCCAATAATTATTTAGATTTAATGTAAAGTAAAAAGTGAATGATAGAGTGCAAAAATAGTACAACAGAACATAAAAACATGAAATAAGCCATCATTGTCATTGTATTTGTCTGGGGCTCAGACAAATGGATATCAGCCAGATAGAAGATACTAACTATAGCATGTTTCCCATTTATGAACAGGTAAAATAATGATAGGAAAGATGGTGGTATTATCTCCCACCTGGGACCTTCAGGAGTGGCGATATCCCAAAACCTGGGATTTCATCATTTTCTGGAAATAGGAGCACATCCCACAAGCAGCCCCCACATGAGGTCACCTGAGGGAAGGAAACTACACACCACATTTTTGCTATGTTCAAGGTCATTGGGATAAATTACGAGGTAGGATTGTTCCATGTTTAATTAAAGGAGAACTCGGGGAAGATAACAATTTTTTGGATGGCCCCTGCACTCCTGTACTAGAACGCCGAGCTGTCAGGTTAAACTTGTATAATGCTTAGAACTAATACAAATAACTTATTCACTAACTACTCATTACCCACCATTAGGGGACACTGCATCACACCTGATTGAGCAGCTCTCCCCCTCCCTCTCAGTAACCTTTGGGTGTCCAAGAACAGATGCCTCCTCATTCAATCACCTGGGTCATAAAAGGTCCTACAGAGCTGGGACCTGGATGTCTGCTTTTGTACATACAACAGGGGATGTGACCACAGCTCCTCTCTCAGACTTAGGAGAAATTGCACATCAAATTGTGAAAATTAAAGCAACATTTAGTATAATAAAAAAAAAAAATGTTTTGCATTGATTCCAATTCAGTACTTGAAGGATTAACACCCTTTCTGAATGCTTTAAAATGTCGTCTTGTTGGAAGATTTCTAACATATAGGCCCCTTAAAATCACTTCAAAATAAAGTGGTCCATAAAAATACAGTTTTGGTAACAGACATCTGATAAATGTTACTTATTAACTACTAGATGGGTGCCCGATGCACAATGCATCGGGATTCTAGCAGAGCGAGTCTCTGACTCGCAATGGCCGCTTCGCGGCCAATGCTTCGCGCTGCTAAGGCGACTCGCCATGCCGCTGCGCGGGCATAGCGAGTCGCCTTAGAACTGCTCGCAATGGCCGCTTCGCGGCCAATGCTTCGAGTCGCCTTAGAGCTGCTCGCAATGGCCGCTGCGCGGCCAATGCTTCGTTCGTATCCACATGACCACGCTGAGTCGCATGCGAGTGTGGTGCGCGAAATCCATTCGTGATTATATAGTAGACTAGATGGGTGCCCGATGCACAATGCATCGGGATTCTAGCAGAGCGAGTCTCTGACTCGCAATGGCCGCTTCGCGGCCAATGCTTCGCGCTGCTAAGGCGACTCGCCATGCCCGCTGCGCGGGCATAGCGAGTCGCCTTAGAGCTGCGCGGCCAATGCTTCGTTCGTATCCACATGACCACGCTGAGTCGCATGCGAGTGTGGTGCGCGAAATCCATTTGTGATTATATAGTAGATGTGGGGCATTACTGTTTTAAAAGGTATAAAACTAACAGTTCAAAATTGGATCTTTTTGTTTTCCTTCTGAATGTGTCAAATTCTAAATTTTGAGAAAAAATGCAATTCAAGTTGACCTATACTTTCCACTAACAAAGAACAAGTTTTCAAGTAGAAAAAAATCTCAGAATCACTGGGATACGTGGAAGTACTCCAGTGTTGTTAAACAAAGTGACATAAGGTTCAAGAATAAAGAAATAGTCAGGGGAGGGTTAATCAGAACGTAAACCTGTTAAAGGGATTTACCCTGTATAGTAGCAGAAATACTTTATTGGGGGCATTTGTAAAGGTTACATCATGCCTCTTTCACCTCAATGTCAGTGTAGTCTATATAAAGGCAATGTTTAATCCTGGGGCTTCTACATTTTGCTAGTATCACTCCCACACCGATGTGATTTATAATCCAGCTGAGCAAGGAGGTGGAGATGAGACCCCTATGAAAGGTACAATTAGGGAAGTAATAAATTAAAGGGGTTGTTCGGGCTTTTGCAATAATTCATATGTGTATCTAGGCTGCAAAATGTTGACAATTTGCAATATATTTGCCGTCAACATTTTGCAAGGTTTTCTAGATATCAGATATTTGCGTCTGGCAGGGAACGTCTAGGGCAGGGGTCTCAAACACGGCTGGGTTAGTGGGCCGCACAGATAAAAAAAACTTATATCGGGGGCCGCATCCCTTGTAGGACTAAGTGATATTTTTAGTAATACCAGAATTTTTTGCTCAATGTAGTAAAGTACAAATCCTGATCCCCTTCTTGTAGTAATGTCCGGTCCCAATATTGTAGTAATGTCTACAGTACATCCTGGTCCTCATTATGTAGTACTGTCCCCATCCTGATCCCCTTTTCTAGTGATGTCCCCATCCCAATCCCCTTTTCTAGTGATGTCCCCCATCCTGATCCCCTTTAGTAGTGATGTCCCTCATCTTGGTTCCCTTTTGCAGTGATGTCCCCCATCCCGATCCCCCTTAGTAGTGTTGTCCCCATCCAGATCCCCCTTAGTAGTGTTGTCCCCATCCCGATCCCCTTTAGCAGTGATGTCCTGCATCCTGGTTCCCTTTTGTAGTGATGTCCCCATCCTGATCCCCTTTTCTAGTGATGTCCCCCATCCCGATCCCCTTTTCTAATGATGTTCCCCATCCCGATCCCCCTTAGTAGTGTTGTCCCCATCCAGATCCCCCTTAGTAGTGTTGTCCCCATCCCGATCCCCTTTAGTAGTGATGTCCTGCATCCTGGTTCCCTTTTGTAGTGATGTCCCCTATCCCGATCCCTTTTTCTAGTGATGTCCCCATCCTGATCCCCTTTTCTAGTGATGTCCCCCATCCCGATCCCCCTTAGTAGTGTTGTCCCCCATCCCGATCCTCTTTAATAGTGATTTCCCGCATCCTGGTTCACTTTTGTAGTGATGTTCCCCATCCTGATCCCCTTTTGTAGTGATGTCCTTCATCCTGATCCCCTTTTCTAGTGATGTCCCCCATCCTGATCTACTTTTATAGTGATGCCCCCCATCCTGGTTTACCTTCTTTTTACACCCTCACAAACACTCACACTCACATACCCTCACACACAAACTCTCACACACACCCTCAAACACACCCTCAAATACACACCCACACACACTTACACACTCTTACACACTCTCACACACTCTCATACACACAGACACTCACACACACCCTCACACACACTTTCTTATGCACACATCATGACACAGTCCCACACACATTCACACTCACACACACACACTACATACACATTCACACTCACATACTCAAACACACTTAAGGTACCGTCACACGCGGCAATTTTGCTTGCAATTTCACTGGCAATTTGCTGGTTGCAGTGAAATCATGGACACATTGTTACATTTGTACACGGCAACAAAATGGAACAATGTGTCCATGATTTCACTGCAACCAGCCAATTGCCAGTGAAATTGCTAGCAACATTGCCACGTGTGACAGTACCTTAACACTTTTCTCACTTTAACGATGCATCACTCCAGTGCAGGAGGTCGCCACGTTTTGCTGACGTCCGACCTCCTCTGTGCTCTTACTTTCTTCAGCCGCCACTCAGACAAGCTCTGTTGCTCTGCAAGATCAATGCAATCTGACAGCCAGAGGCCCACAGGTGAAGTCATACGCCGCCATCAGCTGCAGGCCTCTCATTGGCTGATGGCTTGCATTGATCTTGCTGAGCAGAAGAGCTCTTTAGTGCTGTGGCCGAAAGTCATAACACAGCGAGGACTGCAGCGGCCCACTGCACTGGGGCGAAGCATCATTAAGTTGTCCAAGGTGCCGCGGGCCGCATAGCGATGCCCCAGGGGCCGCATGCGGCCCTCGGGCCGCGTGTTTGAGACCCCTGGTCTAGGGGGTATGTTTGTGCATGTAAATAGAAATTGGTCGTTTCCACATACTCTACTACAAACTATGGCAGCCCGCCCCCTCTTCAATCTCACTATGCCCGGCCACCCCCAGGATCCTATAGTCCGCCCCAGCCCCTAATGTCACCACTCACCCCCATTGTACACAGCGGTCCCCACTGCACTAACACACCGTACCAAATTAACAGCTGTGAAAGTGATTTGATGCAGTGTGTCAATGCAGGAGGGACTGCTGCACGTGTGCTCTCACCCTGCCTGTAGGCTATGTGCCCTGGAGCCCGGGTCTGTGTGCTGCAGCCTGATGCTTCTTCTCTCCAGTCCTCCCGGTACCATAGAGCCGGCGGCGGTATAGTGAGGACTGCTCCACCGGCTCTGTGCCCGCACGCTATATGGTAAAGGAACAAGTACAGAGCCAATGGAGCGGTTCTCACTATACCACCACCGGCTCTATGGTGCCGGGAGGACTGGAGAGAAGAAGCATCGGGCTGCAGCACACAGACCCGGGCTCCAGGCACAGACGACACCCGAACTGTGGAGTGCGGACCTCGGCTCCAGGGCACATAGCTCACAGACAGAGTGAGAGCACACATGTGCAGCGGTCCCTCCTGCACTGACACACTGTACCAAATCGTCTTACAGCTGCTAATTCGGTACAGTGTGTCAATGCAGTGGGGACAATTGGGGTTGGTGGTGATATTAGGGGCTGGGGCGGGCTATAGGATCCTGGAGGGTGTCCGGGCATAGTGAGAGTGGGAGAGGGGGTAGCTGTAAGATCTTGGGAGTGGCTGGCCATACTGTGAATAGGGGAGGGGGCGTGTTTGTAGTAGAGTATGTGGAAACGACCAGTTTCCATTTACATGCACAAACATGCCCTCTAGACATTCACTGCCAGACGCAAATATGTAAAATCTAGGAAACCCTGCATAATGTTGACAGCATGTATATTGCAAAGTGTCAACATTTTGCAGCCTAGATATACATATGAATTATTGCAAAAGCCCGAACAACCCCTTTAACAACATAACATAAATGAAAAAAATAAATAAATGATAACAAAACATAGATGCAACCTATCACTTTAAGTGAGCGTCGGCACAAAAAACATTTTCTTATGAAGCACAAGGGATCAGTGCTCTCTTGGCATGGTCATACCGTTCAGTGCACTACTCCACCTACTTGTTTAACATCGTCCATCTCTAGGCTCCTATAAAGGCAGATCTGTCGATCAAAGAAAACAAGGGTAGAGATAGATGGGAAACAAGTATGAGGGATGGTGCACTTAAATTCTTGGCCACACCAAGGGTGCACCATAAAAGGGTACTTGGTATGAACTGTCATTTTGTACTGACAAGCTCCCATTAAGAGCTTACAATCTGACATATTTGTATGTTTAATAAGGTTTTCACTAAATTGTTTTCTTCTACTTGCTTTAATTTCAAAACAACTGAAGCACAAATACCCTATGAAAAGTATTATTTACTTTAATGAAAACACAAACCAGACTGTTAAATATATCAAATACATCAAGACAAGGGGAAGAAACCGGTGGGCCAACGTACTCTATGTCCAAAAAATCCCCTACCTGGCAGTGGGGGTTGATGCCCTACTCAACTCAAGATAGTTCACCTGCTCAACGAAGACTTACCTTCCTTGTGCAGCTATAGCTAAAGTGGAAGAGGTCTGAATAAGGATATGACCTTCAGATGAAACTAATAAGAAAGTAGCATCTGCTCATGGAGACAAGCAAGGCAGATGGGATACAGTGCAGAATCTGTGATTGTGTTGATCACCTTTGAGTGACATTGTCCTCTTAGAGCAGGGGTGAGGAACCTCAGGCCCCAGGGCCGAATGCCCTCGATTACTTTTTTTGTGGCCCCTGGGCAGATTTCTGGGGACAGCATTGCTCAGGCTGGTAGACTCATTTGCCGACTTGTCTGCCCTTCAAATCCAGCTCTCCAGTGATCTTTATGCCCCATCCTCGACCTCCCCAGCTGGGTATATGCTCCCAGCCTCTCCTGTGCTGTCTATGGCTCTAGCAAACTTTGAAAAGCAGTTGAGAAGCAACATGACCAATATCACCCACACCAAAAAGAAGCAGCCACCACACAGTAGGGGTGAGTTCAATGTTTAACCAAATATAGCGGATAATTTTCAAGTTGATAACTTTGTATGGCTCTTGAAGGATTGTAGAAATGTCCAAATGGCCCTTGTCAGAAAAATGGTTCCCCGCCCCTGTCTTAGCCTGCATTCACACATTGCGTATTTTGCTGCGCTTTTTTACGCGCGCTTTTCAAAATACGCAATGTGTGCCTTTTGTCTGCGTGCAAAGTGAATGTGAAATTCACTTTGCAGTGCAGACATTGCGCAAAAATACGCTGTGCGTTGTCAGGGAGAAAGCGCAGCTGCGTAAGGAATTGATATGTCAATTCTTTACGCAGCTGCTCCTGCGTTTTCTCCCTCTGATGTCACAGAGGGGGGGGAAGAATCCTGCTTCCTCCTCCCCTCGTGACAGCTGTGACCGCCCATTAGATTTCACAGTGTATTAATATACACTGTGAAATCTAAATTAAACAAAAGCAAGTGTATGAAAAATAAAAAAGAAGGAATACTTCACCTGTCCGACGCCTTTTCCCGCTGTCCGGTATCCGGCTCCAAGTGAGATGTCTTCTGCCAGGACCTGTGGTGACGTCAGAGAGGTGTTCCCGGGCACTCGTGGTCATGTGATACATATCACATGACCGCGAGCAGCCAATCAGCGCCGGGAACGCCCCTCTGACGTCACCACAGGTCCTGGCAGAAGACATCTCACTTGGAGCTGGATACCAGACAGCGGGAAAAGGCGTCGGACAGGTGAAGTATTCTGTTTTTTTTTATTTTTCATACACTTGCTTTTGTTTACCGTATATACTCGTGTATAAGCCGACCCGTGTATAAGCCGACCCCCCTACTTTTGCCCCCCAAAACTGGGAAAACTTATTGACTCGCGTATAAGCCGAGGGTGGACTCCAGCACAGGTATACAACCCCCAGCAGTGAGGTATACAGCAGCCTCCCCAGTGGTAGTATACAGCAGCAGCCCCAGTGGTAGTATACAGCAGCCCCAGAGGTATATGCAGCCCCAGAGGTATATGCAGCCCCATATGCAGCCCCAGAGGTATATGCAGCCCCATATGCAGCCCCAGAGGTATATGCAGCCCCATATGCAGCCCCAGAGGTATATGCAGCCCCATATGCAACCCCAGAGGTATATGCAGCCCCATATGCAGCCCCAGAGGTATATGCAGCCCCATATGTATATGCAGCCCCATATGTATATGCAGCCCCATATGCAGCCCCAGGGGTATATGCAGCCCCAGAGGTATATGCAGCCCCATAAGCAGCCCCAGAGGTATATGCAGCCCCAGAGGTATATGCAGCCCCAGAGGTATATACAGCAGCCCTAGTGGTGTATACAGCAGCCCCAGTGGTAGTATACAGCAGCCCTTAGGTAGTATACAGCAGCCCCAGTGCTGTATACAGCAGAAGCCCCAGGGCTGTATACAGCAGAAGCCCCAGGGCTGTATACAGCAGAAGCCCCAGGGCTGTATACAGCAGCAGCCCCAGGGCTGTATACAGCAGCAGCCCCAGGGCTGTATACAGACGCAGCCCCAGGGCTGTATACAGCCGCAGCCCCAGGGCTGTATACAGCCGCAGCCCCAGGGCTGTATACAGCCGCAGCCCCAGGGCTGTATACAGGCCCCCCCCATCAAGCTCCAGGGACCCCCCTTGAGGTCTGAAAAATAAAAAAGAATCAATACTTCACCTGTCCGACGCCTTCTGCCGCTGTGCGATCCCCAGTTCCAAGTGAGATCTCTTCTGACAGGACCTGTGGTGATGTCAGAGGGGCGTTCCCGGGCACTCGCGGTCATGTGATACATATCACATGACCGCGAACAGCCAATCAGCGCTGGGAACGCCCCGGGAACGCCCCCCCTCTGACGTCACCACAGGTCTTGTCAGTACACATCTCACTGAATGAAGCCCGGGATCGCGTGTCGGCAGCTGCGGACGGCGCGACAGGAGACTGGCAAGTATGATATTCCTTTACAGGACGCCGCTCAAGGGGGGGGCCCTGGAGCTTGATGGGGGGGGCCTGTATACCTCCGGGGCTGCGGCTGTATACATATACTCGCGTATAAGCCGAGGGGGGACTTTTCAGCCCAAATTTTGGGCTGAAAAAGTCGGCTTATACGCGAGTATATACGGTAATTTAGATTTCGCAGTGTATATTAATACACTGTGAAATCTAATGGGGCTGTCACAGGGGGGAGGAGGAAGCAGGATTCTTCCTCCCCTCTGTGACATCACTGCGCTTTCTGGAGTAAAGAAAGCGCAGTGTGTGAAAGCCCCAGCGTATTTTGTTGCGCTTTTTTGCACGGCCGAAAAACGCTGCAAAAAGCGCGCAAAAAAGCGCAGCAAAATACGCAAATGTGTGAACACAGCCTTAGAGTGATAGGAGTGACTGACAAGTCATGCTCTCAGTGGAAACTATTTCTAGGATAGGGAATAAGTACCGTATATACTCGTGTATAAGCCGACCCGTGTATAAGCCGACCCCCTACTTTTGCCCCCAAAACCTGAGAAAACCTATTGACTCGTGTATAAGCCGAGGGTGGACCCCAGCACAGGTATACAGCTCCCAGCAGTGTGGTATACAGGCCCCAGCAGTATTACAGCAGCCTCCCCAGTGGTATATAGCAGCCCCAGTGGTGTGGTATATAGCAGCCCCAGAGGTATACAGCAGCCCCAGAGGTATACAGCAGCCCCAGAGGTATACAGCAGCCCCAGAGGTATACAGCAGCCCCAGAGGTATACAGCAGCCCCAGAGGTATACAGCAGCCCCAGAGGTATACAGCAGCCCCAGTGGTGTGGTATAAAGCAGCCCCAGTGGTATAAAGCAGCCCCAGTGGTATAAAGCAGCCCCAGTGGTATAAAGCAGCCCCAGTGGTGTGGTATACAGCAGCCCCAGTGGTATATAGCAGCCCCAGTGGTATATAGCAGCCCCAGTGGTATATAGCAGCCCCAGTGGTATATAGCAGCCCCAGTGGTGTATATATCAGCCACAGTGGTATACAGCAGCCACAGTGGTATATAGCAGCCACAGTGGTATATAGCAGCCCGAGGTATACAGCAGCCCCAGTGGTGTGGTATACAGCAGCCCCAGTGGTATACAGCAGCCCCAGTGGTATATAGCAGCCCCAGTGGTATATAGCAGCCCCAGTGGTATATAGCAGCCCCAGAGGTATATAGCAGCCCCAGAGGTATATAGCAGCCCCAGAGGTATATAGCAGCCCCAGAGGTATATAGCAGCCCCAGAGGTATATAGCAGCCCCAGAGGTATATAGCAGCCCCAGAGGTATATAGCAGCCCCAGAGGTATACAGCAGCCCCAGTGGTGTGGTATACAGCAGCCCCAGTGGTATAGAGCAGCCCCAGTGGTATACAGCAGCCCCAGTGGTGTGGTATACAGCAGCCCCAGTGGTATATAGCAGCCCCAGTGGTATATAGCAGCCCCAGAGGTATACAGCAGCCCCAGTGGTGAGGTATACAGCAGCCCCAGTGGTGAGGTATACAGCAGCCCCAGTGGTGAGGTATACAGCAGCCCCAGTGATGAGGTATACAGCAGTCCCAGTGGTATTTAGCAGCCCCAGTGGTGTACAGGCCCCCAAATGTTGGCACTCGCCCCCACTCTGTTGTAAGGTTCCACCCCCCCCCCCAGTGCTTAACTTACCATCCCTGGTCATCTGCACCACGCCGGTCTTCTGTGCTCCGTACTCCATGCTCCCGTCCTCGCTGCATCCGGGATCCCCGGCCGTCGCAGTAACTATGATGTCATGCGACCGGCCGGTCACATGACCCCGGATGCAGCGAGGACAGAAGCATGGAGGACGGAGCACAGAAGACCGGCGCGGTGCAGAAGACCAGGGATGGTAAATTAAGCACCAGGGGGGCCTTACAACAGAGGGGGGGCGAGTGCCAGCATTTGGGGGCCATTTATTTAGATATGCACTGCTTCCCCCTGCCGCTGATTGACAGGGGGAAGCAGTGCATATATAATGAGCGGCCCCACGTGACGGGGCGTCATACATCAGCCTCCCCCGCCTCCTCCAGCCTCCCCAGCCCTGGACACAGCCCCCACTACCGTATTGACCCGTGTATAAGCCGAGGGGGGACTTTTCAGCCCAATTTTTGGGCTGAAAAACTCGGCTTATACACGAGTATATACGGTATCTATTCAAAATTTAGATACCTGACACCAAAGAAGCAGGACTAATGATACAACTGACCCAAAATGTTGCTTATAATGACAGGATACTGATTTGCAGGATTATGAACCTGAGTAAGCGTATGGATTATTGTGGAGCTGCCCTTTACTTTTCCACAAATCAACAGAACTGATCATCATTGTTATTAAAATTAGTCTATGGTCTGACAGGGTCAATTTTTGGCCCTGATGAACCCCCCTAAAAAGGGGGTGAATTGCGTCAGGTTTTGATGTGTGACTTTTCGCCTCCCTAAAGGACATTTTTGGAGGACAGAGGATGACCAATTAAGGGCAGACTATAGCCCTATGAACTAATGGGACTACTATATCCCTGGATGTAAGTAGTACTTTCGGTACCAACATCCTGAAGAAACTATGACTACAAGGCTTTGTTGGACCTCAATATACTGTAGACAACATATCAAAGGCTATGGATATTTTTTAATTAAATGGATCCGATATGAGAGATCAATTGTGAAACTATACTACTATATGTATGAGTGACTTTGGACTGTTTAGAAATCTCACATTCATATATTTTGCAGACAGATCCCGTACTAGCTGTAGCTGCATTGATTAGTGCAGGAATAAGGAGGGCAAGTCTTTGCTGAGCAGGGTCACCATTTTGAGTTGATGGAGGGCACTGACCCCTCTGCCAGTTACGGGATGTTTGGCACATAGTGTATGTTGGCTCATGCGTTCCTTTCCATTGGCTTGATGAATTTAACTTTCTAGGTATATATATGTTTACCTGTGAGTAATTTTTATTGTGTTGTGTTTTAATATAAATAAATAATACTTTTTATAGGGCAATTTTTCTTCAGTGCTTTAGAATCCTATACCCTTGCTTATTTTCTTTGGTTGAAATTGCTTCAATTTCACCAGGTTTTGGCTTTGTTTCTTCTACAAAACTGATATTAAAATTCATAGTTGCACACCTTCTTATAAATTAGAATCTCAGTCTGCTATTTTATTGAACACTAGCATCTCCTCAGCCTAGATAATTAGTGAACACAATGGTTCATGTCTAAATGTTAAACTTAAAGCGAACCTGTCACCCCCCCCGGGCATCAAAAGCTATAATAGCCACCTTCTGCAGCACTAAGGCTGCATTCTGAGAAGGTGGCTATAGGCTTTTGATGCCCTTTATAGTATGAAATATTAAGTTAGGTAAATGCTCACTCTTCTGAAGACCGAAGATCGGGAGGCGGGGTTTCACGCTCCTCCGGCCCGCCCCCTCTTGTCAGTCATTGTGCGCGCCTGCTGCTGCCTCCCCTCAGTGTGTAAAATGAACGCGCGTCTCCATTCTCCTGTATGGAGCCGCGCATGCGCTGTGCGCCCGGTGTCCAGGAAGTCGTCGGCAGCGCGCACAGCGCATGCGCGGCTCCGTGCATGAGAACGGAGACGCGCGTTCATTTTACACACTGAGGGGAGGCAGCAGCAGGCGCGCACAATGACTGACAAGAGGGGGCGGGCCGGAGGAGCGTGAAACCCCGCCTCCCGGTCTTCGGTCTTCAGAAGAGTGAGCATTTACCTAACTTAATATTTCATACTATAAAGGGCATCAAAAGCCTATAGCCACCTTCTCAGAATGCAGCCTTAGTGCTGCAGAAGGTGGCTATTATAGCTTTTGATGCCCGGGGGGGGGGGTGACAGGTTCGCTTTAATTATGTAAATCTTTCAAGCACTGTCAGTTCTCTACTGGTAAAAAAATTTCTACTTATGCTAAATAAACAGCAAATCCATATGCTGGGGATAGATGTAAAGCTGGAGTACTGTACTGAGTTATGAAAAAAGGTTTTCACCTCTTCACATCAAATTTGGCACTCTGGTGCCATTTCGTAAAATGCTAAAGCCCTTTTAGATCAGCTAATAATTGGCAAATGATCATTCGTAGGAGCACAACTCCTTGATCATCCACAGAGGTAAACATGTTGCCGATGAGTTGACGGATGATAGGAGAGCTTGGTTTTTACGGGACGAGTTGTACTTTTCAATGACATCATTTACTTTACTATATTTTTTAGTATTGAAAAATGGGGAAAAAATTCCAAGTGCGGTGAAATTGCAAAAAAGTGACATTCCACAATGGTCTTTGTTTTTTTTTTTACTCAACATGTTTACTATATGGTAAAAGTGACATGTCAGTATGATGCCTCATGTTGGTGTGAGTTCGCAGATACTAAACATGTATACTTTTATTTATGTGGTAATAAAAAAATGCAGAAGCTTGTAAGAAAAAAAAAATTAAAATATACAGTAGTTTTCTTATTTTTCGGGATCTGGGACTCTGTGACAGCTTATTTTCTGTGTCTTGAGCTGATATTTCTTATTATACCATTTTTGGCTAGATGCAAGGTTTTTGATTGCCTGTTTTTGCATTTTATTGCAATGTTGCAGCAAAAAAACAAAACAAAAAAAAAAATAGAATGTCTTACAGGTAATTAGGTTTCAAGGAACCTTCCACAACAGCATAGGAAGTTGTCTCTATGACCTAATGAGGGACAAAAAGGCTAAAAGGCCCTCCCACTTGCCAGTGACTCACAACTAACACCATAGCACAGGTTACCTTTACATTTCCAGGAATTATACAAGGAACATAGGGAGGGAATTGGTACTGTCATGGAAGATTCCTAGAACCCGAATTAACAGTAAGACTAATTCTACTTTCTTTAGTCACCTTCAACGATAGCATAGGAGGAATACCAACTAATTTTCCACTAGGAGGGGGGACAATGACGAACCACTTTTTGGCCAAAGGCTAAATCCCTATTGCACAATAAATACAATCTATAGTGTCTGGTCTGAACTCTCCTGTTCAAAGAATTGGGATTCTTGTTCCAACTCCTGAGAATTTGAGTCTGTAGGACCCTGGAGTGGGCCTGAGCCCAGGACACTGACTGAATGCAGGAGGTCATGGAGCCTAGGATACACATGGCGGTCCAAAGGGTAGGGAAAGGTTCACAGGAACCTTCTCGCTGTGGAGAGTTGAAGTTCTGATTTTTTCAGATCTGGGAGCAACCCCAATGATTGTAAAATGTCTACAGACCCCGCTACATGACTCCTGAGAGTCTGAGCAGAAAGGGCTATGATTAGATCATCCAGATAAGAGACAATGCAGATGACCTGCTCCCGGATGTAGGTAGGTCACTGCTTCTGATATTATCCTGGAAATACCCTTGGTGCTGAGGAAATCCAAAGGGAAACAGTTGTATCATCGTGCTCTTCCCTGCTGGTTTTGTAGGACTGCAAATCTCAGATACTTTCAGTGGCGAGGATGGATTGGCACTTAAGTATAGCTATCTTCGTCTGGTGCCATAAGTAATGAGGTCCTATCAGGGAACAGCCAATCTCACTGATTCCATCTTGAATCTCTGATACGTAATGTGACGGTTGAAACCTTTCAAATATATTATGATGCATGCATCTCCTGAAGGTTTTTTCGCTAAAAACAGGCGGGAGTACTGTCCTCTTTCCCACTTGTCCACTGGTACTGGGAAGATTGCGTCCAATTTTAATAGATCCTGCAGTCCTGCGATCAGCGGTCTTGTGCTCCCTGAGATGGTAGGGAGATAACTCAGACCCCGGGGAGGGGAGGACTCGAACTCTATAAGGAGGTCCTCCTTGATGACATTGAGGATCCACTGGCAATTGGAAATGACTCGTCATTGATGGAAAAAGTTTGAAAGCCTCCCTCCTACGGAGTCATTGCTTGACTGTTGTTGTTGCTGTTGAGGGACAAGGATGTTTTTGCCCTTCCTTTTGCATAGCTCCATCTCTGCGGTTTTTCCTGTACCCTTGGTTTGAGGGGTCTGAGGCAGAGAGGCACGAAAAAGTGTTTTTTGGGTCAGGAAGTGCTTTATTTTTGTCTGTGGCTTTCTCCATCAAGAGCTGGCCCAAAGACAAATTCACCTTTACGGGGATGGAGCACAATTTGATCTTGGAAGGATATCTCCACCCCACATTTTAAGCCACAGAGCCCTTCTAGCGTAGTTGGACTACACCAGGGACCTAGCAGCAATATGGACAGATTCTGCAGAGGCGTCAGCCAAGAATCCAGTCGCTCTTTTGAGTAAAGGAAGAAAGTCTAATAACTCCCCCTCTTGAGGTCCCCTGAGAGATTTGATTCTCCAAGTCATCTAGCCACAGGAAGAGGGGATTGGACAACCGGTGGAAGCTATGTTCGTCTTAAGGGAAGATGTGGAAGTCTCGCAGGATTTTTTCAGCAGACTTTCCACCTTCCGATCCTTAAGCTGAGATGATTCCTCAAAGGGGAGTGCAGTTTTCTTGGCTACTCTCGCGACCTGCACATCCACCTTAGGAATGTCCCAACTAACTGACTCGCCTCCATAGGAAACCTATGTTTAAGCTTCGTGGATGTGCTCAGCCGTTTCTCCAGGGACTCCCACTCCTGAGACATCATGTGCAGGATGTTCTCATGCACCAGGAAACCTGTTTTCCTGCTTTCAACCCTCCAAACATTTCATCCTGAACTGTACGGGGAACCTGTTCCTCCTCCAGGCCCATAGTGCCACGGACTGAAATAATTAACTCCTCCATATATTCTGCATAGAAGAGATATTTCCTAGCCTCCAATATCTTATGGGATGAAGATTCCTTCTGGTTTTCTGAAGCTGAGCTATGTGAGCCTTCACAACCAGAGTCAGAATACTCAATTCGGATCTTTCTCTTCTTAGGGGAGATGGTCCCATTGAAAAAGGAGGAGATGTAAAAGAGGCTAAGGGGACTGGACCTCTTGCTTGACCAAGGTACGTATTTCATCCAGGAGTGAGGGATGGTCAGCCCTGGCCACCTTATCTGTACACTCCTGACATAGCTTCTTCTCCGAGGTTGAGGGAAGCTTCTTATTGCAGATGGCACATCTAGGGTCCTTCATAGCAGGGTTTTTGGTTGTAGACTTGTCTCCCTATGGGGAAAGGGGAGAGTAGTATAACTAAAGGACCTCAACTACCAGTACTGCAAGACTCTGGGCAAGGACCCACCCCTCTCCAGAAACTTACTGAGGCTGGAGAAGGGCTGGGCTCTGCAGGTGTAGGTGCAGGCAGGAAGCAGACACACCACCCATAATGCTGGGATTTGCCTTACCTGGTGGTGTCTTCTGACAAGTTTATATAGGAATAAACCCTGTGCCCAGTGCCCATGTGGTTTTTCCCTTCCTCCCCCTCCGGTCCTGAGCAGGCATCAGTAAATTCAGTATGCTCTGCACGCCGTTTGGAAGCCAGGAGGCTGTGGAAAGCTGAAACTGGAAGTAAATGGGTTCCACTGTGGAACGCAAAACCTGGAAGTGACCTATTAGTAGTATGAGGTCACTTTCGGATTGTGCTAAATGGCGTGCATGAGGGAAAGGAAGATGGAGAGCTCAGGGAGGCCTCCGCCTACGGGGACCACTGGCCTGCTTTACCCCCAGAGGGAGCACGGGTGGGCCAGGAGGTCCATGATCCTCCTCAAGTCAGGAAGACGGGAGCAGCTTGGAGGAGAGTGCAAATCCCACGACCATCCCTGCCCGGCTTCAGCAACAAAAAGACAGGTACACTGCGGTCGCACACAATACATAAAAACAAAAACCTCTCAATGCCCCATGAGGGACAGGAAAGACACTGGCGAGTGGGAGGTGGGAGGGCTTTTTAACCTCTTTGTGCTTCCTGTCCCCCATTAGGGTGTGGAGACAAACTCCTATGCGGTCATGGAAGGTGACTAGAGAAAACATCATTTTGGCTTTTTTTTTTTTCTGTTACCGATCAGATAAATTTATTTTATATTTTGATAGATCGGGCATTTCTGAACATGACGATACCAAACGTGTGTTCTTTATTTTTTTTCATAGTGCTTGATTTCCAATGGGCCAAAATGGAGTGATTGGAACTTTTTCTTTATTTTACTTGGCCCCTTAGGGTGCCCAAGCACTGCAATCTCTTATCGATCCTGCTATTCACAGCCGTGATGATCCATGGCTGTGAACAGCAGAAATAATCACTTTCTGTGAGTCACGCTGCTGAAGCTTTGCTGACATGAAGAGAGTCATGACAGCGCCAGGGGTCATTAGCTGAACTTGCGCTGTCCTTGCAACACATCGACGCTCCATGATCGCAACATGGGGTTGCCGATGCCGGTGGCGAATAACATGATCCCCGCTGTGGCGCCTTAGATCTCTCTGTGTTTGCAGCGTGGTTTATAAGGTGAACAGCAGCGGGTGGATCTCTGATCTGCCTACATCTTTTACCTGCACATGTTGGCAGATGAGATCAGCAGATATGTGCAGGGAATGATGCGAGCTCAGTGTGTCAGCTTGCATCAGAAGGGAGTGGAGGAGGCCCAAGACGTACCCAGTACGTCATGGGTTGTAAAAGGGTTAACCCAGTGGTTCTTAATCGGGGTTCGATCGAGCCCTAGGGGTCATGCATGGTTCATTTTGTGTACCAGTAAAAAAACATATACCTATGTCTTGAATTTGGAAAAATGTTGATTGCTCTCAGTGTGAGAAACAAGATAAAAATCTTGTGGTTGTGATATCTTTTACATCATATTTGATTTATCACTAAAGAAGGGTTTGGTGAATGTGCATATGAAACTGGTGTGTTCGGTACCTCAAACAAGGTTAAGAACCACTGGGTTAACCTGAATAAATTACAATCTGACTGAAACAGCTACTCGAAACATTGTGCAATCTACATACGAGATGAACTGTAATAACCAAATCCACGGATACGGATTTCCAATAATTATTATTTTCAAAAGTATTTTACCTAGATTTAGGGAAGCAATTTCAAAGAATGTGCAAAACATTAATATATGAGTAACGCCACACTTTGAGTAGTCCTATTTTTGTAGCTAGCCTGTAGCAACAAGCCAGATGTGGTTTCATTTCTCCAAATGGATTATTCCCAATTTAACACCTTACCGACAAAGGACATAATGGTACATCATGTCGGCTCCTGAGCCCACATATTTGCTATCAGATGATAGCTGTGTCATCTCCATAAAAGTACAATCTATAAAAATATAAAAAGCTTCTAAAAAATATAAAAACCCTGATCTTTAAATGGCTTATTGAGAAAAAAAATCTGAACTCTACAACTGTGGGTTTTTTTGTCCGCCGTTATACGGCAAAAAAATACAATTAGAAGCTAACAAAATATTGTATGTGCTCCAAAATGGTGTTTTGCTGCACTTTTTATCCACTTTCCAGTACATCACATGATATAATAGATGGGGTCATTGAAAAGTAAAACTCGTCACGCAAAAAAAAAACCCAAAAAAAAAACCACAAGACTTTTATACATTTTATACAGCTTTGTCACTAGACAAATAAAAAAGTCATTGCTCTTAGAAGGAAAAAAGTGTGTGGGAAAAATAATTGCCCAGTTGGAAAAGAGTTGATTTAATTGCTTTCTGGGTTTTTTGGACTCAATCATTGGTTTTGAAAGTTATTTTGTTAGGCTACTTTCACACTACGATTCTATCCCTGTCTGTGGGATCCTACTTATTGTAGGATCCCACGGACAGGAAAGGAAAGCATCGGAGGTGACCTCCAGATGCTTTTTCTGTGTCCGGGTCCGTGATCATCACGGATCCGGACACAGCGGGGCACTTTCACTTCTGCAATGTATAATATACATTGCAGAAGTGAAATAAAAGAAAGAGTTAAAAATAAATCATTATGCTCACCAATCCTCTATCCAGCGCTGCCTCCCAGCAAGGTCCCTGTGCTTACAGGACCTGTGATGATGTCACAGAGCATCATTGGGTCACATGACTGCAGTTACCATGGTAACTGCGGTCATGTGACCCGATGATGCTCTCTGACATCATCACAGGTCCTGTAAGCACAAGGACCTTGTTGTGGGAGGCAGCGCTGGATAGAGGATAGGTGAGCATAATGATTTTTTTATTTTTTTATTTTACAGAAGTGTAATTAGAAGGTTGGAGCAATTTTTAGTGTACTGAGCATGCTCAGTACACTAAAATCGGGTCCGAGGAGACATCAGATGTTTCCTCTGACCCTGCTCGATATGGCCCCATGTTAATGGAATCGGATTGGATCGGATTTGGTATAATTGCCATCCGATCTGTCAGATCTGATTCTATCTGGTTTTTGATTCGGATGCAAAAATTGGAGCAGTCAACGATTTTGCACCGGAAAGAAATCAGATAAAATCGGATCGGACGCTAATCGGATGGCAATTAGTGCACATCCGAATCGGTCCGATCCCCATAGGGTTACATGGGGGCAAATTCGGATCCGATGCTCTCCGATTTCTATCGGACAGCATCGGATTTCACAAAATCGTAGTGTGAAACCAGCCTTAAAAGTAATTTTTTCCTTTATATTCTTATGCCAAGCATCTGAAAACAAAAAGAAACCTTCAGAGGGAAATTTCACAAAGTAGAAATTTAGAAAAGAAGGATGGCTATTCCGTAAACTAAACTGCAAGTCGATTTAGTAAAACACCCTAATCTGCAGGTGATAAATAATGCCCTCCAATAAAAATGAACAGCATGTTTTAAAGAAAGCAGCAAGTTAAGTCTAAACTCAACTATAGCCAAATTCTACTCACCAAGCTCCTGCTGTATTGTGTGTCTGCAAAATAGGCGCAGCAAGTCTGGATAAACATCAGGAAGCTGTTTCAGAGCGAGTAATTTTAACATTCGGGAAGAACAGTCTTTCAGCTTGGTCTCTCTAAGGAGTTTTTCTTCAGACAAAGTAGTGGGGCGAAGTTCAACTTTGTGCTTCTGCAAAACTTTATCAATAGATGGACCCAACAACTCTGAAAATAAAACTTCCTTTACCAGATAGATCGGGATGAAGATTGCACCTGCTCGTATAACATGAGGAAAAGGGCAGCTCCGTGTAAACATGAATGTCTCCAACTGGATAGCAGCTTGTGAAGAAGTAAACGAACTCCATCGAATTCAAGCCATATATCATGGTCTGGCAAGTCTAAAGGCTGATCACTTGACCGAGAATTATTTTTCCCCTTCACAGGTGCCTTGCTTCCCTCTTCCTCCTTGGTTTTTGAGAGCCAGTCCTCAAGCAAGCTGGAAGGAGATCTAGAAACACAAGTAGTGATTGCTGTGTGCACAGAACGGTGTAGGTCAGAAAACTGCTGACTTGGACTACTGAGAGAAGCTTCACCAACACTTGCCAAAGAAACATTAGCTTCCCCTAGGGCTGGAGAGGATTCGGGGGCACTCGGAGGCAGAGACTGAACTGTGTCTAATAAAAATGGATTTGACACCTTATGGGAGGTGGAGTCCGTATTGGCTCTAGGTGTATCTTCCTCAGAAGAAAGCCTGTTCATTTTGTACTTCCGGAACATGAAGGATTTTGAACTGTGGAAGCCATTACTTTCATTTTCTGAACTTGAGGGTGAAGACAGTAAATGGCTCGATTCAAGGGGTTTTTTTGCAACTTGCATAGGTCTCTGCATAAATGGTAGCTGTGACTCTTGTAGTGATATAGTGTTTGTAAAGTAAACAGTAGGTGAGTTGGCCACTATAACAGGTAAAATGGGTCTTTGGGTCTGTAGAGTATCCAAATATATTGAAAAATCTGAATGACTAGAATGTTGAACTGAAGTATGAACAGGTAATGTCATTAGAGTCTGACTTGTACTGCTGGAAAAGTTAGTGCCTTCAGGTACCCGAGAAGAATAATTATCCTTGGGTTGGAGAAACAGGCTTTTGCTTGAATGTGATTTGTGACTGTCTGCATTAGAATGGGATTTGCTCTTATATGGAAATAAGTGAGTCTTCCGAAGTTGTTGTGGTAATCGTTCAATCCTCTTAGATGGAGAACTTTTTTGATGTTGGCTGGGAGGTTTCTGAGAACTTTGAGTATTATCATCTTCCTGGTGTCGATTGCACATTTTTTGGCTGATCCAGTTATAAAGCTTTCTTCCAAATTGTCACTTTGTTTTTCTGTAGCTTGAGACTTGCAATTCTCCTGAAGCATCCATTGTGAGGCCTTGTGGGTTGGAGTAAACAATGTTTCTGTGCCTGTGGCAGGGTACATTGGACAGTTTATTTTCTTGCATAGAAGAAGGCCGCTTGTCAACAGGTGGACAGCTACTTTGACTCGTAACTTTGATGTTAGAGGCTGCTTCAGAGGGAAAGCGCTCTGTTCCCAACTGGAAAATTTTGTGGGTGTTTGAAGACCTGAAGTCCCCGTGACCCTGAATTTGGTTTCCAACTTTACCAATTAATTTAGCTGGATAAGCAGCTAAAGGGGTGTCCTTCTCACTGCAAGAAATATCCTGTTTTTCACAAGGAAGGGAACTGGACTGAGGTAACTTTTTTAAGCTAAGATCCAGAGCCATAGGTTCGACATCTAGGTTTTGGACAGACACCTCTTGTTCTTCAGTGTGTACACATTCTTTATCTTGAATTTTTACACTCACTTTCTTAGCGCCAACTTCTTCTGTGATTCTACAAACTTCTTCAGCCTTTTCTTTACTTTCATCAGAAAGTGAAACCTCCAAGAAACCAGAGGCAGGTGTTGCATTTTCTGCTTCAGATTCCTGATGTGTGGGAAAAGGATGAGGGGCTTTTCCTTCCAAATAATCACGATACGGGGCAAGGCTAAACACATCATTAATAATTGGCATTGGTGGGGATTTGGGATTATCAAAATTCACATCTTTACGTACAGAAGGGGGAGCAGATGTTGGCTCATCAGTTTCCACCACATTAAGTTCACATTCTGGGGACAATGCCTCATGACTTGATCTCACATTTATTTGATACTGACTACCAACTACAGAGACAGAGGAAGGACTAGGAACTATTGATTTTGCATGTTCTACAGTTATCTGTGATCTACTACTTTGAATTGTGGTAGTGTTTTCTACAGCTTGGACATCTGTAACTCTACTTTCTTGGTAAGACTGGATTGAGCTATGCAATGATGATTCCTTTAATGTAACCGAATGCCTACTGGCATGTTGACCAGAAAAAAGCTCATGACCGGACCCAACGGGGGTTATAACAGAGCTAGTACTTTGTTGAACAAAAGCAGCATGTGTACTTGGACCGGTAAAAGGATTTTGATAGTAGTTTGCAATAGAGGCCTGACTATTTGGTGGGGTTGAGTTAAACATTTCTTTGTTCACTCTGCCAGACATTCCACATATATCTTGATTCATCTGACTAGAATGTACCCACAAATTCTTATCTCTCTCAGGCGAGCACACTGGAATCTCTGCAATGGTTTTGTGAATATTTGTGTTGACATGGAATGGTCTGTTACTTGGCTGTAAGATTCCCTCAAGGTGGGACGTTTTTACACAGCCTGGACGCATATGTTGTGCTCGATTTGGATACAGTGTACCCCCCCTTAGGCTGTGGGGTGGCCCTGTCAAGTCCATACTGGTAGAAGGTGGAGAGGAACTTTGGTGTTTACCATCTATTATGTTACTGTACAGATCTTTGGAATGTAAATGCCCCATTTGGTGATCTAGGCTCCCTTGATATGCAGTAGCTTTATTTTTATGTTGTGGAGAAAGTGTTGTAAAGGCTGAACTTCTATGCTTTCCTAAAGATATATTGCCTTCAGCATAAAGTAGCTGTAGATTTGATTGAGTAATAGAGTGGCGGTCATCCGTGAAAATGTCTTTTTGGGAACTTGTTGCAGAAACATCTACGCCAAGACTCAAATCAGCTCTGTAATTAGACGTTTGCTCTTGTGCTCCATGAGACAGAGAAGATGGACTCCCAGCTACCTCAGGGTAACTGATTGGCATGGAATTGTGCTTCTTTGTTGCAGAGTCATATAATGTTAAAGATGGACAGTCAAATCTAGCAGTAGGACTCCATTGCACAGCAGGTGGACATACAGATTCAGATGCTATACCTGTAGATTGAAAACTCCTCGATCTATATGTTGCATTCATTAAATTGCTTGCATTCCTGTAAACAGGCCTGGGCATTGCAATTGGAGGGCATGAACGTGTGTATGGCATATGGTAACTATGTCCTTGAAGATTTTGGCGAACTGAAGTCTGATTATTTGGATTATCTACCATGTGCAAATAGTTATGGTGGTGTGGTCGTTCAGCGTGTGGTCTTTGATATTTCACTGAAGTTTCCCTAGTACTGCCTGCATACTGTAGATATGCTGAAGAGCTCCAGGGACTCGAAGGCCCGTTTCTTTCAGCATCAGACATAGAATAGGCAATGAAGTTCTGACATGTCTGCAAATCTTGTGTGGCTGTAATCCCAAAACAAGCTGTAGAACGTTGTGGTGCAGGCTCCAATCGGGAGAACTTATTGTGCAACATATGATCAAAAGTGCCAAAGTGCCTTTTTCCAGCCATTATTAATACAAGTTGATATTGTCCTAGAAGAACTTCTTGTGGCCAAATCTCTTTCCCTGTAAAAGAAAAAAGTGAAACTGAATACAAAGTTGTAAAAGATATATTGCATTTTTATAAAAAATTATTAAAATCGTCACTGTTCATCACAAATGCCTGCTATTATCACTACTCAGAACACTGCTTGCATTTTATAGAAGTGAGAGACACATTTCTACAAAAAAAAAAAAAATTAAAAATTATGTTATGAATGTTATTATTTTACTAGATGTGGGCCCGATGCTATCGCACCGGCTGGTTGGTGACATCCCAATGGGGGTTGGCTCTGTGGCACCAGGGCGGCCAACTCTCCCTCCAGTGCGGTCTTTCCCCTGTCCAGTTTTTAGCCCTCACTCTCTGCCCTCCGCTGTGTACGTTCTCTGCACGCCCACTTACAAGGCGCAGCTGCTTCATACACTGCATCCACTCCATCACACTGTCCTCTCAGTCACCATCAGCGAGTGATCTGAGGAGGCACTGAGACCAGCCGCTCAGTGTGCGGAGGCACTGTGAGTAGGCCGAAGCCATGGCCTAAAGTTGCGGTCTCCCAAGATTGCCAAAGCCCCGCCCCCAGCCGGAGACTAACACTGAACTTAGCTGCAGCCGCAGCATAGACTGGCGGTGATCCGGAGCAGAGAGGGGAGCGAGACAGAGGCATCTGACCCCCGTCAGAGTATCAGAGCTCGCGTGCGGCCTGTAGTTCCAGCATAAGCCGCGGCCTACAGCTGAGCTCAATGCAGAGGCCCGCCCCCTTCAGATTGAGAAGCGGGAGACCCCCTCTGCTGGCACCGGTGCCCGCAGCCGCCCCTGCACACACCTGACTCTGTGACCTGCAGTGGCAGGGGAGGCCACCACATCTAAGGTGCCGCCACCTGGACGCGGCCTTTACCTCCGGCCTAAACCGCGGCCTCCAGTCCTCTCAAAGCTGAGGCGCCCGAAGCCTGGCCCTCCTACAGACCGACTGACAGGGCAGTGTGTGACCCCTCTAGTGGCACTGGTCCTCGCAACGGCCCTCAACTACATCTGACACTGCGACCAGCGATAGTAGGGGAGGCCACGACACCCAAGGTCCCACCACCTAGAAGTGTACCAGCGACTCTCATGAAGAGAGGGTAGAGTCGCTAGCAAACTCCAACTACATCTGACACTGCGACCAACGGTAGTAGGGGAGGCCACGACACCCAAGGTCCCACCACCTAGAAGTGTACCAGCGATTCTCATGAAGAGAGGGTAGAGTTGCTAGCAAACTCACCAGCGGAGGCCACGTAACTCTCGCCATGTCTGCCTCCAAGTAACCATAGACCAAGCTATCCCCCAGAGAGCAACCTGCAGCCAAGTAGCACAAGCCAAGTTGGCCTCCAATTACCTACTCTCACCCTGCTGCACGACTTGGAGACATCAAGCAAATCAGGCCAGCAGGCCTGCCATGCACCATCGCCGGCCCTGCCGAAAAACACCATCAGCCTTCTCCCTGCATGACCCTCCATTACTGCACATCCTCCCGATACATCTGACCCCTGGCTGCACCTCATCCCTATGTGCGGTGTCCTGTCTGGACTGGGTATTCTTCATTCGTACTGCACATCCCCCCCGCTGCTCCTGAACCCTGATGGGATCTCATCCTCCTGCTTCACCTCATCCTATGTGCTTTGCATTTACCTGGACTCTTAACATTCCATCTGCATCTGAACCCTGGCTGAATCTCATCCCCATGCACTGTGCATCTGTTTGACTTAGTAAGACTTCCTCCGTATTGCACATCCCCCGCTGCATCTGATCACTAGCTGCACTCATCCCCTACGTGCTTTGCATTTGCCTGGACTTGGTTGGACTTCATTGGCTTTGCACATCCCCTTGCTACATCTGTCCCCCGTTGCACCTGGTCCCTGGGGCTAAATCTCATCCTCACGTGCTGCGCATTGTCTGGACCCTTACGACCACATCCGTATTGCTCACCCCCACTGCAGATGACCACCCGCTACGCCTGATCCCCGTTGCATCTCATCCCCCTGCTTCACGACTGTCTGTCCTGGTATAATTTTTTCATCACTGCACACCCCACCCCCACCCCGCTGCATCTGACCCGCGCAATGTCTGCTCCCTGGCTGCACCTCATCCATCTGTCCATCTCATCCCCACGTGCTGGGCATTGTCCTGACTTGGTGCTATGCACTTAGTCTTGTCTTGACGCGACTCCACCACGTCTGCTCACCTTCCTGCTACACCTGATCCCCGACAGCTCTTGACCCCCCCACCTATCACCCCCACTACATCCTATCCCTGTCACCCATATACAATGTTTCTCCTTCTCTTCACTCTCACTTCTATCCTACTCCACTTCATACTATATATCCTCCCATCCCTCCACCCGTAACAAAATAGTATTCTCTTCCTCCATCCTACCTAGCCATCTCACCCACTCCTCTGAACTTTTCCTTCACACTCAATCCTTTGTTTCAACATGCACGCCCGCCACATAAACTCTCCTGCCCCCACTTTCTAACCCTATCCCTGCTTCTCTACTTGCTGGCAACATTTCCCCCAATCCTGATCCCCTAACCACATCCCCAACGTCACTTCTACCCCATACCCACTCCCCACTACAAACACCCGCAACCCCCATAACCTTACACCCATTCACCCAGCCCCCCCTCACCCAATACCCTTCCCTGGTGCACTCTGGAATGCTCGCTCAGTATGCAACAAACTAATTCATCCATGATCTCTTCATCTCCAACAAACTCTTTCCTTGTCATCATCGAAACATGGCTCACCCCCTCTGACATCGCCTCCTCTCTGCTGCACTCTCCTATGGTGGACTCACTCTTTCCCACATCCCCCGCCCTAGCACCAACCGCGGCGAAGGTGTCGGCCTACTTCTGTCCAACAGCTGCTCCTTCGCCCCAATTACACCACCACCCTCTGCCTCTCTCCCCTCCTTCGAGGTGCACTCCGTCCGCATCTGCAACCTCCAGCTGGCTGTCTATTGCCCTCCACCTCTATTTTTCTCAACCATTTCACCACCTGGCTTCTCCACCTCCTCTCCTCTGACATCCCCACCATCATCTGGGTGATTTCAACATCCTCATTGACACCCCCCACACCACTGCCTCTAGACTCCTATCACTAACCACCTCCTTTGGCCTTTCCCAATGGTCCTCCTCAGCCACCCACAACGATGGCCACACGCTAGACCTAGTCTTCACCCGCCTCTGTTCCCTCACTGACCTCTCAAACTCCCCACTCTCCTCTCCGACCACAACCTTCTGACCTTCTCCTCCCTCTCCCCTCCTACCATGCTCCCTCCTCTCCGGAAACTCCCTCTCCCCGCAGAAACCTTAAACTCATTGACTTCCACTCACCTCTGAGTCCCTCCTCCCTCTCACAGACTTAGCTTCCTCTCACAACACTGACACTGCCGCCACCCTCTATAACACCACACTCACCACAGCACTCAACCAGGCTGCCTCCCTCTCATACAACAAAACCCACGCACACAGACAACCATGGCTCACCACCCTCACTAAAAAACTGCAGCGGGCGTCCAGGACGGCTGAGTGGAGAAGGAAGAAATCCCACTCCGCGGCACACTTTGCCATGTACAAACAGTCCCTCAACGACTTCCAAGACTGCACACACCGCCGCAAAGCAAGCCTACTTCTCTTCTCTAACAACCGCCCTGTCCCACAACCCCAAGCAAGCAACTATTCAAAACTTTCAACTCTCTACTCCATCCTCCTACACATCCCCCCTGTCCCCTCATCTCTGCCGATGACTGACTCATTTTTCAAACAGAAGATTGACAAAATCAGAGAAAGCTTCGATCCACTGTCCCCTCGGCCCCCCCCTTTACCACCCAACCCTCTTCGTTCAAAGGAAGCTTTCTCCCACCATGACAGAAGACCATCTCTCCTCCCTTCTGTCACAATCACACCTCACCACCTGTGCCCTCGACCAAATCCTCTCCAACCTCATCCCTAACTTCACCGCAGTCCTCATCCCTGCCCTAACCCATCTCTTGAATATATCACTCAATACCCGTGTCTTCTCCTCATCCTTCAAGCACGCCCTGATCACACTCATCCTCAAAAACTCCTCCCTCGACCATGCATCTGTCTCCAACTATCGCCCCATATCTCTTCTCCCCTTTGCCTCAAAATTATTGGAACAACACATCTACTCCGAACTGTCCTCCCACCTGTCCTCCAGCTCCCTCTTTGACCCTACAATACGGTTTCCGATCCGACCACAAACCGAAACAGCCTTAACCAAAGTCACCAACGACCTACTGACCGCCAAGAGCAAGAGACACTACTCCGTCCTCCTCCTTCTTGACCTATCAGCTGCCTTTGACACAGTCGACCATTCCTTCCGAATTCAAATTCTAGAATCTCTTGACATCACTGAACTAGCTCTCTCCTGGATCTCCTCTTACCCAACGGACCAGACTTTCAGCATCACCCACTCCCACACTTCCTCTTCACCCCCACCATCTGTTAGTGTTCCCCAAGGCTCTGTCTTGGGACCACTGTTCTCAATTTACACTCTCGGCCTAGGCCAACTCATTGAGTCCCACGACCTTCAATACCACCCCTATGCCGATGACACCCAGATCTATCTGTCCGGCCCTGACATCACCTCCCTATTATCCAAAATTTTGTAATGCCTGCTAGCCATCTAATCCTTCTTTGCTCGCTTCCTAAAATTGAACATGGACAAAGCCGTGTTCATCGTCTCCCCCCCCCCCAAAGTCACTCTCACCACCTACCTGCACTATCCATCACTGTCAACGACTGCTCACTCTCACCTGTCCCCCACGCTAAGTGCCTCGGGGTAATCCTCAACTCCTCCCTTTCCTTCAAACCCCACATCAAGGCCTTCGCCACCGACTGCCGTTTCCAGTTCAAAAACATTTCCCGAATCAGCTCCATCCTTGACCACGACACTGCTAAAACACGTCCATGCTCTCATCTCCCACCTCGAATACTGCAACCTCCTGCTCACCGGCCTCCCCGCTACCTCCCTCACACCTTTACAATCTATCCTCAATTGCCCCGCCTGACTCATCCACCTGTCTTCCCCCTCTGCCAAGCCCTTCACTTGCTCCCCACTTCCCAGAGATCCCGGTTCAAAATCCTAACCATGACATGTGCGGGGTGTGCGGGGCAGGGCCGCGCGTGTGCGGGGCAGGGCCGCGCGTGTGCGGGGCAGGGCCGCGCGTGTGCGGGGCAGGGCCGCGCGTGTGCGGGGCAGGGCCGCGCGTGTGCGGGCAGGGCCGCGCGTGTGCGGGGCAGGGCCGCGCGTGTGCGGGGCAGGGCCGCGCGTGTGCGGGGTGTGCGGGGCAGGGCCGCGCGTGTGCGGGGTGTGCGGGGCAGGGCCGCGCGTGTGCGGGGTGTGCGGGATATAAATCGGACAGCATCGGATTCTTCTAATGCCTGGAATCGGGTGCCAAATAGGCATCCGATTCCGACAGAAAATAGGATGCCCGCCCTCCTGTCAGATCGCTCCCTGAGAGCTGTCATGTCTCTCCCCCGGTCCTCTTCTTTATCCCCTGTGTCTCCCCTCTTGGCCCCCGGTCCTCCCCTCTTGGCCCCCTGTCCTCTCCACTTATCCCCTGTGTCTCCCCTCTTGGCCCCCGGTCCTGTGTCTCCCCTCTTGGCCCCCGGTCCTCCCCTCTTGGCCCCCGGTCCTCTCATCCCCTGTGTCTCCCCTCTTGGCCCCCGGTCCTCTCATCCCCTGTGTCTCCCCTCTTGGCCCCCGGTCCTCCTATGCGTCCTCCTCCTCTCCTCTTGTCCTCCTCCTCTTGTCCTCCTCCTCCTCTCCTTTCTCACCTGTCCACGACTGCTGCACGGTCCCGCGCGTCTCCGGTGCCTTGCTGTTCTGTCTTCTGTGCTGCCAGGACCTCTCGTGATGTCACAATCACATGACTGCCGGTTATTGGTTCCTGGCAGTCATGTGATTGTGACATCACGGCAGGTCTTATCAGCACAGACGGCAAGATACCTGGAGATACCGGAGAAGCCGGGAGACGTCGGGGGCCTCGTGGACAGGTGAGCATAGTTTTTTTTTATTTTTAATTAACCCATTCATTCACTTTTCATCGGACAGCATCGGAAATGCTAAAATCGTTATGTGAAAGCACCCATAGCTGGGGATTCCAGCGCTTGGACTATAAAAAATTGGCTAAAGAAATGGCTGTGCATCTAGCTGAAGAGTTTAAAGTCACAGTGGCAGAGATGGTGGCAGCTTCAACTAGAGACCTGTCTGTGAAAGTGGAGACACATGAGCAGCAGCTTCTTGAGGCTGAATCTAGAATTGGAACAGCAGAGGACAGGATTCAGGAGCTTGAGGATCAGCTAATGGCCCTGCAAAAACATACTGACTACACGCATAATAAGCTGGAGGACATTGAAAATAGAACGAGACGGAGTAACTTAAAAATTGTGGGTCTCCCAGAGTCTGTCCCTGTGAGTCAACTGGAGGAAATTTTTGAGGTGGAACTGCCTAAAGCCCTGGGTCTTACCCATAGATGCAAGACAGAGCGTGCCCGTAGAATAGGTCCACCTAGAGACGTTCAGGAGACGACTGAAACCACGAGACACCTAGCCCCGAACGCAGCTTCCAGGGAGCCCAATAAATCCAGACACGCCATAGCAAAATCTTTGAACCACAGGGACAAAGAAGAGATTCTTCGGGCATATAAAGCAAAAAAGCACCCTCTAATACTACAGGGACATAAAGCACTGGTCTTTGCGGACTATTCTGTAGAAGTCACACGTCGCAGAAGGGCATTCAGTGAGACATGTTCACTGCTACATAAGAAAAACATCCGCTTTCAGCTGAATTTTCCTGCAACCTTAAGATTCAGATCTAGAGAGGGTGTCATGTTGACCTTCTCTGATCCGGAGGAGGCAATGGCTGCTGCCAGGGATAATGTAGCCTCTCCAAGAAGATCCGAGTCACCGCCCCGTACTAGTAAGGGATCACCTGCGAAACCTACGTCTGCTTTAGATTCAGAAAACGAAATAGACAGAACCTCTGTGAGATCTTATAGACTCAGGTCATACTCCCTATTGGATGATGGGGCACAAAAAGGAGCAACGCCGGGTAACCCAAAACAACAGAGACAATCCGGAAATAGATGACCAAAGGAAGAAGTGATAAAGGGATAAATTAAAATGGACTAATTCCGCCGATGGCTGAAACTGGCGGATTTGCAGCAGATGTCCTGAAGGAAGAGGAGAAGAGTTCTGGCTGTACTAAGAGATAGAGAGGGGAATATATTGTCGCCCCCTCCTTCTTCTTCCCCCCCTTCCCCTTTTAACCCCCCCCCCCACCCTCTCACCCCCCCTTGTTTTTTTTTTTTTTCTCTCTTTCCTCTCTCTCTTTGGCTTTTTCTCTCTTCTTCCCTTCTCTTTCTTTCTTTTTGTTCTTCTCTCTCTTTAATTAGGCTTATTCCACAGGATCATGGCTGCACTGACGCTAACGTGTTCAAAGGGTCCTTATTCAGCACTGAACTCTGGCGTGGACATCAGACCATGGCTACTTTAAGGTGGAATCCACTCAAACGCTTATAGAAACTTTTTGATTACCCATGATTGCAGAGGACGTGAGAAGGGCTGTGGGAAGTGGGATGTTTATACGATGTGCCCCCGAGACATGGCCCTTGGGCAATCTGTTTAACTATCTTAAAATGGATGGTCGCCAATTGGTGATTGATGTTATTTGGGCAGAATGTTGGAGTTATGATGTTGTCTTATTAAATGTTATCAGAGGTGGCGGGGGCCGAGGCGGGGTGGAACTAACTATGTGGGCCGCACTTGAGGACATAAGCGAAGGCACCGACTTTTTGATGATGAAAGGTGTTGGAGTGATTTGGGGGTGGGAGGGTGGGAAGAAAGGGGGGAAAAAACGGAAATTATCCTTGGAAATGAGTCTCTAAAAAGTTACACCATCAATGTCTGTCACACCTCACTCAAAGTCATACCAGGCGATATCAACCACTTGTGGATATTCACTATGAGGAAATTTTGGGCCCCGTGCGGGGAGGCTTCCAATGGTTAGGTGGGCCTCCTGGAATGTTAAGGGTCTGCGCTCCCCGGCAAAGCGCATGATGGTCTTGCACCATCTTAAGAGGCTGCATGTAGATATAGCTTTGCTCCAGGAGACTCACCTGGCCGCGGAGGACTTTTTCCGCCTCAAAAAGCTATGGGTAGGCGAGGTCTATGGTTCGGGGGCAGTAGAAAAAAAAGGCGGGAGTTTTAATTCTGATACATAGGTCACTAGCTCACTCAATACTATCCACTTCAAAAGATAAAGAAGGTAGAATAATACAATTAACGATACAAATTCAAAACGACACCTTTAATGTTTACAATATATATGCCCCTAACGGGAAACAGAAACCCTTCTTCCAACAACTACAAAACACATTATTCTATTATTCCCGTTGTCTAGGAACAATCGGTGGAGATTTTAACACGGTCATGAAGGAGGAGGAGGATAGACGCACTGCATCCCAAACTCAGTTGAGAAGGCAGGCTGGGGGTAGATCAGGGGAATACAGTGTTTTGGAAAGCTTAGTGGGGGAAGCTGGGTTATTAGATGCTTGGAGGTTAGTGAACCCACTGGGTAGAGAGTTTACCCACTTCTCGCACCCCCATGGGTCGTGGTCCAGATTGGATATGTTCTTTGTTTCACACAAGATAATCCAACAAATGACAGATATTAAAATCGAGGATATGCTGATCTCATACCATAGCCCATTGGTGTTAGAGAGCAGAGACAAATTTGAGAAAGGTTCCGATTATTTATGGAGATTCCCCGACACGTTTGTCAGAGAAGAAAATCTTACTAAACTACTGGGAGAATGGTGGTCGCACTTCTCTTCCAACAATCTGGAACATAGATCGGATCCAGCTTTATACTGGGAGACAGCGAAAACGGTGATGCGAGGGCATATCATGGCGTATAGCATGAGGATTAAACGACAAATGTGAAGTCCTCTTTATAAATCAAGAAGAAGGAGCACGGAAAGGGGAAAACTTCTGCGGATTACCTATAGCGAAAAACAGTCTCAAATATCTGGGAATACACTTAGCCAGATCCAGTGGGTTGACATATAAACTAAACTTTTTACCAATCATTACAAAGATAGAGCAGGAGTTGGCAAGATGGGAGGGGCTGCCACTGTCTCTGTTGGGACGCTGCCATCTACTTAAAATGATGAGCTTTTCAAAACTACTTTACCCTCTCCAGACCATTCCTATGCTAATGAAACATACTGATATTATAAGAATTAACAAAGCTTTCACCAAATTTTTATGGAGAGGTATGAGATCTAGGCTTGCCTTTAGGACCTTAATACAGCCCAAGCAGGAAGGGGGATTACAGCTCCCAGATGTTAGGGGTTATAACCTAGCATGCATCTTATGTAATGTATTGGACTGGATTAAGGGAACAAGCAAGTTTTCAGATTTAGAACTAGAGGGAGAGTGGGCTAAGCCATGGGATGTCCGCTTTACTACATTCTCCGTTGTCCTGCCTTCCGGCCACCCTGAAAAACACAGTAATATATAGAGATACCATCATAACGTGGAGAGAGGTCAGGAAAAAACTTAAACTGGCATGGAAAGTCTCAAGACGACTTAATCCGTGGAGATGCCCGGCCTTTGAGTTGGGCCGTGAAAACTCTCTATTTAAAACTTGGAAAGAAAAAGGCGTCAATACACTAGAAGACCTTATAAATTTTGATGAGCGAAGGTGGATGACGGAGAAGGAGGTGCTGACTACTTTTAATTTACCCCAATTTCAGGCGATACAATACCGTCAGTTGGATCACCATCTCCTTTCACACCTGCGGGACCTCTCTGGGGAGGTTGATAACAATCTATGGTCCGAAATACTAAATATAAATGAAGGTGATGTGTCCATTACCTCATTATATGCCAAAATACAACAAGTCCTACGCCCGCAAAGGAGGAGAGGGTTCTTCAACAAATGGCGAAAGCACATTAAAGACCCTGAACTCACTCAGAAAATTCTAGAGGGATGGGGGCTTATGAGACGATACATTAGTAATGAGAGGTGGAGGGATTCACAATTCAGGATTATGCATGGGACTATCCAGGGTTTTAATATTCCCCCTTCCCAGGCCAACCAAGGGAGATGGATTCACTGCCCAAAATGTAAAATTGAGATGACGGACCTGGAACATGGTCTTTGGTCCTGCCCTGATTCACAAGATTACTGGAGGAAGGTGGAAAGTTGGGCTAAGGAGATATGTGGAGGTATGGAAGGTCTAGATCCGTTACGTTGGATCTTCCACTACCAGACGGATTCTGGGGCTCACAGACACCCACATGTCCTATGGCATTATATTGCGATAATAGCTAAAAGACTCCTTCTCCAACACTGGCTCAACGACAGACCCCTAGACCTGAACCAGATTAAAATGCTGATGCGCCATACTTTGACACTTGAATCGATGGACGCGCTACGCAATCCAAATAAACTAACCAAGAAATTTTTCTTCAGATGGAAAATATTCATTGAAAAAGAATTTACAGATGGTGAAATAATCAATTTCATGTTACCCTTTCGTTCGTCGGTGTGGTATGCAGAGGGGGAGTTAGGAGGGACGCTTGGTAGACTGAGATGTGGTGTCTAAAAGACTAAAACGAGTTTGGATTTGGTATATCTATAACACAATCATATTCTTTCAAGAGTACAAGACAAAACATGAGTAATGGATAATTTCCAGGGTGGGTTGGGAGGTGGGTTATTAAGATTTATGATGCGAAACTGCAATTGGATATGTACTGTTAATTTCAGAAAACATTGTTTGCTTCGTGTAAATTAATGTTGGATATGCTTATCCTAATATTTTGGAAATGGTATAATGTTTAAAACCCAATAAAAATATGGTTCAAAAAAAAAAAAAACCAGGATGTGGTCTTCATGAACTCTCCAAACTTAAAAGCTTGGGAGAAGGAGATCCAGGTGAAAATGAACACTGACCAAATGCAAACTATGTTCGATAACATCTATGCGCATATCAGAGGCTCCCATTTGATTGAAACTCATCACAAGATTTACACCAGACGGTATCTTACTCCATACAGACTTCACCAAATCCAATCACAAAATTCTCCTCTATGCTGGAGGAACTGCACTGGAACAGGGACACTATCCCATGTCTTTTGGAATTGTAATATACTTAAAACATATTGGTCAAAAATCCAATCGTTAATAAACCGTGTCACCAGAGAGCGCATACAAATAACAGAGGCGTTTACCTTACTACTCGTAGGTGTCGACCAACTACCAACACGACATAGAGCAATTATAATACACATCATCCTTGCAGCCAAAAACAATATCGCAGCGAACTGGAAAAACGATCTTACACCAAAAATAGAAGAAACAATAGAAAAAATTGCTTGCCACAATGCATTCAAATTCTCCTATTCACTTCGGAATAATCTCCTTAATAAATACCAATTGAAATGGAAAAATTGGAATGTCTTATATCCCCTTTCCCCTATTGGCTTGAGAGACCGGAACTCCATAGGGACCAATACCTAAACAATTAGCCTACACGAAGTCTAGCAGAGTCAATATACTAGAAGCTGTTAATAAACAGACTAAACAAAACAAAATAAACCAATCTAGTTACCACTAGAAGAGTACATGACCCTCCTCTTATTATAGGCATGGACATACAACTCGAGTTTTCCACCATAACCTGTAGTATAGTTCTCACAAACTTGTATTATAGTTCCCAGGACACTAGTCGAAGTATTAACTCATTATATATTAGTCTATCACCAAGACATACTTGGATTGGAATCCTAAAGGCTGATAAATCTTTACATATTGAGATGTTGAACGTTAGAATGTTTACCCTTTCTTTACTTAGATACATGCAACTATAATCTCTGATGACTGGTTTTCTACATTTGTACAAATTTGCATCCCTTGAAGATGTTCGTAGACTGTGAGCCTTTGTGGACAGGATTTCTCCCCTCTTGTTTCTGTACAACAGAATTGTCAACATTTATTGTTACTTGTATTGTTACTATGTTACTTGTCCTAGTCTGCCCTTTTTAGCATGTAAAGCGCCTTGGAATATAATGGCGCTATATAAATAAATAATAATAATAATGTTTGGATATATTTAATGCAATTTAATGTACTGATATATCGGATGTGTTTATTATCTTGTCATCTTATACCTACTAACTTAAAACCAATAAAAACCATTGGAATATGTAACCCAGTCAAATATTTTTATGGGATAAGTCCAATTAGACCTTCTGCTATGGGGTCCCATGATTTCTATTTCTAGGATGCATTGTCCCTTTCACATGCACCTCTTCTTTAGGACTGATTGGCCATAAGTTACATATCATATCCAATGCCGCCTCACGGTACATTCAGGCATCCAGCCATGTTTCTCCCGACGGCGGTTGGTCAGTGGCCCTCGTCCCCCTTCCTGCTTCCACATCCTTTGTTGAACCCAATCAGAAAGCCCCTGCTATTAGCTCCGGACAGCCCCGTGTGGTGCTTGTGATTGGCTAAGTGTTTCGGGAAAAAGAGGCACAGTCTGTTATGGAAGACGCACCATTTTACCAGCTTAGTGCAGTGGTGGCTTGTTGATGCTCAGACTGCGGTTGTTGTATGTGATGTGTGGACGGTGCTTCATTGTGGACATATTTAACTAGTTAGTGCCAGGCAACTGCCACATTGGAGCCTCCAACAGTTTTGTAGGCGTGTGCTATAGAAAATAGGTAGGCAATCAGTGCTGCCTCCTGTGCTATAAGGATACAGGACTGTGTCTGCCTAAGGACCACAGCTCTGCCACCATCATTGTATGTCTGTATGCTTGTGCCAAGCCTGCCATTGCCATTAATGATCCTTGTTCTAGATTCTTCTGTGTGGTTCTTGTATGTGTGTGATGGTGCTGACATCTGGTGTTTGGACAACTTTTTTCTATTTCTTTAAATTAAAATGTCCACTATTGCCCTCATTTTTACAGGATATATATAGATCTGTATGCACCAGACTTATTTCTACTTATTTAAAAAATTTACTAGATGGGCGCCGTTTTGCAGTTCGCCTCAAGCAGCAGAGATGCTAGGTTCACCCTTGGTTCTAATATCGTTTTGGTTTTTACCAACCGTCCTATTGCACTGTTATTTACAAATGTTTGAGCAATGGGATAGGCTTAAAATGGGTGTGGTTTTTATATTAAAACTAGCTGTGAGCCCGATTCTAAAGAATCGGGAGCCTAGAATCTGTATATAATTTTTTTAAGAGTTTTAAATAATAGACTTAAACACCAGATATATGACTAAGTAGGCGATGTAGGCAAAACTGTGAGGGCAGCAATATAGTGGAGGTGTAGAAAGAGTTAATGTCCGACTAACAGGACTAGAACAGAGTAGGAACTTATAATGATATCAAAAATGTTATTGAAGGAGTTAATGTCCCACAGGCACTCCCACAACAGACTCAGCGCTGTAAATTATATCCAAAATGGTGTTCAAGGGGTTAATGTACCAGTGGCAGTAGTTATAAACACTACCAAATATGCAGTTAATGCTGAACTGGTATATAATGGATTAATTTCGCAGTGTCATTACAACTATTACACTGTGTAATAGAAATTACAGATAAAACGGAATGTAAGTAAGGGGTTAATGTTGCTACTGTCATGAGTACAATGAGAGAAGCGCCTCACTTTCCATTGAGATACATGGAGGACTTTCGAGTTTCAAAGTTAGCGCTGTAAGTGAGGCGCGAAGCTCATTGGTCAGTGTGTGCTGGCGCCGACCAATGAGCTTCGCGCCTCACTTACAGCGGTAAATTTGAAACTCAAAGTCCTCCATGTATCTGAATAGGAAGGGAGGCGTGAAGCTCATTGGTCGGTGTGTGCTGGCGCCGACCAATGAGCTTTGCACCTCACTTACAGGAGAGAGAGAGAGAGAGATATTTACTAATAGGGGAGTGCGGTGAAATGAATTGTGTGTATAGAGGTGGCTCAGCGGTTAACACTGCGCGGTGGCTCAGCGGTTAGCACTGCGCGGTGGCTCAGCGGTTAGCACTGCGCGGTGGCTCAGCGGTTAGCACTGCGCGGTGGCTCAGCGGTTAGCACTGCGCGGTGGCTCAGCGGTTAGCACTGCGCGGTGGCTCAGCGGTTAGCACTGCGCGGTGGCTCACGGTTAGCATGAGTGCGGTGGCTCAGCGGTTAGCAGTGAGTGCGGTGGCTCAGCGGTTAGCAGTGAGTGCGGTGGCTCAGTGGTTAGCAGTGAGTGCGGTGGCTCAGTGGTTAGCAGTGAGTGCGGTGGCTCAGTGGTTAGCAGTGAGTGCGGTGGCTCAGTGGTTAGCAGTGAGTGCGGTGGCTCAGTGGTTAGCAGTGAGTGCGGTGGCTCAGTGGTTAGCAGTGAGTGCGGTGGCTCAGTGGTTAGCAGTGAGTGCGGTGGCTCAGTGGTTAGCAGTGAGTGCGGTGGCTCAGTGGTTAGCAGTGAGTGCGGTGAGATTGGTCAGCGCAGCGTCGTGGGCAGAGTGGTCAGCGCAGCGCCGTGGGCAGAGTGGTCAGTGCAGCGCCGTGGGCAGAGTGGTCAGCACACATATACACACACACACACATACACACACTTCGCTATACTTACCACCGGCCCTGCGTCTTCCCCGCCACCTGGATCCTGAGTCGACATGTCGCCGCCCCCGGACGACTGGATCCAATATGCGTCTGGGAAGTCTGGTGAGACTTCCGGACGCCATCTTGGACAAAGTATGTTGGCGGCCCCGGACGACTGGATCAATATAGCTCCAAGAAGTCTGCCAAACTTCCCGGAATATGGATCCAGTAGTTCGGGGCGGCGACATGTCGACTGAGGATCCAGACGGCGGACACAGGGCCAGTGGTAAGTATAGCGGAGTGTGTGTGTGTGTGTATGTGTGTGTACAAAGTGACGGAAGTGCGGACAAAGTGACGGAAGTGCCTACATACACACACACAATATATACACATACTGTACATTGCATATGGAGGGGTGAGGAGAGCGGAGGCTGGAGGGCAGAGGACAGGGGAGGCTGGAGGGCAGAGGACAGGGGAGGCTGGAGGGCAGAGGACAGGGGAGGCTGGAGGGCAGAGGACAGGGGAGGCTGGAGGGCAGAGGACAGGGGAGGCTGGAGGGCAGAGGACAGGGGAGGCTGGAGGGCAGAGGACAGGGGAGGCTGGAGGGCAGAGGACAGGGGAGGCTGGAGGGCAGAGGACAGGGGAGGCTGGAGGGCAGAGGACAGGGGAGGCTGGAGGGAGAGGACAGGGGGAGGCTGGAGGGCAGAGGACAGGGGAGGCTGGAGGGCAGAGGACAGGGGGAGGCTTGAGGGGCGACATCACGCCACCTCTCCTCCTCCTAACAGGCTGCATGCCTCTCATCCATCGGTGTAGGCTGCACAGCAGCGGTGTCCGTATCCACGGGGCCACTTGGCTCCTGCCGTCCGGCAGAGGACTGACCCCCGGAGGCTGGTGGCAGTGCAGGAGCGGAGGGTGATCCATGCGGCCGCATTGCGCAGCCCCGGGGCCGGAAGTGAGGGGGAGGAGCCAGGACTTGTGAAAGCAGAGCCGCAGGTAATGGCGGTCGTCTCCCGAAGTGGTGTGTGGCGGACGGGAGACGATCGGCTAACGCGGTGTCTCTCGCCCGTGATGGTGGGATGTTTTGGGCAGTGTTGGGGCGGGCCGTAAGCGTGGTGGGGTGGCCTAATCCCGCTCTGCTTACGGCCACCATCTTGGTCCACCCTGAGCTGGTGTAGTGCCCAAGCCACTTCCGTCCGGTGACGTAATTTTTGTCACTTGAAGACGGAAGTGGCTTCGGCTTTATATATGGCGGGCCCGAATCTAAAGGATCGGTAATTTAGAATATGTATGTAGTTGACATACTGTGACTGACAGAACTTGTTAAGTCAACATGAGTGAAGTACATACATACATATATATATATAATTATTATACATATATTATAGTAAATGTATAGCAGCACTATAGTATATGGCGGTACATTAGAGTACATGTATAGCAGTGCTATGGTATATGGCGGTACATTACAGTACATGTACAGCAGCACTATGGTAATATGGCAAATACTACCCGGTCACCGCGGTCCCCCACTCCTCCTGGCCCCCGGTCGTCCACAGTAAAAGTAAAAAAAATCCTCAGTGAGGATGCTCACCTGTCCGCCGGCTCGCTCCACCTCCGCCTTCTAGGTCCTACAGGCCTTTAGGGCCTGTCGTTGCCTGGGAAACCGATCAGCTGAGCAGGGGAGGGGGGGCAGGATTGTGTCGGGGGGCAGAATGGAGCGAGTGGGGCAGGATGGAGCGGGAAGGGGGGCAGGATGGAGCCGGGGGGAACAGGATGGAGCCGGGGGGGAACAGGTGGAGCCGGGGGGGAACAGGTTGGAGCCGGGGGGAACAGGTTTGGAGCCGGGGGGGAACAGGTTGGAGCGGGGGGGAACAGGTAGAGCCGGGGGAGGGGGGGCAGGATGGAGCGAGCGGGACAGGATGGAGCAAGCGGGGGGACAGGATGGAGCAAGCGGGGGGGGCAGGATGGAGCAAGCGGGAGGGCAGGATGGAGCAACGGGAGGCAGGATGGAGCAAGCGGGAGGGCAGGATGGAGCAAGCGGAGGGCAGGATGGAGCAAGCGGGAGGGCAGGATGGAGCAAGCGGGAGGGCAGGATGGAGCAAGCGGGACAGAACAGCAGGGGCAGGATGGAGACAGGGGCAGGATGGAGACGCGGGGCAGGATGGAGACGGCGGGCAGGATGGAGACGGCGGGGCAGGATGGAGACGGCGGGGGCAGGATGGAGACGGCGGGGCAGGATGGAGACGGCGGGGCAGGATGGAGACGGGGGGCAGGATTGGGGGAGCGGGATGAGCGGGGAGGGATGGAGTCGGGGAGCGGATGAGTCGGGGGAGCGGGATGGAGTCGGGGGAGCGGGATGGAGTCGGGGAGCGGGATGGAGCAAGCGGGAGGAGCGGGATGGAGTCGGGGAGCGGGATGGGCGGGTGAGCGGATGGAGTCGGGGGAGCGGATGGAGTCAGGGGGAGCGGGATGGAGTCGGGGGAGCGGGATGGAGTCAGGGGAGCGGGATGGAGTCAGGGGAGCGGGAGCAGTCAGGGGGCGGATGGAGTCAGGGGAGCGGGATGGAGTCAGGGGAGCGGATGGAGTCAGGGGAGCGGGATGGAGTCAGGGGAGCGGATGGAGTCGGGGGAGCGGGATGGAGTCGGGGAGCGGGATGGAGTCGGGGGAGCGGGATGGAGTCGGGGAGCGGGATGGAGTCGGGGGAGCGGGATGAGTCGGGGGGTGGAGTCGGGAGGGGATGGAGTCGGGGAGGGGATGAGTCGGGGAGGATGGGTGTGGTGGGGGCAGGATGGTGTCGGGGGGCAGGATGGTGTCGGGGGGCAGGATGGTGTCGGGGGCTCCCGGCGGATGGATACGGGGTGCAGGGGAGGCGTCTCTGACCCCTCCTCCTCGCGGCCCCCTCCCTCTGGCCTGCACCCCCCCCCGCTCCTTCATGGTGAATAATAAAAAAAAAAAAAAAAACCTCAGTGAGGATACTTACCCTCCGCCAGCTCGCTCCACCTGTTTTGTAGCTCCCAGGACAGGACCTGTCCTTGCCTGGGAAACCGATCAGCTGGGGGTCAGTGGGCAAAGCGGGGGTCAGTGGGCAGAGTGGGGGATCAGTGGGCAGAGCAGGGGTTAGTGGGCACAGTCATTGGGCAGAGCAGGGGTCAGTGGCATAATCAGTAGGCAGAGCAGGGTCAGTAGGCAGAGCTGGAGTCAGTGGCATGGTCAGTAGCCAGAGGGTGGGGGGAGGGTCAGTGGGCAGAGCAGGGTCAGTGGGCAGAGCGGGGGTCAGTGGGCAGAGTGGGGGGTCAATGGGCAGAGCAGGGTCAGTGAGCAGGATTGGGGGGGTCAGTGGGCAGAGCAGGGTCAGAGCGGGGTCAGTGGGCAGAGCATGGGTTAGTGGGCAGAGTGATTGGGCAGAGCAGGGGTCAGTGGGCACAGTCAGTAGGCACAGCAGGGGTTAGTGGGAAAAAATCAGTGGGCAGAGCAGGGGTGAGTGGGCAGAGCAGGGGTGAGAGGGCACAGTCAATGAGCAGAGCAGGGGTCAGCGGGCAGAGCGGGGGTGACTGGGCAGAGCAGGGTTTAGTGGGCATAGCAAGGGTTATTGGGCAGTCAGTGGGCAGAGCAGGGGTTAGTGGGCAGAGCGGCGGTCAGTGGGCACAGTCAGTGGGCAGAGAAGGGTCAGTGGGTAGAGCATGGGTCAGTGGGCACGGTCAGTTGGCAGAGCAGGGGTCAGTGGGCATGGTGAAAGGGCAGAGCGGGGGGGTCAGTGAACAGAGGGTGGTCAGTGGGCAGAGCATGGTCAGTGGGCAGTGTGAGGGGTCAGTGGGCAGAGCAGGGTCAGTGGGCAGAGCAGGGTCAGTGTGAGTGGTCAGTGAGCAGAGCAGGGTCAGTGTGCAGAGCAGGGTCAGTGGGCAGAGCAGGGTCAATGGGCAGAGCAGGGTCAGTGGGCAGTGTGAGGGGTCAGTGGGCAGTGTGAGGGTTCAGTGGTCAGAGCAGGGTCAGTGGGCAGAGCAGGGTCAGTGGGCAGTGAGGGTCAGTGGGCAGAGCATGGTCAATGGGCAGAGCAGGGTCAGTGGGCAGTGTAAGGGGTCAGTGGGCCGTGAGGGGTCAGTGGGCAGAGCAGGGTCAGTGGGCAGAGCAGGGTCAGTGGGCAGTGAGGGGTCAGTGGGCAGTGAGGGGTCAGTGGGCAGTGAGGGGTCAGTGAGCAGAGCAGGGTCAGTGGGCAGAGCAGGGGTCAGTGGGCAATGAGGGGTCAGTGGGCAGTGAGGGGTCAGTGGGCAGTGAGGGGTCAGTGGGCAGTGTGAGGGGTCAGTGGGCAGAGCAGGGTCAGTGGGCAGAGCAGGGTCAGTGGGCAGTGGAGGGGTCAGTGGGCAGAGCAGGGTCAGTGGGCAGTCGAGGGGTCAGTGGGCGAGCAGGGTCAGTGGGCGAGCAGGGTCAGTGGGCGAGCAGGGTCAGTGGGCAGAGCAGGGTCAGTGGCAGGCGGGGTCAGTGGGCAGAGGTCAGGGGGGGGTAGGGGCAGTGGGGGAGGGTCAGTGGGCAGAGAGTAGGGGGGGTCAGTGGGCAGAGTTGGGGGGGGTCAGTGGGCAGAGTGGGGGTCAGTGGGCAGAGTGGGGGGTCAGTGGGCAGAGTGGGGGGTCAGTGGGCAGAGTGGGGGTCAGTGGGCAGAGTTGGGGGTCAGTGGGCAGAGTTGGGGGGGGTCAGTGGGCAGAGTTGGGGGGGGTCAGTGGGCAGAGTTGGGGGGGGTTCAGTGGGCAGAGTTGGGGGGGGGTGCGTAGTGGGCAGAGTTAGTGGAAGGGGGTCAGTGGGCAGAGTGGGGGTCAGTGGGCAGAGTTGGGGGGGTCAGTGGGCAGAGTTGGGGGTCAGTGGGCAGAGTGGGGGTCAGTGGGCAGAGTGGGGGTCAGTGGGCAGAGTGGGGGTCAGTGGGCAGAGTGGGGGGTAGTGGAGCAGATGGTGGGTATACAGTGCAATCGCGGGGTAGTAGGACCCACAGCGGGGTATAAGACCCCCATCCACCACCACAGGGGTATATAGACATACCACGGGGTCATAGCACACCACCAGGGGTATATAGACCCCCCCACCACCACCACAGGGTTATATAGACCCCCCCACCACCACAGGGGTATATAGACCCCCCACACCACCAGGGGTATATAGACCCCCACCACCACCACAGGGGTATATAGACCCCCACCACCACCAAGGGGTATATAGACCCCCACCACAGGGGTACATAGACCCCCCACCACCACCAGGGGTATATAGACCCCCACCACCACCACAGGGGTATATAGACCCCCCACCACCACCACAGGGGTATATAGACCCCACCACCACAGGTACACAGACAGCACACAGGGGTATATAGACCCCACACACCAAGGGTATATAGACCCCCACCACCACCGGGTATATAGACCCAACCACCACAGGGGTATATGACATCACCACAGGTATATAGACCACCACCACAGGGGTATATAGACCACCACCACAGGGGCATATAGACCCCCACCACCACCACAGGGGTATATAGACCCCTCTACGACCAATATATGCCCCCATGCTGCCGCACAGCATAAAATAATAAATCATTCATATTTATCCTCCGTCGCTCTGTCACCGTTGCGTCCTTTATTCTTCATGCTTCTTCCTGCTTTTGCCGGCATCATGTGACAAGCGCAGCAGGGATGATGTCATCGCTGCTGCGCCAGTCACATGACGCCGGCAAAAGCAGGAGGAAGCATGAAGACCGGAGGACCGAAGGACGCAGCGGTGACATAGCGACGGAGAGTAAATATGAATGATTTATTACTTGATGCTGTGCGGCAGCATGGGGGCATATATTGGTCATATGGGGGGGGGGGGGGAGGAGTATACATGGTGCAACGTAATATGCACCGCTCCCCCTTCCGTTGATGGACAGGGGGATGCAGTGCATATTGCATTGCACTAATGAGCAGGCCCACGTGACCACCTGCTCCTATTACAGCCTCACCCCGCCTCCTCCAGCCCCCAATTACCGCCCCCCCACTGAGCCTTGACACCGTGACTCGAGTATAAGCCGAGGGGTGCACTTTTCAGCACAAAAATTGTGCGGAAAAACTCGGCTTATACTAGAGCATATACTGCATTTTCCTCTCTTAGGATATCTCTAAACAGTGCTTTTCAGGGACAGTTAAACTTTCCAAGACTGCAAGCCTCGATGGGATAACCACTTAAATGCCTTTCATACTTTTAAATGGCTTGTGCATATTATTATTGCACAACAAACATCATGAAAACAAATTCCTAAAAAACAGATGAAATGCAATTTTTTTTATTTCTTGTGTTTGTGTTTCAGTAAATAGTATGGCAAAATGAATGGTGTACAACCAGTCCCACACAAAATTCACCCTCATACAGCTACAGTGGGGTTACGGAAAGTATTCAGACCCTTTACATTTTTCACTTTTTGTTTCATTGCAGCCATTTGGTAAATCCAAAAAAGTTCATTTTTTCTTATTAATGTACACTCCGCACCCCATCTTGACTGACAAAAACAGTAATGTAGATATTTGTGCAAATTTATTAAAAAGAAAAACTGAAATATCACATGATGATAAGTATTCAGACCCTTTGCTCAGTATTGAGTAGAAGCACCCTGTTGAGCTAGCACACCCATGAATCTTCTTGGGAATGATGCAACACATTTTTCACACCTGGATTTGGGGATTCTCTAACATTCTTCCTTGCACATCCTCTCCAGTTCCGTCAGATTGGATGGTGATTGGGGGACAGCCATTTTCAGGTCTCTCCAGAGATGTTCAATTGGGTTTAGGTCAGGGCTCTGGCTGGGCCAGTCAAGAATGATCACAGAGTTATTCTGAAGCCCTCCTTTGTTATTTTAGCTTTGTGCTTAGGGTCATTGTGTGAGTCCAGAGGGTATTCCTGCTTATGGAGTCAGCGCTGGCACTGGGATTCTCACTGCCTCCCGTCTTCGCTATGCACCTGCGGGAGATAAGAAGCTTAGATGGCGGAGCAGGCGAGGAGGGGGCCTGCACACAGAGAGGAGGAGGAACAGAGCAGCAGGAGGTGGCGCAGAGCGGCCGGAGGTGGGGAGAAGCCCCATGACAGCGCTGACTCCATAAACAGGAATGCTCTCCGGACTCACTGTATGTAAGGTTTCTAAAGTCTATTTCTCAGCACACAGTGGGCTAGCGCCATGGGGGACCCCTTCCTTCAATGCAGCAGGCATGCTGCATTTAGTGGTGCATTTAGTTTCCCATGCACCAGGGGGGTGACAGGTCCTCTTTAAATAGGAGTGTCTGAGTAAAAGCTCTGAATACTTATGATCATTTGATATTTCAGTTTTTCTTTAATAAATTAGCAAAAATGTCTACATTTGATTTTTTTCAGTCAAGATGGGGTGCAGAGTTTACATTAATGAGAAAAAAAATGAACTTTTTTGAATTTACCAAATGGCTGCAATGAAACAAAGAGTGAAAAACGTAAATGGGTCTGAATACTTTCTGTACTCACTGTATGTTGATGGAAAAATAAAAAAAAGGTATGGCTCTTGGAAGAAGGGGATGAAAACAATAAAAAAAAGGAAGAAAACTTAAAAATGGGTTAATAAGTCTGCATTGTGAAATCAGGCATCATAACCACTTTAAAAATCAGCTACAATAGTGCAAAGTAGAGGAACATTTTAGACATTACTGCACATGACACTCACAAATTACCTTGTGACAACAATGACAAAGCGGACAAAAGATAGAAGACAGAACAAAGGTTAACAAGCAAAAGGAGTCTGTGGAGTCTACAAAGCAGCATCTTAAATAATGCCAGCTAATAGAACAAGGAAGGAACCCACAGATAGTGTACACATACTGTACAATGAGAGCTGGCACATTCACAAGTCTGGATTGCAATAATGCCCTCAGGACTGAGGACGGATCCCATGACAATTTGGAATCAAAACAAGTCTAAACTAATCAAAGAAACAAAGACGACAAACACTAAATGTAATATAAATAGAACCATATATGAGTCTATGTAATCTAAAAGAATATGACTCCATTAAAACACAACTACCTTGCTGGGGATGTTTTCCAGTTTCAGTGCAATGCAGTATAGGCACAGTTAAATGCAGTCTGTCTGTCAGCTGGTGTTTGCCAACTCATCTGAGAGCAGCATGATGTAGTCAAAAAGACCCTGAATCCAACAATGTATCTTTAAAGGTACCATTACACGCTTCAATGTTGAAACAATATCATTAACGATCTCGGGGGCGCGCGGCCGTTAGGACATCTTTTTGACATCGCTCCGGGGGGCGCGGCCGTTAGGACATCTTTTTGACATTGTTGGTGAGATGTCACACGTCTAGATGGTGAACGACGCACCAACAATGTAGCGAGCGGCTATTGTTCGCACAACCCAGCGAATGATACTTGTTCACTGCTGTGAATAGGCAAAGTTGTGAACGACATCATTATCGCGGTGTCACACACAATGATGCAGCAGGTTGGCTGATCGAGGATTGTCTGATTTGAGAACATGTCCTCAAATCTGCGATCAACAATCCTACAATTTATCGTATCCATATCTCAGTGTTATACACAACGATGTCCTAACGATGTAGTTTGAACAACTCCAAGCCCGTGACGTTTGAGCGATATCATTCACGATCTCGTACCATGTAGCTGGGCCTTTAGATTACTGGGTGCAGTAGTTCTGACAATCACAGTTTTTAGACTCAAAGAGCTGCCCCTGCCCACACCAGGCTCTGCATGTAAATTTCTAAAGACAGTGAGCTGTTAATCACATGTCCAACATGGTTCACACACTGCTGAGTCCAGCAATAAGCTACACTGGTGATAAACAAACATAGAAGGTGAACAACAACACAGTGTAAAGGCCCCGTCACACATGTCAATATCGCTAGCGACTTCACCGAAAAGTAACACATCAGCAATGTCGCTAGCGATATCGCAAGTGCGTCGTGCTGTGTGCATGACGCAACTGCAATTTATCGCTGGTCGCAGGTTGACAGGTTTACGAGGATGAACGTAAACCTGTCAATCTGCAACCAGTGATTAGGCTGGATCGCGCCGTCTGACACCGCAATAGCGATGTTGGCGGCGATCCAGCCTATACCGCAGCATTACTGCGCATCACTCGCTGAGTTGATCCCAGCCCAGCGAGCTATGGCTCCGCCCAAATTGCCGCCGGCAAGTTGCCATGTGACAGCTAGCCTGCGATGTCGGAAGCAAGCGCGCACCCGCGCATTGCTTCGGACATCGCAGGCCATATTGACACAAGTGAGGGGGCCTTAAGGCCGGCTTCACACCACGGTTTTTGTCATCCTGCTCTGACCGTTTTACAGGACTGTTTTTGCCTCCCATGTATCCCTATGGTGCCGGATTGGTCATAAATGGCCATCCGGTTTTGTGAATTCAGTCCTGGATTCGTTTCTGTCCTGTTTTTTCCCTGCCCTTAAATCAGAGTCTGCACTGTTTTTAGGCTCTGCTGACAAAACCGGACAGGAACGAATCCGGCCGGTTCGGGACACTTAACATGGGGGCCTACGGAGTCGGATCCGGTAAAAAACAGAATAGTTTCCCGGATCCGGTTTCAGTGTACAGAGCATGCTCAGAACAAGAGCACTGCTCTGTACCTGTGCTACATGTGTGTAATTTCGCTTTAGCAGTGTATCTATATAGTGTATCTATACACACTGCTAAAGTGAAATTAAATAAAGCAATGGTGAGAAACATTAAATAAATCAAATACTTACCTCTCCGGTGACTGTCCCAGGAAGACGTCTGATGCTGCAAAGACATTAAAAGCTGATTATGTAATGAGATATAGAAATTGGTTGCGCCACGCTGCTTTATGTTTTATGTCCACCCTCCGTTAAGTCACCGTTACACTCACCTTTTCCTGTTGTGCTGTCCGCACAACAGGGGGGCTCACGTAGTGAGTGCACGGGGTCTCTCTCTATGCGGTGTGGATTTCTTTCCTTTTTTCCTCGGTGTCCGCCTGTGTAATTGCACGTGATCCCTCACTTGTTTTCCTCTCCTCTATTAGGTTTGCCTTCTCCTCTGGAGCTGCTCCACCGCTCTCCTGAAGGGAGATAGATATGCAGGCAATGGAATAAAGCGATGTTTGGGTGAGCGCTGGGATATGAAGACAGCCACACTTCAACAAGTATTTTACCTGTAAGTTGGCTGTCTTCATATCCCAGCGCTCACCCAAACATCGCTTTATTCCATTGCCTGCATTAAAAGCTAATTGGCCGGTAGCGATCAGCTGATATGTTACGTGACCGATACCAGCCAATCAGCTGTTGATCAGCTGATTAAGGTCCTTGCAGCATCCTTGCTGCATTGGATGTAGACGCCTCAAATCCCGGGACAGGTGAGCATTTATTTTTAATACCCACTGCTTTCTTTTATTTAAGTTTAGGAGTGTATATGTTCATACACTCCTAAAGCAAAAGTACTGAACATGCCTGAGCTTTGCAGGCTCGGCTCCTCCCAGCTCTGTCAGTCCAGATCCCTCACAATCCCGGATCCGGACTGACAGAAATGGCATCTGGAGGTACACAGGAGGGCCTGTTCGTTCCTGTCCGTGGGGTCCTGCACAAAACAGGATCCCCCTGGACAGGAACAAAACCATGATGTGAAGCTAGCCTAAGACGCACGGGCAAAACATCTGTTAACCCTTACAGCATGCAATCTTCAGATTACATAAAAACGTGTTTACAAATTCCCTTTAAGGCTCTGGAGTCAGTAAGCAAAACATCTGACTCCATCTCAATAAAAATGGACACCGACTCAGACACTGCATCCATGGCTTTGAAGTCAGTAAGTCACACATCTTATTAGGCTGCTTTCACACTGGTAATTTTGGAATCTGTGGGCATGCAAGAAAACCCTGTATGCTTACGAATTCCCACGCAACAGGCATAGTTTTCATGGATCATAAGGTCATTAACAACTACGTCATCCACATGAACTGCACATGTGCAGTTCATGCTTCACAGCCCGGAAGTACAGATCTGTCGGCATCCGTACTGTCCGTGCCTATAGGCACTCATTCATATTTTGTGTGTGAATCGACGGCATCACATTACTTTTCGCGAAGACCAAAAACGTAGCAAGATGTTTTTGGTCTCCATGAAAACTGTTTTGTCGCGGACCCACAGCAAAACGGTGACACAAGAATGCCCACAGAAGTGTTTTCTGTCCCCACTGAAAGACAACGGGGCCGAAAACTGATCCATGGGCATCCTGTTTGATCCACACGGATCAAAATGGCCGCCAGTGTGGAGGCAGCCTTATGGCGGGTTTCCAACTCCGACCCAACTCCGACAAAAAGTCACGTGGGTCGCGAGTTGGACCAGAGTTGGACCCGAGCTATTCAACTCCCCAATATCGCATGGCCGTTGTAGCAGTATTGCAGTGTGGGACAGCCCAACTCCGATCTGTACGCCGACGCTACCCATTAACTCCCATGTTAAATGGTCGTTACTGGGTTGGTGGGCGTACACATCGGAGGGACGTTGTTTCCCGATATCGCAGCGTGTAAACCGCAGATGCAATATCGGGAAAAGGGCTGAAAAAATGCGCGCTCCCGCGCCGTTGCCTCCGATATCGCAGCGATATCGGGACGTGTAACCCCACCATTAGTGGTAACTGCTATCTCCCATCTAAACACATACCTCTTCACTAAATAGATTTTACTTGATCATTTTTATATTTTTCACCTGCAATTACAAAAAGTTACTCTATAAATGTATGCTACAATATAATTTCTATAGCACAGGTAGGAAGGTACATATGCAGCACATTAGGATTTGTAGCTTTAGGGTATGTATCATAAGTTTTATCATAAGTTTTATGCAAATTGAAAGCTGATTTCAGAAATCTCACATATACTTGCCTTTTTTTCATGACAAATGGAAAACAGCTGCAATTTTGAAAGAAGCAGCATGTCAATTCTTGTAGTGTTTTTGCTATTTTTTTCTTCATTGAAAGCAAAAAGAAAGTGCAAAAATGCAACTGCTTTATTTAATGTTTTTGTGGTAAATGAAACTAACTTTATTTAAACACGTAGTGTAAACAAATGACAAAAAAAACTGCAAAAAAACAGACACAGCAAAACCTGTTTTCATGGTAGCAGCTTTTTTAATGCCAGGAGAACAGGTTTTGCTGCAGCAAAAAAAGGGAGACCCTTGCCTGAATGCAGCTTACGTGCTGCATTTAGATTGAAATCCAGGAGTGGGGGGGGGGGTTGACAGGTCCTCTTTTATTAAGGGCACCTTCTCTATATGGAGTAAGGCTCAGGGTTTTGTGGAGAAAAATCACCCAGACAAAGCAGTTTCAGGCTGTGTCTGCAACTTGTTTAATGATAAGTATTGCCCCATATTAGCCAAATCTTAAGGTACCATTACACACAGAGATATATTGCTTGCAACTCACTGGTTGCAGTGAAATCATGGACACATTGTCCTATTTTGTTGCCATGTACATATGGAACAATGTGTCCATGATGTCACTGCAACCAGTGAGTTACAAGCAATATCTCTGTGCGTAACGGTACCTTTAGAGTCAGCAGAAACAGCCCTCTTTGGACAGCTTTCTAGTGCGACATAGATCCACTGACTCAGAAGCTGGTCCTAATGCCAAAAAATTGTCTCTCCCCTCTTCACCGTCTTCCATACACCAAGAAGAGACTTCAGAAAAGCAAATGCCATTGTTAATATTCATTTATTCTTAAAATAGTCTTTTATATTCATTTTATAATTTCTAATTGTTTTTAGTACTAAACACTATAATTATTCTCTATAAAATGTGCTTTTGGTATGTATTTTGAAATGTCTAAGGCTACTTTCACATAACGATTTTTCTAAATCCGATGCTGTCCGATGAACATCGGACAGCATTGGATCCAAACTGAATCCTGCAATCGGATGCCAAATAGGCATCCGATCCGACATTCTGCAGGATCAGTTTGGGCTGTGTCACGAAGCTCCCCCTCCTCTCTCCCTCCTGTCATCTTGCTGTCTCCCTGCTGTCCCCCTCCTGTCCCCTCTCATGTCCCCCCTCCTGTCCCCTATCATGTCCCCCCTCCTGTCCCCTCTCATGTCCCCCCTCCTGTCCCCTCTCATGTCCCCTCTCATGTCCCCTGCTGTCCCCCCTCCTGTCCCCTGTCATGTCCCCTCTTCCCTCTCATGTCCCCTCTGCTGTCATTTCAACATAACAAATGTTTATTCTCACCTTCCAGCGCTCCCTCGGCGTCTCCAGCTGCAGGCGATCGGGTGAACAGGACCTGCGATGACGTCAAAAGCGTCAGCGGTTACCGCGGTAACCGGTCATGTGACCCGATCAGCTGATCGGGTTCTGACATCATCACAGGTCCTGTTACCGAGCGGCTGCAGCTGGAGACGCCGAGGGAGCGCTGGCAGGTGAGAATAAAGATTTTTTATTTTAAACACTTGATTTAACTTATATTTAACTTCTGCAATGTACCGTATATACTCGCGTATAAGCCGAGTTTTTCAGCCCAAAAATTGGGCTGAAAAGTACCCCCCTCGGCTTATACGCGAGTCAGTGCTGTATACCGATGTATACATCGGTACATACCGATGTATACATCGGTATACAGCAGCCCCCGCATCCCCAGTAATGCAGGGCCCCCCCAGGGTCTCTCCGGTCACCTGTAAAGCAAGCTATACTTATCAGTGTCCCGCTCGCACCCGCCGCTGCCGACATCCACGATCCTCCATCTTCATGCGACTCCTCTTCCTGTTTCTGTGCGCGTCGCCGGCAATGACGTCATTCCCGGCGACGCGCACAGGAAACAGGAAGAGGAGTCGCATGAAGATGGAGGATCGTGGATGTCGGCAGCGGCGGGTGCGAGCGGGACACTGATAAGTATAGCTTGCTTTACAGGTGACCGGAGAGATGCTGGGGGGGGCCTGCATTACTGGGGCTGCCTGTATACTACCGCTGGGGCTGCTATATACCTCTGGGGCACTGTATACTACCACTGGGGCTGCTATATACCTCTGGGGCCCTGTATACTACCACTGGGGCTGCTATATACCTCTGGGGCACTGTATACTACCACTGGGGCTGCTATATACCTCTGGGGCCCTGTATACTACCACTGGGGCTGCTATATACCTCTGGGGCACTGTATACTACCACTGGGGCTGCTATATACCTCTGGGGCCCTGTATACTACCACTGGGGCTGCTATATACCTCTGGGGCACTGTATACTACCACTGGGGCTGCTATATACCTCTGGGGCCCTGTATACTACCACTGGGGCTGCTATATACCTCTGGGGCACTGTATACTACCACTGGGGCTGCTATATACCTCTGGGGCCCTGTATACTACCACTGGGGCTGCTATATACCTCTGGGGCCCTGTATACTACCACTGGGGCTGCTATATACCTCTGGGGCACTGTATACTACCACTGGGGCTGCTATATACCTCTGGGGCCCTGTATACTACCACTGGGGCTGCTATATACCTCTGGGGCCCTGTATACTACCGCTGGGGCTGCTATATACCTCTGGGGCCCTGTATACTACCACTGGGGCTGCTATATACCTCTGGGGCCCTGTATACTACCACTGGGGCTGCTATATACCTCTGGGGCCCTGTATACTACCGCTGGGGCTGCTATATACCTCTGGGGCCCTGTATACTACCACTGGGGCTGCTATATACCTCTGGGGCCCTGTATACTACCACTGGGGCTGTATATACTACCACTGGGGCTGTATATACTACTGGGGCTGCGTGTATACTACCACTGGGGCTGCTGTATCTACCTCTGGGACTGGTGTATACCACACTGCTGGGGCTGTATACTTGTGCTAGGGTCCACCCTCGGCTTATACACGAGTCAATAGATTTTCCCAGGTTTTGGGGGCAAAAGTAGGGGGGTCGGCTTATACACGGGTCGGCTTATACACGAGTATATACGGTATGTATATACATTGCAGAAGTTAAATTAGGCTGCACACAATAGGTTTAGGTTATTGAGCATGTACTGAGCATGCTCAGTACACTAAAATCTGGTCCGAGGAGACATCAGATGTTTCCTCGGACCCTGCTCCATAGGGCCCCATGTTAAAGTGATCGGGTCAGATCGGATGTGCACTAAATGCCATCCGATTTGGTCCGATCCGATTTTGTCCGATTTTATTTTCGGTGCAAAAATCGCAACAGGCTCCGATTTTTGCACCGATAAAAACATCAGACAGAATCGGATCGGACCAAATCGGATGGCATTTAGTGCACATCCGATTTGGTCCGATGCTCATAGGGCTGCATGGGGCCATATTCGGATCCGATGCTGTCCAATTTTTATCGGACAGTATCGGATTTGCAAATATCGTAGTGTGAAACCAGCCTTAAAGGAATCGATTGGGTTACATCGATATATGGAAACGATTGCCTTAGATTTCGTCAGGTTAAGATTACGGTGATTGTTTTCACACGGATTATCCACGAAAACCGAGGTATAAAGGCCGGTTTACACATAGCGATGTCCTGGTGACCCGACCAACGATCGGGGTCGCTGGGACATCGTTATCTGATCGCTGGGGAGCTGTCACACAGGCAGACTCACCAGCAATCAGCCACCCGTTTAACGACCTTAACATTGTGGAAAAGAATGTAAAATATTCTTTTCCACGATGTCGAGGTCCCGCTACGCTGAGGTGAGTGGGAGACCGCTGGTAACCATGGTACACAGGGGGTAACTATGCGCGGCGCTCTGCTTAGTAACCCGCTTTGTACCTTGGTTACCAGCGTGCTGTGCTTGTTAACCAGGGTACACAGCGGCTTACTAAGCTTATTTTACATTACTGTGAAGCTGCTCAGCTCCTGCACTGAGCTGTCTGTGGTCCTGAACGCAATTGGTGTAATGTACCATGAGCACAGCTCACAAGATCTCCAGCTGTCCATGTTACTTACGCCAATTGCGTACGCAAAAAGCGTATTATGACAGCCGCTGTCCCTGGTGCTGAAGCTCCACCGTGATATTACAGTAATATCGCCCTAGAGCTTCAGGACCATGGACTAGCTCAGTGAAGAAGCAGAGCAGTTTTTTCAGTAATTGTATAAAAACCTGACAATTGCCGTGATCATTATATTAAAGGTACAAGCCTGCACTGACAGGGTTGTGTTTATCACTATGTCTACTCAGAGTGTACACATCTCTGTGTACACTTGATGACAGCACACTAATACTGCATTTTAACCCTTCTAACATGACTTTTATTATCGCATCTGCAGCTCTATGCCGAATGTAGAGCAGAGCTGCAGAGGGATTAAAATGATTATTAACAAAAGCACTTTATTATTTAGATTTCTGATTTTTTTAACAATAATGTTTCAGCGCTGCTGTGACAGCGCTGGAACATTATTGATTACTGTACTGGCAAAGCGGTAATTCAACTCGCCGCTTTGACAGGCTTCGAGTTTGAAGAGATTATAACAGCACACTGGGCGCGACTATCCACAGGTGTGCTGTATGGGTCAGAGTTTGACTTGCACCTATATACTTTTAATGGCCACTCACGTGTGGAAAATCGCATGCAATCACAGTATGCTGCGATTGCACTCGCAATTCCATCGCATGCGAGGTAATGCGAGAAAATCGCATTGATGTGACCGTATCATTTAAAGATACAGTTAAAGATTACACTGTGTGAGTTTGCGCAGTGTGCCTCAGCCTTAGATGTAGACATAGAACCGATAAAGGAACCCCTTAATGTCAAGAGGATAATTACATAAGCCCAAACACTATCGTGAAGCATATAAACACAATCAGTAGAGACGCCATCCACTTCAATTATTTTTTAGAAAATGATTTTAAAGTTTATTTGAATATAATACAAAAAGCAGTGGATATTAAAATAATACAGGTCAATTGGGAGAAGACCGTAGAAAGAGATGGCAATCATGGAGAGAGGACAAAGAGTGGTGTCACCAAAAAATCACAGACCTTTCAAAATATAATCATATAACTGCACACCTCCAGGTTGTCCTGGTCGTGTCTCTCTGTTCCAGACCTCCTGCAGGGCAGTGCACTATGGCCCAAGGTAAACTATGCTTTGTTCAAGTAAATGCAGCACTTTATGACTAGGTGGGTAGATCACAGGAAGCCACTGTAGATTAGCCCATAGCATCTGCCGCTAGTTAGCCTAATATCAGCCTTACTTACTGTAATGATGTGAGCAATTCAGATTGTATTATTGAAATGGACACTGAAGTGAGCATTACACAGTCTGATACTGCCCCCTTGTGGACAATTGCTGAAATGACTGCAGAGAGAAAAAAAACATTGTTTGCTGATCCCCTCCCCCAAGAGACTTGTGCTGAGGAACAGAAAGGGCGGGAAGTCAGTATAGATACAGAGTTGAGCCAGAGAAGATCTCCCTGTGGATGTCTGTTGAAAGTGGACTACTTTGCAACACCTTGCCGGAAAAATCACCCCGCAGAAGCCCCTGCGACTGATCCTGGGCCACTGGACTTTGGTGCTGTGTATCTGGCCGCTCTGCAAAACCTTGCCCGTCGAGCACCCAGGGTGCATGTGCAGGGGCCGTGACCGACATAAGGGAGCCATTTGGCTGCTGTGATCTCCCTCCTGCTGCTCGGTGTGCCCTGAGACTGGGAGAGACATTAAAAGAAAAGTTCTGTTACCTGCGGAAGGAGACCGAAGAAGAAGACTGAGGAGATCCCCAGGCCTGCTACGTGGGAGCGACATCTTCTTCTGTGATAAGACTGGTACGTGATTTTAGGGAAAGTTGGGGAAAGATACCTTCATTGTTGTGTTTTTTCTTGCTGCGTACCCGGCAGAAGTGAACATTCAGAGACTCTAATATATATACAAGTGCACATATAGTTCGGTTGACTGTGATATAAACATGTTTGCCAGTAAAGAAAAGATATTATCGGTTAAACCTGAGTATGGGGATTCTGTTGAGAAAGATCATACACACACACCCGCGGCCTTACCACCGGTCGCTACACTTACCATTGTCTTTGCAGCACAAGGCAGTTTAATGCAGCCTTGTAATAGGCTGTGACATTACAATTTGTTATGCTGGAGGTGTGCAGTTATATCATTATATTTTGAAAGGTCTGTGATTTTTGGTGACACTACTCCTTGTCCTCTCTCCATGATGGATTAAACATCTTGCCATCTTTTTTTTTACTGTCTTCTCCCCAATTGACCTGTATTATTTTAATACCTACCGCTTTTTGTATTATATTCAAATAAACTTTATAATCATTTTCTAAGAAATCATTGTAGTGGATGGTGTCTGTACTGATCATGGATTATAAACCTTCACAATTGTGTTTGGGGTTTACAATCTTAGATGTAGCAGAGCTCAGATCACTAACCTTGCCCACACTACAGATCTCCTTATACATTGTCTCAGGTAATCGTAAGCTGCTCACCAAAGGAGCGGGCGTAATGTACTTCCGGACATGCCCACTATGCCTCTCTGAAGCCGGGTTTACATACACCCAGCTGCAGAGTAGTGAACATCACCTAATGTACGTACGACTTTCGATCATGCGTGATGAACCTCTCTGACGCCGGGGGTGGATACACCCAGGAACAGAGACACTCAGTGGTGAGGTATGTATAGCCATGGGCACGCTATGACAGTGCTATGCATAGCATGTTATTAAGCCCAGAGGGGCAGAATAACATGTTATGTGGGCTGACTAGCCAAGGCAACTAATACACCATCGACTAGTCAAAGCCCTAAATAGCATATCATAAACTATCTTTAGAAATACTTTTTCTAAAGATCGGTTTATGTATGCTAGTACACCATATTTCAAATTATTATGCAAATGTTCTTTTTCTATGCTTTTGCTAAATGGTCTGTACAAATGGCAGTCAGTGTAATAAAAGTCATCACCCGTTAAGAGTATACATCGAATTTTATTGAAGAAACCTTCCAATGGTAACAGTATAATCTTCAAAATTAAAAAAAAAAACTCTAAATGCACTGTGAGTTTCTAACATTTGATATATTTGAAAGCTCTGAAAATGCTCATTTGTTGAATTTGCAGCATTAGGAGATCACATTCACTGAAATAAAAAGCTATTTAACTCCAAAACATCCACCAGGCCAAGTTACATTTTAACATAGGAACCCTTCTTTGATATCACCTTCACAATTCTAGCATCCATTGAACTTGTGAGTTTCTGGAGAGTTTCTGCTTGTATTTCTTTGCATGATGCCGGAATAGCCTCCCAGAGCTGCTGTTTTGATGTGAACTGCCTCCCACCCTAATAGATTGTTTGCTTGATTATACTCCAAAGGTTCTCTATGGGGTTGAGGTCAGGGGAAGAAGGTGGCCACACCATGAGTTTATCTCCTTTTATGCCCATAGCAGCCAATGACACAGAAATATTCTTTGCAGCATGAGATGGCGCATTGTCATGCATGAAGATGATTTTGCTCCTGAAGGCACATTTTTGCTTTTTGTACCATGGAAGAAAGTTCTCAGTCAACAACTCTATATACTTTGCAGAGGTCATTTTCACACCTTTAGGAAACTTAAAGAGGCCTCCCAGCTGTTTCCCAATGATTCCGGCCCAAAACATGACTCCTTTTCCTCCTTGCTGATGTCACAGCCTTATTGGAACATAGTGGCCATCCACCAGCCATCAGCTACTCCATCCATCTGAAGATAAAACTGGAATGGTATCCACGGTCCGCGCTGCTGCTCTTTAGCCAAGGAATCCACGAGAGGTTATTACCATCAAAAGTTCTTTATTTCATCACACCAATGCGTTTCGGTGCTGTCCCAGCACCTTCCTCAGGGCAGGTGCCCTGAGGAAGGTGCTGGGACAGCACCGAAACGCGTTGGTGTGATGAAATAAAGAACTTTTGATGGTAATAACCTCTCGTGGATTCCTTGGCTAAAGAGCAGCAGCGCGGACCGTGGATACCATTCCAGTTTTATCTTCTGATTTCCCACGGTTTTGTGGCATTGGTAAAGGTTCTGCAGCAGCTGCCTTATGCTTTTAAACTGGTTGTGAGTCTCACAACCATAAAAGGTGAGTGGATACACTTATAATCCACATAAGAACTATAGTGTCTGTTTGATAGGGCCTCTTGTATCTCCCTTCTTTTCTAGTTAGTACTCCATCCATCTGGACCTTCCAGGGTTGCTCGGCACTCATCAGTAAACAAGACTGTTTGAAAATTAGTCTCCATGTACAGTGCCTACAAGTAGTATTCAACCCCCTGCAGATTTAGCTGGTTTGATAAGATGCCAATAAATTAGAGCCTTCAAACTCCAAACAAGAGTAGGATTTATTAACAGAAGCATAAATCTTACAAACCAAAAAGTTATGTTGCTCAGTTGAATTTTTATAAATTGTAAACATAAAAGTGTGGATCAATTATTATTCAACCCCTATGTTTAATATTTTGTGGAATAACCCTTGTTTGCAATTACAGCTAATTATCGTCTTTTATAAGACCTGATCAGGCCGGCACAGGTCTATGGAGTTATCTTGGCCCACTCCTCCATGCAGATCTTCTCCAAGTTATCTAGGTTCTTTGGGTGTCTCATGTGGACTTTAATCTTGAGCTCCTTCCACAAGTTTTCAATTGGGTTGAGGTCAGGTGACTGACTAGGCCACTCCAACACCTTGATTTTTTCCCTCTTGAACCAGGCCTTGGTTTTCTTGGCTGTGTGCTTTGGGTCGTTGTCTTGTTGGAAGATGAAATTACGACCCATCTTAAGATCCTTGATGGAGGAGCGGAGGTTCTTGGCCAAAATCTCCAGGTAGGCCGTGCTATCCATCTTCCCATGGATGCGGACCAGATGGCCAGGCCCCTTGGCTTAGAAACAGCCCCACAGCATGATGCTGCCACCACCATGCTTGACTGTAGGGATGGTATTCTTGGGGTCGTATGCAGTGCCATCCAGTCTCCAAACGTCACGTGTGTGGTTGGCACCAAAGATCTCGATCTTGGTCTCATCAGACCATAGAACCTTGAACCAGTCTGTCTCAGAGTCCTCCAAGTGATCATGAGCAAACTGTAGACGAGCCTTGACATGACGCTTTGAAAGTAAAAGTACCTTACGGGGTCGTCTGGAACGGAGACCATTGTGGTGGAGTACGTTACTTATGGTATTGACTGAAACCAATGTCCCCACTGCCATGAGATCTTCCCGGAGCTCCTTCCTTGTTGTCCTTGGGGTAGCCTTGACTCTTCGGACAAGCCTGGCCTCGGAACAGGAGGAAACTTTCAAAGGCTGTCCAGGCCGTGGAAGGCTAACAGTAGTTCCATAAGCCTTCCACTTCCGGATGATGCTCCCAACAGTGGAGACAGGTAGGCCCAACTCCTTGGAAAGGGTTTTGTACCCCTTGCCAGCCTTGTGACCCTCCGCGATCTTGTCTCTGATGGCCTTGGAATGCTCCTTTACAAATATACTAAAAGAAGGAAGCAAGCGCAGATAGGGTCTTATCTTTTTAACAATCAGCGGCTTAAGAGCCGTAATGAACACTGCTCACCTGGTTTAGTTGTGTGACACACAACCAGTATTGAAAGCATGTAATAGCGGCTGCTGCTGGACCCACACCTCCACTTTGGAATGCTCCTTTGTCTTTCCCATGTTGACCATGTATGAGTGATGTTCACAAGTTTGGGGAGGGTCTTAAATAGTCAGAAAAGGCTGGCAAAAGAGATAATTAATCCACACATGTGAAGCTCATTGTTATTTGTGCCTGAACTACTTCTTAATACTTTAGGGGAACCAAACAGAATTCTGGTGGTTTGAGGGGTTGAATAATAAATGACACTCTGAATTAACTTTTAACGCTTTAAATAAAAAAAAAAATAAAAAATAAAAAATAAAAAAAATCTTTTTGGCTGCAGTGCATTTCCCACTTCCAGGCTGATCTACAGTCCAAATGTCACAATGCCAAGTTAATTCAGCATGTGTCAACCAGCTAAATCTGCAGGGGGTTGAATACTACTTGTAGGCACTGTATATCTGAACCCACTGCAATTGTTTCTGCTTGTGAGCCTTTGAAGGATCCTACACCTTGAGGTTCGAGGGACTCCAGAGGCACCAGCAGCTTCAATATCAGTTTGCTGGTTTGTAAGGCATTTTTAGCAGCTGCTCTCTTAATCCAATGAACTTGCCTGGCAGAAACCTTCTTCATTCTGCCTTTATCTGCACAAACACGTCTGTGCTCAGAATCAGCCACAAATCTCTTCAAAGTATGATGACTACGCTTTTTCGTGCAATATCTAATGTTTTCATCCCTTAACCAAGGCATTGCACTATTTGTTGCTTTTAGGCAGCAGAGAGATCCTTTTTCTTTCCCATGTTACTTTAAAACTGTGGCCTGCTTAATATTGTGGAACACCCAGTTTTCCCCTGTAAACCCCTGGCCATATCTTCAAGCTCGCAAGGGCTGGATAGTGACTTAAGGGCTACTAATACCCTGGGCTAGGTCCTTCCCTGGTGGGATAACTGGCTGGTGTCCATGTTGTAGACTCTTAACCGAGGCTCCATGGACTTCATCTGCATATTCAAATTCTAGGGAGCAATGCACTTTGGGATTCACTGTGTTTGAGTGCTTTAACTGGTGCCCGCAGTGTTATCCTCCGCTGGTCTCCACAAGGTCAGTGGTTGCTTTGTGATGTCTGTCTATCAAGCATTGCTCCCACCCAGCCAGAATCCTGCACCACACTGATGAGGGGCAACAACCCCGAAACAGCTGTCTGTGGTTGGATACCTAGTCCATGGTAAACCCCTGGCCATATCTTCAAGCTCGCAAGGGCTGGATAGTGACTTAAGGGCTACTAATACCCTGGGCTAGGTCCTTCCCTGGTGGGATAACTGGCTGGTGTCCATGTTGTAGACTCTTAACCGAGGCTCCATGGACTTCATCTGCATATTAATATTGTGGAACACCCAGTTTTCCTTTTATTGGGCTCACCTGCCAAACTAATTATCACAGATATCTGAGATTGATTTCAATGATCCAAAGAACCCTGAGACACAATACCATCATTGACAAAAAATAAAAAAACAACCCTATGGCACTTAAACCAATTTATTTGCATAATAATTTGGAACATTGTGTATATGCTGGAACAATCAGAAAGGGATTTCAGAAATGCACCCAGATCTGCTTGCGGTTCTGGGTGAACAAGGGACATGATATGTTGCCTTTAACTCCCAAACTGCCAAGCAATCAAAAAAAAAGAGGATATGGAGTGGGTATTGTGAAATATAAAGACTCAATGCTTGATTTAAATGTTCATAGGCAGCCAAGTCATTCTTTATGCACAGTTGGTGGTTTCCTGAAGTTTGTAATGCAACAGAAAAGTATGGACATGCCAGCAGGCTGTCTCACATATACAGATTAAACTGTTAAATTTATGCAATGGATTATTGGATTTCCAAAACAAAGATGCCAAGCGTAGTAGGTAGCCATGAGCAAGTTTGGACTGGGGGTGCCTAGGGCCCACCAGTAGAACTGACTCAAGGGGCCCACACTACAGTGACCATAAACATTTTTATTACTTGTTTATTTCTCGGCCTCTGTCACTGTAATGTGAGAAGTGTATTATGCCCTGCACTTCATCTGTTTCTTGTTAATCTACTATTTATTGTACTTGATTATGGAATCTGTTATTTACAATCAGCAATTTCTAACATTTCTTCTCCTAGGTAATCACCCAGTTCCTCAGATTCAACAATATTGAAAGTGAAGCAAGATGTTAAAAGGCATCTTCAATTGGAAAAGTGTACTATAATTAATACTCCGATGTCACATCTATCCATGACCCACATAGTGTGTGTCACAACTGACTTAGGAAATCCCCAGTAAGGGTACCTTTACACGCGGCTACATTTCTAGGGTGGCTACAGGTAACTTACTGGTTGCAGTGAAATCATGGAGAGATTATTCCATTTGTACACAACAACAAGATAGAACCTTGTCTCCATGATTTCACTGCAACCAGTAAGTTACCTGTAGCCACCCTAGAAATGTAGCCGCGTGTAAAGGTACCCTCAGAGTTAATATGTGGTGATGTAAAGTATAATCACTCCAATACACTTTTCCATTTGGAGACTCTGATGAACATTTCCTTCACTTTAGTCTGACAGATCTATTTTTTTTCTGTCTTTATTATCATACTGTTATCCATGATAGCAATTCAATGTACAATATGTTGGCAATATTTGGGATCTGTATGATATTCCTCTTTCCTCCAGCTCCCAGCTTTCCCACCTCCTGCTTGGATATCCCTCTTTCCCCCACCACCAAACACGCTCCATCCCATGCACATGCCATCGCCCCTGCACTCTCCATCCTCCATCCCCCTGCTCTATCCATCCTTTGCAGTCCCCATCCCCCTACTCTATCCATCCTCCATCCCCTGCACTCTCCATCCACCATCCCCTGCTCTATCCATACTCCATCCTCTGCAGTCCCCATCCTCCGTCACCCTGTTCTTTCCATCCCCTGCTCAATCCATCCTCCATCTCACCTGCACTCTCCATCCTCCATTGCCCCTGCACTCTCCATTTCCCCTGTACTATCTCCATCCCCCTGCAACTTCCGTCCTCGATCCTCCTGCACTCTCCATCCTCCATCCCCCTGCTTTCTCCATCATCCATGCACCTGTACTCTGCATCCTCCATCCCCTGCTCTCTCCATCCTCCATCCCTTGCTTTCTCCATCCTCCTGCACCCTTTGTCCTCCATCCCCCCCTGCACTCTTCGTCCTCCATCCTCCTGCTCTCTCCATCCTCCAATCTTTGCTCTCTCTCCATCTCTCCATCCTCCGCTCTCTCTATCCCCTTGCATCCTTCATCCCTGTGCACACTCTCTCACATACCCTGCACTCCTCTTGTCCATCTTCTTGTTTGAAATTTTGAGTCTTACTTCCCGCTGGGCAAAACTCTGTGGCTCCGCCCATCTGAGTCACATGTCTGTGACATCATCACAGGTCCTCTTGCTCAAGTAGGTGGTAATAATGGTATTTTCTCTGCTGGGGCAGGAGTGTATGTGTTCATCCTCTGCCCCTGCAGCACTAACACTTCGATTTCACATCTGAGCTGCGGACCCCTGGTGATTTTACTGTACAGTGCGGAGGGGCCCTTCCCATCCTGTATCTGACTGATCCAAGTGAGAGTCCAAGGGGCGGGGCCTAGCAAGGCTTTACCCAAGACCCCGGCAGGCCAGACCGACACTGGCCATGAGAGGAAATGTGTTTTTATTGACTCTGCATATACAGTACAAGGGTGGCAAAAAAATATATACACACCTCAGCATGAAAAATATTTGTATAAAAGCTTTATTACTAGATTTATATAGACAAAGCCCAGCTATAAAATTTTTACTTTTGCAATCATATTATGCACCTCTCTAATCCATCCTAAACTCTGCTGCCCGACTCATTCACTTGTCTTCCCACTACTCCTCTCACCTCTGCCAAGCCTTTCATTGGCTCCCACTTCTCAGAGACCCAGCTTCAAAACCCTAACCATGACGTACAAAGCCATTCACAATCTGTCCCCTCCATATATCTCTAAGATGGTCTCCTGTTACCCACCCTCACGCAACCTACGCTCCTCCCAAGAACTCCTTCTCTATTCCACTTTCATTTCCTCCTTTCATAACCGCATACAAGACTACCCCCGTGCGTTCGCTATGCTCTGGAGCTCTCTCCCCCCACACATCAGGTACTCGCCTACCCTAGGAACCTTCACAAGAAACCTGAAGATACACCTCTTCTGACAAGCCTACAACCTGCAATGAGACCCAGTCCACCACACCGTCTCATGTTTGGAACTACTACCTCCTACTATATCCCCTCCGGACCCTCAGACTGTGAGCCCTCGTGGACAGGGTCCCATCCCCTCCTGTTCCCGTTTGTCTGGACTACACATATATATTGAACTTGTCCTGGTCTACCCTCTTATTATGTAAAGCGCCATGGAATCTAATGGCGCTATGTAAATAAATAATAATAATAATAGCAGGTAGTTTGAGCATTGTCTGACCCAGTCAACTACCATCAGTAAACAGCTACTTAGATAATTACATATGCCCAATTTTTAGCTTTTACCACTTAATAGGTAAAATCAATAAATTGGGCTGCAAAAATTCCCAGTGTAGCCCAAGCCTTATTACTGTCAGCATAAGGACAACATATAGTAGCTGCTGTCCACTTTCCCATTTGTCACCAGTAGATACGGAGTCTCACATCAGGTGAGAGAGAGGGCTAATGACCACTTTGTTGGTCTGAACCCAGTTGCAAATTTTGGCACCTAATAAATTACGTTGCTGGAAAGCCAAACATTAATTGTTGGTTTCCTCACTTCTTGTGAGACTCAGTGGCTACATCTGACAATGTGACACTGAAAAGATGAACACTGTCAGGATTCCCTTGTATTTGCCCCATGCCAGTGGGCAATTAACTTTCGGCCAAGTGCCCAGGAGTCTCACCCGGCTCTTCCATCACACACTGTAGTGTAGTGATTCAGCAGTATGCATTTATGCAGAGACTTACAGATGTTTTTCCTAAACTGGAGAACCACTTTAAAACAGGTTGTCCACTTTATTGTACCAAAATGTGTTGGTGATATGACTTTATGGGGCACAGTGGTTAGCACTGTAGCCTTGCAGCACCGGGGCCCTGGGTTCAATACCCACCATGGACACCATCTGCAAGGAGTTTGTATGTTCTCCCCATGTTTGCGTGGGTGGGTTTCCTCTCACATTTCAAAGACATACTGACTGATAGGATGTTTAGATTGTGAGTCTCAATGGGGGCAGTGTTGCAAATGTATGTAAAGCGCTATGGAATTAATAGCGCTAAATAAATGAATAAATATTATTTGTGGCACTTTCTAATACCATAGAAGTATTAGGCCCTGTTCGTTTTTTTTCCAAGTATTTTTAAATGCATTCTTAAGGGAAAATTTTTCACAAAACTGCAAATCCTGATCCCAGCAAAGTACATGAGAATCCTGAAGTGTAGTGCACACAATGAGGATATTCTCCTTGCAGATTTGGTGCAGAAAATAATTTGAAGAATGTTAATATTTCAGAGTTTTTGTAGCATTTTTTTTTCACACATTGACTTCAATTTGAAAGCTATATATTTGAAGGCTATAAAGTGAAGCCAGTGCCTTATAGGGTCTTGGATACTGAGTGTAATCATACCTTTACTTCAATGATTCAAAATTTGATTGCAGAAAAAACTGTTATAAAAGCTATGGCAAAGAGAGGAGGAGACGAACAAAGTGTGGAGCACACCATCATTATGAGGGGTTGGGTACCCCCCTCTCTCTCTCCCCCTACGTGGGCTCTAAGCCAAACCTTAACCACCCCCCCCCCCCCTGTAACTCTTTACCAGATACAGGACATCTGACATTCATAGCGCTATGCCATTTGTCCTGTGTGCCCGAACTTATCACCACTTCTCCTGCTTGCCACAGATTCTCCTGTCTGTGATCCTGCAGTCATGGGAGTGCAGGACAAATCACCACCCCCTCCAGACTGTGCATCCCCAGTCTCCTCTCCTTACGGACCGGGACAGATCCCCACTATTATGTGTGGCCTTCCTGGTCTCTCCTCTCTTGGATCTCTGAATGTGAGGAGAGGAGATGTTCATGATGCTGGAGGGGGCGGGTTCTTCTCCTGCACTCCTGTGACTGCGGGATCACAGGAGAAGCAGTGAGAAGCAGAAGGTAAGGGAGGGAGTGACAAGTTCGGGCACACAGGACAAATGGCACTGCACTATGAATGTCAGATGTCCTATTCCTGGAAAGAATGACAGGGAGGGAGGAAGGGGCGGGGGGAAGTTGGTTTGGCTTAGAGCCCACAGGGGAGTAATAAAAAGAAATCCAGCCCTTCATAGTGATGCTGTACTGGACTCTTCGTTTGTCTCCTCCCCTCTTTGCCACAACTTTTATAGCAGTTTTCACTGCAATCATACATGGAATCATTGAAGTAAAGGTATGATTGCACTCAGTATCCCACAGCCTATAAGCCACTGGCATCATTTTATAGCCCTAAATCCTGCTGGTTGGTTCTCTTTAAGTGATAAATATATTTCAATAAAATGGTAACATCAGGCTTTTAATCATTATGACACAATAATCAAGCTACTTAGATGGCACATAATAATATTCAGCACATACTGCATTCAATTACTGTACCCAATTTATTATATATTTTAGGAGTCTGAGTCAGTCCATTTTATACTGACTCAGACTCCGCAGCCCTGAACAGAATGCCGAAATTTCAGCAACCAAACACTCAATGTGTGCATATATCCTTGCAGGTTTCCGCCTGCACTTGGAGGTTTTGATAAGACAGATCTGGACACATGCTTCACATGGAATTAATAGTGCTATATAAATGAATAAATAGATTATATTATTAATTATTACTATTAACTGTCATGGTAAGAACAGGAGAGCTGTGCAGTCTGTAATAAAGGCTGCACTAACAAATACACAAAGAGGCTCCTCTTTTCGCTGAAGGCACACTGACGCAAGACTCGCGCGAGTGTAATGCGAGAAAAAAAAAAAATTGCATTGCACTCGGACCTGTATCTTTAAATGATACGGGTCACATCAATGCGGTTTTCTCGCATTACACTAGCAATGCGATGGAAATGCAAGTGCAATCGCAGCAGAGGAATAGTCAAATTTAATGAATTTCTGCCTTCCTGTGGCTATTAACCACATCAGCAGCCTCTGCGCGGCATGTCTGCACAGAGGCTGCTGATGCGGCTCATAACTGTGTGCGAAGGGTTAATAACATGCTGGTGTGGTGGTAGCATGTGTCAAGACAGTGTCCTCACTCTCTTGACACATGGTGTCATCACACCATGGGTCTTGAGGGGTTAAATCCTAAGTAAAATTAGAGCCTCTAATTGTCGGGTATATTTTCAGAACAGAAGCCGGCGGCATGGAGCTGTCCGAGGTGCTGTATGCTATTTACGTGCAGCACAGACCCCTCCGTGGCTGAGCTGTCCGAGAAGCTGTAATGTCATTTATTAACGTACCTTCACACACGGCAATATTGCTAGGCAATTTCACTGCAATTTGCTGGTTGCAGTGAAATCATGGACACATTGTTCTATTTTGTTGCCGTGTACAAATGGAACAATATGTCCATGATTTCACTGCAACCAGCAAATTGCCAGTGAAATTGCCTAGCAATATTGCCGCGTGTGAAGGTACCTTTACAGTATCCTCCGCTCTGTTAAAAATGTGGAGCTGTCCCTGCCGCTGTGGTGCTGAACACATAGTGGGGGACAGAACCACATTTACAGTAACAGAACGGAGGATACTGTAATGAATGACATTACAGCATCTCGGACAGCTCCATGCAGGAGCCTTTACCAATGTGCTGTACGCTAATTGCATAAAGACCCGCCGCCGGCTTCTTCTGTTCTGAAAATTAACCCAACAATTAGGGTCTTTAATTTTACTTAGGATTTAACCTCTCAAGACCCATGGTGTGATGACACCATGCATCAAGAGAGTGAGTACACTGTCTTGACACATGCTACCACCACACCAGCATGTTATTAACCCTTCGCACAGTGTTATGAGCCGCATCTGCAGCCTCTGTGCAGACATGCCGCGCAGAGGCTGCTGATGTGGTTAATAGCCACAGAAAAGCAGAAGTTCATTAAATTTGACTATTCCTCTGTTTCTTAACTGATCATCTTGTACCACTGCTGTCACAGCGATACAAGATGATTGGTTACTGTAACGGCACCATGGGAAATTTAAAATCTGTGGCTTTGACAGCCGCAAACGCTCCGTGTTTGATGCACGACAGTGTGCCTTCAGCCTTTGCAACTTACCTGGGGTGAGAAGAAAAGGCTTGGGAGTTTGAATAAGGCTTCGTTCACACTAGCGTATTTGCAGAGTTTTGCTGCGTATTCCTGCATTTACGCGCCGCTTTTTTGCGCGCGCTTAAATGCAGTGAAACGCAATTATGTAAATACAGTCGAGCAAAACCTATGGGTTTTGCTAAATTGCGTTCACATATTGTGCTTTTGTGTGTTTTTTTACACATGTACTTTCACTGCAAAAGCGCGTGCATAAAATAGACATGTCAATTCTTTACGCATTTGCCTCTGCGCTTTTCCCATAACCCACACGATAAAATGGGCTTGGGAAAACGCAGAGAAAAAAGCGTAAAAAAGCACAACTGCAGAAAAAAGTGCCAATGACGTGCAGAGTGTGAATGTAGCCTTAAAAACTGTCCAGGTCTGCTCTCAAATGACATAATCTGTAGAGACTAAAGGGTAAATTATAGCCAACAACCTCTGATCAACAACGTTTCCCACTTAGGCTGTGTTCACACACAGCGTATTTCGGCATTTGCGCAGCGCTATTTAGCACTGTGTAAATGCAGTGAAACGCAACTGCATTACAAATGTTAGCAAAAGCAATGGCTTTTGCTGAAATCCTTTTACATGATCCATCCTTTTGTGGATGCGCTTTATGCTGAAACGCGCATCCGCAAAAAGAATGACCATGTCAATTGTTTGCACTTTTTTATAGCTCGCTTTTTATTCAACTCGACCAGCTCCTATGGTGATCTCTCTTCATCCCAACGGCACAGGACCAGGTTCAGTACCTAAAAGGAAACCTGTCACCCCAAATCACCTTCCTAACCTATTAATACCTGTCCCTGCAGCCTTACAATACTTTCTAACACATCCCTGTCTGACCTTTTTTACTAATCTATGAGTACAATAAAGTAGTTTACAAACGAAATTTCTGTCAGCGGGGCATTCCTCCAAGCGTTTTTGACTGGTAGGCAGGTCCCCTGTGCCGCGCTACCCCTGCCTCGCCGCTGTAATACTCCCTAATGGGCGTCATTACACAATGCATAGCGCGGGCATGATTACATTCTCGCACCCGCAACGTCACCGCTGCGACGCGGTCATGTGACGCCGGGATCACTTCCGGTCGCTCACAGGCATACTTCAGCATGCAATCTGCGCATGCGCAAAGTCTGCCTGTGAGAGACCTGCGACCGGAAGTGACGCGATCCCGGCATCACATGACCGCGTCGCAGCAGTGACTTTGCAGGCGCAAAAATGTAATCGTGCCCGCGCTATGCATTGTGTAATGACGCCCATTAGGGCGTATAAGAGCAGTGAGGCAGGGGTAGCGCAGCACAGGGGACCTGCCTACCAGTGATCGGGCGATGTCGCCCGGTTACATGGTTCTGCAGGGTCCTAGAGCATGCGCTGTGAGCCTGGCGGGGATCAGAAGACACCGCGGGAACGGGGGGGGGGTCACCAATGGAGTGTGGTAAGGTAAATAATACAGCGCAGGAAGAAAGCACAAGCCATTCACACACAGAATACTGGGTTCTGTGACATCCGTTCTTGGTGCAGTTTTGCACCAAAAACGGATCCTCACAAATATGAACGCACGGACCACACCCATGCCTACCGAACGCTGATGTAAAACCGGCCTAACAGAGGCAAATCGCACTCCCAATTCGCACTGCACGTTTAGTGCCACATAGAATGCCATTGTTCTCAGCAGGACAAGTCCTTTAGGATGATCATATATGTAACACAAAAGATCATTTCACCCTACAATTGAGCTTTTTGCTCGATTGTTGGGTGAATTGCATAATAATCACAAAACAAGTATTCCTAAGAACTCTCACTCAGAGTGCTGTATAAATGCACCTTTGCAGTCAGGTCTTTGGGTTTCCTTTAGTTATATGTATGTACAGCTGATATGTAGTCTAGTTCATAACCAGGATTCGAATGTCACGTGACTATGCATTTTTTAATTGTTTTTTTTTTTTTTATTTACTTACTTCTTTCCGCTACCATTGTACCCTTTATTATGTATATGGTGGCGCTTTACCCCCTTCATTACAACAAATTTACATGTCAATTGTATGCTAATGATTTTTTTTATATCAAGTTTTTGACTCTGCCTGTTTTCAGTGCATCAAAGATGCAGATTCTCACAGTTCCAGCAAAGTGGAAGGAATTTATTGAAAGCTCATGACCTTGGTGCTTCAATTTTATGATCTGTGGGTCTATGCAAATCACTGACCCCATGAGCTGGCTGTGATTAATATTGTCATCGATAAATGCATTGCAAAGCTTTTCTTTTCATGAGAAAAATCACTGATGAAACACTAATGATAAAAACATACATTGGCCTAAAACTGATAACATTTGGGTCAAAGGCACAGATGAAACGTGGACTGTTTTGCGTATTAACGAAAACAATCACTGAAGTCTGAATGAGTCCTTAAATAGTTATAGGATTTTGCAGGAGGAAACAACTGTTCCATTCAAAAAAAAAAAAAAAAAAAAAAAAAAAAAAAACACGGCTGATTGTTATGTGGGTCATACAGTTAGGATGTGTCCAGACTCGTTGGTTTTTGCTTGTCAAAAAGCAGCAAAACCTTTTCTAGTTTCTCATGATTTCTTGGCAGATTTGCTGTGCATTTGCTACAAATTTGCCATAGAACACTGCAAAAATGCAGCAAACATTTGACATGCTCATTCTTTCAAAAACTCAGCAAAACCTATGGTGTTTATAGTTTCTGCAATGAAATAAAACCAATGTGTGTGGAACAGCTTATCACAGAATCACATAGGTTTTGCCAGGAAACAAAAACACAGGTTCAGATTAGTATAAAACCAAGGCAAACCCTGAGCTCAAAAATGCAGCTATATCGCCCTGTGGGAATATAGCCTCAAACCTCCGAAAAATCAAATAGTTTAAGAGGCAGTAAGAAAGCACAGCAGCATCCTTCAATGCGGGTCTTAGTCTGGCCTCACATTGCGGGTTTCATTCGATCCGTGGCTGTCTGGGTGAACCGGACAGCCCCAGACTGGATTTTGGCCCCATAGTATCCTATGCCCCATGTCAGCTGATCGGCGTGGCGACCTAATGAGAGGTCCTTGCAGCCAGAAGAAGATGGTCGCAACACTGGAGCCCTCGGAGAGGTGATGTATCCTCTGTGAGGAGTATTATTATTTTGTAACATACAGGAGGACAAAGGAGGGCTGAAGACACGGGATAGGATAGGTAATAAGAGAGGGGACAGGAGAGATGAGCGGTGGTCACAATAGATAAGCGGGGGGAGAGAGGATGGAGGAGGGAGAACAGGGAAGATGCAGGGAGAGACAGGGACCAGAGGATCCACACAGATCCTGCATAGACTCGGATCGGATGGTTATCCTGCTGAGACTCAGATCCCCATGGACAGCCACAAATCGTGATGTGAACCCGGCCTCACGGACACAAAAACGTTGTTTGCTTGCAACGTTTTTGTGTCCGAGAGGTGAATATCTCCTCTAATTTTCGTAATCCGGATTGTCCCGGATCCAGAGCAACCCAGCTTTCCCTAACATGGGAGCCTATGGGGCCGGATTGCCCCGGTCCGGAAGCCAGACACCTGCTGGCTGCACGCCGCTGTTGTTTCAGGACCGCGGCTAGCTCCGTGCAAGCCGCGGTCCTGATTCATCAGCAACGGCAGCTGCGTGCGGCAGCACACCGGACCGGAGGGCATATTAGCCCTCCGGTTCTGTGTGCTGATCCAATCCGGGGCTGTCCGGTTCACCCTGACAGCCACGGATCGGATCAGAGCCCCAATGTGAAGCCAGCCTTAGATATGACAAGAACCAAGGCTGTGGAGTCTGAGTCTATTTTGGTGGAGTCGGAATTAAAAATGGACCGACTCCTAAACTATATAATGAATTGGGTACAGTCGTTCAACGCAGAATGTTCTGATTATTATTATGAATTATGCTCTATCTAAATATATCTTGATTACTGTATCATAATAATGATTAAAGTCTGGTGTTCACATTGTACTACAATAAATTTATCACTTAAACATGAGCCATGTATGAGGGAGTCAGAGTCAGGGAAACTGAGTAGGAGTCGGTGGTTTGGTTACTAACTCCACAGCCCTGACAAGAACACCACGTCTGTTGGTGATGTCTCCTCTGAACTATACCTCATGTTGTTCAGGCAATCGACACTATGAGGCGCTGTGTTATTTTCTGCCTTTATGTGCATCTCAAGTTCTAAATGAGGAATCAGGCAATATTTAATGCAAGTTTTGTAGTATTTACAGTGAACTCTACGTCATATCACAACATGCCAAAAATTAATCTTATAGCCAATATAGAAGTTTACTAAATATAAACAGTTTGCAATTACTTTTTAAATTAAATCCATAGGATAAGGGATAACGTATTGATCTATGGGGGTATGACCACCCGGACACTCAGAAATCCCTACAAAAGGACTATATAGTCCAAGGATGGGGCTCTGCAGTCCAGTCTGAATGGAGTGATAAGGTACCGTTACACGGCACGACGTTGGAACGATGTCGGCAATGATCTCGGGGGCGCTGTCGTTTCAGACATCGTTTTGACATCGTTGGTGAGATGTCACACGTCTAGATATCGTGGACGATGCACCAACAATGTTGTGAGCAGGTATCATTCGCACAACCCAGCGAACGATCCCTGCTCATTGCTGTGAATGGGCGAAGTCGTAAACGACATCGTTATCGTGGTGTCACATACAACGATATAGCAGGTTGGCTGATCGTTGATCATGTGGTTTGAGAACATGTTCTCAAACCAGCGATCAGCGATCCAACAATTTATCGTTACAACTTGCCAGTCACACGCAACGAGGTCGTAACTAGGTTGCTGAAATGTCTCCAAACCCATGACATATCAGCGATGTCGTTAATGATGTCATGCCGTTTAACGGGGCCTATAGTCAGACATACAACCCACTGATCTATTGGTTGATTATGGGACTGTGGGACAAAGCTGGTAATCTCCGACATGGAGATTATAAACGGACAATGAATGGAGTGGGAGTGGGGTATTCCTGGGATGAGTGGAGTCCCAGCAGGTGGCCTTCTAGTGGTCAGTGAGTTAGCCACTATTTTGAGATTAGGGGATAACGTTCAATTCTGGACATACTCTGTTATAAAAGGATATCCATTTTTTTCTCTGCATTATTAGAAAACATTTTTCTTCACCAAACTGTATCTGGACCCCACCCTGCTGTTTCCAGGAATGACATTTCCAACAGTGTTCACATCTTACAAAGCGATGACATGCTAGGATATACCACAGCCCTGATGTGCAGGATGATACAATTACATACTCTGCTTTCTATCTACAATTATATATGCACAAACCGATTAATACAATAGAAAACCTACACTGACCAATAAACATAAACACAAAAACTAATTAAGAAACTTAAAATCTTCCAATTAGAGCAGCTAGTGAGGGCATGTAAACTCTTACTACAAACACTTATATACACCAAGATCACCGTTTAGGATCAAACACCACAAAAAAAATAACATGTACATTTACTCAGATTGCCTATGCCCGTGATCATCATCGTCCCAAAAATAGTCAAAGTCTGGTCACGGCCCAGTAGCCCAATGTGAGATGTGTATAATCCACCGCCAGGTAAATGGGTCTTCATAATGTGGCCACTTTTACCTTGTATACACCGGTAGAGCGACTTGTCCTATTCAAGATCTAGCCGCCACCAATGAAACCTCGATTGCCTATATCTGGGCAACCTTAAACCTCCACACACTTGTTGCTGGCCGAATAATGGTCAGTAGCAATCTTACCTGACTCTTCCATACATAGGAGCACTGTCCATGGCCAGACCTCCGCCTGACATCAGCTGTGGCCCCATACACACTGGACTGTCAGCATGTTCATCCGATGTCAGTGTAACGTGTATGGAGTGTTACACAGTACGAGATTGTGAACAATATCGCTGAAATGTCACGAGTATGGAGTCGAAGCGACATCGTTAGGACGTCATTGTGTGTTACACCGAGATAAGACTACGATAAATCGTTGGATCGATGATCGCAGATTTGAGAACATGTTCGCAAATCATACGATCTTCGATCAGCCAACCTGCTGCATCAGTGTGTGTGACGATAATGATGTCGTTAACCATGGGTGTACCCAGGATCAAAACTAGGGGGGGGCAAGCCATGGTCGTTGAGGTTGTAAAATTGGACACCGGGGCCCATCAGACTCGTTATGCCACTGGGGAGCCCTATGGGGCTGTATATGAGATGGGACCCCTATGGGGGGCTCATAGTGTAATATAAATGCAAAAAACTTTATTCTTAATATTATGTCACAATACCGGGATCTGAGGATCTTCTATATCGAGGTCAGGGGCTCTCTGATGCCATGTTGCTGTCTGCCTCGCTGTCGTCCTCTTTTGACACTGCAGTGTGGTGGACAAGAGAGCATTAACTGGTTAATAACAAGAAGTATGGAGTACTAACAGCCATAAATCCTCCCCATACCAGTAGGATTTCTATATGGATGTCAGTATTAGGGTACGGACACACTGGCGTGAAACTCTGATGAGTGCAACACGTGATTTTCTCGCATTGCAATCAATCTCTGAGGGTACCTTTACACACGGCTACATTTGTAGCTTGTCACCAGGTAACTTACTGGTTGCAGTGAAATCATGGATACATGATTCCATTTGTACACAGCAACAAGATAGAACCATGTATCCATGATTTCACTGCAACCAGTAAGTTACCTGGTGACAAGCTACAAATGTAGCCGTGTGCAAAGGTACCCTAATAGCTGATTGGCGAGTTTCGGACGCTTTTTTCTCATCCAGATTCAGGATGAGAAAAAAGTTGCAACATGCTGCGACAGTATATGATTCACATGCTGGTACACTGTGCACATCACAGAGCTGGGGACATGGTGGTACATGGTGCACAGCAGGGAGCTGGGGACATGGTGGTACACGGTGCACAGCACTGAGCTGGGGACATGGTGGTACACTGTCTGTGCACAGCACGGAGCTGGGGACATGGTGGTACACTGTGCACAGCACGGAGCTGGGGACATGGTGGTACACTGTGCACAGCACGGAGCTGGGGACATGGTGGTACACTGTGCACAGCACGGAGCTGGGGACATGGTGGTACACTGTGCACAGCACGGAGCTGGGGACATGGTGGTACATTGTCTGTGCACAGCACAGAGCTGAGGATGTCCCAGATGAGGCACACTAACCACAGACAAGCGGCGGGAGAACATTGAGCCCGCCCAGGAGAACTACAACTTGTCTTCTCCTCTGTCCCCCTGTTCCTGTCCTTCTGCCCCCCTGACCTCTTCTCCTCTGCCCCCCTGGCCTCTTCTCCTCTGCACCCCTGGCCTCTTCTCCTCTGCACCCCTGGCCTTTTCTCCTCTGCCCTCCTGTTCCTGTCCTTCTGCCCCCCTGGCCTCTTCTCCTCTGCCCTCCTGGCCTCTTCTCCTCTGCCCCCCTGGCCTCTTCTCCTCTGTCCTGCTGTTCTTGTCCTTCTGCCCCCCTGGCCTCTTCTCCTCTGCCCCCCTGTTCCCATCCTTCTTCCCCCCTGGCCTCTTCTCCTCTGCCCCCCTGTTCCCATCCTTCTGCCCCCCTGGCCTCTTCTTCTGTGCCCCCCTGGCCTCTTCTCCTGTGCCCCCCTGTTCCCATCCTTCTGCCCCCCTGGCCTCTTCTTCTGTGCCCCCCTGGCCTCTTCTCCTCTGCCCCCCTGTTCCCATCCTTCTGCCCCCCTGGCCTCTTCTTCTGTGCCCCCCTGGCCTCTTCTCCTGTGCCCCCCTGTTCCCATCCTTCTGCCCCCCTGGCCTCTTCTTCTGTGCCCCCCTGGCCTCTTCTCCTGTGCCCCCCTGTTCCCATCCTTCTGCCCCCCTGGCCTCTTCTTCTGTGCCCCCCTGGCCTCTTCTCCTCTGCCCCCCTGTTCCCATCCTTCTGCCCCCCTGGCCTCTTCTTCTGTGCCCCCCTGGCCTCTTCTCCTCTGCCCCCCTGTTCCCATCCTTCTGCCCCCCTGGCCTCTTCTTCTGTGCCCCCCTGGCCTCTTTTCCTCTGTCCTGCTGTTCCAGTCCTTCTGCCCCCCTGGCCTCTTCTTCTGTGCCCCCCTGGCCTCTTCTCCTCTGCCCCCCTGTTCCCATCCTTCTTCCCCTCTGGCCTCTTCTCCTCTGCCCCCCTGGCCTCTTTTCCTCTGTCCTGCTGTTCCAGTCCTTCTGCCCCCCTGGCCTCTTCTCTTCGGGACCCTGCTCCTCTGTCCCCTATCCCCTGCACTGTGCTGCACAGTTTCCCTCACCTGGCGCTGGCTCAGGCCAGGTTCCCTCAGAGCAGTGAGCTCCACCACCAGCCGCATCAGGTCCATCCTTCAGGGCCGGCTGATCCTCCATTCTCCGGGTCCATGGGGGGCCCCGGGCCGGCAGGGTGGAGGAGCCGCCAGCACCGCAGCCGCCTCCACTGTAGCAGGACTTGTCTTGGACTCAGAGCTATCACGCAACAGGAAGCAGCAGAGCTCCCAGCGGCTTCCTGCAGCGTGATCGCTCTCAGCGCCGGGGACCGGGGGAGAGGCAGCCAGTGTCACAGTACATGTGGGCAATGCCAGCGGCGAAACCATCCATCCTAGTACACTAGGTGCGCGCAGCGCGCACACAGTGCTGCGCTCACCCCTTCCTCATGAGGGGGGGCAGCCTCTTGGGGGGGGCAGCTGCCCCCCCCTGCCCCACGCTGGGTACGCCCATGTCGTTAACGACTTTGCCTATTCACAACAGTGAACAAGTATCGTTCCTGGGTTGTGCGAACGATACCTGCTCGCCACATCGTTGGTGTGTCGTTCACGATATCTAGCAGCGTGACATCTCACCAACGATCTCTAAACGATGTCCTAATGACAGCGCTCCCGTGAGATCGTTGGTGATATCATTACAACAATGGAGCGTGTAACGGCACCTTTAGGATAGCCCAGCAATATTGGGTTCCCATCGGCTGCATCCTGCAATTCTTGCCCTTCATTGTTTACAAAGTCTCGATACTCCACAGCGCCGGACTATTTCGTAGTGGCGCTGCTGAGTACTGCAGCTTCACTCCCATTGAAATGAACTGGATAAAGCCCTCAGGTATTCATACAGAGCCCAACTTACTACATAGCAGAATAACAAAACTACTATGTCCTACACCGACTCGTTCAGGAATTGTCAGGAAAAAGCAGTTTCACTGCTCTCTGTGTAACACATGACTGAAAGAGGGGTTATAGGTCAGCAGAGAGGGCAGTTGCTTCCTGCGATACAAGCAAAGTTGAGCCCTGCAGGAGCCCGGCCAACATAATACTCTCCATGGCTTCACTATCCTGGACTCACACTCAGGAGCTAGCCATAGGTCTGAGTGCAGACAGCGCGTACTTACATGCGGTTTGTGCAGTCCGCAGCCTCGTCTACCACATGCGGCAGCCGCACGTACAGCAGAGTCTTCAGCCTGAATATCGGGAAAAGTCTCATATCTCCAAAGCAAAAACTTAGCACGACATGGCTGTATACATCCTGCACGTTGTCACTGAGAGCAGACACTGAACCTGAAGGGGAGGGCACAGGCTGCGGGGAGTGAGGAGGAGGCGCCATGTGGACGAGGAGGAGGAGGGGGAGGCGTAAGGGAAAGGGACGGGAGTAGTGGATGAGGAGAGGAAAGAGACAGTGAGGGAGCTGAGTCTGAGGAGAGGAAGGAGTGAGGGAGCTGAGTCTGAGGAGAGGAAGGAGTGAGGGAGCTGAGTCTAAGGAGAGGAAGCTGAGGAGAGGAAGGAGTGAGGGAGCTGAGTCTAAGGAGAGAAAGCTGAGGAGAGGAAGGAGTGAGGGGCCGAGTTTGAGACAGGAAGGAGTGAGGAAGCTGAGTCTGAGGAGAGGAAGGAGTGAGGAAGCTGAGTCTGAGGAGAGGAAGGAGTGAGGAAGCTGAGTCTGAAGAGAGGAAGGATTGAGGGAGCCGAGTCTGAAGAGAGGAAGGAGTGAGGGAGCTGAATCTGAGGAGAGGAAGGTGTGAGGAAGCTCAGTCTGAGGAGATGAAGGAGTGAGGGAGCAGAGTCTGAGAAAGGAAGGAGTGAGGGAACCGAATCAGAGGAGAGGAAAGGAGTAAGGGAGCCAAGTCTGAGGAGAGGAAAGGAGTGAGGGGGAAGAGTCTGAAACAGGAAGGAGTGAGGAAGCTGAGTCTGAGGAGAGGAAAGGAGTAAGGGAGCTGAGTCTGGAGAGAGGAAGGAGTGAGGGAGCTGAGTCTGAGAAGAGGAAAGGAGCGAGGGAGCTGAGTCTGAGGAGAGGAAGAAGTGAGGGAGCTGAGTCTGAGGAGAGGAAGAAGTGAGGGAACAGTGGATGAGAGGAAGAAGTGAGGAAGCTGAGTCTAAGGAAAGGAAGGAGTGAGGGAGCCAAATCAGAGGAGGAAAGAGTGAGGGAGCTGAGTCTGGGGAGAAAAAGGAATGAGGGAGCTGAGTCTGAGGAAAGGAAGGAGTGAGGAAGCTGAGGAGAGGAAGGAGGAAGCTGAGGAGAGGAAGGAGTGAGGGGGCTGAGTCTGAGTAGAGGAAGGATTGAGGGAGCTGAGTCTGAGTAGAGGAAGGATTGAGGGAGCTGAGTCTGAGGAGAGGAAGAAGTGAGGAAGCTGAGTCTGAGGAGAGGAAGGAGTGAGGGAGTTGAGTCTGAGACAGGAAGGATTGAGGAAGCTGAGTCTGAGGAGAGGAAGGAGTGAGGGGCTGAGTCTGAGACAGGAAGGAGTGAGGAAGCTCAGTCTGAGGAGAGGAAGGAGTGAAAAAGCTCAGTCTGAGGAGAGGAAGGAGTGAGGAAGCTCAGTCTGAGGAGAGGAAGGAGTGAGGGAGCAGAGTCTGAGAAAGGAGGCAGTGAGGGAACCGAATCAGAGGAGAGGAAAGAAGTAAGGGAGCCGAGTCTGAGGAGAGGAAAGGAGTGAGGGGGAAGAGTCTGAGACAGGAAGGAGTGAGGAAGCTGAGTCTGAGGAGAGGAAAGGAGTGAGGGAGCTGAGTCTGGAGAGAGGAAGGAGTGAGGGAGCTGAGTCTGAGAAGAGGAAAGGAGTGAGGAAGCTGAGTCTGAGGAGAGGAAAGGAGTGAGGGAGCTGAGTCTGGAGAGAGGAAGGAGTGAGGGAGCTGAGTCTGAGAAGAGGAAAGGAGTGAGGGAGCTGAGTCTGAGGAGAGGAAGGAGTGAGGAAGCTGAGTCTGAAGAGAGGAAGGATTGAGGGAGCCGAGTCTGAGGAGAGGAAGGAGTGAGGGAGCTGAATCTGAGGAGAGGAAGGTGTGAGGAAGCTCAGTCTGAGGAGATGAAGGAGTGAGGGAGCAGAGTCTGAGAAAGGAAGGAGTGAGGGAACCGAATCAGAGGAGAGGAAAGGAGTAAGGGAGCCAAGTCTGAGGAGAGGAAAGGAGTGAGGGGGAAGAGTTGAAACGAGCGTGAGGAAGCTGAGTCTGGGAAGGAAGGAGTGAGGAGCTGAGTCTGGAGGAGATGAGCGAAAGGAAAGATGAGGGAGTGAGTCTGAGAAGAGGAAAGGAGTGAGGGAGCTGAGTCTGAGAAGAGGAAAGGAGCGAGGGAGCTGAGTCTGAGGAGAGGAAGAAGTGAGGGAGCTGAGTCTGAGGAGAAGAAGAGTGAGGAACAGTGGATGAGAGGAAGAAGTGAGGAAGCTGAGTCTAAGGAAAGGAAGGAGTGAGGGAGCCAAATCAGAGGAGGAAGGAGTGAGGGAGCTGAGTCTGGGGAGAAAAAGGAATGAGGGAGCTGAGTCTGAGGAAAGGAAGGAGTGAGGAAGCTGAGGAGAGGAAGGAGGAAGCTGAGGAGAGGAGAAGGAGTGAGGGGGTGATGTCTGAGTAGAGGAAGGATTGAGGGAGCTGAGTCTGAGGAGAGGAAGAAGTGAGGAAGCTGAGTCTGAGGAGAGAAGGAGTGAGGGAGTTGAGTCTGAGACAGGAAGGATTGAGGAAGCTGAGTCTGAGGAGAGGAAGGAGTGAGGGGCTGAGTCTGAGACAGGAAGGAGTGAGGAAGCTCAGTCTGAGGAGAGGAAGGAGTGAAAAAGCTCGAGAGGAAGAGTGAGTAAGCTGCAAATTGAGGAGAGGAAAGGAGTGAGGGGAGAGTCTGAAACGAGGAAGGAGTGAGGAAGTTGAGTCTGAGGAGAGAAAGGAGTGAGGGAGCTGAGTCTGGAGAGAGGAAGGAGTGAGGGAGCTGAGTCTGAGAAGCGAAAGGGAGTGAGGGAGATGAGTCTGAGGAGAGGAAAGGAGTGAGGGAGCTGAGTCTGAGAGAGGAAAGGAGCGAGGAGCTGAGTCTGAGGAGAGGAAAAGTGAGGGAGCTGAGTCTGAGGAGGAAGAGAAGTGAGGGAACAGTGATGAGGGAAGAAGTGAGAAGCTGAGTCTAAGGAAAGGAAGGAGTGAGGAGCCAAAAATCAGAGGAGGAAGAGTGAGGAGCTGAGTCTGGGGAGAAAAAGGAATGAGGGAGCGAGTCTGAGAAAGGAAGGAGTGAGGAAGCTGAGAGGAGAGGAAGGAGGAAGCTGAGGAGAGGAAGGAGTGAGGGGGGGGCTGAGTCTGAGTAGAGGAAGGATTGAGGGAGCTGAGTCTGAGGAGAGGAAGAAGTGAGGAAGCTGAAGTCTGAGGAGAGGAAAGGATGAGGGAGTTGAGTCTGAGACAGGAAGGATTGAGGAAGCTGAGTCTGAGAGAGGAAGGAGTGAGGGGCTGAGTCTGAGACAGGAAGGAGTGAGGAAGCTCAGTCTGAGGAGAGGAAGGAGTGAAAAAGCTCAGTCTGAGGAGAGGAAGGAGTGAGGAAGCTCAGTCTGAGGAGAGGAAGGAGTGAGGGAGCAGAGTCCTGAGGAAGGAGGCAGTGAGGGAACTGAATCAGAGGAGAGGAAAGAAGTAAGGAGCCGAGTCTGAGGAGAGGAAAGGAGTGAGGGAAGCAGTCTGAGACAGGAAGGAGTGAGGAAGCTGAGTCTGAGGAGAGAAAGGAGTGAGGGAGCTGAGTCTGGAGAGAGGAAGGAGTGAGGGAAAGCTGAGTCTGAGAAGAGGAAAGGAGTGAGGGAGCTGAGTCTGAGGAGAGGAAGGAGTGAGAGGAGCGAGTTTGATGAGACAGGAAGGAGTGAGGGAAGCTGAGTCTGAGGAGAGGAAGGAGTGAGGAAGCTGAGATTGAGGAGAGAGAAGGAGTGAGGAGCTGAGTCTGAGATGAGAAGGAGTGAGGGACCGAGTCTGAGGAGAGGAAGAGTGAGGGAAGCTGATCGAGGAGAGGAAGAAGTGAGGGAACATCGTGGATGAGAGGGAGAAGTGAGGGAAGCTGAGTCTAAGGAAAGGAAGAGAGTGAGGGAGCCAAATCAGAGGAGGGAAGGAGTGAGGGAGGAGTCTGGGGAGTAAAAGGAATGAGGGAGCTGAGTCTGAGGAAAGGGAAGTGAGGGAAGTGAGGAAGGAAGAGGAAGCTGAGGAGAGGAAGGAGGAAGGGGCTGAGTCTGAGAAGGAAGGATGAGGGAGCTGAGTCTGAGGAGAGGAAGTAATGAGGAAGCTGAGATGAGAGGGAGGAGAGGAGTGAGGAGTTGAGTCTGAGACAGGAAGGATTGAGGAAGCTGAGTCTGAGGAGAGGAAGGAGTGAGGGGCTGAGTCTGAGACAGGAAGGAGTGAGGAAGCTCAGTCTGAGGAGAGGAAGGAGTGAAAAAGCTCAGTCTGAGGAGAGGAAGGATGAGGAAGCTAGTCTGAGGAGGAAGGAGTGAGGGAGCAGAGTCTGAGAAAGAGGCAGTGAGGGAACGAATCAGAGGAGAGGAAAGAAGTAAGGGAGCCGAGTCTGAGGAGAGGAAAGGAGTGAGGGGGAAGAGTCTGAGACAGGAAGGAGTGAGGAAGCTGAGTCTGAGGAGAGGAAAGGAGTGAGGGAGGGAGATGGGGAGCTGAGTCTGAGGAGAGAAGAAGTGAGGAAGCTGAGTCTGAGGAGAGAAAGGAGTGAGGAGTTGAGTCTGAGACAGGAAGGATTGAGGAAGCTGAGTCTGAGGAGAGGAAGGAGTGAGGGGCTGAGTCTGAGACAGGAAGGAGTGAGGAAGCTCAGTCTGAGGAGAGGAAGGAGTGAAAAAGCTCAGTCTGAGGAGAGGAAGGAGTGAGAAGCTCAGTCTGAGGAGAGGAAGGAGTGAGGGAGCAGAGTCTGAGAAGGAGGCAGTAGGGAACTGAATCAGAGGAGAGGAAAGAAGTAAGGGAGCGAGTCTGAGGAGAGGAAAGGAGTGAGGGGAAAGAGTCTGAGACAGGAAGGAGTGAGGAAGCTGAGTCTGAGGAAGGAAAGGAGTGAGGGAGCTGATCTGAGGAGAGGAAGTGTGAGGAAGCTAGCTGAGGAGATGAAGGAGGAGGGAGCGAGTCTGAGAAAGGAAGGAGTGAGGGAACCGAATGGAGAGGAAATAAGGAAACGAGGAGGAAGGAAGGGGAGATCTGAAAAGGAGAGAGGAAGTGAGTGAGAGGAAAAGTGAAGCTGAGTCTAGGAGAAGGAAGGAGTGAGGGAGCTGAGTCTGAGAAGAAAAGGAGTGAGGGAGATGAGTCTGAGAAGAGGAAAGGAGTGAGGGAGCTGAGTCTGAGAGAGGAAGGAGCGAGGGAGCTGAGTCTGAGGAGAGGAAGAAGTGAGGGAGCTGAGTCTGAGGAGAGAGAATGGAAGTGGATAGGAAAAGTGAGGAAGCTGAGTCTAAGGAAAGGAAGGAGTGAGGGAGCCAAATCAGGGAGGAAGGAGTGAGGGAGCTGAGTCTGAGGGAAAAAGGATGAGGGAGCTGAGTTGAGGAAGGAAGGAGTGAGAAGTGAGGAGAGGAAGGAGGAAGCTGAGGAGAGGAAGGAGTGAGGGGGCTGAGTCTGAGTAGAGGAAGGATTGAGGGAGCTGGTCTGAGGAGAGGAAGAAGTGAGGAAGCTGAGTCTGAGGAGAGAAAGGAGTGAGGAGTTGAGTCTGAGACAGGAAGATTGAGGAAGCTGAGTCTGAGGAGAGGAAGGAGTGAGGGGCTGAGTCTGAGACAGGAAGGAGTGAGGAAGCTCAGTCTGAGGAGAGGAAGGAGTGAAAAAGCTCAGTCTGAGGAGAGGAAGGAGTGAGGAAGCTCAGTCTGAGGAGAGGAAGGAGTGAGGGAGCAGAGTCTGAGAAAGGAGGCAGTGAGGGAACTGAATCAGAGGAGAGGAAAGAAGTAAGGGAGCCGGTCTGAGGAGAGGAAAGGAGTGAGGGGAAGAGTCTGAGACAGGAAGGAGTGAGGAAGCTGAGTCTGAGGAGAGGAAAGGAGTGAGGGAGCTGAGTCTGGAGAGAGGAAGGAGTGAGGGAGCTGAGTCTGAGAAGAGGAAAGGAGTGAGGAGCTGAGTCTAAGGAGAGGAAGGAGTGAGGGGCCGAGTTTGAGACAGGAAGGAGTGAGGAAGTGAGTCTGAGGAGAGGAAGGAGTGAGGAAGCTGAGTCTGAGGAGAAGAAGGAGTGAGGAAGCTGAGTCTGAAAGAAGGAAGGATTGAGGGAGCCGAGTCTGAGGAGAGGAAGAGTGAGGGAGCTGAGTCTGAGGAGAGGAAGAAGTGAGGGAACAGTGGATGAGAGGAAGAAGTGAGGAAGCTGAGTCTAAGGAAAGGAAGGAGTGAGGGAGCCAATCAGAGGAGGAAGGAGTGAGGGAGCTGAGTCTGGGGAGAAAAGGATGAGGGAGCTGAGTCTGAGGAAAGGAAGGAGTGAGGAAGCTGAGGAGAGGAAGGAGGAAGCTGAGGAGAGGAAGGAGTGAGGGGGCTGAGTCTGAGTAGAGGAAGGATTGAGGAGCTGAGTCTGAGGAAGGAAGAAGTGAGGAAGTGAGTATGAGGAGAGGAAGGAGTGAGGGAGTTGAGTCTGAGACAGGAAGGATTGAGGAAGCTGAGTCTGAGGAAGAGGAAGGAGTGAGGGGCTGAGTCTGAGACAGGAAGGAGTGAGGAAGCTCAGTCTGAGAGAGGAAGGAGTGAAAAAGCTCAGTTGAGGAGAGGAAGGATTGAGGAAGCTGAGTCTGAGGAGAGGAAGGAGTGAGGGAGCAGAGTCTGAGAAAGGAGGCAGTGAGGGAACCGAATCAGAGGAGAGGAAAGAAGTAAGGGAGCGAGTCTGAGAGAGGAAAGGAGTGAGGGGGAGAGTCTGAGACAGGAAGGAGTGAGGAAGCTGAGTCTGAGGAGAGGAAAGGAGTGAGGGAGCTGAGTCTGGAGAGAGGAAGGAGTGAGGGAGCTGAGTCTGAGAAGAGGAAAGGAGTGAGGGAGCTGAGTCTAAGGAGAGGAAGGAGTGAGGGGCCGAGTTTGAGACAGGAAGGAGTGAGGAAGCTGAGTCTGAGGAGAGGAAGGAGTGAGGAAGCTGAGTCTGAGGAGAGGAAGGAGTGAGGAAGCTGAGTCTGAAGAGAGGAAGGATTGAGGGAAGCCGAGTCTGAGGAGAGGAAGGAGTGAGGGAGCTGAATCTGAGGAGAGGAAGGTGTGAGGAAGCTCAGTCTGAGGAGATGAAGGAGTGAGGGAGCAGAGTCTGAGAAAGGAAGGAGTGAGGGAACCGAATCAAGGAGAGGAAAGAAGTAAGGGAGCCGAGTCTGAGAGAGGAAGGAGTGAGGGGAAGAGTCTGAGACAGGAAGGAGTGAGGAAGCTGAGTCTGAGGAGAGGAAGGAGTGAGAGCTAGTCTGAGAGAGGAAGGAGTAGGAAGCTAGTCTGAGGAGAGGAAGGAGTGAGGGAGCGAGTCTGAGAGAGAAGGATGAGGGAGCTGAGTCTGAGGAGAGGAAGAAGTGAGGAAGCTGAGTCTGAGGAGAGGAAAGGAGTGAGGGAAAGTGGAGTCTGAGAAGGAAGGAGTTGAGGAAGCCGAGTCTGAGGAGAGGAAAGGAGTGAGGGAGCTGATCTGAGGAGAGGAAGGGTGAGGAAGCTCAGTCTGAGGAGATGAAGGAGTGAGGGAGCAGAGTCTGAGAAAGGAAGGAGTGAGGGACCGAATCGAGGAGAGGAAAGGAGTAAGGGAGCCATCTGAGGAGAGGAAAGGAGTGAGGGGAAGAGTCTGAACAGGAAGGAGTGAGGAAGCTGAGTCTGAGGAAGGAAAGGAGTGAGGGAGCTGAGTCTGGAGAGAGGAAGGAGTGAGGGGCTGAGTCTGAGAAGGAAAAGGAGTGAGGAGCTGAGTCTGGAAAGAGGAAGGAGTGAGGGAGCTGAGTCTGAGAGAGGAAGGAGGAGGGAGCTGAGTCTGAGGAGAGGAAGAGTGAGAGGAGCTAGTCTGAGGAGAGGAAGTGAGGAACAGGTGAGAAGAGAAGTGAGGAAGCTGAGTCTAAGGAAGGAAGGAGTGAGGGAGCGAATCTGAGGAGGAGAAGGAGTGAGGGAGCTGAGTCTGGGAGAAAAAGGAATGAGAGGGAGCTGAGTCTGAGGAAAGGAAGGAGTGGGAAGCTGAGGAGAGGAAGGAGACTGAGGAGAGGAAGGAGTGAGGGGGCTGAGTCTGAGTAAGGGAAGGATTGGGGAGCTGAGTCTGAGGAGAGGAAGAAGTGAGGAAGCTGAGTCTGAGGAGAGAAGGAGTGAGGGAGTTGAGTCTGAGACAGGAAGGATTGAGGAAGCTGAGTCTGAGGAGAGGAAGGAGTGAGGGGCTGAGTCTGAGACGGAAGGAGTGAGGAAGCTCAGTCTGAGGAGAGGAAGGAGTGAAAAAGCTCAGTCTGAGAAGGAAGGAGTGAGGAAGCTCAGTCTGAGGAGAGGAAGTGAGATGAGGAGAGAGGAGAAAGGAGGCATAGTGAGGGAAGTGAATCAGAGAGAGGAAAGAAGATAAGGGAGCCGAGTCTGAGGAAGGAAAGGAGTGAGGGGGAAGAGTCTGAGAAGGAAGAGTGAGGAGGAGCTGAGTCTGAGGAGAGGAAGGAGTGAGGAGCTGAGTCTGGAGAGAGGAAGGAGTGAGGGAGCTGAGTCTGAGAGAGGAAAGGAGTTGAGGGAGCTGAGTCTGAGGAGAGGAAGAGTGAGGGCGAGTTGAGACAGGAAGGAGTGAGGAAGCTGAGTCTGAGAGAGGAAGGAGTGAGGAAGCTGAGTCTGAGGAGAGGAAGGAGTGAGGAACTGAGTCTGAGAGAGGAAGGAGTGAGGGAAGCCGAGTCTGAGGAAGGAAGGAGTGAAGGGAGCTCAGTCTGAGGAGAGAGAAAGGAGTGAGGGAAGCAAGGAAGGAAGAGTGAACAGGAAGGAGTGAGGAAGCTGAGTCTGAGAAGGAAAGGAGTGAGGAGAGCTGAGTCTGGGGAAGGAAGGAGTGAGGGAGAGAGTCTGAGAAGGAAGGAGTGAGGAGTGATCTAGGGAGCGAGAAGTGAGGGGAGAGAAGGAAGGAGTGAGGGAGCTGAGTCTGAGGAAGGAAGGAGTGAGGAAGCTGAGTCTGAGGAGAGGAAGAGTGGGACGATAGGGAGGAGGAGGAGTTGAAGAGAAGGATGAGAAGTGAGGAGGAGGGTATGAGGAGAGGAGGTAGGAGCAGTTGAGAGGATAGAGCACGAAGGGGTGAGGACTGAGTTGAAAAGGATGAGGAGTATCTGAGAAGGAAAGGGGGAGGATTGAGAGAAGGAGCGAGGGCGAGTCTGGAGAGAATAGGGAGTGAGTAGAAGAGAAGTGAGGAAGTGAGGGAAGAAGGAGGAAGTGGTCTAGGAAGGAGGAGTGAGGGAGCAAGGAGGAAGAGTGAGGGAGTGGGGAAAAGGAAGAGGAGTGAGTTGAGGAAAGAAGGAGTGAGGAGCTGAGAAGGAAGGAGAAGCTAGGAGAGGAAGTGAGGGGGGAGGAGTAGGAAGGATTGGGGAGTGAGTCTGAGGAGAGAAGATGAGGAGGGTGAAGAGAAGAGAGTGAGTGAGAAGAGATGAGGAGCTGAAAGAGAAGGGTGGGGGATTGAGAAGGAAGGAGTGAGGATAGTCTAGAGAGGAAGGAAAAGTATTGAGGAGGAGGATAGGGAGAAGCTAGTAGGAGGAGGGAAGATGAGGAAGTGAAGAGAAAGGAGGAGTCGAGAATGGAGAGAAGGAGGAGTGAGGAAGCTGAGTCTGAGGAGAGAAAGGAGTGAGGGAGCTGAGTCTGGAAGAGGAAGGAGTGAGGAGCTGAGTCTGAGAAGGAAAGGAGTGAGGGAGCTGAGTCTAGAAGAGGAAAGGAGTGAGGGCGAGTTGAGGAAGGAAGGAGTGAGGAGCTGAGTCTGAGGAGAGGAAGATGAGGGAACAGTGAGGAGAGAAGAGTGAGGAAGCTGAGTCTGAAGAGAGGAAGGATGAGGGAGCCATAGAGAGGAAGGAGTGAGGAGTGAGTCTGGGGAGAAAAGGAAGGGAGGGCTGAGAAAGAAGGGGAGGAAGCTGAGAAGAGGAGTGAGGAGCAGCTAGAGAGGAAGGAGTGAGGGCTGAGTCTGAGAGAGAAAGGATGAGGGAGCTGAGTCTGAGGAAGGAAGAGTGAGGAAGCGGTGAGAAGGAGGATGGGAGTAGCTGGGAAGGAAAGTGAGGGAGCTGAGTCTGAGAAGGAAGGAGTGAGGAGTGAGTCTGAGGAGAGGAAGGAGTGAGGGGCAGAGTCTGAGAGAGGAAGGAGTGAGGAGCTGAGTCTGAGGAAGGAGAGGAAGGATTAGGGAGGGAAGCTGAGTCTGAGGAAGGAAGGAGTGAGGAAGCTAGTCTGAGGAGAGGAGGAGTGAGTGAGAAAGAGGAGTGAGGACCGTCGAGGAGAGGAAGGATGAAAAAGCTCGAGTCTAGAGAGAGGAAGGATGTGAGGAAGCTCAGTCTGAGGAGAGGAAGGAGTGAGAAGAAGTCAGTGCGAGGAGAGGAAAGAAGTAAGGGAGCCGAGTCTGAGGAGAGGAAAGGAGTGAGGGGGAAGAGTCTGAGACAGGAAGGAGTGAGGAAGCTGAGTCTGAGGAGAGGAAAGGAGTGAGGGAGCTGAGTCTGGAGAGAGGAAGGAGTGAGGGAGCTGAGTCTGAGAAGAGGAAAGGAGTGAGGAGCTGAGTCTAAGGAGAGGAGCTAGGAGAGGAAGGAGTGAGGGGCCGAGTTTGAGACAGGAAGGAGTGAGGAAGCTGAGTCTGAGGAGAGGAAGGAGTGAGGAAGCTGAGTCTGAGAGAGGAAGGAGTGAGGAAGCTGAGTCTGAAGAGAGGAAGGATTGAGGGAGCCGAGTCTGAGGAGAGGAAGGAGTGAGGGAGCTAAATCTGAGGAGAGGAAGGTGTGAGGAAGCTCAGTCTGAGGAGATGAAGGAGTGAGGGAGCAGAGTCTGAGAAAGGAAGGAGTGAGGGAACCGAATCAGAGGAGAGGAAAGGAGTAAGGGAGCCAAGTCTGAGGAGAGGAAAGGAGTGAGGGGAAGAGTCTGAAACAGGAAGGAGTGAGGAAGCTGAGTCTGAGGGAGGAAAGGAGTGAGGGAGCTGAGTCTGGAGAGAGGAAGGAGTGAGGAGCTGAGCTGGAGAAGCGAAGAAGGAGTGAGGAGCTGAGTCTGAGAAGAGGAAAGGAGCGAGGGAGCTGAGTCTGAGGAGAGGAAGAAGTGAGGGAGCTGAGTCTGAGGAGAGGAAGAAGTGAGGGAACAGTGGATGAGAGGAAGAAGTGAGGAAGCTGAGTCTAAGGAAAGGAAGGAGTGAGGGAGCCAAATCAGAGGAGGAAGGAGTGAGGGAGCTGAGTCTGGGAGAAAAAGGAATGAGGAGCTGAGTCTGAGGAAAGGAAGGAGTGAGGAAGCTGAGGAGAGGAAGGAGGAAGCTGAGGAGAGGAGGAGTGAGGGGCTGAGTCTGAGTAGAGGAAGGATTGAGGGAGCTAGTCTGAGGAGAGGAAGAGTGAGGAAGCTGAGTTGAGGAGAGGAAGGAGTGAGGGAGGAGTCTGAGACAGGAAGGATGAGGAAGCTGAGTCTGAGGAGAGGAAGGAGTGAGGGGCTGAGTCTGAGAAGGAAGGAGTGAGGAGCTCAGTCTGAGGAGAGGAAGGAGGAAAGAGACAGTCTGAGGAGAGGAAGGAGTGAGGAGCAGTCTGAGGAGAGGAAGGAGTGAGGAAGCTGAGTCTGAGGAGAGGAAGAAGGAGTGAGGGAGCAGAGTCTGAGAAAGGAGGCAGTGAGGGAACGCAATCGAGCGAGAGAGGAAAGAAGTAGGAGGACGAGAGATCTGAGGAGAGGAAAGGAGTGAGGGAGCTGAGTCTGGGAGAAGAAGGAATGAGGGAGCTGAGTCTGAGGAAAGGAAGGAGTGAGGAAGCTGAGGAGAGGAAGGAGGAAGCTGAGAGGAGGAAGGAGTGAGGGGGCTGAGTCTGAGTAGAGGAAGGATTGAGGGAGCTGAGTCTGAGGAGAGGAAGAAGTGAGGAAGCTGAGTCTGAGGAGAGGAAGGAGTGAGGGAGTTGAGTCTGAGACAGGAAGGATTGAGGAAGCTGAGTCTGAGGAGAGGAAGGAGTGAGGAGCTGAGTCTGAGAAGGAAGGGAAGTGAGTGAGGAGGAGCTCAGTCTGAGGAGAGGAAGGAGTGAGGGAAAGCTGAGTGGGAGGAGAGGAAATGAGAAGAAAGAGAGGGAGCCGAGTCTGAGGAGAGGAAAGGAGTGAGGGGAAGAGTCTGAGACAGGAAGGAGTGAGGAAGCTGAGTCTGAGGAGAGGAAAGGAGTGAGGGAGCTGAGTCTAGGAGAGAGGAAGGAGTGAGGGAGCTGAGTCTGAGAAGAGAAAGGAGTGAGGGAGCTGAGTCTAAGGAGAGGAAGCTGAGGAAGAGGAAGGAGTGAGGGGCCGAGTTTGAGACAGGAAGGAGTGAGGAAGCTGAGTCTGAGGAGAGGAAGGAGTGAGGAAGCTGAGTCTGAGGAGAGGAAGGAGTGAGGAAGCTGAGTCTGAAGAGAGGAAGGATTGAGGGAGCCGAGTCTGAGGAGAGGAAGGAGTGAGGGAGCTAAATCTGGAGAGAGGAAGGTGTGAGGAAGCTCAGTCTGAGGAGATGAAGGAGTGAGGGAGCAGAGTCTGAGAAAGGAAGGAGTGAGGGAACCGAATCAGAGGAGAGGAAAGGAGTAAGGGAGCCAAGTCTGAGGAGAGGAAAGGAGTGAGGGGGAAGAGTCTGAAACAGGAAGGAGTGAGGAAGCTGAGTCTGAGGAGAGGAAAGGAGTGAGGGAGCTGAGTCTGGAGAGAGGAAGAGGAAGTGAGGGAAGCGTGAGTCTGAGAAGAGGAAAGGAGTGAGGGAGCTGAGTCTGAGAAGAGGAAAGGAGCGAGGGAGCTGAGTCTGAGGAGAGGAAGAAGTGAGGGAGCTGAGTCTGAGGAGAGGAAGAAGTGAGGGAACAGTGGATGAGAGGAAGAAGTGAGGAAGCTGAGTCTAGGAAGAAGGAGTGAGGAGTGGGAGTGAGGAGCTGAGTCTGGGGAGAAAAAGGAATGAGGGAGCTGAGTCTAGAGGAAAGGAAGGAGTGAGGAAGCTGAGAGGAAGGAGGAAAAGTGAGAGTGAGAGGAAGGAGTGAGGGGCTGAGTCTGAGTAGAGGAAGGATTGAGGGAGCTGAGTCTGAGGAGAGGAAGAAGTGAGGAAGCTGAGTCTGAGGAGAGGAAGGAGTGAGGGAGTGAGTCTGAGGACAGGAAGGATTGAGGGAAGCTGAGTCTGAGTGAGAGGAAGGAGTGAGGGGCTGAGTCTGAGGACAGGAAGGAGTGAGAAAGCTCAGTCTGAGGAGGAGAGAAGGAGTGAAAATAGCCAGTCTGAGGAGAGGAAGGAGTGAGGAAGCTCATCTGAGGAGAGGAAGGATGTGAGTGAGAGCAGAGTCTGAGGAAAGGAAGGGCAGTGAGGGAACCGAATCAGAGGAGAGGAAAGAATGAAGTAAAGGAGGAGCGAAGTCTGAGGAAGAGGAAAGGAGTGAGAGGAGGAAGGGTGATCTGGACAGGGAAGGAGTGAGGAAGCTGAGTCTGAGGAGAGGAAAGGAGTGAGGGAGCTGAGTCTGGAGAGAGGAAGGAGTGAGGGAGCTGAGTCTGAGAAGAGGAAAGGAGTGAGGGAGCTGAGTCTGAGGAGAGGAAGAAGTGAGGGAACAGTGGATGAGAGGAAGAAGTGAGGGAGCTGAGTCTAAGGAAAGGAAGGAGTGAGGGAGCCAAATCGAAGGAGTGAGGGAGCTGAGTCTGAGGAGAGGAAGGAGTGAGTGGGCTGAGTCTGAGTAGAGGAAGGATTGAGGGAGCTGAGTCTGAGGAGAGGAAGAAGTGAGGAAGCTGAGTCTGAGGAGAGGAAGGAGTGAGGGAGTTGAGTCTGATACAGGAAGGATTGAGGAAGCTGAGTCTGGGAGAGGAAGGAGGAAGCTGAGGAGAGGAAGGAGTCAGGGGTTGAGTCTGAGACAGGAAGGAGTGAGGAAGCTAAGTCTGAGGAGAGTAAGGAGTGAGAAAGCTCAGTCTGAGGAGAGGAAGGAGTGAGGAAGCTCAGTCTGAGGAGAGGAAGGAGTGAGGGAGCCGAGTCTGAGAGCGGAAGGAGTGAGGGAACCGAATCAGAGGAGAGGAAAGGAATAAGAGAGCCGAGTCTGAGGAGAGGGAAGAAGTGAGGGGGAAGAGTCTGAGACAGGAAGGAGTGAGGAAGCTGAGTCTGAGGAGAGGAAAGGAGTGAGGGAGCTTAGTCTGGGGAGAGGAAGGAGTGAGGGAGCTGAATCTGAGAAGAGGAAAGAAGTGAGGGAGCTGAGTCTGAGGAGAGGAAGAAGTGAGGGAACAGTGGATGAGAGGAAGAAGTGAGGGAGCCAAGTCAAGGGAAGGAAGAAATGAGGGAGCCAAATCAGAGGAGGAAGGAGTGAGGGAGCTGAGTCTGGGGAGAGGAAGGAGTGAGGGAGCTGAGTATGAGGAAAGGAAGGAGTGAGGGAGCCAAATTAGAGGAGAGGAAGGAGTGAGGGAGCCAGGTCTGAGAGAGGAAGGAAGATGTGAGGGAGCCAAATCTGAGGAGAGGAAGGAGTGAGGGAGCCGAGTCTGAGAAAGGAAGATGTGAGGGAGCCGAATCTGAGGAGAGGAAGGAGTGAGGGAGCCGAGTCTGAGGAGAGGAAGGAGTGAGGGAGCGAAGTCTGAGGAGAGGAAGGAGTGAAGGAGCCAAATCAGAGCAGAGGAAGGAGTGAGGGAGCGAAGTCTGAGGAGAGGAAGATGTGAGGGAGCAGAGTCTGAGGAGAGGAAAGAGTGAGGAAGCCGAGTCTGAGGAGAGGAATGAGTCGGTCGACAGAGTAGGGGGTACTCGGATACCGGGACAGGTTGCTACTTCAGTGGGGACCACGGCTGGTCGGGTCCCGGTCCCGTGCACTGGACACTCAATGGCTGTGGGGAAAACTATTTGGCATGGGGAATGATAATGTGAAGCCACCTGTGGTACCTGGTAATGTGGTTACCAGCACTGCAGCCGACCACTGAGGTGATGGGTATGCAGCTTTGGGCAGTACAGTTCCCCACAGGCAGAGCTTTTCCTCAGGGCAGCAGGGTGGATGAGGGGAATAGTAGTCCTTGGCTCTGTGTAAGTTCTCCAGACGGTGGCGGTGAATCAGGCACACACACACCATAGTCTCTGTTTCAGTACCTTTTTACTGATGTCGGGTAGCAGTACGGTCCAGGAGGGTAACCAGGTGGCCGGTGCAGTTTAGGACATCCACCTTAGTAGGTTGTGAGGCCTCCTCTTCTATTGTCTGTGGTAATTAGGGTCAGTTCTGCCTTAAGCTAAACCTGCCGCTTCTTCTTTCCCTCTCAGGCTACAACTCTACAACTGAGCAATAAGGACCTTTCTGTGGGATTCCCTATCCTTTTCTAGGGTCCCTGGTCCTATGTTTGGTCAGGTCTGGGGTCTTGGTTTCCTGAGGTCCAGGGGGAATAAATCCTCCTGGTCTCTCAGGTTTTCTCTGTTATATCTGGAATAATAACAGCTTTGGACTCCGGTGTCCAGATGGACTAAAGGGCAATTAGTGATGTCCCCTTTTCTGTAGTTTCCTAGATTTCTTACCTTACCTCCTTCCCTCTCCAGGGTGCTACACAGCTCCTGTCAGTCTCTTCTTCAACTGTCACTTTCTGACTGCTGCTGTCCACTGTCTGACTGACACTAACTGGCTCCTCCCCCAGGTCTGGATCTTTATAGGGGATCTTGCTTAAGGCAACAAGTGGAGCTCCCCCTTCAGGCCTGGGATGGAAGTGTTGTGTATACCAAGGTATATATCCTTTCCTGCACCGGTGGGTCCTGTGGCAATCCCTGCAGGGCTGTTAAAGGAAGGAGTGAGGGAGCCGAGTCTGAGAGAGGAAAATGTGATGGAGCTGAGTCTGAGAGAGGAAGGAGTGAATGATAAGAGGAAGGAGTGAGGGAGCTGAGTCTGAGGAGAGGAAGGAGTGAATGATAAGATAAAGGAGTGAGGGAGCTGAGTCTGAGGAGGGGAAGGAGTGAATGATAAGAGAAGAGTGAGGAGTGAGAGATGAAGAGTGAATGATAAGAGAAAGGAGTGAGGAGTGAGGTGATGTAAGGGGAAAGGAGTGAGTAGCTGAATGAGTAGGAAGGAGTGATGGAGGAAGAGTGAGCTGATCTGAGGAGAAGTAAGGGAGCTGTGAATGAGGAGAGGATGGAGTTAAGGAGCTGTCAGTGAGGAGAGGAAGGCTTGAGGGAGCAGTGGATGAGGAAAAGGAGTGAGGGAGCTGTGAATGAGGAGAGGATGGAGTGAGGGAGCTATGACTAAGAGGAAGGGTGAGGGAGCAGTGGATAAGGAAAAGGAGTCAGGGAGCTCTGTCTGAAAGGAGCAAGGAGTGAGAGAGCAGTGAAAGAGGAGAGGATGGAGTGAGGAGCAGTGGATGAGGAGAGGATGGAGTGAGGGAGCTGAGTCTGAGGAGAGGAAGATGTGACGGAGCTGAGTCTGAGGAGAGAAAGGAGTGAGGAAGCTAAGTCTGAGGAGAGGAAGGGGTGAATGATAAGAGGAAGGAGTGAGGGAGCTGAGTCTGAGGAGAGGAAGGAGTGAATGTTAAGAGGAAGGAGTGAGGGAGCTGAGTCTGAGGAGAAGTAAGGGAGCTGTGAATGAGGAGAGGATGGAGTTAAGGAGCTGTCAGTGAGGAGAGGAAGGCTTGAGGGAGCAGTGGATGAGGAAAAGGAGTGAGGGAGCTGTGAATGAGGAGAGGATGGAGTGAGGGAGCTATGACTAAGAGGAAGGCGTGAGGGAGCAGTGGATAAGGAAAAGGAGTCAGGGAGCTCTGTCTGAAAGGAGCAAGGAGTGAGAGAGCAGTGAAAGAGGAGAGGATGGAGTGAGGGAGCAGTGGATGAGGAGAGGATGGAGTGAGGGAGCTGAGTCTGAGGAGAGGAAGATGTGACTTAGCTGAGTCTGAGGAGAGAAAGGAGTGAGGAAGCTAAGTCTGAGGAGAGGAAGGGGTGAACGATAAGAGGGAGGAGTGAGGGAGCTGAGTCTGAGGAGAGGAAGGAGTGAATGTTAAGAGGAAGGAGTGAGGGAGCTGAGTCTGAGGAGAAGTAAGGGAGCTGTGAATGAGGAGAGGATGGAGTTAAGGAGCTGTCAGTGAGGAGAGGAAGGCTTGAGGGAGCAGTGGATGAGGAAAAGGAGTGAGGGAGCTGTGAATGAGGAGAGGATGGAGTGAGGGAGCTATGACTAAGAGGAAGGCGTGAGGGAGCAGTGGATGAGGAAAAGGAGTCAGGGAGCTCTGTCTGAAAGGAGCAAGGAGTGAGAGAGCAGGGAAAGAGGAGAGGATGGAGTGAGGGAGCAGTGGATGAGGAGAGGATGGAGTGAGGGAGCTGAGTCTGAGGAGAGGAAGATGTGACGGAGCTGAGTCTGAGGAGAGAAAGGAGTGAGGAAGCTAAGTCTGAGGAGAGGAAGGGGTGAATGATAAGAGGAAGGAGTGAGGGAGCTGAGTCTGAGGAGAGGAAGGAGTGAATGATAAGAGAAAGGAGTGAGGGAGCTGAGTGAGGAGAGGAAGGAGTGAATGTTAAGAGGAAGGAGTGAAGGAGCTGAGTCTGAGGAGAAGTAAGGGAGCTGTGAATGAGGAGAGGATGGAGTTAAGGAGCTGTCAGTGAGGAGAGGAAGGCTTGAGGGAGCAGTGGATGAGGAAAAGGAGTGAAGGAGCTGTGGATGAGGAGAGGATGGAGTGAGGGAGCTGAGTCTGAGGAGAGGAAGGAGTGAGGGAGCTGAGTCTGAGGAGAAGTGAGGGAGCTGTGTGTGAGGAGAGGAAAGGGTGTCTGAGGAAAGGATGGATTGAGGGTACAGTAGATGAGGAGAGAAAGGAGTGAGGGAGCTATGGACGAGGAAAGAAAGAAGTTAGGGAGCTGTGTGTCTGAGAAGAGAAAGGCGAGGGAGCTGTGAATGATGTGAGCAAGACGTGACAGAGTTGTGTCTGGAGAGGAAGAAGTGAGGGAGCTCTGGATGAGGACAGTGCTGGATATTATAATTGTGTCCATGGACTTTCTTATGCTTTATACGTTGTCTTAGTATTTGCATTTATACAAATATCCATAGGATGGGTTGGTTTATTCTCTGACAGGAGCTAAAACAACATCTGCAAACCACATGTATGGAAATGAGAATGGTTACTTACACAACCTATTATAAGGGAGGGCTCCTGGGTGATCAGTTCATGAATGAGATGACTATATAATGGTAGGTCAGGAGAGATGTAGAGTGGCGGTGTGTGAGGCAAATCTTCATTTGTAGTAATGTGGAGTGTTTTACTCTGGTTGTAAAACTCTAAACTACCCCATTGGAATGGAGCAGAGATGAAGCGTTCGTGCTCATGGTCCATTCATTCTTTATCGGACTGCTGGAGATCGTGTGTTCAGCGCTCTGCCTTTTCCAGCAGTTGGATAGACAATGCAGTCACTGTCCTATTCCAGTGGAGGCATTTCAGGGGGGATGGGCCCTTACACTTTGTTCCTAAAACGAGTCTATGGTGAGTTTTTCATGTTGCAGATTTTCTGAAGTTCTTGGTTACTTGCGTTTTTAATCTGTTTTTTTATTACATGCATTTCTTTCCTGTTTTTGATGCTGTTGTTTTTGTTTATATCTTGGTATGTCATGTTTTAAATTAAGTTATGTTGTTTTTCATACTTCCTGGTATTTGTCGTTGCCAAAACCTTATGTATACAATCCTGTATGATTTGCATTAATTTTTTAGTGTGATTCTGCAGAGGAAACATCAGTATGCATGTGTGTATTTTTACTGTACTTTTCTGCAACTAATGCTATTCTGTGGTGAAAATACACAATAAAACTCATCATGTTCACAAAAGCGATTCACATCAAAAATTCACCAAAAACTGATTGTGTGAACTTAACCTTAGTGGTTGGCTTCACCAATCAGAATTTTATCCTGTGGATAATAATGATATTCAGTATTGGATATAACTTTTTAATGCCTCATTCACATGTCCATGTCTCTGATACATGTGGTGTCCGGGTACCACATGCCGGAGACACGGACACACTTATACGAAATTGTCAATGGTATTCTTTAACACCTGTGTGTCGCTCGGACCGTGTCTCCGTCTGTGTGAAGTAGACGTGTGTCTGTGTGCGCCACACTGCAACATGTCCAGCAGCACGGACACACAGACCCATTCTGGTCAAGGGGTCGGTGTCAAAAATGGTCCGCGCACGGATTTAGTCCATGTGACACGGACCAGAGCAAACATATTACTATAAATAAATGGATTTTTATACATACCAGTCTCCAGCTCAATCCAAAGCACCTGACACATTTTTTTGCAAGGAACATTAGGTAGGAGGCTTGCACATGCAGATTTACAATATGTTGCATCATGTACATTAATTGAGGAGTTGTGTAACACCTGGCATCCTTTTACCACTGTCACTTATTAAATGCAAACTGAATGCAGTGGCTTATGTTAAACAATCTGCAGTTCCTAAAAATATTCACCCGCCAGTTAAGTATCGGATGTTCACAATTCGCTTTAAAGACCCAGTTACACACACAGATAATTGTGCAGAGATTGTTCGCAGATCTCTGGTTGCAGTAAATCATGGACACGTTGTTCCATTTTGTGGCTGTATACAAATGTAACAATGTGTCCATGATTTCACTGCAACCAGAGATCTGCAAACAATCTGTACAATTATCTGTGTGTGTAACTAGGCCTTTAGTGATTGTTCAGAGCAAGGTGTGTGCCAAACTTAAATCCTAGAAATGCCACCTTGTTGCAAATTTGCGTATCTTTGCTGGATGCCTATTCTTGTAAACTCAACCTAAAGATGTCATAGGAACAGCAGACATCCCCTCCCGACTTTGGTCTGACTACAAATCATGGCACTTCTTCACCTGTTTTTTTGCAGACTACAGTGATGATGTCCTGCAAGCTGCAATTACTGGCCGCAGAAGACTTGCACCGTCCACACTTGAGACCAGTGAGCGTCACAGATTGCAATGATGTATTATTATCTATGAAGTCAATTTAGTTCAGCAACATTGAGCCTACAAGTTCTGCAATGTCCACTCACAGCCAAGGCCAATTCAAGTGATTTTATTAAATTTTTCCAGTTAACAAGCGGATCAAAATCACATAAAGAAAGATTACATTAATGTATGTGGGATTTTAACATGTTTGAAAACAAGTTGTTACATAATGAGGTTTAAATTATTTTTCTAAAGGATTACATCCCTGTAAAATCTTTTTATTAAACACTACTATCTTTAAATTGTTTCATTTTTTACTGTCAACTATAATCCGTTCATAACAAATAAAACATAACAAACTTTATGACCATAAGCAATAAATAGCTTATGTAAGGGGCCTTTCACACTTGCGTTTTTTCCTGATTTGGAAGATCAGGTAAAACCCGATTCTTAGGCCATGTGCACACGCTGAGTATTTGATGAGTTTTTTACCTCAGGATTTGTAGACAAAACCAGGCATGGATGATTAAATACAGAAGTGGTGACTTGTTTCTATTAGACTTTTCCTCTGATTGCTCCACTCCTGGTTTTGTCTACAAATCCTGAGGTAAAAACTCATCAAATACTGAGCGTGTGCACATGGCCTTACAGTATTTTGCCCATTTACTTTAATTTTGTCAGGTAGAATCTTGTTGCTTCATGTTTTCTCTTGAAATCATTAAAGAAAATGGGCAAAAAAAATGAATCCTGTAAGAATCAGGTGTTTTCCTGATCTTCCAAATCAGGAAAAAAACGCAAGTGTGGAAGGCCCCTTACAATGCTAACATAAGAAAATAAGACCTAAGAAAAGTTAAAACTAATGGGGACGTCACACGTGTCAATGTTGCCAGCGATCTCATCGCTGGCGACATTGAAGGCTGATCGCTGGTGAGCTGTCACACAGGCAGACTCACCAGTGATCAGTACTAGTGAGAACGCTGGTAGCCATGTAAACAAGCGGGTAACTAAGCGCTGTGCAGCTTAGTTACCCGCTGTTTACCATGGATACCAGCTCCCAGCGCTTGCTGAGAGGCGCTGGGAGCTGGAATCTCGCTCGTCTCCCGGTGTCACACACAGTGATGCTGCGTGTCCACCTGGCGACCATCGCCAGGTTTTAGAGCGATTTATCGCTGGTTGATGCGCCCTGTCACACACGTCATGTGCAGCAGCAATACTGCACGCGATATTGACGCGTGTGACATCCCCATTAGGGCTCACCAAATATTGACATCAATTGAAAAGTGTATATCTTATCTAAAGTTTAATTACAGGTTTAATCATGCAGGTGTATGGCGAGATGAGTGCTTATGCATCCCCCCAAGGGGTCCCCGGGCAATAGCAACTATATTTATACCGTATTTTTTGGATTATAAGACGCACTTTTGTTCCCCCATATTTTGGGGAAAAGTGGGGGTGCGTCTTATAATCCGAATATACGGATTATACTGCAGGGGAGGTAAGGGGGCTCTGGAGCCTATCTGGGGGCTGGGGCGGGCTGGGACAGGCTGCAGGAGGCAGCGGGAGATCTCCTGCTCCCGCTCATATAATATGCACTGCCACTGTCCAGCACCATGGTGATGGGCTGGGGGAGCAGCGCATATATGTGCCTGCACCCCCCCAAGTGATGGCATATGCCCTCCCTTTGTTCCATATGGCCCCCCATGCTGCTGCCCAGAGCAAAATAAAAAAAGCTTTACTTACCTCCTCCAGCGCTGATCTCTTGCTGTCTCCCCGCCCTCCCTGCTGACCGCTGTGATCGGGTACGTAGAGACTGTCACTCTGCTTTGCCGATCACATGACCGACACTGAGAAACAGGAAGTGGAGTATCGCAGCGGCAGGAGAGAGACCCGGAGGACAGCGCTGGAGGAAGGTGAGTAAAGAGTTTTATTTTACTATGGACAGCCGCATGGGGGCCATAGCCAGGACAGGGAGGGGCATGTGTGCAAGCCATAGGGGACATGGGCAAGCCACGGGGGACGTGTGCCAGCTGCGGGGGACGTGTGCCAGCCGCGGGGGACGTGTGCCAGCCATGGGAGATGTGTACCAGCAAAAGGGAACGTGTGCCAGCCATAGCGGACATGTGTCAGCCATGGGGAACATGTGCCAGCCACGGGGGACATGTGCCAGCCATGGGGGACATGTGCCAGCCACGGGGGACATGTGCCAGCCACGGGGGACATGTGCCACCCACGGGGGATATGTGCCACCCACGGGGGAAGTGTGCCAGCCATGGGGAATGAGTGCCATCAATAGGGGACGTGTGCCAACACAGGACGACGTGTGCCAGCCATGGGGGAAGTTTGCCAGCCATCGGGGATGAGTGCCATCAATAGGGGACGTGTGCCAGCACAGGACAACGTGTGCCAGCCATGGGGGAAGTGTGCCAGCCATGGGGGATGAGTGCCATCAATAGGGGACGTGTGCCAGCACAGGAGGACATGTGCTAGCCGTGGGGGATGTGTGCCAGCACAGGGGGACGTGTGCCAGCAATAGGGGACATGTGGCATCACTAGGGATGTGTGCTAGCACAAGGGGGCTATATCCAGATTGAGGGGGCTGATTTAAGGATGGGGGGCTATATCCCAGGATGAGGGACAATGTACCAGGGTGAGGGTGCTATGAGGGACATATACGCTATATGATTAGTTACACTGGCATTATAAGTTGGACCCCATTTAACATTAAAAATTTCTTTTTTCTCTTTTCCTTCACCAAATCTGGGGGTGCGTCTTATAATCAGGTGCGTCTTATATAGCGAAAAATACGATATGTTATTTGAGGATTTTAGATTATTTTATCAACGTCAATGTAGGATACATTTTAATTTGTGATAAAATTCGTCCACTGATCCCACTTATTATGAAATTTATGCAGTGTTTTATTTTTCATAGAGAAAACAAATTCTAATGATTTTTGCATATTTATTATTCTCTCTATAAGATCTTGAGTATTGGGAACTTTTTGTTGCCTCCAATGAAAAGCTATCGAATTTTTAGCTGCCACAAGAATATGAATGAGCAATGGTCTGCAAATCTTGGGGAATTTGTCAGTGTCTAATAAGAGAAGTGCTAATTCTGGGGTTAGTGTTACATCAAGTTTGGTTACTGTATTGATTCAAATTCTTATCTCATGACAACATTTTTTCATTTAATTTAATTTAAAGTGGACATGTCCAGAATATATGTTACATATTACTGGTCATTCTGCAATTTCTCCAGCATTTCTTGGAATTTTTATGGTCTATGATATGTAGTTTGAGTGGAGTTAAATAACATCTGGTAAGGACTTTGTATTGTGATTCTATGAAAGAGACAAATGCAACATTTTTATAAAGGATGGATAAAGATTTTTGTAGCTTTTCTTCAATCTCACAGTCTATGGATTTAATCTCATGTTTCCAATTATCTATAAATTTCAGTGAATGAGGTTGTGTGTCTTCGTTTAATTTTAGATAGAAGTTCTTAGTTTTCCATCTATTATTATTCTCTGGATTTTTCAAGAGATTCATCAAATTGTATGGGAGATGAAGATCTATGTTGGGTTTTCTCAAAATCTTTTCAAGTATCTTCCAAATTTTCTTGTGCACTTTTTTAAATTTAAAGTGTTTAGCCAATACTTCATAAGTTTTCAACTCATCATCACTAAATAGAACTGAGAGTTTGTAATGCCTCTGGATTTCCAATTGTCAAAATGTAGTCTCGATGAAAATGCCTTCAAGGTGTCTATGTATTCATCCATTCAATATGTTTGGGTGGGAATGTTTTCCTTGAGAAGGCTGCAAACTTCTTCCTCATCTGAATCGTATTTCTGGTGGTGGCTTCCTTTGGTAGTCACTTTTTGTTGTCACATAGGTAAGCCACCACCATGTCTTTAAACGTGGAGTTGGGGAAATACGATTCTTCCATAACCATCCATGCGGGCTTGGTTAAAGAACTCCAGAATTTCAATAATTATGGCCTGGTGATATGCAATGAGATTGGGTAAGCCAAAACCTCCATTATTTCTTTGTTTTATAAAAATTGATCTTGCTACTCACGGTTTAGTTTTGCCCCAGATAAAGTTAAGTAATTGCCTTTCTAATTTTTGTAGTAATTTTATTCTGACTGGCATTTGTACCGTTCTAAAGATGTATAAAAGCTTCGGTAGCTCTAATAACTTGTAGGAGTTTATCCCACCAAGACAGTTCCACCATTGAAAAATGCTGAAGATCCTTTTTAATTACATTGTGTGCTAACCAAAACATATTAGATGCATAATCTTGAATTTTCTTTGTCAATTTTATCCCCAAATAAGATAAAGATTCTGATTGCCATTGAAAACAGAATTCTCTCCTCAATATTTATAATAATTCTGAGTCTAAATTAGGATAAAGAGCCTATGTCATATTCATATTAAAGGGAACCTGTCAGGTGGTTTATGCCCCTCCAGCTATCACTGTCTGTAGCTGCAGCTTTATAATACCAGTCTAATCATCCCAGTCTGACCTCATAGTGTAATGTGAAAGGTGAAAGAAAAGTATTTATACACTTACATTTCAGTCCTCACCTTAGAGGAGGGGGACTGTCTGGCAGGATAATAGTTAACTCACTTTTAACTTGGATAGCTAAAGGACCTGTGTGATGTAACCATCATGTGACCATAGTGGGCGGAGCTAAGCCAGTAAACGTATTATGTTCTATGAGAACTTAGCTCCGCCTATTGTAGTCACATGGTTGTGACATCACATCAGGTCTCCCATCATGTTCTAGCACAAGGCTGAAATGTTAACTATCAACCTGCCAAACAGTCCCCGTCCTCCAAGCTGGGACTGACTGCCTAATTAATTACATAAGAAAATGTAAGTGTATAAATGCTTTTTTTTCACCTTTCACCTTACACTCTGAGCTCAGACAGGGATGATTAGAATGATGATTTGTATAGTGACACCTCAGGAAATTAATATAATAATAATATTTATCCATTTATATAGCGCTATTAATTCCATAGCACTTTACATACATCAGTAATGCTGTCTCTCTTGGAGCTCACAATCTAAACATTCTATCAGTATGTCTTTTCAATGTGGGAGGAAACCGGAGTGCCCGGAGGAAGCCCATGCAAACACGGGGAGAACATACAAACTCCTTACAGATGTTGTCCTTTGTGTCCTTGGTGGGAATTGAACCCAAGTCCTCAGGACCCCAGTGCTGCAAAGGCTGCAGTGCTAACCACTTGAGCCACCGAGTCCTGTAGATCTGTTAGCGATATCAAAATATAATCCGCGAAGAGTGACACTTTATATTGCCTCTTGTTATGGGATGCCCCTTATCCCATCATCCACCCTGATCTTTTCAGCTAGAGGTTCAATAAAAATATCAAATAAAGATGGAGACAAGGGACACCCCTGCCTTGTACCCTTGGAAAGATTAAACTTCCCTGAAGATATGCCATTGCTTAACACCCTCGCGGATGGTCTTAAATAGAACGCTTTGATAAGGCCTAAAACTTTGCCTGGAAAACTAAACTTAGACTTAGCAGCGATCTTGCTTAAGGTACCGTCACACAGGGACATATCTCCGGCGATATTGCCGGGGATCGCGGGAGCGCGCATCTCTGACAACATCGCCGGGGAGCTGTGACACTGAGCAACTTACCGGCGATGTCGCCGGCTAGTTGCCGCGGCTATCGCTTGCTGGGTTGCCCGGCAACCCAGCGAGCGATAACCCGCAATGTAGTAGATAGGCGGAATCGCCCGATCGCCGCGTTACACAGGGCGATCAGGCAGAATCGCCTGAGCAACATCGCCAGATTTCCCAACATGGTTGGGAAACCTGGCGATGTGACTCAGGCGATTCATCGCCTGATTATCGCCCTGTCACACGCGGCAATTCGCCTGCGATGTCGCCGCAACCTGGCCACGCCCCTCGGTTGCCGGCAACATCGCCGGCGATATGTCCCCGTCTGACGGTACCTTGAGTGTGACGGGGGCTTAAGGCTACAAATATAGAATTGATTAGATTTGTGATATATGGGGCCAATATTGAGGCAAACCTTTTGTAATAATCATTTGGGATACCATCTGGTCCCGGAGCTTTACTATTTTTTAAGGAATTTATGGCGTCAATTATCTCATTGGTAGTGTAAGTAACTTAAATCGTCTGATATCGTTGGTAGATCAATGGAGTCAAATGACTTGATAGCATCATTTGTAGGTTGAGGTTCAAATGTATTATCTTTAAGATTGCATAGATTCCTATAAAATTCCTCAAATAGGCTTGAGATGTCCTTTGGATTCTTACATTTTTTGTTGTTTTTATCCCTGATATGAAGGATTTTTGTTTTAGATCTTTCTATTTTAGTTTTTTTTTTTGCAAGAAATTTAGGAGGCTTGTTCATATGGTGATAATAGTTGGATTTAGAATTCAAAATAAACGTTTCGTATCCAGTTGTACTGATTGATTTAAGTTCTATTCTGAGATTCAGGATGTTTGTCTGGTTTTCATCTGAAGGTGTATCTTTAATTTTTTCAATAATATCCTCTGTTTTTTAAACTTTTGTCTATTAATTCTAGCATTTAGCTGTATTAGGGATCCTCTAATGACCGCCTTATGGGCTTGCCATAGAGTTGAAATGGATATGTTCGGTATTATTTTCTTTAAATTAATTTTCTAGGTCTGGTTCAATTTTAAGGCTATGTTCTGGGTGATTTATTAAGTAAGTATTGGCTCTCCAAGGTTTGTTGGTAACATGGTTGCTTGAAACTTTAAATTTAATTGGTGAATGATCCGTCCAAATTCTAGGATGAATTACAATTTGTTTAATTTTGTGAAGGGTATATATATCTGATACTACTAAGTCTATCCTACAAAAAGATCTATGAGAATCTGAATAAAATTAATATTCTATTGAGGAGGTATTAAGGCATCTGAATGTGTCATAGAGCTCTTGTTTGTTAAGCCAAGGGTCTAATGTAATATTTACAGCTCTTAGATGAATCTAAGGAGGAGTTAGGAATGGCATTAAAATCTCAAAAAATTTGGAGTGCTCCTTTCTGATGATCTCTTATTAATGAAAGAACTCTGTTTAGGAAGGTGATTTGACCTTTATTTGGGGCGTATACTGTGACTAAGGTAAAAAGCGAATTATTAAGTCTTCAAATGACTATAAAGGTACCTTTACACGCCGCCACTGTGCCTAGTAACAGGTATCCACCGCACGTGCACGCGCACGTTTTTAACGGTGGATACCGATCGCTGATGCCGCATATACACGCCGCCATTGCGTTGTCTACTAAAGGTATCTTTGTTCCCCAGAAGTGCCAACAGATCCTGTGGCTTACTTCCTGTTGAATATCTTCCCCGCTTTACACGCCGCTACCACGAAGGAATATGGGCGTACATCTTTCATGCCGCAAGTACATAGACGTGACAGAGTTGTGTATTCCGTGACGCTAATACACTGATTGGAAAACGCATTAGCGTCATGATTGGCCAGCCTGCGCAGGAATATATATAATGAAATTGCCGCTACACTGAACACAACATGCTAGGGAACAAGCTAAATGGCTGATACATGAAATGCAGGATTTGTCTGTGCAACTAATGAATGCATGTATGAAAATGAACACAGTAAATACTGTACTGGAATAAATGAATTGAGAGACTTAGCTTCATCACTGACGTCACTGCGAAGAGCCCGGTAACTGCGCCAAAGTGCTCTCAAACTTACCGGGTCCTACTCTGACACTATGTGTGGTCTACATTGCTGGGAAGTGATTTATATGCGCAGGAAGGCTGGCTAATACATGACGCCATTCCAATTGTGGAGTGTGAATGGATAGCTCTTTAAATATGGCGCCCAGTGAAGGGACAGCCAATCGTAACACAGTAGCCCCCACCAATGACCGCTGATGGGGCGTGGTATCCATGACGCTGTGGCACGCCCCTGTGAAATCACTAGGCGATGCAACATCCATGCCTGTGCCCCGTTTAGACGCCACTACCATGGCAATTGTGCCTTTGTGTTGCCTTCGGTTTTTGAGCATGGCTCAGCAACAAGTATCTGAGTCAACTGCAGGACACCGGAAGGAACTTCCCTATTTAGACGCAGCCATTTCGTAGCAATTTCATGGCAACAGGCACAATTTTCCCCAGTGCCAGGCAGTTGCTACCTTCCAGTGGTGGCGTGTAAAGGGGCCCTTAGGTATCTCCCTTCTGGATCAGAAAGAACCTCTAATTCCTCATAGTTCACTGAATTTTTAATAATCGAGGCTACACCAGCCTTCTTTTTCTTATCATTGGATGATAATAGCACTGTCAGGTGTAATTTGTGGTCAAATTTAGGTGTCTTTTCTGATGCATATTTCATCTCTTGTACTTCAATAACTTCAGCTTGATGTTTTTGGATGTCTCTCCATAGAAGATATCTTTTTTGAAGCGAATTCCATCCATTCACGTTGGTCGACATGAAATTTATTGTCATCCCGGATGTTGGTCACTTTTCACGAGTTTGCAAATGCCTGAATCCCCCACGGAGGCCGCCCCCATCCCGCCATAGATGACTGTCGAAGGTTGGATGTTCATATCAATAAATCTTAGTGAATCCCTCTTAGTAGAGATTATGAACTTTATAACTAACTAAATAACAAAAATATTGTTCTTCAGCAGGAGAAATAATTATTTAAAATCCTCCTTTGTAGGCTAATGATTTTGTCCCTGATTGGTACTCTGTGTTTATTGCGGACCATTGAGATATTTTCCAGAATCTTTAATCGATTTCTTCAGGCCTCTTTTCTAGTCTGAGTTGTTCGTATGTTTAATTATTTAAGGATCCTCAAACCCTCCTCAGGTTCATTGACTGTCATTGTCTTCTGTTTATAGGAGAAAATCAGGTAATTATTGTGATGACCCCAGCTGTAAGCGATGTTAGTCTTCCTAAGGGCATCGGTAAAAGGTTTGAAGTCTTTTCTTCTTTTTAATGTTTCTTTGGATAGATCAATGAAGACTTTAAAATCTTCATATGGGGATGGAAGTGAAATATTTTTTCTTATGGACTTCATGAGCTTCTCTCTGGTACTGTAAAATGTGAACCTAGCTATCACATCTCTGGGTGTTTCCTTGGGTAAGAATGAGGGATTTAAAGGGAACCAACCACCTCAGATCACCCTAATACACAGTTAGTACATGTCCCTGCACCCTAAGGCTATGTGCACATCAGTCGGTTCTGCATTTCTGCAGACCGACCGGGAACCGGAGGACACTGGCAGAAACTGAGTTTTCTGTGCTCAGCAGTGTCCCTCGTTTTTTGCTCGTTTTTTGCTCGTTTTCCGCCCGGTTTTACAGCGTTTTGTCGGCGGTTTTTCTGAGCGGTTTTAAAACTGAGTTTTTAGTGCACTTGTTCAGCTGAAACCGGTGGAAAAACGGAGGAAAGAAGTCACTTGCTCTATTTTTGGAAACCGGTGAAAAAACTCAGTTTTGACTGAAAACGACCAGAAGAAAAACGTTGTAATGTAGACAGAGTTTTCTAAAATCCATTGACTAGCATGTTAATCCAACCGGAGGGTAGGATTAACATAAATTAACATAAAACTGAGCGGAAAACGCCGACGGAAAACGTCCAAAAGCAGCCAACAAAACGACTGATGTGCACATACCCTAAGGATACCTTTCCAGCACTGTTTTTGTGTAAAATCTTGCATTAGTATAACTGATATAAAGAGTTTATAAACTTACTAGCCTGGAGACTTCTGGGCATATCCCTCCTTCTGTTATACTTCAGGGCTGTGCATTGCATGTCTGTGCTCCCCCTCCCTCCGTGCCTGCTGCCCTGCCCTGATGGGCGTGATTGTTATCTCCTCTGCACAGAGGGAGGGGGAGCACAGCCATGCAATGAATGCACAGCCCTGAAGTATAACAGAAGGAGGGATACGCCCAGAAGTCTCCAGGCTAGTAAGTTTATAAACTCTTTATATGAGTTATACTAATGCAAGATTTTACACAAAAACAGTGCTGGAAAGGTATCCTTAGGGTGCAGGGACATGTACTAACTGTGTATTAGGGTGATCTGAGGTGGTTGGTTCCCTTTAAGCAACCTGTGAGCTCTCTCAAGTCAGTATTCCACATCTGACAGTGAAACTCACAGCCAAGGCCAGACAGTCCTGAACGGACACTGGTGTAACGTCTGTTCCCTGGCAAAATGTTGAGCCCATTTAAGATATCAAAACCCAGAGCAATCACATCATCATTCTTAAAGTGTAAGGGTTATTTTCATTTTCATTTCCTAATTTAATAGTACTTATGAAAATAAGCAACTTTGTAATATATCTTATCATACGGATTAGCCTTTTTTTTTCTCTGCCAGAATTGATCAATCATTATCAAAATTCTCAATTGAGAATTGGGGAGGGAGGAGCTAGAGGCAGTGGGAGGAGCTAGAAGCAGTGCTCCACCCCTCCTTATTTTTCTGTCTACATGGAATCTCCTCAGTAAGAACTGCCATCTCCTACCTCAGTAATGGGAAAGTCACTGAATACAGATTTTGGCAAGGGTTACACGAACAAATGAAAAATCTGCCTGATTGTCATCCAGGAGAGTAGAACACGTGAAATCCGTTTGAAATTCCATATGTCATGCAAGTGCTATGTGAGGGTGCAATTTTTTTCTCGCCTAGAATCCATATGCAATGTGTTATTTTTTTTCTCAGCAACTATTATTCTACATTCATTTTCAAGATCATTTACAGTGTTCTCTGCTGCAGACTTTGGATGGTCTATGTGCTGTCAGTTATTTTTCTCCCATGTATAGACTTGCAGTGGTGAGTCTTGTCCAATTACAGGTGCAAGTGCAGCATACTGCTATTTTTATTTTTACAGCCCGATTAGGGTCTGTTTGCACAGGAGAAAATTAGTGCATATGTTCTGCTGCATGAAATCTACACCAAACACGTCCCTGTTCACATGGTGTGTTTTTATGTGCTGTGGATATAGTGCTCTTTGCCATTGACTTTTCTACGACTCAGCATTTTTGTGCTCAAATCTGCAGCATATCTGCATGAAGAATTGACATGTTCTGCACTAAACCATGCAAAGTATCTGCAGCAGAAATAAATGGCACCATGCAGACAGGACTTCACATATAAAGCCATAGACTTTGCTGGGAAAACACACTGCTGCATATTTAGTGCAGACCTGCTGCTTATATGTGGCAAAATATGCATCATGCGAACAGACTGAGAATAGCTGAGAATAAAATATAGAGATCTGTTCTGCCTCATTGACTAACATTGGTCCTAGTGCAATCTGATTTTTCCTCATCAAATTGCACTCGTCTGATTCATACACTAGTGTGATCCAGGCCTTCCCCCCAGAATTCTCAAAAATATCCTTGGTAACACCTGCCATCTCCTACCTCAGTAATGGAAAAGTCTTCACTGAATACAGATTTTACCTCAGAATTTAGAATTGAGGCAGACACCATGGGATACAGCCTCACCAAAGTATGGGCATGCGGCTTTGGACTCCACTGGTGCTACAATAGTCCCTCCAATCAGCTTTCTACTGTATACCCCTTGGGCAAGTCCATCCACCCATGCCAGCATACTGTGGAAGAACTGTTGGACCACTAGAATGCAGGGGTAGATTTACCCTTTCTTTGCATGTTCTGTACGGTCTGGGACACCCTCATATTATATACAGGATTCCACCTGGTGTCTCTATATCCTTGTACCCTGTATCAATCAGCTGACTTGCACAAGTGGGCCATGGCTGTGCTATAGCTAACTGTCCGTTGTGAAACACACAGTTACACTTACACACACACCTCTGCTACATGCACAGTTATACTTGCATAGCTGTGTATCATGCACAGTTATTCTTACACACAGCTGTGCAACATGCACAGTTACACTTACATGCATAGCTTTGCTACATGCACCGTAACAGACATACAACTCTCCTACATACAAATTTACAGTTACACACTCAGGTCTGCTCAATTCAGTTACACTTTCATACACAGTTCTGCTACATGCAGTAAAGGTCCAGTTACACACAGAGATAATTGTGCAGACATTTTTTGCAGATCTTTGGTTGCAGTGAAATCATGGACACATTGTTATTTTTGTACACGGCCACAAAATGGAACAATGTGTCCATGATTTCACTGCAACCAGAAATCTGCGAACAATCCCTGCACAATTATCTGTGTTTGTAACTGGGCCTTTACACCTATATACACAGCTCTTTCACATGTACAGTTACACTTACATACACAGCTATGCTACCTGCATAGTTACACTTACGTAAACAGCTATGCTATATGCACAGTTACACTTAAATACACAGCTCTGCTACATACACAGTTACACTTACAGTTTGTGACAGTAGATGTGACAGCAGGAAGAGACATCAGATCGATGAAACATACAAAATAAATTATTGGGACAGGAAAAATGGAACACCACACATTAAGATAATTCTGGAGAGTCTGTAATGATCTCATAACAATAGAAACAAATTTGGAGGTGCCACCCGGTAATCTGACGACAGGAAAAAGGCAGCAATAGTCCTTAGATGCGTTTGTTGAATCCAGCAGGTGAGCAGCACAACAAAATCCTATGTGGCAACTCATCTCCAATTTCAATCCACACACAGGCAGCAAAACTTGGCCGCTACTTCAGATCCTAGCCCTTCGGAAGTCCCAACACGAACTAACTAGACAAGCATGTGTCTATTGCTCTCTCTCTCCTTGGATCAGCCCCTGGATGGGCAGAAAGGCTCAAACCCCCCTTTGAACACTTTGCTACATGGAGACATTTCCAGAAGTCCAGGTTCCATCATGTGCAACTGTATTGTGTACTGGGGGAGCCCCCTGCTTAGAGAGAGAGGCAGACTTCCCCACTAGATGCAAGATAAGAAATGTTCACATATACCTGATTACACAAGTGTCCATGAACAGAGGCTAGGAAAGAAACAAGCTGTTACAACCACTTTCCATCTCGATTTGTGTATGGACTTAAACAGGTCACTTGTCAAGAACATGTATTCATCGCTGATTTGACTCAGGGATCCATTATGACATCCTCTGTGACTTACACTCTGCTTCATGCACCCACAGATTGGCATTGTAGCTTCCCAAATTATTGCCTGGGAGAACATCTGCAAGAAGGTTGCTCATCACCGCAACTACACATTACTCATCCCTAAAGCCAAAGTTCGGAGCTACAGTTGATTTGGGAATAGTCCTCCATTTGCCTTCAGCCAATTCAATGACAATCCCAGGTCCTTTCTGGATCACCTTAGTCCTAACCATTCGGCAATCAGCTAGCATGAGGAATGCCCCCTAGTCATAAAATCCAATAATTCTCTGTCCACCCAGCACAACCTCATGCAAGTGCTTGCTTCGTTGAGCGGAAGAAGTCGTAGCTGCGGGCCGTACCCCATAAACCCCAAGATTTCAACATGGGTGGTTAAGTCATTAGGCAAGTCTTCACAGTGGTGACACTTCTTCCTCCATTGTACCTGGTTGTAAATAATTAATAGTCCTATTTGGTGAAGAGTCATTCCTCATTTTACCACCATGGCAGGTGGCAGACAGAGGGGAGAAGACATCACAGGGGGGAGAGAGACCGTATATAGGTGAGAGAGCACACAGGGGAGACAGCTCAAATTACATGAGTGAAGTCACCACAGGGGGAGAAGACATCCACAGCAGGGAGAGCTCATGGTGGGAGACAGAGTGTGCATTGCGATGGGGGGGGGGGGGAAGGGGGAAGGAGAAAGGTCGAAGGAGAGAGCACAGGAGGGAGAACAGCTGCCATGCCCGTCGCCACAGAGTCTGCCCCCATCATGACGTTACCACCCTCCTGATGCAATAGCATCGGGCCCACATCTATATTAATATAACTATTCTACCCAAAACCATCATAAGTGTTCACCCTTACATCAGTACAGGAGTAAAAAAGATCCTGACGATCATCCCTGGAGCAGAAACACAGAAAAGCTAGCAGAGGCATATCCAGCCTCATATAACCATAAACATAAGTGCTGGAAGGCTGTCAAATAGGATCTATAGACACAATATTAATCTTCTTATTCTATGAAACGCAGTAACAGACCACAATAATATATCACATGGGGATATTGCAGCAGACAGTTCTTATGAGCATGTTGCAAAAAGGAACTGATTGAGGTTTGGTGTTCTGTATTTTTTTGCACAAAGCACTTTCATCCAGTTAGCTCATACAGGTTAGGTCCCTGAAATGTATCTTTCTTTACAAAGATGTCATGCAAAATTTTGCATAGATAATGCCTGCATAGTAAAACTAAATACAAATTACAGTAGATTTTTATTAAAAATGAACACATTATGAATATAGAGGAAGATAACTTTTAAAAGTGTAAACAAATCCTATTATTACATTCAAAGCAGAGAATACTGGGCACTAACATGCAATTGGAAACCAGCCTGTGCCACGTTTTGTGTGGCTTACCGCCCAGAGTACAGCCTTGCGGTGCTGGTATAAGCAGAATCCATCACAATTCAAAGAAAGGCAAAATAACCGCACTCACCGGCTTGTTGATCTTTGTTTATTCACAGTCCATATCCATAACAGGTGGCTATGAAGAGCAGGGAGGGGAGTGCAGGGGAGGCGGACGACGGTAACACCGTTTCGCGGTCGTGCACCGCTTCTACGGGTCCTCTACGGCGTCTGTCGTCATGTCCGGATTTTAACACACCAGGGCATGGCGTCACTACCGCACGTAGTATAGAAAATGTGACATAAAACACAAAATCTTAATTACATACTAATGTGCAATGTAACACTTACATAGAAAACCACCTTTATCCTTAAAAATGCCTTTTGTATTGTTATAAAGCTACTAAAGGCAAGATCCAGCGTCTATATCTTACTGGCTTACGTACAGATCTCAACTCAAGAGTAACTACCGTATAACCCATACTATAAGGGCAACCTGCAAGGCTACCATAGCGCACCTAGTATCCGCACTATAATCATGTCGGTCACAAATTACACCAGGCAGGTATGCTTTTATTCTAACCTAGTTAGAGGCAAGAGCAAAGGCATAACAATACTATAATATACCATAACCAATCAGCCTGATTTCCATCAGCCCAATTACATTAAGTTCTAGTTGTTAAAGATAATGAAATGAAATGCTGCAACAGACAGCGTTACCTTATTGTTCCGCTCAATTTTCGGCTACCAAACAGCGACTGACCCAATACCACGGTGTGACCTTATTATAAACACCCTAATTACGACAATAGGACAAAAAGAGCAGATTGTCACCGACCCACCCGGGCGCCCCATTGTGTCCGGGATTGGGTCGGTGACCGAACCCCTTTCTCAATACTTGGATTGGGTACTGAGGCCTTTGCTTAAAAGAATACCTGCTTATGTGAAAGACTCAGGTGATTTTGTGACTTGTATAGACAGTTTCGAATGGCAATCCGGGTATAGTATGGCATCCATAGATGTGGAGAGCCTCTATACCCGGATTCCACAGGATCTGGCCGTTTCAGTAATCCGTGACATTTTACTAGTAGAAGATCAAGATAGACATATGGTAGACTTCATTTGTGAGTCTTTACAGTTTATTCTGACTCACAATGCGTTCACCTTCAATGAGATCTCCCCTGCACTCCCCTCCCTGCTCTTCATAGCCACCTGTTATGGATATGGACTGTGAATAAACAAAGATCAACAAGCCGGTGAGTGCGGTTATTTTGCCTTTCTTTGAATTGAAATCCTATTATTATATACTAGATGGTGGCCCGATTCTAACGCATCAGGTATTCTAGAGTACCTTGTAAACAGGAGTGAACTTGCGTGACACTATGACTGACAGCCTTGTAAGCAGCAGAGAAGTGCGTCACACTACGAGCTGCAGTTGAAATTGCGTGCCAATATACCAAGCCGTGCTCCGCTTATTGGTCGCCACCAGCTGCAACGACCAATCAGGTGCGCTTTGCTGATTGGTCGCCGCGGGCGGCGGCGACCAATCAGCGAAGTGGAGCATGGCTTGGCAGGGGTTTTGAATCCCGCGCCGCTGATTGGGCGTTGAGAGCGGCGACCAATCAGCGGAGCAGGATTCATATTTCCTGCCAATCCGCGCCACTTCACTGATTGGTCGCCGCCGGCCGCGGTGACAGGTCAGAGAAGTAGCGCAGCTTGGCGGGGATTTGAATTGCGGCCGCCATATAGAAATACCCATAATGTGGGTGTTCCAATATGGCGGTTGGGGTACTACCGCTGCAAGCTGACGCCAGTCATCTCCTGGCTGGCTCGCCGTGGACATCTGTGCAGCATAGATGAGCCGCAACTACCGTCGGATCTCCCGACGATAGCCACGGCCGGACGCGTGTATCCTGGCGATAGCAACGCCGATGCGTCGCCGTCGCCAGGTTTCAGCTTGGTGTGAGTTTTGAATGTGCGCAGCTGTTTTGCATACGCTTCGCTCATTGGTTGCCACGTCTGGCAACCTCTGCCCTGCCAGTGCTCTCCCTCCCGCTCCTCCTGTCCTGCCCGCTCCTCCTGTCCTGCCCGCGCTCCATACCCTGCTCCTCTGCCCTGCCCGCGCTCTCCCTCCCCCGCTCCTCTGCCCTGCCCGCGGTCTCCCTCCCGCTTCTCCTGTCCTGCCCGCGCTCCATACCCTGCCCCTCTGCCCTGCCCGCGTTCTCCCTCCCGCCCTGCCCGCGCTCCATACCCCGCTCCTCTGCCCTGCCCGCGCTTCCCCCCCCTGCTCCTCCTGTCCTGCCCGCGCTCTCGCTCCCCTCGGCCCCCCTGCTCCTTAGTGATTTGATTTCACAGTACATTATTTTATATTTGATTTTGCAGTGCATAAAAACAAATGTATTAAAAATAATAAAGATTGTTATACTTACCTCTCCGTCGAGTGCTCGGTGTCCAGAAGCAGTAGCAGGCCCTGATATGCGCGTCACATATCACATAAACGCGAGCAGGCCAATCACAGCAACGAGCGCCGATGTAATTCTGACATCATGCAAGGTCCTAGCAGAACACTGCTACAGCTGTGCCCCGATCGCTCCGTCCTGCTCCCCGGATCCGCTCGCTCCATCTTACCCCTCTGCCTCTATCCTGCCCCCCCAGCTCCATCCTGCCCCTTCCCGGCTCCATCCTGCCCCCCCCAGCTCCATCCCACCCACCCTCCCCCGGCTCCATCCTACCTCCCCATCTCCCCTGACTCCATCCTGCCCCCCCCTCCCCCGGCTCCATCCTGTCCCCCTCCCCCCAGCTCCATCCTGCCCCCCCCCTCCCCCGGCTCCATCCTGCCCTCCCCCCCAGCTACATTCTGCCCCGATCGTTCCATCCTGCCCCGCCAGCTTCATCCTGCCTCGCCCCCTACGCCGACTCCATCCTGCCCCCCCTCCGCCGGCTCCATCCTGCCCCCCTCCGTCGGCTCCATCCTGCCCCCCGGTTCCATCCTGCCCCCCAGCTCCATCCTGCCCCCCCATCGACTCCATCCTGTCCCCCACCAACTCCATCCTGCCCCCCTGGCTCCATCTTGCCCCCCCGGCTCCATTCTGCCCCACCGGCTCCATCCCGCCCCCCCGCCGGCTCCATTCTGCCCCCCGCCGACTCCATCCTGCCCCCCCGGCTCCATCCTGCCTCTACCCCCCCCCAACTCCATCCTGCCCCCCCCCGCCAGCTCCATCCTGTTTCCCCACCAACTCCATCCTGGCTCCATCCTGCCCCACCAACTCCATTCTGCCCCACCGGCTCCATTCTGCCCCACCGGTTCCATTCTGCCCCGCCGGCTCCATCCTGCCCTGATCGCTCCATCCTGCCCCCCGGCCCCATTCTGCCCCCCCCCCGACGGCTCCATCCTGCTCCCCCGCCGTCACCATCCTGCCCCCCTGCCGGCTCCATCCTGCCCCCCCGCCGGCTCCATCCTGCCCCTCCCCGGCTCCATCCTGTCCCCCCCTGGCTCCATTCTGCCCTGATCGCTCCATCCTGCCCCCCCGGCTCCATCCTGCCCCGCCGGCTTCATCCTGCCCCCCGCCACCATCCTGACCCCCGCCACCATCCTGCCCCCCCACCTCCATCCTGCCTCCCCCACGGTCTCCATGCTGCCCTGATCGCTCCATCCTGCCCTCCCCAGCTCCATCCTGCTCCCCCCTCGCCTCCATCCTGCTCCCCCACATCCATCGTGCCCCCGGCTCCATCCCGCCCTACTCGCTCCATCCTGCACCGCTCGCTCCATGCTGCCCGGCTCGCTCCATGCTGCCCGGCTCCCTCAGTCCTGCCGCCCTGCTCCATCCTGCCGCCCCGGCAGTTAGCGGTCATGTGACAAATGAGCTGATCGGTTTCCCAGGCAACGACAGGTCCTAAAGGCCTGTATGACCTAGAAGATGGAGGTGGAGCGAGCCGGCGGACAGGTGAGTATCCTCACTGAGGATGTTTTTATTTTTACTTTTACTGTGGAGGAGCCAGGAGTAGCAGGGGGGCTGCGGGGAGCAGAGTATCGCCATATATCATAGTGCTGCTATACATGTGCTTTAATGTACCGCCATATACTATAGTGCTGCTATACATGTGCTTTAATGTACCGCCATATACTATAGTGCTGCTATACATGTACTGTAATGTACTGCCATATACTATAGTGCTGCTATACATGTACTGTAATGTACCGCCATATACTATAGTGCTGCTATACATGTACTATAGTGCTGCTGTACATGTGCTCTAATGTACCGCCATATACTATACCGCTGCTATACATTTACTGTAATGTACCGCCATATACTATACCGCTGCTATACATTTACTGTAATGTACCGCCATATACTATAGTGCTGCTATACATATACTATAATGTACCGTCATATATTATAGTGCTGCTATACATGTGCTGTGATGTACCGCCATATACTATAGCGCTGCTATACATGTGCTGTAATATACCACCATATACCATAGCGTTGCTATACATGTACTGTAATGTACCGCCATATACTATAGTGCTGCTATACATGTACTATCTACAGTCTTGTCTCATGCCAACTGTAAAGCATCCTGAAACCATTCATGTGTGGGGTTGCTTCTCAGCCAAGGAAATTGGCTCACTCACAGTCTTGCCTAAAAACACAGCCATGAATAAAGAATGGTACCAGAATGTCCTCCAAGAGCAACTTCTCCCAACCGTCCAAGAGCAGTTTGGTGCCCAACAATGCCAGCATGATGGAGCACCTTGCCATAAAGCAAAAGTGATAACTGAATGGCTCAGGGAACAAAACATAGAGATTTTGGGTCCATGGCCTGGAAACTCCCCAAATCTTATTCTTATTGAGAACTTGTGGTCAATCATCAAGAGACGGGTGGACAAACAAAAACCAACCAATTCTGCCAAAATGCAAGCATTGATTATGCAAGAATGGACTGCTATCAGTCAGGATTTGGTCCAGAAGGTGATTGAGAGCATGCCAGGGAGAATTGCAGAGGTCCTGAAGAAGAAGGGTCAACACTGCAAATATTGACTTGCTGCATTAACTCATTCTAACTGTCAATATAACCTTTTGGTACTCATAATATGATTGCAATTATATTTCTGTATGTGATATGAACATCAGACAAACACAAATAAAAACCAGAGGGCAGCAGATCATTTGAAAATATAATTTTGGTATCATTCTCAAAACATTTGGCCATGACTGTACAGTTGAAATCACGGCACACAGTACCCAGTAATACCGGGCACGGGATGCTGTTCGTGACGCCAGCAAGATATGTTGAGCCCCAGGCCCTTGGGTGCTCGAGTATCAGTCTCGGTGGGTGCTTTCGCGGGAATGTCACGGGTGGCAGCGCCTGAGCCCGTTGCCTGGGTAACACTTCAATAAGGGGTGTATGTACAGGGGATTAGAGTTTGTCATGTGACGCCACCTGTAGTACCTGGTGATGGGTCACCAGTGCCGCCACAGTCCTCCGGAGGTCGATGGTAGCGCGGCTGAGATGGAAAAGCTCCCTACAGGTAGAGCTGGGCCTCCGGGGCAGCGTAGGGTACAGGTGCAGCTTGGAGTGGACTTTAAGTCGGGATAGGCAGTGATGGAGCAGTCTATAAGGGCACTGGGAGCGGAGAGGAATGACGTACACACACTGTAGAAAGTCTCTTTTACCTTTTTACTGGTGGTATAGCAGGTAAAGATGTCCAGGGCACTGTCGGGTGACCAGGTGCACAGTGAGCTTCCACAGCAAGTGGGTATAAGGCCTCCTCAGCTTCTCTGCGGTTACTGAAGCCCTGTCTGCATGCAGCCAGACTGGCCTCCTTACTTCCTCTGTTCCTCACTCTCTCCTTCTGCGCAGTCCACGGGTTACCCTCTCTGACCACTGCTTTGTGATGCCTCACTGCGGGGTCTGGCTCCCTCTTTCCGGGTACACAGGGCAACCGGGTGACTGAAGTCTCCACGGTATGACTAGGTATTCTGTAGTCTTGAAGTAATCCTACAGGTGCGGACCCACGAAGTCCGGTACGTCTTGGGCGAATCTCCATCGGTTCCTCACTCCCTTGGCTCTGCTCCATGCCTTCTGTCCTCACTCCTATGCTTGCTGGATGGCAGAAGGGCCACTCCGGGTCACTGGTTCGGGCCTAACCGCGGCACCGATCACCTGGACGTCTTTGCAGCTCCCCCAGTGTCTGCACACTCTAACTAACTCCTCCGCCAGCAGCTGTATTGATAAGGGAACTCACCTAAAGTCGGTGAGTAGAGCTCCCCCTACTGTGCCGGGGTGGAAGGTGTTGCATGTAGTAGGTACCTGCTGTGGAAACCCAGCTGTGCATTAGGGAAGTCTGTGGCTACCTGCGTGAGCAGGGCGCCACACAGCCATAGCAAATAATAGTAATGTTAGGTCTGAAGAGAGAGGGGGAGAGAGATCCTGAACAGAAATTGGGCTGGAAGGACTAGTGAATTTGTTCTGAGCATGCTCAGTACCTAAAACCAGATCCAAGAAACGATTCCTTTTTTTTCCCAGATCTGGCTCCATAGATCCCCATGTTATGTGCTCCAGACCCCTCTGGATTAGTTTATGTCCGTTTTTGTTCAGTGCGCCCAAAAACGGTGCAGTCTCCGATTCTGAGTCCCAGAAAAAAAAAAGGACACAAACGTATCCCGGACTGAATTCACACAAACGGATGGCCATATCTGACAATCAGACTTCATAGGGATACATGGAAGGCAAAACTGATTCCCTGCCTATCAGTTTCAAAATGGATAGACCAAGATCCCCAAAAACCTGGTGTGAAGCCAGCATAAAAAGAACATGAGAGTGTTCATAGAACAGGAGAGGAGAGAGGGACTGATATGGAAGACGTGCACAGAGTATGAGGAAGAGCTGCAGATATGAGGGAATGAAGCATCTAGCACATAAATGATACAAATACACATAGTGAAAACATTTTGCAGCACAATTGAACAAGTTACATGTTTGTCTTGCATTACTTACCCATCTGCTGCCCCGTTTAACTGCCCAGAAAAACTGCATGACACACAAAATTAGCACTTTGAATTGGCATAAATGCCCCCTATACTCTGTCTAGATATATACTGAGTTTCTGCTTAGATCTGAGTCAATTTAACTCTTTAATAAATCAATCAAAATAACTTAATAAAATGCAAGAAAAATAAACAGTTGCAGCCAAACATTGATCATAAAGCCTTTGAACCTCAGCTGACCTAAAAGCATCCCACAACATCTCTGAGATGAAGGTGTGGCGCCCCTGCGGACCTGTCGCCACTGTTAAAGAAGTTATGCCCTATTTTGTAATGCCTATCCCAGAGAAAGAGCTAATGGGTCCAAATTGCTGGAAAATGGATGCTTTACAATTAGTTGACAAGCAAAGTAAAACCACTCATCCCTTACCCATAACGGGGTGGACCAGACAACCTTGGCTCCAGTTTAATTTAACCTCACAACCACAGGGCCAAGGTAAGGATACAAGTAAGATATTTGAAATCAGAGAGCATGATGGGAACTGGGAAAGCCAGGAAACACGCAGGAGATACCTGGGGAGTATACCCTCCCAAATTTGAAAAATTAGTTTTTCAATAAAAAAGAGAACTCCACCATTAAAGGGAGCAGCAGATCCATACTATAATGAGCAGCCCTGTCTTCAAAGATATGTACACGCAACTAATTGGAGTAATGCATATGAATTCGCATATGGTGATACTGAGATGTGCACAATTCGAGGGGCAGTACACATAGAGGAGAGTGAATGGGGTATGCCAAAAATGAATACAGACACCACACATGACCCTTATTGCATACCCTACGATACTTTAGGTCAGTCACCACTGATTTGGAGGGCTCGTGGTGCCTTATACCCAAAGGATGAGGCTCATTTCTATAGTCATGGCATTACTGAATGAATATCAGTTCCAGCTTCCAAATGGTGTATACATTGTTTGCGGAGAAAAGGCCTACAGGTGGCTCCCAGTGGGAGCTGAGGATTCTGTACTCTAACAAGGCTGGAACCTGCAACTTGGGTGTGGGAGGATGCAGATTTCCCATACAAAAACATCCCCCGACACATGCTTTCTAAGAGAGAAGTTAAATCGCATTCTCATCACTCCAAACATGTTTAGTACCCCATGGTATGCTAAGTAGGAATGGCTCCTTGCAGGCCCAATAGGAACAATGGTTGGAACAAAGAGAAATGCACAAATGATTGAAGAATTAGGAGATATCTTTGATAACGTAACTGATCTTCTGTTTGATGCCATAGATATAGAATCAGCCTTCACAAAGAAGCTCATTATTATCACTAATCAGCATTCAATGGTCTTAGACTATCTTACCGGCTCGAATGGGGGATTTTGTACTGTTGTTGGACCAAGCTGCTGTCACTTCATTAACCCATCAGGACTCATGCAGGTGACCCATGATATTGATCAAGCAGAAAATTTAAAACAGGAATTTAAGAAAGCCCATTCTTGGGATGATCTGCCCGTTCCCTTCATGGCTCTCCTGGTTGAATCCGTTAAACTTATTCAAAGGAGAAGGTGGATGGATAACAGGAATAATACATTTTGTAATCCAGGGGGCATTTATAATACTGGTAGTTGCAGTACTGGTGAAATTGTTTGTAATACTGGTAAAGAAAATTCTAGGAGCTAATTGCACATGTCTTTCAGGTAAATATAAACTGAACAAGGCCAAAGCTAAAGCCACTGAATCACCACACACTCAAGTACTCATGACCTTGACTGCTACCAAAAGATGCAAATGTATACTCTGTGACAAGGAATCGCTGACGGATCTGGCTGACCAGGAAAAGAGAACTGTAACACTGTGCGAAATATACAGCCACTCACATGTCATTTATTCTAGATAATTACAATGCATGGAGTGAATTTGTTGAATAACCTATAATCTATAGTACAGTATATAGCCCATTAAATATTATATATATGTCTTTATATACTTACAGAATCTATAACTCCCCTCAGTGTAGCCATTATATTATTACATTAGTGTTTAGGGTTAAAGGGGGGGCATAGGGAAAGTCAGGGCCGGCCAACATTTTATTCAGCTTTTTATGACCTGCAATTCCAAATAGACAGTTTTGGAGGGTTTAGTCTATGGACACACTCCCTTTAATCTATTCCCACCAAAGCCAGTTTTCACTTTGTGTCACTTTATGTGGTAATAACTCTGGAATATTGCCACTTATACCAGTGATTCTGAGATTGTATTTTTGTAATACATTGCACTTTGTTAGACTGGTTTCACTCCTGTGGTGCATCTAGATCCGGATCTAGATCATCTGCATCCAATTATGCATCAGCAAATGCATGCTCTCGCAGCTGACGGATAACAAGACTATACTCACCTCCAGTAGCAGACCAGTTCTAACGATGTCAGAAGTCGTGTTTCCAGGGCCCACATGACATTGTTATGACATGCAAGGGCAAAGACCAATCAGTACCATCTTTTTTCTCCCCACCTTCAGACAGGAGTACTCAACAGGAAGTGAGTGGCAGCCGCTGTGCTCACTTTCTGTTGAGTACTCTTGTGTCTGAAGGTGGGGAGAAGGAAGCCGGTGTTGATTGGTTGTGGTGCTTGCATGCAATAACAATGTCATGTGGGCCCTGAGAACAAGACTTCTGATATTGCTAGAACCGTGCTGTCACTGGAGGTGACTAAAGGCTTTTTTATTGTTAGGGAGGCAAGCATGAGGAAAGGGAAGGGGTTATTCAAGTAGTGAACACTCCGTTTAATATTCATGATGACATTCTTTGTTACTGAGTTTTATTGAATATACCTCTCTTTTTTGGTGTTTGCACCAACTAGCTAGAATTACTAACACTGTGTTATCAACGTTTTGTCCCTCGGACAATTTTAGATAGATTTTTTCATGCTGATTTCAGAAATGACTTCAGATTTTTCCTATCACGTAAGGTTTTTGAGAAATGATACGAAACATTATAATATTCTGTTATAATTCTAAAAAGTCATAGATTAACTTTTTCTGAAATAGTTTATTCTGAATTTTCCACTGAAATATAAATCGCTGATCTGCAATCACTTATTATGTGAAGTATTTTGAAAGATGGCCACATGCACATGTATGTAGTGCCTCGGACGTCATAATGTACAGGGGTGGGTCATTTATATGGATACACCTAAATAAAATGGGACTGGTTGGTGATATCAACTTCCTGTTTGTGGCATATTAGTATACGGGAGGGGGAAAACTTTTCCAGATGAGTGGTGACCATGGCGGCCATTTTGAAGTTGGCCATTTTGAATGCAACTTTATTTTTTTCAATGGGAAGAGGGTCATGTGACACATCAAACTTATTGAGAATTTCATAAGAAAAACAATGGTGTGCTTGGTTTTCACATAGCGTTATTCTTTCATGAGTTATTTTTAAGCTTCTCTTTGCTTACAGCCATTGACATGTCGCAGAGGTTAACACGTGAGGAGCAGATAGACATTGTGTTGATGTCTGGTGAAAAGAAGTACCCGGGTCATTGCAGAAAAGTGTCACTAATGAAGAAAGATCAGTGGCTGTCCTAGCTTTATTCAGCAAGAGCCCACAGCGTAGCACTCTTCGCATGTCACTGGAGAGTGGCATCAGTCGAACATCCCTTCAGTGGATATTAGCTACTCACAAATAGCACCCTTACAAAATCCAGCTGCTGCAGCATCTCAACCAGGATGACCCAGATCAGCACACTGAATTTGCAGAATAGGCAAACCAAAAATTGGAATAGGACCCTCAGTTTACACAGAACATTATGTTCAG